>CM060595.1:34976960-35576960 GCA_030578255.1 Tiaroga cobitis | reverse complement strand
CACACGCACACACACATATAAAGAAAACAGTATTAGGAGCTCAATAATTCAATGCTGTGTGTCCTTGTAGCAGCATGGAATAACTAACCCTAGTCCAGCAGCTAAACTATTAAATCACAAATCCCTCCTGATTTGAATAGTCATGCTTGGGAACTGCTGGCACGAACTCCCACAACAAGAAAAAGGATGTGGGTGAGTGAGAGCAGGGGGAGTTTTAATGTATTAACTAATATGAACCAACAATGTGCAAAACATTTGTTACAGTATTTATTCATCTTTTTTAATGTTAGTCAATAAAAATAAAGCTGTTCATTGGTTGTTCATGTTAGTTCACAGTGCACTAACTAATGTTAAAAAATACAACCTTTGATTTTAATAACGTTTTAGTAAATATTGAAATTAATATTAAGTAAGGGATCATGTACATCCAGCCGGTTGTTCTCTCAAAATAAACCCCAACAGGGTGATGAGGACCCCGACGCAAAGCGGAGGTAATAAGTGTAATATTAATACTGTAATAAGTATCCCGCTTATGTGGCAAGTAGCCGTGTAATAAGAAAATAATTAGACACAAAAAATACTGATCTTAGTTGAAATATTTTATTAGGTTTTTAAATGCAAAGCTTCTGCGGAGAGCAGTTGCAGCGTGGCAAGTGGCAAATCTCAAATTATGGAGATAAGAGATATTGATTTCGGATTAAACTGTTTTAAAATTGTACCTGTTTGTATCTTATAATCCAACAGTGTAGAAAATAGTCACAAAATGGCAGCAGCGAGTCCATGATACTGGATGGCATAATTAAATAACTGTACACAAAATATTGATTCAACTGAGATTTAATAGTTTATTAGCTCACCAAATGCAAATCTTCCAAGAAGAAAAAAAATCCACAGAGCCGTGTAATAACTAAGATTAATAAATGCTGGAGATGTATTGCTCATTCTTAGTTCATGGTAACTAAGGTAGTTCACTAATGTTAACTAATGAACCTTATTGTAAAATGTTACCATTATTTTTATGAAAGAAGCCCATTATGCTCACCAAGACTGCATGCATTTGATCAGAAATACAATAAAAACAGCAATATTGTGCAATATTATTACAATTTAAAAATAACTGGTTTCTGTTTGAATATACATTTTAAAATGTAATTCATTCCTGTGAGGCAAAGCTGATTTTTCTGCATCATTACTCCAGCCTTCAGTGTCACATGATCCTTCAGAGATTTTTCTAATATGCTGATTTTCTCATTATCAATGTTGAAAATAGATGTGTTGCTAAATATTTTTGTGGGAACTGATGCATGTTTTATCAGCATTCTTCTTTGATAAATAGAAAGTTCAAATGAACATAATTTATTTGAAATATAAATATTCTTTAATGTATCCTTGCTGAAATAAAGTTAAATTACTTTATTACGAAAAACTGCCCCCAAAACTCTTAACAGTACCGTAACATTAGTAGAAACAAGTTAGTGTAAAGGCACACACTCACCTGTGCAGTAGTTGCTGGTTAGGCATAATTTGCTCTAATTTGCTAGTGTTTGAGAGTTTGAAGCTGAGTACAGCAGGAGACGGACTAGATGTGAAAATCTTGATGATGCCGCTAGGGAAGGACAGGGTCATGTCTCCTGTGATCTTCACAATGCACCTAAAATCACATTTTTAAAAATCATTTTACAGAGATCCCACTCACAAAGAGTCACTGAAATATGTCAGAGCTTAGAATATCTAGACTAATGAACTATTTTAGAAAAATATAATTTTTCCATTACTTTTTAATTCTATGATATTTCAAGGTTTTGTCGTGTGTATAGTATGTAAAGTCTGTGTGGTCTTAGCAGGGCAGATGACATGAAACTCACTTGCTGGGATCTGCTCCTTTGAAATACGCATTAACCGACTCTGTGAATGCTACAGCAATGGGCAATGCATCCTGGGAACCCAGTGTCACTGGACTGGGCCCACGAGATGTCCCTATGAGGGAAAGGATCATGAGAAAGACAGACAATAAAAAAAACAGACATCCAAGTATGAATAAAAAATAATCAGAGGCGTTCTGAGGAATGTGTTTCGGTTAAGATAATTTAAACCTCTGTAGTGACAAACAATGACAGGTCAACAGGTAAAAGCCAAGGAAAAGACATCATCCGCACTATTTCTGCCATGCATCCTCATCAGCCACAATGCATCAGAAGAACAATAGTCAGTTTCACAATTAGAGATCATTCGCATGGATGGTGAGTCACAGAATGAGAGTAGTTATGGTTTAGCAGATGGGGCAATGCAATTGGTTGGTCAAGGAGAGATGATCATTCTTGAGTCAGTTAGTAAGTTAGAACAAATGTTCTTCTGAGTTCTTTCCACTCTACCTGCCGGAGTTTCACATCTCTTCTCAAATGTGGGCAGTTTCCCCACAAAAAGATCGTCCTCTTCATTCAAAATGAAGAGGAGGAAACAAAAAAAAACACAAAAAAAACAGGGCGAGAACACAGTTCACCAGTGAAGAATGAGGATGGAATGATCTGGTGAGTGATGTGTTGACCATACGATGAAATACAATGTGTAAAATATTATTTGTGCATATTAGCTTTCCTTACACATAGACATGAATATAATATATTAAAAAAAACATTTTGAAAGATTTCCTGTATCCTAATAACCATAGAGTATATGAATGATGACTTTATTGTTATAATGATGAAGTAATACATTTATTAAATGATAAATGATATGAAGTATTCATACATTTTGTAAGCCTGATGTGAATGTGGATGATGTGAAAAAAGATTTAGTGTGTGCAGCTTGTGTTCACAGGAGACTGAAGACTCACCGACAGTAGGTGTGTTGCTGGTGCTCAGGGAGGTGTTGGAGCTGAGAGAGGAGGAGCTCTCGGCACGAGCCAGAGGAGCAGCGGGAGGAGGGCTAGAGTTGGACAGCTTATGAGGGCTGAACGGCCGGCCCTGCAGAAAACAACCAACTGATTAATAATTCACTGCATTCAGGGGGAATCAGGAAATATCTTCTTTACTCACAGCCTCAGTGATGCCCGTCAGCTTGGCTGCTGGCAGTTTGGGCCGTGATAATGGTCTTGGAGGAGGGACTATGGCTGCTGTGCCCAGGGGAGTAGTCGGCCTGTTTGGAGGTGGTACTGTGCATAAAAATAAAAAAAAAGATGACAAATTTTAGAACCACAAGATGTACGAACAAAAGGGGTTTAAAATACGGAGACAGCACCCTCTGAGCATGATTTAAAAATCACCAATGGCGAAAAACATTCAAAATGTGGCTATACTGGATTTGGCATCATAAAGAAAACAAACTTCAAATCCAAAGATTACACCTGATGTTCAGTCGCATGCAATGGCCAATGTCACAATATAAACAGATACAAAAATAAGAATAAGAAATTATAAGACCAGGTAAGGAAACATGCACACTTTAAACCATCTTAGTCATTATGTTCTGATTTTAGAAAAAATTGGATATGATATTTCTGACCAAGTTTGCAGACACATTAATTTTGAGTAATTGTACTGTTACTTTGTGTAGCTGAACCAAAATTATT
This sequence comes from Tiaroga cobitis, assembly GCA_030578255.1. NCBI lineage: Eukaryota > Metazoa > Chordata > Actinopteri > Cypriniformes > Leuciscidae > Tiaroga > Tiaroga cobitis. The sequence continues at coordinate 35,573,392 of CM060595.1, read as the reverse complement.
TTGAAAAATAAAAAAATAGAAGACAAAAATAGAAAAATGCATAGAAAACAAAATGTATTGAATAAAATATACTGTATAAAACAAAACAAAATAAAATAAAACCAAACTTGGGTCCCACATTTCTTTTTACTGAATCTAGCTAAACAGTAATAAAGACTATGATGGCTTACATGGGATTATTTGGTTACATTTGTATTATTCAAATAAATAAACAACACAGAAAACACAAAAATAAATAAATTCACCAATCAAACAACAAAAGTCAAATAAATCGAACTCTTACTGAAGAAAAAAAAAGAAATCCAAGCAATCACAATGAAATAAAATAAGTTATAAAACATCAGGTTTGTTAAAATCTCAGTATATTTATCTCACTGTCATGTAGCCATGGGACAGCGTTGGAACATGCTTATGAAAACTCTCATTCCTCAATATTACCATCCTGCATGGATCGGGCTGGTGCTTCCTTTAGAGAGGGGGTGCTCTCCTCTTTCCCAATGCTGCCAAATGGGTCACCAGTCTCTCTGAAGAAAAGCTTAGGCTGTTGAGACACAGGCACTGACCGAGGTCTCGCTGGTTGATGGGATGGTCCACGACATGGCACAAAGGCATCATTGAAGGCAATCCATTGGCTCTGGGCCCAGGACGAAAGTGTGTCCGGACCAGCGATGGGAGCACTGAGAGGGGGCTTGTGTGTAGCGTAGTCCTTAGGAAGAGCTTGTAGGGCTGGAGGTACGCTCAGAGCTCGAGTCGGGCCAGGACGGAGGGGGGCAACAGCCTCGTCTGGGAAAGAGGTGGAGGGAGGAAAGGGGAAAACAGGGAATGACGGGGTGCACGGCTTGGCGAGACTGGCGGGAGAAGGGAGTTTGGAGGGAATGGGCAAAGCAGGAGGCTCGGTAACATCAAGACTGATTGCTGGAGGAGAGGTGGGCTCCGACTGTAAATCCACTTCTGTTACAGGGGTCATCAGAGAGAAAAGAGTAATGAAGCTTGTAAAAATGAACTATATACTGACAGGCATGCTAAAAGACTACATGGAAAAAATATGAAAGAAACACAGATGACCTGGATATGTGTATATGCAGAGGAGGTGCTTTGTTCTCTTAATCTGAATGTGTAATACAGCTCTATATTTCACATAATTACAGTAAGAAAATGTCACATTAACAGAAAACCAGTAATAATAAAAAGTAATCGGGGGGGAGAAGCCTTTTTTTTAATTATCAGTGAAAATAATATATATATAAATAACTAATACAATTTAAATAGAGTAAAATATTATAAGAAAACAATTATAAAACAATAAAATTAATACATATAAAAATAAGGGAAATATAAATATAATTTAAAAAATAATTTAAAAGTAAAACAAAATATTATAAGTGTACATTTAAAAAAAAATACAACGGAAAAATTATTATAAAATAATGTTCAAAATATTGTGGAATCCTACTGAAATATGTATTTAAACATATTTTTAAACATACTGTAATGTGGTATTCCTAAGCAAATGATCAGCTAACCTTCATGCACTCGTTAGTCTTTACTAAAACAAATACAAAAAATACATTAATAAATAAAATACTGACATTGACGAAGGGCAAAAGGATATAAAATTGTTAAAAGGTGTCAGTGTGTAAATTCTGTCATCATTTTACTCACTCTTATAACATTCCCACCATGACTTTGTTTCACACGAGAGTAAGTATATGATTATACTCTTTTTTTTTTGTAAACTATCCTTTAAGTACAATAAAGTGTGTCTCTGTCCTTATCTTCTGTGTGCAGAAAATGTAAAAAACAAAAACAAAACAAAAACCACTTATTTTCACAGAATTATCTCTAAGAAATATTAGGATCTTTAGCTGCGGGTGAGTTCAAGGAAAACATTCCTCTCATCATTCACATTTTTGCATATTTCTTTGCCATTAGGGTCAGTGTCTGTTATGGGAAAAGTTCTATTCTGACGATCAAACTGCAGGCAAGGGTTATAAGCATTACCTGGGTCTTCAAAAACCTCATCATTTAACTGCAGTGGGGGAGATGTAGGGAAAGATGTTAAGAAGAGAGAAGCCAGGTCTAAGAAAAAGAGCATTGAACAAATGCAAAGCAAGGATGAGAAAGAAAAGAAGTCAATGTAAATGAGGCTCAGTTAAAACATATTAAGACATGGAAAAAATAAAATACATAAAAGCTAATCAAAAACACCTAAATAGCACACAGAATTTATAATAAAATGCAAGTGCAATACTTTGCTACGTTACTAATATCCTCTTCACAGCTCTTTTTGTTCATTTGCCAGGTCAGAACTATAACAAGATCATGTTTGACAACATCTGTGACACGGGGACTCTAAACTCCCCCCTCTGACCTCTAAAGGTGCCAATTAACTTTGGATTATGATTGGCCCTCGTGGATAAGGTCAGAGCTTGAATGACGGGTTGGATTTCTATAGTGACTGCATTATCAGAGAGAAAAGCACTCACTTGTTTGCAAACAACGCCTTAATGTCAAACTAAAATGTACCCACAATATTTCTTCCAAAATAAAGTATTACAATAATATAAATAGTAAATAAAAACTCAAGTCTGAAATATTTCCAACAAAATAATTCAAATCAACAACAAAAAATAAATGTGCATATATTACATACATAAATTCTGTTAAAACTACTTTGCACCTCGTTTTTGTTAACCTACATCTAAAAGATAATATTTAAATTTGGTCAAAACCACATACTGTCAACTGCACTATTGCCCAAGATATAGAAGCTCCTAATTCCCAGATGTCAAAATAACATTTCATTTCAACAATCAAGGTCAAGAGCTTTCAGAGAGAGACAGAGATGAGGGTAGAGCGTGAGGAAACACTGACCGTACTCACGGAATACACACAGGAATCTTATTCATGGCTCAAGATCCAACGCATTTGTAAATCGAACATAAAACCCATTCTTATGTAAAACTGACATTTAATTCAATGGGAAATTTGATGTATGAATGGATTAACAGCATGGATGATTTACAAAGAATTAAATTTGTTTTGTGTTTCACAAATAAAGCCTAGGGTGTGTAAAATTATGTAGAAAAAAAATGGGGAAGAATGAAGAGACTACGCAAACAGCATTCCTCCAATAATAAGTCAAGAAATTCAATTATCAGCAAATAATTTAGATATTTTTTAAATTCCTGTTATATAATATCAGAATACAAAAAACAAAAGTGAACAAAAATAGACTAAACAAGCAAACACCAAAAAACACGTTTTTCCCATGGCATTCACAAAAGATGTCAAGCTAAAACACAGGATAGATTGAGTAAGATATGAAGTCGCTGTGGGATATGAGGGTTTCCGTGACAACAGCAGCCTGAGCAAGCTCTCTAGAGGCGACTGTTGTGGACTGGAAAAGCCCAGACACTTTCCCCAGCCTGTAAGCATCATCAATAATAAAGGAGGTCAGACCTAAGACAAGCCTCCCAGAGACTGGGGGATGGAAGAGGTGTAGGGGGTGAATGACTTACGACTGTCTGCTTGTACAGTGTGTGTGTGTGTGTGTGTGTGGTCGACGAAGAACGCTTTGACTCCATCACTGCCAAGCTGAACTCTGCATTGAGATTATTGTAGATGTTAACCAATACTTTACTGAAATGTGATTGTACTTTAACATGTTACATGCCGTTTTGTGAAACTCTGAGATATAAGGAAAAAGACCACAGGGATTTGGATTTATAAACGATGTCTAACAACAATAGTTCACTGATGTAGTAATGACATTAATACAGAGCTGTACCCAGAAGAGTGTGCATTTGCAGTATTACAACAGACGAGTATTACCTGACGAGTGGGGAAGAGACGAGCTGGAGCCGGTGCTGGTCGGGCCAAACGGATCCAAAGACAGCAGGTCATTACTGGCTAATCTACTGTTTGAAGGTTAAAAAAAAATAAAAATAGAATAAAAACTTATGGAAGTTGTACAACATAGTGCATAAATAGTTACACTTTTGATTAAAAAAAGGGAGAACAAATAAAGGTTAACAGCAGAATTTCTCTTACTCATTAAAGGATGGCTGTGGTATCTTGTGTCGTGTCAGTTCATCACCTGTAGATCAATGAGAAAATATGCAATTGAGTAACGGAGCAACTCTTCAGGCTTTATTTGTGATCTGCTGGTGGCCGGTTGCATAAACTGCTTTGACTATTCTTAAAAGTTAGTCATCTAATTTTTTTCTTCAAGACTGGTTTTACCATCTAAAAATCAAGGTAGAATGGTCTAATTTGAATCAGAAAAATAAGACTGATCTCCTCTCGTCTCACTGCTATTTGGTCAAACTAGTTCTTATAACAGTCTTAACATAGTGGCTAAGTTTATGCAACTGGCAGCTGGAGCCTGTTGCAAGAAACCCTTTAAATTCAGTCTTTAAATCCATCGACAATTATTATTTCTTAACTTAAAGGAGTAGTTCACTTTTAAAAAAACTTTTGCTGATAATTTACTCACCCCCATGTCATCCAAGATGTCCATGTCTTTCTTTCTTCAGTCGAAAAGAAATTAAGGTTTTTGATGAAAACATTCTAGGATTTTTCTCCATATAATGGACTTCATTGGGTACCAAACGGTCCAAGGTCCAAATGACAGTTTCAGTGCAGCTTCAAATGGCTTTAAACGACACCAGACGATGCATAAGGGTCTTATCTTGCGAAACGATCAGTCATTTCAAAAATAAATAAAAAAGTTTAAGTTTTATAAGCACAAATGCTCACCTTGCTCTGTTCTGTGATGCGCGTTCGTGACTCTCCTGTTCGAACTCGTTTATCAAAATGAACAAATCTTTTTTCGAGTCATTTCGTTCATTTTTGAAATGACTGATCGTTTCGCAAGATAAGACCCTTATGCATCGTCTGGTGTCGTTTAAAGCCATTTGAAGCTGCACTGAAATTGTCATTTGGACCTTGGACCGTTTGGTACCCAATGAACTCCATTATATGGAGAAAAATCCTAGAACTTTTTCATCAAAAACCTTAATTTCTTTTCGACTGAAGAAAGAAAGACATGGACATCTTGGATGACATGGGGGTGAGTAAATTATCAGCAAAAGTTTTTTAAAAAGTGAACTACTCCTTTAAAGGGGTTCTTGTAACTGGGCACTGCTCATTAGGTCCCGATTAAAAATGCAGCTCATGTGTTTCATGAAGTAAATGATGTTATCAAATGAAATACTAGATTGTTGCATGTAAAAAATAAAAACCTACATGGAAGCCAGAAAACTACAATAGTCACTAATGTTTCTGACCATTAAGTGCCATGTTAGTAGAGGACTTTGCTACATGAGAAACATGTCCATGCAACCCTATTTGTCACACCAAATAAATACATTTAAAATCACAAGTTATAAATGATCGGTATAGTACATTTGAAATGGTATGTATTTGAGACCAAATACCAGCGACATACAGTATTATAACACAAAGGACAAATGACAGTGTTAAAAGACAACAGCATAAATTAGTAATGCTAATTTTTGTACAAATAATTAATTTTGTAATTTGCACATTTTGTTTTTCATTTTTACTAGCTCCATAGGAATCCCTCATTCCCACCAACACAAATGCAGCTGCGGACCAAAAGAGAGCGAGTATGCTGACTAAGATTCCGGGGGAATACTCACCTGTCTTTGGATTTACAGAAGGGAATGTGTGTTGTCGTGTCATTCCTAAAGTGAGTATGTTTGAGATCCACATTTACAATAACATTCAGTTCTGAATATTCTTCAGTTTTTCTATACGCCCATCTGTATGCCTGTTATATGCCTATTTGCCCACGTGCCACATATTACCGGTAAGTTTTAAACAGTAAAGAATATGAGACACACGTCAGGTTCTGGACTGATAGTAACACTGATCTGATCTATAATCGCTAAATTTGATATTACCATATTGGATATTGGCCGATGCTGCACTTTTATTTTTATTTTAACAGTATCAGATGAAATTGGATGTTTAACTGTGCACATTTACTTTACCTTTGCTGTCATCCAATGCTCAGTAAAGTTAATCTTAAAAAACACCTAATAATTGAATAACAATATTAAAGCTGCAGTCCGGCGTTTTTCCTCTTTGTCGCCATCTCTGTTTGAAATCTGCAATTGCAGTCATTCGCGGAATTATCAACTTTACGTGAGTTGTACTTCAACACCCTCGACACGGCACAGCGCGGATGAACACAGTGTTTGAGGAGAGTGTGTGTGTCAGTAGCCGCCGGTGTGGATACTGGCATTCAGAATCACAGATTATTCTTTTTGGAAGTATGACCAACATAAGAATTTTCACCGGAAAATGTAATCTGAACAAGTAGGCCTAAGCAACATCCACTTTTGTTCTGGTTCTGACATTGCAGTAAATCGCGCTGATTAAATCTAACAATCGCTTATAAGTTATCATATCACGCAAAACCGTGCAAATTAACGTTATACTTTGTTCTCAAATTGTTAATGTTAACAACGTCAGCATTGCGTGACTACATGTAATGTCCTTCCGATATGTATCCTTGTTTTCGCATGGGCCTGGTTGCAGTCTCTTTTTTTCTGTAGCCACTCCGAAGTCCGAACGAAGTCTTTTACATTTTACAGCGGGTGAGTCTGTTGTCACTGGTGATTGTCATTTCAACCTTTCTGGATCCGCCATCAAATTGATAAGTTTAATTATATCAAGTGCTGTGAAAAAAAGGCTATAAGTCTCCACCTCCAACATCCTCACACAGAACATAGCCTACTAGCTGAGACGCTTCTTTATGTGTACAGATGTGTGTGCAGATGTGTGTGTACAGGTGTTTGTGTGCAGATGTGTGTGTACAGATGTGACGTAATGACACAAAGACATGCTCGAATCTCCCGCGGAAATCCACCAGTACCACTGGAATTAAAAACATTATTACAAGGTTACCGCTTTGAATCGAGCTAAGGCAAGCAGAGAGTTTTGAACACTGGCTGGATATGTATTTTCTCAAATATGTATTTTGGATAATTTGTAACCCAAAAAAAGCTACGGACTGCAGCTTTAAAGGGGTTAAAATGTTATGCCCTTTTATGAAGTCTTGATTTTGTGTTCAGGGTGTACTAGAATGTTTTCATGCTTGAATGTTCAAAAAACATTATTTTTCACATATTTTACATTATTACAGCATCTCTCTCCCCATTCTGGCTCGAACACACCGATTTCGATAAAACCCCTCCTTCCAAAATACGAAACGTGCTGTGATTAGTTAGCTGGCCCAGTGTGTTGGCACCGCTTGTTCGGGAAAAAGGCCCGCCCCTCCATTACTGCGAGTTATTCTCTAGTGTAAATATTAAGGTTATTTCAAACTTCCACTTCGAGCCTGATTCAGACCCTGACAATGTTAACGAACAAGAGGATTGTGCAGAACAGATTTCATGCACAGACTTTGCAAGCACGGATTTCACAGGATGTTTCAGAGTGGTATGTTTTTTGTAATTTTCTTATACATTATAGATGTTAATCCACCATTTAATCGTGATATTTGTCGGAAAACTAAGATAATACAAACAGTAATCGATCACTAAGCCATGATTCATTTTCCTAAGGCGAGAGCTTAAGCAACAGAAAACAAGCTGTTCTTCATAAAATGTGCAGTGCACAGATAAACTTTTGGGTTTTAACGTCCAGGAACAGTGTTTAAAATAAAAGCTTGTCAGCCCAAGTAAGGGCAAACAAATGAGTTTTGGAAACGTTGTGGGAAAACAACAGCGTCTCTTCAACATAGCGACAACACTGTCTTCTCTAATGCAGCTCAGCCAGGCTTTGTCTCCTTTTTTGCGTATTCTGTGGGTGGAGATTATTTAAATGAGGAACATTATGACTTCATAAGATCCTGAAAAATTGCGCTGTAGTCCAAACGAGCCGTTCGCTGTAGTTCTTGAAAAGTGGATTCTGTTCTGCTCAAACAGCAACATTACACACTAACTAAAGTTAAAAATATTTGGAAAAGCATAATAGGACCCCTTTAAATATAGTCTTTAGAAAAATCTCAAAATGAATATACATTTTTAATAAATTACAATGACATAATGCCTAAATTCACTTCACTTGTAGCGTTTTAGTTTACTTTTTTTTTTAATTCTGTCCAACAACATTAAGCATAATTCGTGTTGAACACAAAATCAAATTGTAAATTGGATTTTAAAAAGTTTCCCTTAACATATAGAGAAAGAATACTTATAATAGCATCTTAGTGTGATTTAAGATAAAACACAACATGAATTGGATTAAAGGACTTATCGGATAAAATTATCTGCCAGATTTTATCAATTTCAACACATACAGGAGGTTGTGGTAAATGCGCTATTTGAAGAAATGTTTACCGTTTCAGTGCAAGAATAACAAAACGTTTCTACTGTGATCTCAATTGCTATGTCTTAAGGATTTAAGGTATGCAAAACTTTCCTAGGAGGTTAAAATTGTCGCTCTTGATGTGAGAACATGCCGCAGTGTAAACACTACATTCTGGCATGCATCTGTGTTCGTTTAAGCCACAATTTACTGGAAAAATGTAAAATTATGATGGATAGAAAAACATAAACACACAATTAAGCAGTTAATCTTGCTCATGGCTTAAGGAGGCAACGCTGTGCTACTCAGATGAGAAAAAAAATGGGAGAATATGTTTATTTTCTCATGGGATGAGTTGGCTTTGGAGGGGTCACCAGAGCAACATGAAGGAGGCTTGGCGAGAAACGTCATGGCCAAGAAAAACGAAAAAGAGAAGTCAAAATGGCAGGCGCTCTCCAGAGCCAAGCCTTCAGAGTGACATAGGGATGGAGGGAGGACGAAAATAAAGGAATACTCACTGGACTGGTTCTTCTTCATATGAACCTGGAAATGAAAACAGGCTTTTATTAATGAGAGTGAGAGGAGTTATGAAAACAGCTGAAGACATGAAGTGCTTCATTCCCACATTCATTCAATGGATATTGGCCTCACAGGACGAAAAGCACGCACACACACACACACACACACACACACACACACACACACAAGTACGAGCAGTAGGGTTGTCAACTTTAGTCGTTTGGTCGACTAATCGGTCGATGCCGTCTTGGTCGACTGACATTCTTATTGGTCGACCAGTTGCATTTTTTTTTTTTTTTTACCAATAGAAAGAAATTGTCAATGATTTACTCCTTGATATTTATTCCTTTTATAAGCAGTTATATATTACTGTATTCTAAATATAATTAGCCTATGGTTTATCCCCAACTTTAAATGCTTTAATTTAGGCTATTTTGTAACAGCGCCACAGTTTAGCGCACATACATAGAACACTCGGTTCGCGCCTGTGGCTGGCTGCGCTGCTGCTTCGTGCTCAGTAAGGGATATAGGTAGTTTAGCTGTATTCATTCAGTTAGAACGCTACTTGTTTCGGTTTTTATGTTTTTATACACTATATGTTTTTATCTCGATGCGGCGTGGACGCACTTGGAAAAAAATGAGCGCGTCGCACCGCGACCGCGTTGCTTCCATCATGAGCGCGCACACCGTTTGTTTGTTTTAAAACTCCTAGATCGGCTGGACAAAAGTTAACCCATAGCTTTGAAAGTAAAAAAGAATATACAGCCTGTATAAACGAGAGCTTTTGTTAGGATTTTTCATTATTTGGCAGTTTTAGCAGTTATATTTTTTGTAGCGTGTGGTGTGGTCAGTTGCGCGATTGTGACTGTTACTATAGACCTAGGACAGTGCTCCTCACTTTTTGCAGTTAAAAAAAAAATCACTTAATTTTCAAAGAATTGTATTATTATTATAGTTTTATGTATTTTTGATGTTTTTTCGTTCTTGTTTTATAATGCGTCTTTTTTTTATTTCTTTTTTTTAGTCGACTAATCGTTGCGCAGGACAAGACTTTGGTCGACTAAAGCCCTAACGAGCAGCGAAACGGACTAGTAAGATTGCATATTCAAACCATCAGTTCAGAAACAATATTCTGCAGGCAGTCTAAACATGAGGAAATGAGTGGCAGATATTTCAACCAAATTCACTACCGGGATTGTTTTGAGGCTGAGAAATGTCAACAAGAGTCAGCTAGCAAAACGGCAGTAAATGCACAAAGATGGGCTTGGTTTATTGTGTATTCAAAATGACTCATATGAAGCATCTCTGAACGAGACTCTGTCAAAGTGGATGGAAAATAATTTAACTTGGTGTTCGATGAAAAGAAACACATCAGAAAAGCAACATATAGACCGTAAACGAAACTAAATGATAAATTGTGAAGGAAAAACTTGTGGGAAAACACAAACAAATACACATGTATGCATAAGGAAAAGTGAAGGCATGGTTCAGTCCCATAGGCAGAGACTGGCAAATGGGTTCAATTACAGCACCCAGGCCACACACCCGCCAATGAAACAGAGAGAGAGAGAGAGAGAGAGAGAGAGAGAGAGAGAGAGAGAGAGAGAGAGAGAGAGAGAGAGAGAGAGAGAGAGCGCACATGAAGGGAAAAGAGAGACAACAGAAGACTAGAGGAAATGGAAAGCTCAATAATACCAATAATCTACAACAGATGACATGGCATTCGTCATCACCTAGATTTCCTTACTTGACCAAAACTGCCATAAAACAGATCCGCCTAAAAATGAAACAGAGCCGCGAAAAGAAGAGAGACTGAGAAAGAAAGGAAACAAGTATGATATGAGACACAAATACAAATGTTCAATATGAACATTGTGAGTGTATTTTTTGAGATGTGTAAATATTTCTGAGGTTAATCTGAGTGATTACTGAGCACATTTGGAAGAAGACCTAAAGCTCAAGCCTGGTGAAATGAATGATGAAGAGCCTCCCTAAAAGATGTGTGTTAATCCATCTCAAACAGAGCAAACAGAGGCGGCAGTGAAGGTGTCTAAAGTAAACTGTGCTCACTGAAAACACAAGCTGGCACTTGTGAAGATGTGTTATTGCAGAAATACATCACTTTCATTTCAAAGCGTCACAAAGGGATAAAGAGCGAGGAATGCGGAGAGAGAATGTAAAACAAACACAAAAGGCGAGACTGAGAAGCAGAACAGATGAAATCTTGGGCATAACTAACCTAACCAACTTGTTTTTATTCTGTCCATGACATATCTAATATTTATCAAATCATAAACAACACAAATATACACTAGCTTTTAAAAAGGTAAGATTTTTAAATGTTTTTGAAAGAAGTCTATTATGCTCACCAAGGCTGCATTTATTTGTTCAAAAATAAAGTAAAAACAGTAATTTTGTTAAACATTACTACAATTTAAAATAACTTTTTATTTATATATATATATTTTTTATGTAAATTATTCCTGTGAGGCAAAGCTGAATTTTCAGCATCATTACGCCAGTCTTCAGTGTCACATGATCCTTCAGAAATCATTCTAATATGATGATTTGCTGCTCAAGAAACATTTCTTATTATCACAGTTGAAAACATTTGTTGTGCTTAATATTTTGGTAAAAAAACAAAACCAATTCTTTGCTGAATTTCAAGTTCAAAAGCATTTATTTGAAATAGAAATCTTTTGTAACATTAAATTGTCACTTTTGATCAATTAATGCATCCTTGCTGAATAAAAGTATTAATATCTTTCCAAAGAAAAGGATGAAAGCTGAAAACATTTAATAAGAATCAGGGACATAATTATTTTTTACCAACTGGCTCTGAGCATGTCAAGACATTGGCCACCTTTATTAACTAAACATCCTTTTGTTACAGGCACAACTCTTGCTTCCATGTGTCTGTGTGTGTGCGCGTTTACCTGCGTGATCTTAATCATTAGAAACAGTCCCTCCATGCTTCCTGTGGTGAGATTTCAGGCAGGAAGTTGCATGGGTTTGTTTACCAACAGCACACACACACACACACACACACACACACACACACACACACACACACACACACACACATGGTCCACAGGCCTAACACACACACAGCTCACACAGTCTGTGCAGGAGCAACTGCTTGACCACACAACTCTACATGCACAGAATGACAGAAAAGTAGGTCACCTTTGCACAAAGCAGTACATGTGTGATGCCACCCATTATGCCATGACGACCAACCTAGATTCAAACTACTTGAAATTTATTAAATGCTCATTCCCTCACTGGAAACGTTTAACGTCCGTTGGGCCTAAACAATATTGTTTTCAATGAGCCAGTTAAATCCTTATATAGACCACAGGTGCATAACAAACACACACAAACAAAATAAAATTGCACTCAAGCACAAATCAGGATTGTAAAAAAAAATGTGTGAAAGCATTTGCAGTGTCTCTGAGGACTGCTTGTAAATATCATAATCAAACAGTGCCCTCTAGTGTCTGCTGGGAAAATGTAGGTTTTGTGGGAAGAGATGAAGACTGTAAATATCAACCAATCACAACTCTCTTTGCTGACGCTATACAATCACTCTTTATAGAGGGAGACCAGCGTGCATTGTTCTGTGTATGAATGAATGTGAGTGAAAGGTCTGTATATGAGTGTATGGTCATGGGATCTTTACACAAGGTGCATGTTTCTTGTGTGATGCGTCTCTTACGGCAGGGGTGGGCGAGAGGGTGATGTTTCCAATAGAGGCCTTCAGCTCATCGATGGTGGCTTTTTGTTGGTGTGTGCCGTTGTTGGTCTGCACGGGTTTGATCTGGACGTGGAATTTTCTTGGCTCATCCTCATCTTCTGAGTCACTGGATGAATAAAAGGAGTTCTCTTTGGCATGTGATCAGAACTGTTAAGGAAAATGGTTCATACGCAAAAAAAAAGTGAGGGGGCATGAAAATTCATCTATAGTATCTTGGGCTAGATGGTTAAAAATATCAGATTGTGCGTTTTATTTTTATTTATTTTTTTAACATGTATTCTAGTCCACACAGAGTGATTACGCAGCTTCGGTAAAGAAAACAGAAGAACGAAGAAAATCTGATGGGAATGAATGACTTGGCAGCGATTCAGAAAAAAAAGTGCAACAAAGAAAAATATCACAGTATGTTCTCAAGCCAAAAAAAAGTGTTCAGAGTTTACATTGAGTAGAGGCGATGAAAGAGATCAAGGAAAATGTTTCTGTGGCTGAGATGAAAGCGTGTGTGAGGGATGATGGGGGGGGGGGGGGGGGTGGAAGAGATGGATCTGGAGTAAGGATATCATTCTCGTTGACTTCTGGTCGGATACAGAAGCCCTCCTCGTCCAGCTGAGGCACATTCTGCAGAAAAAAACACACAACACACCACAGACAAAATCCTATTATTCACACTCTTCAATACATCACAACACAAGCAGAGTCTGACTGAGGTAAAACACACCATTGTTAGCAATATCACAAGAAGCATTTACACTGTGTTGTCTTTACTTAACATTGTAAGAATTATAGACAATCCTTCAACAACATTAGGCCACCACTCACAGGGTTATGAAGATCTATAGCACCGTAGAGAGGGGGAGCTCCGTTGGAAGCGTTCTGAAAGAAGGATGAACAAAAGAGGCTTTGTGGGTGCGACTCATGAAGTTACTCCACAATATAAGCAGAAAGAGCATACTTTGATGAGAAAATTTGATTCATATTAAGAAATTTCAGAAAAACACCTTTAGTTTGTTTTAATTCAAACACTCAAAATAGTGATTATTTTCTCCAATAATAAGAATAAAAATTAATAAGCCAATAAATTGAATAAATAAAATGAATAATTATATATAAATAAGCATAAATATACTCACAACCGCTTCTACTTCAGCTGATTCACTATTCAAAACAGAGGAAAAAAAGTTGAATGAGATTGAATGAAATGCAAAATTACTATGCAAATATAACATTACAATTAGTGAAACACAATACCTACTGCTCCAAATTACAAAAATTATCAATACCAAAATACTCTTATCTTAACCTCTGTCTATTGATTAAATACATTTTTATCTTCCTCTATGTCACATCAAATTAAAATAAGTATCTCACAAAATAATGAAGAATGGGAAGTTTGAGAATGAGGTTAAAAAAAGGTTTCATTATTTAAAAATTTAGTAATGTGTTAAAAAGTAAAATATTATTCAAAGCTTACGTGGAATCTGTGTCTTTATCTCTTCGTCGGCCTGGTATGGCAAAGGTTTTTCTTTTTCTGGGTTTGGCACCTAAACAGACAGCAATGATTGTAACAAAACCTAGACAAATATGGTTCCATCTGAAACAGATGTATATCGCCTTTAAAATAAAAAGCAAAGGATCAAAACAATTCAGAGTGAATTATTATAAAGAGACTTAATTACAGATATTGAAGAATATATATATATATATATATATATATATATATATATATATATATATATATATATATATATATACACACACACACACACACACACATATATATATATATATATATATAAAACAAAGAAAAAATTGGAACAGAGACAAAAAAATAAAAAAATCACGCAGACCTTCTGTGGCGATTGAGACATTACATTCCTCAAATTCGATGGGCCCTGTAATGAAAACAGATAAACAAATACAAATAATTAAAGGGATGTTGTGTTACAGTATCTTGGATTCAAGAATTATGATATGTTGTAATTAAAATACATTTTTAAATAAAATACTTTTTTACAGTGTTACATAAAAACTTTGGTTACACTTTATTTTAAGGTTTCCAAGCAATTACAGTGTAATTATACATTTAAGTACCGAGTAATTAATTAACATATACTTACTATAAAAGGAATAGTGTTTGTTTGGTTTAGCTTTAGTTGCATGTAATTATGCATAATTTACAGTTATTACTACAGGACTGTAAAATAAGGTGTTGCCAAATCTTGTACTTATGTCCTCAAAAAACAAAAGCAACAAAAAAAGGCACTGTCACAGACACACATAGGTCAGATTCTCTGGTAAACAAATGTACAGAGTCATCGATGTGTCTTGTGGCAATCAGCACAATCTGACTTCCCTTTTAAGCCAGAGCATGTAGTTCACAGCCAGCATGCAACACACACTAACAGATGCACACTTCTGTTTTTAACTTCAGAAATCAAGCAAATACAATTCCAATGCAATGATGTGCAGCACTGATATAGCACTAGTCAAATGCTGTATAATAATAATAATAATAATAATAATAATAATAATTCATTACATGTATATATTACTCAAACCACCAATATAGTCAATATAGTAAAATTTGAATTAATATAGCAGTGAAATGACACACAGACGGCTGCAAAAAAACAACAAACTGCACGCTTCATTTCTTGCTCATCAATTTTGCATATTTACCTCCAAGCTTTTACACTTTTAGCGTGACCCATTTCCACACTGACACAAAGGCATGAAAGGATTTAAACAAACAAACTCTGCTTTACCATTTTCACTGTATTTGGCTGCTCAGACTTTTGCCGTCATGACCTAACAATGTGTCAGCAAAGTTTCTACTTCAGAGTGAAGTCAAAATATGTAATAAAATGAAATCTAATTTTAATCTGATATCACCGTTACTAACCCCAGTTGGTTTGGCTATTCTCAATCAATACCCTGAACAGCATATAAATATTAATTCTGTGCTTTCGTGACTGGCCGTAAAGAGAGGAGAGATGCCCCTCAGTGCTCTAAGAGCCCTTTAGAGCGGGTTTTCTTTGTGTTAATGCGCGTAAAAGCTAATGCTTGTTCAAGAAAACGAAAGACAGGATTTTACTACTACCAGACCTCAGTAAGAGAGCCCGGGGTGCTATTTTCATTGCACAGAAAATGCCTTGACCTGAAAGAACAAAAGCGTGTGATATTTAACTCAAGCGGCTCAACAGAGTTTCCCTGGAGAACAGCGTCCGTGAGAGGACCTCATGCGCACCGTTCAGAGCAGTCACGACAGGCCCACATCACACACATCATACTGACGTAGTATGACTGATCTACTCTACTGCACCAGATCACTTCACTCTCTCATCTCTCTCTAACTCAGCGGTCGGGAACCTATGGCTCGCGAGCCATACCTGGCTCTTTGGCAAAAATCATGTGGCTCGCGAGGTCTCTCACCCTTTACCAACAAACGAGCGAAACAAAAAAATAAGACACATCAATACAGATCGGCTCTCTGCAGAAAAATCTGCCAGTTAAAATTCCCTTGTAGCACAGTCTACCGAAGTTAGTTAAACGTTTATGATAATAAGTATATTCATGTTGTACCGGCAAAAGAGCGTATTCAGTGCTGGTCGCGCTCGCGAGTGTTACGAGTCATCAGAGCAATCAACTTGTCTCTGTGATAACCTACAGCTCCTGCACTGGGATTCAAGCAGCTGCAGCTTGTTTAAGGTAGGCCTAATGGCGAAAAGCAGCAAAAAACGTAAAAGAAGGCTGTAAACTTTAATACTTTCACTTATGCCGCTGAAACCCTTTATGACACATGATAAATGGGTCGTATTTTTGATAATCCATAAAAATGGCAAGTCGAGTATTCACGTAAACACAGTAAATGTAAGTACTGTGTTTTCTCTCTCTCTCTCTCTCTCTCATGCAGACAGAGAGGATTTATGCTCATCAGTTGACAACTCAACCTCACAGTGAAAGCCCTTCACTAATATTGAAACTTTGCTAAACATTTGTTTGTTTTTAGCCTAATGCTGTTGAAATTTTATTGAAAAAAAGCACGTCTTTAATAATAATATTATATAATTATTTTACTGTGGCTCTTTTGGAAAAATGCATTAACCAAAAATGAAAAAATGGCTCTTTGGTCAAAAAAGGTTCCCGACCCCTGCTCTAACTGTTGGTTGTTTAAGATCATCTCTGATCACACAATCAGAACTAAAGGTCACACACTCTCAGTTCACACACATGCACACAAACACACACACACACACACACACACACACACACACACGAATAATGAAAGACCCACTCGAATTAAAATCACATTAAACTCTTAGAACCACACACACACAGACACACACTAACCTTATTGTCTTATTTGGGATATAGCAAAGATTATAGTTAAATATAATAATTCTATACAATAAATAAACGCTAACCTTCAGAAAAAAAAACTATTTATATCATTTATAGAATTAACAACAAACAAAATAAAACTATAACTACAGCTGCAAAACAACTACAAAATAAAATGAAACTTGAGCAAAAGCGAAAAAAGCTAAACGAACAAAAAGGCAAAGCAAAAACAAAATAAAAAAAGACCAAAAACAAGAAACAAAACAAAACAAAAAATGTTTTGAGGACATTCCCAAAATGAGGCTTTATCAGATTTACTGAGTCTCCAAATAATGGCCAAATTAGAAAGACGCGCAAAACGTTTTTTTCTCTCCATTCATTACAACAATCTGCAAGTTTGTCAAAACAGGTTTAGAAAACCAAACAATGAAGATTGATTTCTAAGATTTCCATGCAGCTGCAGGCCTGAGGAAAAAGTTTCATCTAATTAAGTGATGGCAATGGCGAGGAACGGTGCAAATGACAACACTACCAGGCTCCATCTAACAATATTTATGCACACAAATCCAAACATTAGACACAACAATACCATCTAAATCTGGAAAAAGGGTATTAGGTTTTGTTTAAATTCATGTAAACAGACAGACTGCTTCGTTTACATGAACGCATGTGTTTGTATGTATGCGTGTGTGGGTTTCTAGCAATACTTTGAGGAAAAACATTGCTGAAAATTGTTGACAGAAGTTAGCTAAATCTAACAAAAACGGCCCTTTGGGAATGTCCTAAAAAAAAAAAGGTTTACTAAAAAACTCTAAAAAATGTAGTCACATCGGTTTTCGTTTAGGGTGCGTCTTTAGTAATTACATATAGGTTTATAAAAAAAAAAAACAGAAGTTTAAGGTATGTCCTTATTTGGATTGCTAGGTAAATGTGTGCTTTTGTGAGTACACATGCGTGTTTGTATACGAGAGGCGCATGCAGTCATGCATTAACGGAGGATGTTTTTATAAAATTGCATATGTTGAGCATGCAGCAAGGAGAGTTTGCGTGTCTGGCTGGCGGCCAGTTCACAGCCCAGCTGGATATTGCTGAACTGCTCTTGCAACCTCCCCACAGCCCAGCGTGTCACTTCGGGATTGTTTCCGTGGTACAAAGTTTGTTCAACCTCTCTCTCTCTATATACTGGTTAGGGCTGCTCTGATTTCATCAGCGTGCCACACAGGTTATTGCTCTGACAGCGGCGCAATCCCTAATGAACAGCTTGATACGGGGGAAGGAATGTTTTGTTGACCAAAACAGCTTTTAGTCTCAATTAATTCTGCTGTCAAAACAAATGGAGGCCAACCAAAAGCCTGAAAGTTTAGTCTAGACCCCTGGGGGTCACTATACATTCATACATGGTTTAATTGGTCTACCTGTGTATGGCATATTATATACATACACACACATACAGTATCATTCAGAGGTTTGGGGACAGTATGTTTTTTTATATACTTTAGGATTCATTAAACTGATTAAAAGTGACAAAAGACATGTATAATGATACAAAAGATTAACATAAATGCTTTTGAAATAGAAAAAAATAAAGGTGTCACGGTTTCCACAAAAACACTATTTTTCTATTTAAAGATAAGAAATGATTCTTGAGCATCAAATCAATATATCAGAATGATTTCTGAAGGATCATGTAATACTGAAGACTGTAGTAATGATGTTTTCAAAATGGTTTCCCAAACACTCCCTGTATCTGCAACTGGATGAATAAAATGTATACCGGTAGTCCCGCCCAAGCAACACAGTAATGCCTTGAAACGTCGCTGGGAGGGGAAAAAGTTGTCAAGCCATGTTAAAGGCAAAATCCAGCATCTAGTGTACAACATTTATATTGTTAACATAATTGCTGGCTAAACCAGTGTAATTATGCTCCACCACGCCCCTTTAAGCTTTAAGCAAGATTATATTCTCTATGTGAAATGTGAAAAAACTTCCACCCTGTGAAAAGAGGGAGAAGCAGGAGGTCAAATGAAAGGTCATGGAGGGATAAGTGAGGAAAAATAGCAAGAGCACAGGGGGAAGTGTAGCCCTGTCAAGCTCTATTAATCTCAAGTGGCTTAATCTCTTGTAAAGGTGGGCGAGTTTGACATTCTACTTAGCATGTGACGCTAGTGTTAGCATGTGACAGCCAGCGCTGGCTGAGACCTGGGCTGAAAACCCCTGTAAGGGTCAGAGCTCCACAAATCCTTCAGTGTTGACTCCAGATGGTAATGAACTTATGACCAGTCTTGTTAAAAATATCAAGAGCAAAGTAGTTTGGTGCCAGAGGTTAATGCTGTGTGTGTGTGATTTAGCTGCATTACCTGGTCTCTCTTTGCCTGTTCCTTTGCTTTCTGCCAGTTTTTGTATGAGGCTCTCGACGGAAGTGTTCTCCATGTTGTTCACAAACTCTTGTTGCACCTTTACAATTAAAACAAAAACAGATGCATAAGATAACATGCCCTTCTTCACTACTTGCACTGCTTAACAGCTTAACAGAGAATTTGATAACCATACAACGCTAAATAAAAGTTTTGTAGTTGACATAGTAAGTATAAAAGTACTAACGTGGAATTAACATTAACCGTCTGTCAAAATATTGTTTGTTTTTATTTTGTTAGAATTTGGATTAAAAAAAAATGTGTTTACTTTTTAAATCAAAGCTTATTATGACCACACATTTGTGTCTGAACAAAACAAAGATTGACATGATCCCAATAATGAAGAATGAAAGGGTTTCTCCCACAGCTATGTACGATTATTCCTTGTAAAATTATACAAGGATACAAAGGATACAATTAAAAAGCCAAGAAAGACCAAAAATGCATCAGACTGTTAATGGAGGGCGACTCTACCAAGACTTTGTTCAATAACGGCAGCATTTGCGTCTGAAGCCACTTGACCGGGCAAAATAGGTCATGGACTGCTTATTCCTCAGCGCGGACTCTATGTCATTTGATAGTATAATCATAGCATGAAGTGAACGCTAAATTATGTTGCAAATCATACATACAAGCTAGTATTAAAATTTCAAAAGTGAACATCCAAGAACATAATATTGCCATAATATATGATTATTTAAACGCATCATATTTATTTAAACAGCAGTGTATTAAACTGCAAAACTCTGTTCCCTAGGCTCAATCAATTATTGGGCACCCTGTCTTACAATTGAACAAAAACACCACATTGATGATTTTTAGCAGTTATTTTAATAACAATGGCAACAGAAGAGCACATCTCTGAAACACTGAACAAAGGGGGCCTAGAAACCAGTATAATGAGATCCAGTAAGGCCTTATGAGCATAAACTACATAATGTGTTATGATAATAAACCTGGACTCTAATTGTTTTCACTCTCAGGCAGTGCTTCATCACATTACCAGCGCTTGAGCCGTATCCCATGCAAGCAAGATCAGAGATCTGGAGGAGGAGAAGGTTGAGAGCTAGTGCACGCAATGAGGATGTGACATTATTTCCTCAGGTGACCACTTTGACTGTCTTTGTATTTATAGCCCTCGAGGGATGGTGACAAATGCAATGTCTCCACCACTGACTCAATGCTTTCCTTTTACAGTTGATGTATTCCACAGATTTTCTAGTTCATGTCATAAACATACAGAAATTCATCCAAATGTTTGTCAATTTGATTTAGCATCCATCTCCTTGCCTGTTTGGGGACGAGAGGATCTGATTGACAGCATGTGTAGTTGTGCATATATTAAATCCTTTAGTTTAAGGAGGGGCGAAAGGAAAGTGATTCATGATGCTCGCTGTGAAGCAGAATCACCAAACCAACCAGCTCTGAAAAAGGGTTAATACAAACTAAAAATAAAACCATAAACAAATCTTGTCACTTGAAATAAAACATATTTTATTTCAGCTAATTGCCAAGGCAATATTTCCCAATTTCATTTAGTTTAATTTGATGCACTATGTAAATGTATAAAAATGTATAAAACTTTATAGATATAGGTATTTAAAAGAGAAGTAACAAAAATTACAAACAAAATTATTTTTAGGTCAAAATGAAAACGGAAAAATAAAGAATTAAAAACAATTAAAATATTTTATAATAAGCTTTAATTAGTTAACATTAGTTAACTATGTTAATTAATATGAACTAAGAATGAACAATACGTCTACAGCATTTATTAATCTTAGTTAATGTTAATTTCAACATTTACTAATACATATTTAAAAACAAAAATTGTATTTGTTAACATTAGTCAATGCACTGTGAACTAACATGAACAAACAACAAACAGCTGGATTTTTATTAACTAACATTAACAAAGATAAATATAAATACTGGTACAAATGTATTGCTCATTGTTAGTTCAGGTTAATGAATACATTAACTAATGTTAATAAACGAGATCTTATTGTACAGTGTTACCAATTATCTCAATCATACTAAAATTATGCTTTGAAATGAATCACATTTCAGTATTTTTGACGATGCTCAAAAATAAAATACTGACTACTGATTATAATAAGTATAAAACAATTTGTAAAATAAAATTTAATATAAAATATTCAGATAGTATACAAATATATAAGTAGTGAGTGACCGACTTGATTAAGTTATGCATAGCGCTTCATGTGAGAGGGTGGTGGGTCCATGGGTTGTGTAGTTCTTCACCAGGGTTTTGTCAATTAAACACTTAATTGCTCAAATCACTGACTATTAACTATCTCATAGCTAGTGAAGTGTTCAGTCTGCCTTAAAAGGTTTATGCACAATTTCATTCAAAAATTGGGCCTTATCTCTTCTATCAAAGACACATGCCATTGTTCCATATTTTGCTCTGTCATTTCACATCTAGAACCCTTTGTTATATTAAGTTCTTAAAACTCATGTACAGATGAACAGTGACACCTACTTTTGGATTAGTAAAATGTGCACAATTTTAATGCACACAGAGACAATAGAACCATAATAACCACGGTGTAAATAAATTCAAAACAAAACAAAATCTAATTTCTTTTCAGGCTTAAGCTGAATACGAGAGAGTGTGTGGTTAGGATGAAGCCCAAACCAGAGCATGCAATAGCTCTGTGGTCAATAACCAGTAAAATGCTGTGGGTGTGTAGGAATGAGATTGTGTGCATTCAGCATGGAAGTACATTTCAATGAATAACGGGGTATGCATATGTTAGAAATCACTCTGAATCAGTGGCAATAGGATTGAGGATAGATAAGGAAAGATTGATCAGACAGCCTCATATTATGAAGTTCATTCATGCTTGTTTGACTTCTGCACGTCTACGGGTCTCTGACGACCTCTACAGCTAAAAGATGATGCAACAGCCAGATCTCAGGCTTCATCCAGTGCTCCCACACCTTTTCGCCATTGAATTTACAGAATTTTTTTCAGTTGCTTCATGACTACTAGTTAAGAATTTATAAAGACAGATAACTAGATAGTCTATAGATAGATAGATAACTAGATTATGGATAGATTATAGATAACTAGAAAAATACTGTATGTTCACATATGTATATATATGTGTGTGTGTGTGTGTGTGTGTGTGTGTGTGTGTGTGTGTGTGTGTGTGTGTGCATTTTTGTAATAAAATAAATGAAAGGATAATTTCCAAGATTAAGAAAGTGTCTGGTAACGATGTAAAGGAGTTCAGGCAACATCTTGAAATAACATCGCCAGCAGTAATAATGTGTGCATGTTTGTCTGCTCACCTCTCCGATCTGTATGTGCGTCTCTTCAACAGACTGAGAGTATGAATGGATAATCTCCTGCATACGCATGACATGTTCCTCTTCAATGCCCTGGAATTTCTGTAGACACACACAATCTTTAAATAACTTTTTTCTGAAACAGTGCAAAACCAGTTTAAAAATGGATAATACTGGATACTAGTTTTAGTCAGTCTCAAAATGTGAAGCTGAAAGCAGATGTTAAGAAATGATACTTAATCAGACCAGAATATTTCCTATGAATAGCCTATCTGGGTGGTCTGAGAAGCAAAGTGTGTAACACGCACAAACACACTGAAAATGAATATGCATGCGTGCATGTGGGATGTGTGTGTGTCAAGGATGGCTGCATGCCTGATTTGCTGTTTATACTCCTCTCAGACTGACAGTAGGGTTTTAGAAGATTTAAGGGGAAGAGGAGAAAAAGACGAGGAAATGAGCGGAAACAAGATAATGACAGCATAAGTCAGAGCATGTGTGACCACAGGGAAAAAACGTGTTTGTGCATGTGTGTGTGGATCATGTAAGGAAACATCAATAAAGAGCTTAAGCTTTGTATGTCTGAGGACTCTGTGGCTCTGATTTGGGAAATTAAATGTGTATGTGCGGGATGGGTGAGGGGCTGCTACAGTGTTTCCTGACCGCGCTACTGAATTTAAAGCAAAAGACATTACATTGTACCCAAGTCGTGAGCTTGCAGTCTTCAGTATGATGAGGTAAAAAAAAGAAAAGATAGTGTACCACAAAATAATTCAACCATTAAAATATAATAATTTTAATTAAAAAAATTAAAACTATTATTTATTAATTCAATTTAAAAAATAAACTTTAAACTCTAAAATTAAATACAATATTGATATAATTTTGAAAAACATTTTTTTAAATAAAACATTCAGTTAAAATTATTAATAATCTTAAATATAAATGTTACTAATTTAAAGTGAAACCATGAAATCAAAATGGATAATTCTTATTTTTTATGGAATATTGCCACATTTATTATAAATGATTTATCCATGAACATATTTTTTTTTTTAATTGATGTGCCCTTTTAATCTTTAATATAAAAAAAAAGTATATATTATTTGGATACACTAGGCTGCTAGTATAATAGTATGTGTGTGTTAATTCAGATCAAGCTGCATAAAAACTTCAATAACCCTAATAACAAACAAACATTCCACACAATCTTACTTGTGCGGTTTCTGTCATTCTTTGCTCAAATTCTGTTTTCGCAGTGGCATACTTCTCCACATATGACTTGTAGGACTCAGTGGCTTTCTTGACCTTCAATCCAGCCTACAAACAAATAACACAAACCAGACAGAGAGAAATGTAAACATTCAGACATCTTCCAAACACCTTCCAGATTCCAAACTATTGGGCTGTCATTCATGTATGTACAAGTCTGTGTGTGTACCTTGTCCAGGTCTCTCTGTGTGGCCCCCTCTTTGCGCATACGTTCTTGCTCTAGCATCTTGTTGACGTAGTTCTCTTTGCTCTTCTGTAAGGCCTGTGACACAGTCTGGATGTTCTGCACAGCCTCCAGAGTGGACGCCACCTCCTCCTTTGTCTAGAAAGCCAGAGAAACCAGAAAGAACTTGAGTATTATACTCATCTTTTAAAAAAAAATTTTTTTGTTTTTTTTTCACAGCCCTAAATGTCTTGCTTTTAGAATGTAATACAACGGTCATTTAACCTATGAAATGTACATAGTTTTGAAGGTGCTAACACAATCAAAGACTCAGACACAAATGCATAAAGTTTAAAGAGTCAAACAAAAAACACGAGGAAAAAAGTAAATACTAAGAAGATCAGCCCAGTCGTCATGTTTTTTTTCTGTAACTGTGTAAGATATCATATAAAGCGTTGTTGAAAATCCGGCTCGCGTACCCCGAAGTGATAAAATTCTTAAAATAAAATTCTTTATCAAATGTATAGGCAAGACAAGTAGTTTGTTTAGGCATGGTTTGTAGGGAAATTACAAACCTGCGCACATATATTCAAACGAATATAACTATAGAATCAATTTTTAATGCGCATGTGAACGCCATCAGGTCACAGGTTCACGTTTAAAGTCTGTTTAGAGAGAATGCCGTCGTCTTAGTGGCCCCTAATGTACCGTAATAACAAATGATAATTTTGCTGGAAGTGAATCAATCAAAACTAACTTTAGCTGGAAATAACATTATTCAAAAAATCGCTATAAAGCCAAAACAATCTCTGTTACCGTAAATTGTGTGTTTATCTCTGTAAAGCTGCTTTGAAACAATCTACATTGTTAAAAGCGCTATATAAATGAAGATGACTTGACTTGACTATCAAACACTGTTCCTCTGCACATGCACAAAAACCAGAAACCTGTTTTCCTTTCATAAAAAAAGACTCAGTCATTCAAATAATACATATAATAAATTAAGTAATAATAATTAATAAACTAATAACTCATATACATACATATATATATATATATATATATATATATATATATATATATATATATATATATTTATATTATGTAGAGACTAGAGACTTTTTTTTTTAGATAACAATAATAATAGTAATAGTTGACAAATTATTTCCATGAGAGGACGAGGAAGACATCCACAAACATAAACAGTTAATAGTGGAATATACAGGAGACCATTTATTTTTATTTTTTTATTATTATTATGTAATTTTATCCCCATTTCATATGATACTCAGTCTGTTTTTTTTAAATGTGGATATGAGAGTGATATTCACCAGAAAAACCCTTTAAAGTGTTATCTTACAGTGATTACATACCAGAACCAGACCTCTGACCTTTTTTAAGGAATGACATGTGTACCACAGACTCATTTAGCTGAGAATTTGGGTTCATATTTTGTTATGTAGAATGTTATGAGCAAAAACCTACATGGATATTAATCAAACACCAAAGATGACGGCAGCTTCCATACCTTCTTATGATTTTTGGCTTGTTCCTCCACATATTTCTGGACTTCCTTGATGAGCTCTTGCAGTTTGCGGACCAGCTCCATGTGACACGCAGCCAGTTTCTCAGTGGACTGTTTAAACATATCCCACACCGGCGCAAATGTCCTGTGGAACAAATGGCAATTTCATTTTCTTCTCAGTGCATAATACTCAACACACTTTGTTCAAATAAAACATAAAAATGTGTTTAAACATGATTTGTGATTTAACACCAAGGTCTGTTTATTCTCTCGATATCAGATTTATCCTCTGGTCCTGGTTGTTTTTAATGGAAACAGTTCTGTGCAAGGTTTAATGACACTATAATGTCGGCACTGACAATGTGATATGGGGGGGAATCATGTTCAGCTGAAATGCAGGACAGTGAAAAGCCAGCTTTCATTTCACACGACTGCATCTAGCATATTATTTCGCAAATAGTTATTATGCAAACTTTGGCTATTTCAGGACCATAATAGCAATAACAATGAGTTAATTGCTTTCTTCCTACAGATCTTTTTGAAGTAGCTTATGAAGTTTTGCTTGACTGGCAATATGTCTCCCATTAGCAGGGAAAGTACAGCAAGCTTGCCAGAATAAAGTTTATATAGAATAAAGATTCACAAATGTTCCAGGCAGGTAAGTGACCAGCTGTGGGTATTCATTTTCTTTCCTTGCAGGTAATGAACTTTGGCTTTCATGAATAAAGCCTGAGAGACATTGAAATGATGTGGGTTTTCCAGCTCATTATAAATACATTATTAAAATGGTGTTCATAATGAACCCCCCCCCCCCCCCCCCCCCCCCCCCCCCCCCCCCCCCCCCCCCCCCCACACACACACACACACACACACACTCTTACCCTAGCTGAGAGCAGTTGCTGGCAGTCTTGGCCAGTTTGGTCATTGATCTTGAATACGTCTCCTCTATGGTGGCTCTGAGACAAGAATGGAGAAAACCATGTGTGAATAATCAATCAAATCCAAATAATGACAAGTTGTCACTGACTATTATGTTAACAAATGAGACCCTATTGTAAAGTGTTACCATTATTATTTAGAAACACTTCTCAGTTTTCACTCGCACAAACATTTACATATACTTGCATACAATAGGTACCATAATTAGTTGTGCTTTGTTAAAAAAGAAAGAAGCTGATTTAAAGAAAATCTAAGAGTCACTCAATCTAAGTTGCACAAATTACACGGATGCACCTACATATATAAGCAAACAAGTTTAAGTTCAAATTCATTATTCTCTTAAGGCTTGTGCAATACGTCAAGGACACATGAAGAAACGAAGGCTTGAACTAAATCAAACAGAAAGACATAATCTGTCGGTATTAAAAACAAACATACCGTATATGCGTGAAAGTGCGATGTTTACATATACAATAACAATCAAAGTTTTACACATTTAAATTAATGTCATGATCTTAACCTTTTGATCCAAAGCTTGTTTGAAATTAGTCTTGTAGACAAACATAAATTGTGAATGCAAATTAATTGTACAAAACTAAAAAGATATTTACCGTAGTTTAAAAAAAAGCAGAAGAGCATGTGCTCAGCAAACAAGTAACTCATTCAGCACTTAAAAGAAAAAGAAAAAACCTCTCAGGATGATGTTTGAGAGAAGCCTCCCAGAGTGTGTTGGTCATTACATAATTCCCATACATTCATTTGTGTCATTTCATGTCCTAGTTTGGATGTTTTAAATATTATTCCAGAAAAACGGAAATAAATCAATAAAGTGTAACTTTGTCCAAAACTTTGATTGGTAGTATATCCCTACAGACACTTGCCCAGACATTTTTAGAAATCTATTGCTATGGTCTTCTTTTTTCTTGTGTCAAAAGAGAAAGATTTATAATAGCAAAGTAGTCAGGGTACTGTTTTACTCAGACAAAGACAATGTCACACTGTGTCCAGAAGAGGGAGACAGACACGCTCCATTTGTGGCGAAACCTCTCCCAATATCTATCAGCACAAAATTTTCAATGGCCTTAAAGTGCACTGGTATTATTAATCTGCAAAATTCCTCTGCCAGTCATAGAGTTCATGAGACAGTTTTAACCTCTGCACATTTTGAATTTGTTAGAGTGTGAAATCTTTCCGGTAGTTTAACGCAGCTTTGACCGTTAAAGCAGGTGAGACGTGTGATGGATGCCGAGGCTTTTGGAGAACTTGCAGCATTCCTGAAAACCATTTGGATGGTTTTGTGAGAAAAGTTTTAAAATAGTTTCCTCTTGAATAGCTTTACTCCCTTGGCACATGTCATGCTTGTGTAAGACAAGCAAGATTTCTAGCAGAGCTTCAGCCCTTCCACAGGTGAACCATCTGACAAAACTGTGCATGTTTTGGAACAAGAAGATCTAAGAAAGTATAAACAGCAACTATTCAGTACTGTATTCAATACATTCAATATATTCAATTATGACTGTACACAATTTGTTCAGACAGTGTCATCAATATCCGGTATAAAATACACTAATCAGCATAGGAATGACAGAGGCATTGGAAGAGAGTAAGAGTAACCAAAAATAAGTGCATGACACAGCTATGGACACTACTGCACATTCAGTATGAAGATACATATGTCCGATCCCCGATTGCTACTAAAAAAAAAACACCTGACTTCAGGGGCCCGTACCATGATCGAAGTTCAATCAAACTCAGGGTTACAGAAAAAGTTGAGTTGACCAAACCAAACCAAACCAATTCAATCAGGCTTTGTTGGTACTATGATATTGATCATCAGCTTTCTCTGTCAACTCAGGCTTTAATCCTGAGTTAATGGAGCATGTGCACATGAAAGTGTGACATCAGTAGCGAACAGACGATCAAATGGCTTGAAATATGCAAAACTGCAATTCACTTCTCACGAGAGAATCAACAAGATTAATTTCTCTCTTCTGCCGAAGATTAAAAGACTCAAGAATATGAATTATATAAAAGCATTTACACATCATCAGAGCAAGTGAAAGTTGTGAAGATAGTTTATATAGTAGATACTAATGTATATATATTTAAGGTATACAGAGACTTGAACATGTAAGCTCACATGTAGTCATTTTTAAAGCTTTATCTACTGATTCCAAATCTTATTTATATTATATTTATATTGTATTATATTTATATTCATTTAAACTAAATGCTTAATAATAATTGTTAAACCTAAATTGCTCATGTGTAATGGATAATTATATAAATAATAGCCTATATAAATCATATAAAATAATTATTTTTGAAAAAATCATTGCGCCAGATAATTTTGTCTTTAAAAAACTGTTACTACATAGTGGCCTTTAATTTGGAGGAAGGAACTGGGGTGGTAGCTTTAATGTGTCACTTTGCTCACAGCTGACTGGTTCAATTTCAGTTTGAGATCTCTTCCCCAGAACATTACCTGCCCCGGAGCAGGTTAGCCGTGGAGCGCAAGTTACTTCGGCAATGAACACCGAGAGAAAGCAGAGCCACTTTCATGGAGTCTAAAACCCAGGGTTGGCACAAACTAAGCATACCTGGCTAACCACCTAAACCGGCTTCATTATAGACCTCAGGTCTCAATGTTTTTTTTTTTTGTTTTTTTTTTTCACCTCCACCCCCCCCCCCCCCCCCCCCCCTCTTCGGAGGACAACTTAATTTATTTATATATATTTTTTTTTTTATACTTTTTTAAGTACATACACAATATGTTATATTCGGATTACATTTATAATCAGTACCTTTAACTGTTGTCCTACCATAACCTTTTACCATGTTTTAGTAAGATCCTAGATCCTTATAAAGGGCATGGGGGGTTAAAGTACCATGTACAAATTGATACACATAACACTTCCTTTTTCTTCTTTTCCTACAATGCTGCTCTGGCTTAAAAATGACCTGGAATCAGGATTGCCTAGACATAGACTGATAACAGGCTTATTATAACTGTAGACCACTGGGCTAGTCCACAGGCTGATAACGGGATTGTGCTGACTACAGACTGCTGGGCCGGAACACAGACTGGTAACTGGATTATGCTGACTGCAGGCTGCTGTACTGGTCCACAGGCTGGTGACAGGCTTGTGTTAGTTGCAGACTGATAGGCCGGGACACAGACTGGTAACAAGTTTGTGCTGACTGCAGATCACTGAGCTGGTCCACAGACTGGTAACGGGAATGTGCTGACTGCAAACTGCTGGGCTGGGACACAGACTGAGAGCTGATTTATGCTGACTGCAGGCCACAAGGCTGGTCCACAGACTAGTAACAGGTTTGTGCTAAATGCAGACCACTGAGATCTGGTCCACAAACTGTGAGCTGGCTTAAGCTGGTTGTTGAATGCCAGACTGGTCCACAGCTTGTAAACTGGCTTGGGCTAGTTGTTGGATGCCAGACTGGACCACAGATTATGAGCTGACTTGGGCTGGTTGTTGGATACTAGACTGGTCTGCCGATTATGAGCTGGCATGGGCTGGTTGTTAAATGCCAGACTGGTCCACAGACCGTGAGCTGACTTGGGCTGGTTGTTGGATGCCAGACTAGTCCACAGATTGTGAACTGACTTAGGCTGGTTGTTGAATGCTAGACTGGTCCACAGACCGTAAGCTGACTTGGGCTGGTTGTTAGATGCCAGACTGGTTCACAGATTGTGAGCTCGCTTGGGCTAGTTGTTGAATGCCGGATTGGTCCACAGATTGTGAGCTGACTTGGGCTGGTTGTTGGATGCCGAACTAGTCCACAGATTGTGAGCTGGCTTAGGCTGGTTGTTGGATGCCAGACTGGTCCACAGGTTGCGAGCTGGCTTGGGCTGGTTGTTGGGTGCCAGACTGGTCAGCAAGCTATGAGCTGACTTTAGCTGGCTGTTGCATGCCAGGCTGGTCCACAAATTGTGAGCTGATTTTGGCTGGTTGTTGGATGCCAGACTGGTCTACAGGTTATGAGCTGCCTTGGGCTAGTTGTTGGATGCCAGGCTAGTCCACAGACTGTGAGCTGGCTTGAGATGGTTATTGGATGCCAGATTTGTCCACCGCTGTGAGCTGACTTGGGGTGGTTATTAGATGCCAGACTGGTCTAACGATTGTGAGCTGTCATGGGCTGGTTGTTGAATGCAAGACTGGTCCACAGACCGTGAGCTAACTTAGGTTGGTTGTTGAATGCCAGACTGGTCCACAGATAGTGAGCCGGCTTGGGCTGGTTGTTGGATGTCGGATTAGTCCACAGATTATGAGCTAACTTGGGCTAGTTGTTGAATGCCCGACTGGTCCACAGACTGTGAGCTGGTTTGGGCTGGTTGTTGAATGCCCGACTGGTCCACAGACTGTGAGCTGGTTTGGGCTGGTTGTTGAATGCCCGACTGGTCCACAGACTGTGAGCTGGTTTGGGCTGGTTGTTGAATGCCAGACAGGTCCACAAGTTGTGTGCTGACTTGGCCTGGTTGTTGGATGCCAAGCCGGTCCACAGATTGTAAGCTGGTTTGGGCTGATTATTGGATACCAGACTGGTCCACAGAATGTGAGCTGACATGGGCTGGTTGTTGGATGCCAGACTAGTCTACAGATTATGAATTGACTTAGGCTGGTTGTTGGATGCCAGACTGGTCCACAGACTGTGATTTGGGTTGGGCTGACAGCAGGCTATCTGACAATTCAACAAACCGTGGGCTGATTTGGGCTGGTTTTTGGATGCCAGACTGGCCCACAGATTGTGAGCTGATTTAGGCTGGATGTTGGATGTCGGACTGGTCCACAGACTGTGAGCTAGTTTAGGCTAGTTGTTGAATGCCAGATTGGTCCATAGACTGTGAGCTGTCTTGGGCTGGTTGTTGAATACCAGACTGGTCCACAGACTGTGAACCGGCTTGGGTGGGTTGTTGAATGCCAGACTGTGAGCTGGCTTAGGCTAGTTGTTGGATGCCAGACTTTTCCACAAACTATGAGCTGGCAAGAGAATAATTTTCTTTGCGACAAATAGTGTGGTGATGGCCATGTGTGCTTTGCAGACTGGCAACTAGATTAGGCTAACTGCATGCCACTAAGCTGGGACACAGACTGGTAACTGGAATATGCTTACTGCAGGCCGCTGAACTGGAACCCAGACTGAGAGCTAGCTTGTCTTGAATGTAGGCCACTGGACTGGTCCACAGTTTGGTAACGGACTTGTGCTAACTGCAGACTGCTGGGCAGGGGCACAGACTGGTCAGGGGCTTATGCTAACTGCAGACTGCTGGGCAGGGGCACAGACTGGTCAGGGGATTATGCTAACTGCAGACTGCTGGGCAGGGGCACAGACTGGTCAGGGGCTTATGCTAACTGCAGACTGCTGGGCAGGGGCACAGACTGGTCAGGGGATTATGCTAACTGCAGACTGCTGGGCAGGGGCACAGACTGGTCAGGGGATTATGCTAACTGCAGACTGCTGGGCAGGGGCACAGACTGGTCAGGGGATTATGCTAACTGCAGACTGCTGGGCAGGGGCACAGACTGGTCAGGGGCTTATGCTAACTGCAGACTGCTAGGCAGGATCACAGACTGGTCAGGGGATTATGCTAACTGCAGACTGCTGGGCAGGGGCACAGACTGGTCAGGGGATTATGCTAACTGCAGACTGCTGGGCAGGGGCACAGACTGGTCAGGGGATTATGCTAACTGCAGACTGCTGGGCAGGGGCACAGACTGGTCAGGGGATTATGCTAACTGCAGACTGCTGGGCAGGGGCACAGACTGGTCAGGGGATTATGCTAACTGCAGACTGCTGGGCAGGGGCACAGACTGGTCAGGGGCTTATGCTAACTGCAGACTGCTGGGCAGGGGCACAGACTGGTCAGGGGCTTATGCTAACTGCAGACTGCTGGGCAGGGGCACAGACTGGTCAGGGGATTATGCTAACTGCAGACTGCTGGGCAGGGGCACAGACTGGTCAGGGGATTATGCTAACTGCAGACTGCTGGGCAGGGGCACAGACTGGTCAGGGGATTATGCTAACTGCAGACTGCTGGGCAGGGGCACAGACTGGTCAGGGGCTTATGCTAACTGCAGACTGCTGGGCAGGGGCACAGACTGGTCAGGGGATTATGCTAACTGCAGACTGCTGGGCAGGGGCACAGACTGGTCAGGGGCTTATGCTAACTGCAGACTGCTGGGCAGGGGCACAGACTGGTCAGGGGCTTATGCTAACTGCAGACTGCTGGGCAGGGGCACAGACTGGTCAGGGGCTTATGCTAACTGCAGACTGCTAGGCAGGATCACAGACTGGTTACGGGCTTGCGCTGATCGTATCGCAGATCCCCATATCCCCCAATAAGGCAGAACACATATCCCTTCCCTCCTACTAAGTGAGATAATTAATCAGCGGGGCCCAGAGAGAATCGAAGTCAGCCGATCGAAGTTTGTTAAAAGCAAGCATGGACTCCAGACTCCAGGTCTCACTGTTAAGACTGATGAGCATTTCTAAATATCACATTTTTATCAGATGTTAAACCGCACACGTGTGATTTGGATCAGGTTAAATTTGGTTTCTGCAGTTAAAAAAAAAAAAGAATGAGTTGGACAAGTAAAAAAAAAAACAATTAAAAAAAATATTTTTGCTTCTTATGTGAAGTGAGTATATGAGAGATAAAACTAGTGGTGATTTCATAACACTTCACCTAGAGTGTTAATTTTAGTATTATTTCTATATTAGTTTATTAATATTTTGAATTAATTTGATATTTTCAGTTTTCATGTAGGCCTATTTGTATTTTTTTTTACCTTTTGGTTTTGTAATATTTCTATTTAGCTATAATTTATGTTAGTTTTAGTCATTTTAATACAACTATTTTATTTTAGTTAGTTGTCAAGTCAACATCTCTAATTTTTTTAAGTTTAGGCTTTTAATCTAATATTTTACTTGATTTAAACTTTATATCCATTAACGAAAACGATAACAACTGCTAACATAACATCAAGTATTTTTTAGAAAAGATGAATGTCTGAGTTCATGGATACAATGTAATGAATACAATGAAACATTAGACTTTGAGGTAACTCCCCTCATCCCATCAAAAACAAACAAAACACACAGTTTTACCTTTCTCTGATGAAGTCTGACAGCTCCTTGCTGGATATCTGGCCATGTTTCATGTTGTGGTACAGTACATCAAATCCATTGTTTTTATCGCCCTGCCAAAAAGAACATAAATTCGTTCAAAATCAACATTACTATATTTTTTTCTCAAATTAAACAAAACAAAACAGAAGCAATGTTGAGAAACAGAGCCAGACTGCATGTCATCACTGATGCTGGCATTTGTTTACCACTTTAGGTTTCTCAACAATCATTGCTGCCATGGTCTGAATGGCATCTAGCTGGTTTCTTAAAGCAGACTGGTCCGCCATGTTCATCCGCAACATACTTTCCGTATTTTTGCCCGTTCGAGAGAAAGTCAGTCCTGTAAGGTTGATCTGAACTGTGCAAAGGGTTTCATAGTAACCATGGTTACAATGCCGCTACAAGTGTCCAATATCAGAGTTTTAAAAATGCAAACGCTAAACTAATGCATAATTCAGATCTGAAGTGAGTCTGATCCCTCCACTAATTTTGTAATGACAGAAACACACACACACACACACACACACACACACACACACACAAACAAACACATCTGCACTCAGAATATCTGTTCTGAGTGACTATAAACTTATGTTTTATCCATCAACAGACATAATCATATGCTCTAATTAATAGATCTAATACAACAGATTAATGAACCAACCCAAAACAAGCTAAACTGTAAGCTAGTATTTTATTAGCATTTCTCAAAAGCCAACTGTGAAAACAGATATCTGGCACACCACGAGAGTTCAACCAGTGATTCAAGGAAAATCTATTCATAACCATTGTAGTTATACATTACAATTTAAAAGTTTGGGGTCAGGAAGATTTATTAAAATATTTTTGAATTTTTTTCAGGCTTCTTTGATGAATAGAAAGTTCAAAAGAACAGTATTTAAGAACACTCGATCACTGTCACTCTTGATCATTTTACTGCATCTTACTGAATAAAAAAAAGTAGTAATTTCTTAAACACATTTATCTTACGGAACAGTGGTGTACCTCCACAGAATATATTCACGCCAGTTTTCATTTTAAAAGCAGCTTGGTGGAGTATTTCAGAGAAGAATCTAGAAAAGCATGTTAGATTGATATAATCACCAACTAGCAAAAACACATCAACATGATTACTAAACAGAATAAACAGCTCTCATCTCAGGTTTATACTGTGTGTAACTTCCACATCAGCTTTTGTGGACACAGCAAATATCATGCAGTGTGTGTTTCCTGTGAGATTGTTCAATTGTGTGTTGAAAGAACAGCGACAGGAAAGCCAAGCGCTACAGAAGTGACCGAGGCGAGGAATGCAGTGATATTGAAAAATACAATAGGAAAACAACAACAAACTCAGGAAAATGCTTTGGGCGTCTGCTCCTTGCATGGCAGTTTGTTCTGTGATTGGTCCAGACAGCTTATATGACTTTTTTTGTGCCTAATCTTTAAACATAAGTCCAGTCATAAATTGTCGTCACACAAAATTTTGCTGTCACTTTGTTTCGTTCAGTTCCATTCTTTTCAATTGACTTTTTACATTTAACATGATGACACTACACTTAACTTGGGTTAAACTCTTTTTAAACCACAGGTAAAGGCTAGTTTTAACCTTGGGTTAAGCAACGTTTTACACCCGTGATGTGAAATGTAAACAGTAAAAATATGTGCCGAATGTTACAGCAAAATGTTTAGCAATAGACAACCAATCATAAACTGCTTCTAAGTCACAGAAAATGACATGCTGTGTTTAGTATATATTATTCAAGTACAAACATAAGACCACATAACTATAAAATTTATTTTCTGAAAACCAAATCTCACAGTAACTCACAATGCCATTGTCAAAACTATGCCTAACCTGCTATTAATCCTTGATGTTCACAGAAGTTCGATAAAGACCAGACATACAGTGGATGAGGAACAAAACATGTAGGTGGAAGTTGCTAAATGTGTGTTTTGCCTTTGTGTATGTTTGTGTTTCTGTGAGGGTGTTAACTTTAAACCACAATCTGGCTCGGGACACACCAAACAGAATTCATATTTTAAAGCCAAAACACACAAGACAAGACATGGAGGTCCAAATGTGTGTGCTTGGATTGATTGAGACAACTGGTTTCATAAACTGGTTGAGGTTCCCAGTACAGAGATTACAAACACCTTGACTGCAAGCACACACACTCTGCGTTTTTACCTGTATTTCATTGCATTTTTAATCAAATTGGTTGGCTTAGCAAATAGACTTTTCCTGCAGTTATTTTCATGCCTAAATGTGTTTGTTTAAATTTATTGTAAGAGCTACTGTTACTTTCATTGTTCATATTATTGCTCTATCATATTTTATCTTCAATTTAATAGCACAGTGAATATTTAGAGCTGCTCCATTTTCAGTGGATTTTTGGTTCTCAGAGTTATGTTGTATACAGCTCTTTTGAGGGAGGAAAACTAGATACATTTCTAGTTTAAACATTATTTATTCTTCAGACATTCATCTTTAAATACAATAAGTATCAGCTGTGTGCAAAGTGAATCACATTTGGTTTTCGATTACTGAAAATTGGTCAAATTCAACAATTTGAACATGGAGCTGCTTTGAGACCCCCATATCTATAGATGGGACTGAACTATAGGGCCTTGAAAATGAAGATTTCAAAAGGAAAGTGTATCAAGAATGAGAATCTAGAACGATATTAAGGTATATTGAATGCTTCTTAAGTTACAGGCATGCAGACTTTGGAAAAATAATATTTTTGGCACTCCGACAGGTATGTTCTATGCAATTGTTTTGATAGAAAAAATTTAGAAACATTTCTAGTTTCAACATTGTTTGTTCTTCAGATATTCCTCTTTAAAAGAAAAAAATATCAGCTTTATGCAAAGTGACTCACATTTGGTTTTTGACCACTGTAAATGTGTACAATAGACCAATATACTCATGGAGCCGCATTAAGATCTCCATTTCTTTGCCATTGAACTATCGAGGGCCTTTAAAATTAAGATAAAGAAAAGTTTGTTAAGAACCAGAATCTAAAAGGATATTAAGATATATTTAATACTTCTTGAGTTACAGGCATGCAAACCTGAGGCAAAAAACGAACGGTCACCGTTGAACACAGTTTGCTAAAGTAAACAGATTTTACTAAAAGACCTAAGACCAATCTCTAAGTAAAAATAAAATAATGATGCAGCCATCTTTCAAAAGTCATTTTTACCCCCCTGTAATTTGGCACCAAATATCAGGTGAAAATTGTCATTTTGACCCCCCTCTACAAAATAACAAAGTAAATTATTTTATAAAGTACAAAGTAAATATACATCCATGACATTTAATATTATTTTGGCTTTCCTCACTATTTGTTTGTCTTTCTACAGAAAAAAATATGAACAAAATAAAAATTTGAGTCGGGGAAATTTCCGAAATTTGGTTGATTTGACACGGAATGACCCATTATAGTAGCTCAGTTACTGAAAATCACACTGCCAATCTGAGAGCAAATACTGTATGGTAAATCAACAACGAGCAGAGCAAATCATCTAGACATAGATAGTGTCAAAGTTCAGGTGAATCCCTTTCACCACAGCTTTGAGTCCTTCACATGGCCTTCTGAATTTATTCTCCCTGTTTAAGTGGGGTGATCTGCCTCCGTTAGTCGAGACATCTGTCCTACAGACGCACAGCATTCTGGATCAATGGAAATGTAACACACTCAGTTGCATTAAAACACAAAGATGTCCAATGTGACATTTAGAGACCTTAAAAAGAGTATATTAAAATGTATTTTTTATATATTTTTAGACATTTTTCATGATGATGGATCTTCGCAGTGATTGGTCATGATATAATTTTAAAAGTGATTGAGCTTGAACAGTATGTTGTATATGCCTGATGAAGGTCATGAGACCGAAACGTTGCTAATAAATATTTTTTGATACTTTTTGTCTTCTCTCTTACGCATCTATTACCTGCAGGTGTGCTATGTTAACTTAGACATTTTTCAAAAATATTATAGTTATCTCACCTAGATGTTTGCTCAAGCAACGCAATTTTGTTTTTACAAAGGGGCAATTTTGTTGCACAATATCTTCTTACACAAAGCACATGCCTGATTTCAAGCTTTGAATGGAATTTACAAAAAAAAGACAAGTAAACAGTCAGTAATAAAATAAGAACAAATAAACAAATTACAACAAGATGAATCCTTACATTTAAAGTTACAAAAGTTATTCAGTCAGGAGCAGAGAGTGATTTCTTTTTTCTTTTGATGTTTGATTAATATTAAATTGTCATGATGACACTGTAATGCTATCTCATGCATATACAGCGCAGTGATTGGATTAAAAAAAGTAGGAGTGTAACAGTACATGTATTCATCCCAATCCTTCACGGTACGGACGTCACGGTTCGGTGCATAGAGTCAGATGACGAACACAGTTAGTCACAGACACTCCAATCTAGAAGGGGGCGTACGAGGTAATGCAACGCTGTTTGCTGACCGCCACAACAGGAAAAAGAGCAGAAGAAGAGACGATCTATGCACCAACCCAAAACAAGAGTTCAAATGGTTTTGATTAATTTTTGTGACGTGTTCCACAAGCTTCACGGAAAGGAAACTGGGACGGCAGAGAGTGGCATCCTGTTTGTTTTCTTTATTTTACAAAAGTACAATGTTTTGTTTTTATTGTGAGTGTACACAAACAAAAATAGAACATTTACAGTTTCGATGATGCCTTACTCTTCTCTGTATGATCATAAATGACGGAGTATGTTAAGTTGTTTCCGCTGTCATAATGAGACAAAATCATGTTTTGAATATGGGTCGGATATGTAAATGTACCTGACGTGTATCGAACCGTGACCCAAAACCGAGGTATACCGAACTGTGACTTCTGTGTACCGTTACACTCCTAATTAAAAGAGTTAAATCTCATATATAAATGTGGAGAAAAGCTCAGAAACTGATGACATAGACGTGTACTTGCAGCCAATCACCACTCCGGATTAACGCATGTACCTCACTTTTCGTGATGTTGGTTCAACTTTACTTTTTAACCCGGAAGAACGAAACACCTCTGAAAAAAAAAAAAACGTTTCCCTTTATAATAAACATAATGAGTGCTACCTGTATATTAGGCTGCTGTCACTTTAAAAGCTGATGCACGGATCCAATGTACCGTTACACATGCGTTTTCTTTCTCAACTGTTTATGATCACTTAAGACGTAACCGACAGCGTTTACATGAATAGTCACCAAAGACGGTATTTTTAAAATACATTTGTAACAACCATTAACTCAATTTGGTACTCACGAGCTGAATGTTTAAACTGGCAAGACAAGATGTGCAAATTATAAACTATAATCCTGACAATTCCGTCAACTGTGAAGCGCGCTTATAGTGCAGATGTGATGTGGTTTTGAGAGAGCTAGCATGCGCTGATTCACTTGTTTGTGAAATCACTTCTCACATAAAGTTTTCAAATGACTGATTTGTAAAATTATTTCATAAAGATGTATAAAGTGTACCTCACCCACAGTATAATATCTTTAATATCTGCCATACCTCAGCAGGCGCGAACTTGAAAGCATGAAATCGGTTTCTGAGATCGGCAAATTGAGAGATCGCCGGTCGAGTCTCTAGAAGCAATTATTGGCCGACAGTGATCAGTAGCTGATCAATTGGAGCACCACTAACAACTAATATGCTATTTCACTTAACTTACCCACTTTACTAAGCCAACACTTTACTTTACTTTACTATTTCACTTTAACACCCACAGTAACTAAACATTATTTTATACCTTCTTTGCATATCAAAGGCAATTCTGAGTAATTTTTGAATGCTGAAAAGTCAAGCTAATGAAAAAAACATATTTCTTTAGAGCATATTTCACAAATATAAAATTAAATGTCACGACCTACATTTGCAATTCATCATGCTCCTCTGTTATTGTTGAAGGACATGATCATGAATTGCATCATTAAATATGGCACGAGCAAGCATCTCCAATATCTCCTTGTAAGAATAGCAAGAAAAATGCATGCCTTTCTTTTTTCTGATTATGCTGATCACATAAATACAGGAATATGAATATTGTTACGACCGAGATTTCCCCTTACTTGGGGCAGAGCATGGGAATTTCTGATTCGCTCCCCCACGTTAATTGATAATTAACTGATTGGAGTATATAAGTGCGCTGGTTTGCATTTGGAATAGGCAGTCCCTAAGGGATAGTTTCTCCCAGGAGTGTCTCTTGACCAGGATGTTACATCTTACTGACTTCTTTCTCATTTGTTTCTTATGCATTTCTTATATCATGTAGCTTAAAAAATGTGTTGTGGTTATTATATTTGTTATTTCTTTGTTTCCCTGATTATCCCTAGACTTATGTTTATTATTATTCATGGTTATTGTAGTATTTGTTAAATTAAATAAAACAACGTGCATTCATGATCCCTCTTTCATGTTGCGGCCTTAAACAATATCCAAAGAGCATGTATGTTCTTTCCAGAATTAAGCCAAACAAAATGTAGACCTTAATTACTATTTATTTTTTTAAAATCTCTTTCAGTTATTTTCTGCATTTCACTATCTAGTTTTTACTAAACACGGCATTGTATACAATGAATACTGTTGACTGTATGACAAATTGCTTTTGTCATTCCACATTTGTAATTGGCTTTGGATAAAAGCTAAATGAATGAGTGTAAATGTAATCGGAAAATGCATGTAAATGTTATCAATAACTGTTTTGGCATTTTAGACTCTACAGATGACTAACATAACCATACGTAAAAAAATAAAAAAAATAATGAGTTCTCATGAAGACCTAGAGAGAGACCTAGAAACTAAAAGGTAGTATCTGCAGTATGACTCAACCGGATATATTTCCGTAAGCAGGTGTCTTCTGACTGTAACAAGTCTGAACAACCACCAACAAAACCAACAGAGGAGAATGTTTATCAGCAAAGGTCAAAAGCTCACTAGAAAAATCACACGGTGCTCTTCAGCATGAGAGGAAATCTGTGGTTACATGTATTTATCTGTAGGAAACGAGACTAAGAGGTTTCCTTCACACACCACTTTATTGTGGGTGGTTTAGGGTAAGTTGTCACTGTGTGTGGACGGCAGACGCTGGAGGGCAAAGAAGATTAATGTCATGGCAGATCAATATCAAGACTATTTTGACAGTCTTCCCCTTCCCTACATTAAAGTTTTGAGCTTGACAGCTTCAGTGAAGGAGTGTGTCTCTCTGTGTGTGGGGTATATGTGTGTATGTCTGTGCCCTGCATTACAAGCACACAGCTGATCATAGGCGTCCCTGTTTCACTGAGGCATCGACACAAAGGCCTGATTGAGAACAAGACTCCACAGATCTGCAATCCCTCATCTTTCTTCATCTCCTCCGTCTCCCAATTTGACAGTCACGGCTTCCAACTGCACACTTTCTCATCTTACTCGGCTCAACACTTTTGGCAGTCAGATTATGTTTAATGGTTAAACCATGATCATATACGGCACATGACAACAGATGATTCTTCTGGTATGCTCACACATACTGCATTAGGCTTTATCCATTCTGTCACTTAGGTAAATGAATGAACTTTAAACGGAACAAAAACCCTCAATTACTTTTATTGTACAATGGGGAAATAGTGACTAGATTCTTGATGTCAGTGGAATGTAAGAGATGATAAAGACAGACTGTGCATGATCACACCTGAACGCACACACCTTCATTCTACTGAAAGTGATAATGAACTAAAAAATGCAACAACAACAAAAATCGTCTGTGGCATGCTAAAGGAAATGTTCAACTTTTATTAATAGAAAAAGATGCAATGAAAGTGAATATAGACAAAGGCTGTCAGTCACAACAATGGAAAGTCGACCCAAAAATGAAAATTCCGTCCTTTTACTCACCCTCATGTTGTTCCAAAACCTGTATGACTAACTTAGATGCTAGGCAGATTGTTAAAGCTACAGTTCAACCAAAAATTAACATTGTGTCATTTACTCACTCTTATGTCATTCCAAACCTTCTGCAGAACACAAAAGTAAATATTTTAAAGAATATTGGCCACCAAACCATTTTGGTGAAAATCTGCTTCCACTTTATGGCCAAAAACATTACACAAAATACCTTCTTTTAAGTTCCACAGCAGAAAGAAAGCCATATAGGTTTGGAATGACATTAGAGTGGGTAAAAGATGACAGAATGTTCATTTTTTGGTTGTACTATTACTTTTACCCTCTGCCTAACATCTCATTTCGCGTTGTATTTAACTCATACATGTTTGGGTTGAGTAAATTATGACATAATTTGTATCTAATGTGTCCCTTTAAGAAGCAAATAAGTCTGATAAGGAGGCATATTTTGATGAGGTAAAACTTGATAGTAAAGCGATAAACACGAATAGAGATGGGGGCTAATCATTACATGTTTCACATATGAATGAATTATATAACTCTACACAAAACTTTATTAAACATTCTGGCCTCCAGTCTAACTTCATTACGGAAGAACTAGAGCAGGACAGCATTGTGATTGACAGCCGTAACATTCAATGGTGTTGCAGAATAGGATCATTAACATTCCAAGATGTTGCCAACAGCCAATCAGAATAAACGGAGGTGGAACGTAGTGGGCTGTCTGTCAGATGGATGTAATGAGGCCCAATCCCCGGTCTAGCTGGACGGGATTCTCCGAGAAAAGTGAGGGGGCAACAGGCCAGTATGCTCTCATGCTTGCCTCGAACATGGTTTACCGGTATTATCCCAACAATGGCCGATGTGAAACAAAACACGAAGAACAGCCCCAGAAATCAAGAATATCATACCAATGTATAGAATGACAGACGAATAGAGCTGAAGAGTTGTCTTTAACCCGCAAAGCCAAATAAGAGCACAACATATAAACAACCTACCCAGAAATTTTCCAGGAAATAGGGCGTTATCATCTTGCTGTCCTCCCTTCTTCACAGCTGCGCTTTTCTTAATTTGAATTGCCTCAGTTTATCCACCGTCCTCCCCCCGATGTTGTTGTGTCTGGTGTTTTTTCCTCTTTTTTCCTGCTCTTCTGCTGGGTTTTCCTCCCTGATCTGAACACGACTCCACCTCCTCACTTGCGTTTCACCCCTCCACTTGTTCAGTATTTCATTGAGATAATTGTTATAAAGAAACAGCGACGCTGGTGGCCGTTTCAAGAATTGCATACCCATGATGCAATCGTGTAATTATGTGTAAAATGTCCCACTGCAAAACTCAAAATTCTCAGTGTAGACACTCTTTACTGGTATACTAATCATATGGGATTATACTACGAGTTGTGGTAATGTTATATTAGAGATGTCACTGAAAGGTCACAGTGTTACTGATGTATCAATCAAATACCCTTAATTTAGGATATTTACAAATTAATTAATTGTTTAGCAGGTGTATATCTCTTGGTATTGCAGATAATTCCCCCCCAAAAAGGGCAGAACATACACAAAAAGGAATTTGAGTCAGTGCCTGCATTTCCAAAACAGTCAATATACCTTTATATTTAATACCTTTGACATTCATTGGACACATAACATACTCAGTGATTTTTGAAAAGGGTTTATTCTTATCAATGTACAGATCCAAGCAGTGGAACAAACTCACGTCCATAACAATGTCATACAAATATCATTACAAAATTTCTACAGTACAATATATATTCTTTGCATGATCCAAAATATTTGGTGGCCCCTAAAAATGATTACTTTCTATATTTTAATCTTTCTTCAAAATCAGATTATAAAATAAAAGTCGAAATCACTATAAATAAAATTGCTCTCGGACCAGAAAAGGGGAGCATTTGAGCAAAGGTTTCCTTCATTATTACATTTTCTTAATTTCCACACATATAACTATACAGCAGTTGGTACAGTCTAAGGTGGGGACACAACATTTAGATCTTTACATTTTGTACTTTTTGTACACAAAAAGAAAACAAGAGAGAAAATAAATGTAAAACAATTAGATTCATTACTGTGCAATCTCCAAGTCTCATGGCCGCATTTACCCCCATCCCCGAAAACGTAAGTTTAACTTCAAGGCGTTACAGTATATACTGCATTTATATTTCATAAATAACAAGTGTTCACATACATAAGGGCCAGTTTCTTCAAAATGATCCCCACATGAAGCTATTCGAGTGTCTACTAACTGATATTTTATCTCCTCTAATAAATAAAAAAAAGTTTACATTCCTTTACGAGGAGACAGAGTGACACAATATGCCAGTTAGAAAGGATATTCACCAGCAGCAGAAAGGATTAGAGTGAATTGCTCTTATTATTATGAAACATGGGAGACTGAACAGCAGAGAAAGGCATACATTAAAACAAATAAAAGTAAACATACCTCCTGAGGTCTCTACAACATAAAATATTCAAGTAGAAAATTACAGCACATAGCAGCATTCATAAGTGTAAGACGACACACTTAACATTCATAATTTCTGCCTACATCTTGTTTCTTTGTTTGTTCTTTTCATATTTTTTTGTCAGAAGAATCTCCGACCTCTCTAATCGGTTACAAATGTACAAACAGCTGGAATGTGACAGACAAACTGAAGAAAATAAAAACACTTTGCATAAATACACCAGCACAACACAGACTCAGAAACACCAGTATCCCATGGTGTTCAGATCTAAAACTATTTTAAAAAACATGCGTACAATTCTCTGCGTACATCCTTAAATGTCTGACCTCTCAGCTGGTTCAGTTTGAATCCAGATCTTAACTTATACCTGAAAGAACCATTTCACGGGCCTCAAGATGAGTATGAACATCAGTCTTGTCTGTCTGAGTCTAAAGTGGCAGCAACTTTTAAGCACAAA
The DNA here is from genome assembly GCA_030578255.1 of Tiaroga cobitis. Lineage (NCBI taxonomy): Eukaryota > Metazoa > Chordata > Actinopteri > Cypriniformes > Leuciscidae > Tiaroga > Tiaroga cobitis. Next base: position 35,528,790 of record CM060595.1, on the reverse strand, counting down.
GTTCTTAATACCGAAATCCTCACACTCTGGGATACATTCAGACATTTTAAGGCTACTATTCACATGAGGGACACAAATACTGCCTCCACAAGCACTATACTGTCCAGGATTACACACAACACAACGTGGGATGTTTTTTAAACTTCATGCACGAGGTAACGGAACTAAATAAAAATCACAAAAGCAATATGTGGATGGAAAACACATCACCTATTGCATATGTGTGGAAAAATCACATTATTAAAACTAGTTTGTGTTTGGGGGCTAGGAAAAACAGATTGCTCATTGGGCCACCAACATGCACAAATCAAACAACTAAACATCCAGATAAACCTGATCAGTCGAAACAGATATTACAAGCATCTTCAAAATCATGCTCTGAGCGAACTAAGCAAAAAGAAATTGCGGATGTCTCAAATAAACAAAATGTGTGTTTAGGGTTCAATAGTTTGGATCCATGTCAAGCCACACTGGAAAGTGAGACTGGGATATTAAAGTCTCGTACAGAGCAATAAATCAGATGTTTGAACTGTTCAAACATCTTCACTGTGTTAATATGGAGTCTTCTCTCTTGCTTTGCACACGCTAACGTAATTTACCAAGAAAATTTTTGAAAAAAATAAATAAAGTTATGCAGTCATTCCTATTTGATTCCTTTATCTTCGGATCACTGCCAGTCTAATAATGTTTAAAGATGAAAACCTTTTCACTATTAATGATATGAGAGGACTTACATTTCTAGTTACGTTGTTACTTTTCAGACGAAGCGTCTAAAATATGGTACGTTTTTAGAACGTTTACTGTCTACTGCTGTTCATAGCTGGCCCACAAAATACGGTCTGCAGACTTTCATGCAGTCGAGCTATACCCTACATCACCCCATGCAAAGGAACTTATGCTTAGCGTCCAGTGGAGATTTACATCACACCCACCCCTCTAAATGATACAGTCCAGAAAATAAACAAAACCTGTTTTTTTAAAGCTTTCAGAGCTTGTCTCCAGGCACTTTCCTATGTCAGGAGTGCAACAATACAGAGTTTACACATCGTCATGTCATTGTTTTGTTTTTTTAACCCCTGGATGCCCCGTTACATTAAGTGCCCTGGTGAATGAACACTAACAACGTATTTTGTTTTCACCCTCATGGTTGATTGTTATGACATGATGAAAAAGCTTTCCTCCCTATTTTGGTTTGGCTTGGCGAGGTGTCGTCGACTAGTGCCTTAGCTAACACTTCCCTCCCACCCCATCTACAGGGGTCCAGTGGGCCGTATGACTCCCTCCCCTGCTAAACCACCCTTCCCCCCAGGTAAAGGGCAAAATATGCCCTGGGTATCAGAGGTTCCCATCCTGACCCACAGTGAATAAGCTGAAGAACAAGAGAGAAAGAGATCAAATTAGATTCATGTTACACGTACAGTATCATTAGTAAGTAGATATTAATAACACTTTAAAATAACGAGCATTTAAGGTTGTCTGGCAATGGAATGTCTACTGTTCATTGGGAGAAAATCTGTAGAATGGACTTAAATGTGATCAAATTTGAGCTACCTTATTGAAAGTAGGACTGTGAAATGATTAATCGCATCCAAAATAAAAAGTTTGTGTTTACATAATATATGTGTGTACTTTGTATAATTATTTTATTTATATAAATACACACATGCATGTATAAATGTAAGATTTTTTTTGTATTTATATATAAATTATATATAAATATATATACAGTATATACATGCAAATATTTCTTAAATATATACATGCATGTGTGTGTATTTATATATATATACAAAATAATTAAACACAGTACACACATATTATGTATCACAAACTTTTATTTTGAATGCGATTAATCGTTTCACAGCCCTAATTGAAAGATTAATAAAGTTTCAAAAAATATTTAATAATGAACATGCATGGGGTAGAGTGTGCAGAATATAATAATTAACATAATAAATAATTAGTAATAATTAAACTGACTTTAAATTCAGCAAAAAATCTGCACAATATATACTCTGCCGTTCAAAAGTTTGGGGTCAGTAGGATTTTTTTTTTTTTTTTTTATTCAGCAAGGATGCATTAAATTAATCGAAAGTCACAGTAAAGACACCTATACTGTCACAAAATGATTTCTACATTGATAATAATAAGAAATATTAAATCGCCATATGTGACCCTGGATCACAAAACCAGTCTTAAGTAGCACAGGTATATTTGTGGCAATAGCCAACAAAACACTGTATGGGTCAAAATGATACATTTTTCTTTTATGCCAAAAATCATTAGGATATTAAGTAAAGATCATGTTCCATGAAGATATTTAGTAAATTTCCTACCTTAAATAAATCAAAATGTTATTTTTGTATGTGGATGCAGCACAATCGCCAACAGAAATGGAAACCTTTAAAGGCGATTTTCTCAATGTTTCGATTTTTTTGCACCCACAGATTCCCGATTTCAAATACTCGTCTCTCGGCCATATATTGTCCTATCCTAACAAACCATACATCAATGGAAAGCTTATTTAATCAGTTTTCATGTGATGTATAAATCTACATTTTATAAAATTGACACATAAGACTGCTTTTGTGGTCCAGGTTCACATATTAGAATGATTTCTGAAGGATATATAGGCTATATCTGAAGGATATATATTTAACTGTGCATGCAGGCATATTTACACAACATTTGCTTTTATATAGTAAACATTTAAAAACAACTGCGATGAAGTGAGTGCTGTATAGCCTTATAAAGAAGCTTTAACACACTCCTCTAATAGAGAGTCTAGTTTAGAAAATCTCATGGAAAATTACCTCTTCAATCAGGTAACATCTACACCCCATAGAAGGCTGCAAGTCTCTCTTTGAGTGGAAGGGGAAACTGGTCAGAAAAGCGTCTCCAATTCTCGTCTCCAACCTGGTTCTTAAACCCATGCAAGATCTAACAGGGAACACGCACTTAAGTATGAAGCATGCGTCCACAATCACCTTGAAGGTTTTCCCAACTCACAGACTCATGAAATATTTACACAGCGCTCTACCTTATAGAACATTTCTCGAAGATCGTCTTTTGGGTTCATCCAGGATGCTACAGCATCACAGAAAAATATAAAGTCCTGAAGAGGGATGGTAAAGAAAACAAAGAGGATCATTTTCGATTGTCAGAGCACTCAGAGAGACATCATTGAGAATATGGTGTCGTACCTGCACCACACCACCAGGGTTGACCGTGATCATGGTGCAGATTCCTCTGAACGCAGAGTCTTTTTCTTCATTGTCTCTTATATTGCGAAGAGAGGTGCACCTAATGAAGGGAAGAACCAGTTTTCAAACAACAAGCCTGTACGGTTAGTTTGCTTGTGGACTAACACAATCAACACAATATCATGACTATCACCTCAGAGCACCTTGGGACGAGCAAACGTTTTAAATCACAGAGATTGGTCAATCGAGAAACCAACATTTTTATCTTCTTTGTAATGAAAACATTCTCTTGTTGAATCCGAAAAGTAGCTTTCGGGTTTACCTGAAGAGTTCAGCTTGTTGCAATATTTCCTGACAATCCCACAATCATTTTTACAGAAAATTTAAATCTTAATTTTTAGCATCATATTCAATATCATTGGTTCTTAAACATCTACCTTCTTTAGAAATTATGTTAATGTTTATTAAGATCTTCAGCTGCTTTTGTGGTAAAAAAGCAGTGGATGGCGCAGTGGATAAGACACATGCCTTTGGTGTGAGAGACCCGGGTTCGAATCCACTGTGAGACACCAATGTGTCCCTGAGCACGACACTTAACCCCTAGTTGCTCCAGAGGCGTGCGACCTCTGACATAGCAATTGTAAGTCGCTTTGGATAAAAGCGTCAGCTAAATGAATAAATGTAAATGTAAATGTAATGTAAAACAACCTACTTCTTTATAAGAACAAGTACAACGCTTACAACAAATACAATGTCTATATAGCACCATGTATTCTGTCAGCTGCTAGTTTATAGAGTTAAACTAGTGCACATTTTGGGGCAGGCATTCTGGGATAGAATCATGCAGCTAAAAGACTCCACATCTAATGGGGAGGAAAAAAACTTTTTAAAGAAAGTTTTTCCATTTATCTTCTTTTTATCCATAGATAACTAGCGCTTTTGTTTCCTGAAACCAGCAAGCATTTGATATTACCCCATGCACTCAATTAGTAGTTAGATAGCGACAATAAAAGACGAAAACAGAAGTGAAAACTGAAATAAATCAATTGAGAATACATGAAGGTGCTACTGAGGCAAATTAAACAACAAGACCTAGAGGGACAGGGTTAGTCACATGGTTGGCAATGATTTAGACTGAATCATAAAGAACAGAGAGAAAGGTAGAGAGAAAGTGAGGGATGCCTTCTCTCAAATGTCTTGAATAGGCCTCCTACCGTGTCTTCTTGCATGCCAGGAAGATATAAATATTACCCTAGCGAAATTGTATGCTTGGTATATACAACTCTGGATGTTTCTATACTAGCGCAAGACATGAAGAAAAGCAGGAGCCTTTTCAAGAACACTGGGACAAGGTTTGGAGAGAAACTGAGCGAAAGAAAGAAAGAAAGAAAGAAAGAAAGAAAGAAAGAAAGAAAGAAAGAAAGAAAGAAAGAAAGAAAAAGACAGAGAGAGAAAAAGAAAGAAAGAAAGAAAGAAAGAAAGAGAGAGAGAGAGAGCCATAGGGAGAAAAGCCAGAAGATAGACATAAAGAGGAAATGAATGAAATAAAAGATTGAATAATACACACCAGGGTCTTATAAACTGCTGTAGCATGGGTGCCACCTCTTGAGGACAAACGTAACCAAGACGACCAATTGTTATTGCTAAGGTAACGCAATCACGGTTATACAGCACCAAACGCCAACCAAGACATGAGCGAATGAGGGGGGAGGAGAAAACAAAAAGAAACAAACAAACAAACAAACAAACAAACAGACAACTCAGAAACAGAACTCAACAGAATCTGTGTATGAGAATAAACACAAGATTTCACTAATGCTCTTCACAGCCCCAGACTACAGGGTCAAATGTAAAAATATGACACTAAAAAACATAGATCTCGTTTAAGGGAGGAGTCTTAGAAAACAGCTTCTTTACAGCTCAGAGAAACTTTCAGTGTCCGCCAAATTTATTTAACGTCTCTACATCACCATCATGATTGCATGTCCCCCCCCCCCCCCCCCCCCCCCCCCCCCCCAAATCCCTGTTTTAGAGATGAAGACTACAGAAAACAATCTTGTTTTATAAGATTTTCTCCCTTAAACTCACAAAATTTCTTCAGTAGAACAGAAAAGTCTTGTCTTTCTTTCTGTCTCTTTTAGTGATGCATATTACGCCAAGCGAACTACATGGAGAGGACTAGATTCCACCAGGATCTTAAGAGGCACAGAGGAGGGAGACCTAAGTTTAAGAGACACAAAACTATGCAACATTCTCATTAAAGACAGGCATTTATGAACAGTCCAATGAGACATGCAGAAAGCAGATGATTGGCTCATTAGAGAACGCAGTTCAGTGCAGGATGGGCTGATTCACAGTTAAGCACTGTCCACCATTATTATATTAATTAATTAGTAGATAAACTCAATAGCATAACATTAATGATATCTAACCTGCACCATAAAGAAGAGATCAACTACTGCTCAAAAGTTTGGGGTTGTGAAGATCTTTTCAATGTTTGTTCAAAGTCTCTTATGCTCACCAAGGATGCCTTTATTTGATCGAAAATACAGTGAAATATTACATTTTTATTTTTATAAATAAAATGTATAAATACAAATATTATTTTTTTATATTTCAAAATGTATTTTATTCTTGTGATAGCAAAGCTGACATTTTCAGAAACCATTGCTCCAGTCTTCAGGGTCACACGATCCTTTAGAAATCATTATTTTGATCAATTTCTTATTATTATCAATGTTGAAAACGGTTGTGCAGCTTAGCATTTTTGCGGAAACAGAAATGTGATTTGTTTTTTCAGGATTCTTTGTGTAGAACGTTCAGAAGAACAGAATTTATTTTATAATTATTTTTTGTAATAACGTAAAAGCATTTGCTGTCACTTTTGATCAATTGAATGCATCCTTGCTAAATAAAAGTATTCATTTATTTATCTTACTGACCCCAAACTTTTGAGTTAATAGACTTAATAGTTAATAAAAGGACTTAGTCTTTGTGACATAAATAATCAAGACATCAGCAATCCTGCATCAAACATTAGCCGTCCTTGACTAAACAACATTCAACATCTATTGGCAGATATGCATTCACATTGAAAAAGAAAAGTAACTAAAACAACAGAAATAAATTGACAAACAGGAACACATCTACAAGTACCCTTGTTTCTTTGGGAGTATGTTAGGAGCATTACACTTCACCCTCATTTAAAAAAAGGCATCACTGCCATTACGGCTCAGACTAGAGCTTCAATTTGAGCAGTCCAATTAGAGTGGAGTGTAACTGGGATATATTTTGTGAGGTACAGGTGCTATACATTCATCTAAACACTACAAAACAGATTTAGTTTGAGTTTAGACGTTTTCTCTGAATTAAAAGGGGAAAAAAGACTATTTAAAGATACATTTTTCAAGTAAAAAAATGATTAAAATCAAAGACAGCAGGTCTTAATATTCCTTTCATGGATGTTTTACATTTATCATTGTTTGTAATATCTCACTGACTTATGCTTGTGACTTAATTACAGTGATATTAACTCTACTTGCTAACATGGAATTCACCGTTTTATTAATCCACTTCAGTAAATACCATGGCTGGACTGTTACAAGGTCTGTTATGTTAATTTCTGAAGACAGGATATTCTGAGGGAACTAACTTTGTATAAATAAAAAATGAGCATTACAATTGCTCTTATTCTTATTCATTACACAGTAAGTTAGTTAATATTCACATAAAGTTATCTTAGAAACTTTATCAAACTTTGTAAGGTCCACTTCCTGGAGTTTGTATGGAGATTAATAAGCACTGCGGAACGGGGACTGGGAGAGTTTGGGAAAGAAAGAGGGCAGAAACCTCTTGTGAGGGGTCAGCCTGGTCTAGCACCCCTCATATGGTACCTGTATTCTCCAGCAGAGTCTTGGGTGTGTTGGGTCTGTTGATGATCTCCACAAGCTGCTGTAAAACCATCGGGACATAAGGCTGCATCTCAGAACCTAAGCAGAGAGATAAATAGCATGTTAACCGTAAAGGTATAATGATATGAGTGAAATCAATAACTGAAGATGATGATGAAACTCTCACCCATTTGAATAGATATCTCTCCAATGGCCCATGTTGCATTATTGCAGACTGATATCAATTCTGGGTTCAGGTTTGTGCCTAAGATAGGCATGAAGTTAGCTAGAAAGGAGAGATTAACACAAACAAACAATAAAACAAACAAAATTTAATTCCTGAAGGTAAACCAAGATGGACGAAATTGAGAAAGTGTCAGGGAATACGTGCAACCACATACCAATGCAAGGTTTGACATGTTGGAAACAGGCTTTGGTCAAATCTCCCAACAGGGCAAAAGAACTCTGTCGAACCTCTGACATTTTATCCTTTGAAAATACAAAAATCAAAAGACCATTTTTACAAGGCTAAAACAGTTTTTGCAAGCCTTTTTTCTTTACTCAATTTAAACAGGTGGACTGGGGTCTGGTACGCAATGGGTATGAAAAGTGAGCCGTCCTATAAATTTCATAAAGTTAGCATGGTTGAACTCACTGTGGCACAAACACACCATGGTTCAGACCGAAAGTACACTACCTTTCATAAGTTTTGGGTCAGCAAGATTTTTGTTTTTGAAATAAATTAATACGTTATTCACACTAAACTGATCGAAAGAGACAGTAAAGACATTTATAATGTTACCACAGATTCCCAAACTTTTGAACATTAGCATAAATGAACAGAGACCGTCTCGGGTTACAAATATAACCATGGTTCACTGAGAAGGGGAACAAGACACTGCGTCCTAGGACGCTATGGCAAAGCCGTGCGAGTTCCCATTAGAAAGGGAACTGATGAGAGCGGAATTGAACTTGGGTTTGGACAAAGCAACCAAATGAAGTGTGAAACAACCAAATGGTATTGTTGAAGTACTATTAGTTATATTAGGCTAAACACATACCACAAAGCCTTGTTATGCTGTATAGTTACCTGCATGCACTGGTACATGAGAGTGAGAATGTTGCTACGGGCAACAAGCTGTTCAATGTTCCCGCCGAGACCCTCTGCTAATCCGCTGAGCAGATCCAGAGCCACAATCATGAAATCTTTATCAGGAGCTTCATAAAACTCAGGCTGCGTCTGGTGAAGCTGTGTGACAGATAGAGAGAGATCATGTGATATCCACTATGTTGGATAATACACTGTTTTTAAATTATGCCCGTTTCTCATTTTGCAACACTTTTCACTCTCCAGTATTTTCTTTAAGCTAACAGTATTACAGAGAGATTTACGGAATGCTTGAGGTATGAGTGGTCTCTCACCACGGCATGGGCGAGTGTTTTCTGGACCAGGTTGACACAGCGTTGGTAGACAGGCTCACAGTATGGCAGGAAGCCACTCTGAAGGGCAGTGGCCACAGACGAGAGACACTAAAAGAGAAATGAACGTAGAATGATAAGGATCTTGTTCTGAATCACAACCATCAAGGACATACACTGACATGCAAAATTTTAAACAATACAAATATTCGATTTCCTCTGACTTCTGCTGAATTAGTCCTTTTTTTTTACCAAAAAAAGTGCATTAAATTGACCAAAAGTGACAGTAAAACATTTATAATGTTACAAAAGTTTTTTATTTCAAAATGCTGTTCTTTTTAACTATCTATTCATCAAGGAAACTTAGAATATCAGAATGATTTCTGAAGGATCATGTGACACTGAAGAAATTATGCCGAAAAGTCAGCTTTGCCATCACAGGATTAAATCATTATTTGATAATACTAGAAATAGATACTTTTTTTAATTGTAATAATATTTCATAATTTCTCAAATAAATGCAGACTTGCTGAGCATAAGAGACTTTAAAAAAAAAATCTTACCAACCCCAAACCTCTGAACGGTAGTTTACATAAATGAAATGTTAGATCACTACCTCCAGTAAGGGAAAGAGGTCTTTATCTTCATCTTTTAGCTGGTTCCATTTTTGTATCAATGGAGGCATCAGCATCTGAATATATTCCTGCAAATAGAGCACAGTGTATGTGAACAACAACACACATAAAGTCATCATACATGTGTTTATTAGACATACACAGGCAGTTACTGAAAAGTTACTGGCAGACAAAGCAAGAGCAATGTTGATTCCAATTTTATTAAATACTTAAATTACAAATAGTTTATTTTAATTAAAATGTTCTACCTCTACTGTATATGTTTGATAAAGATATGTGCCTGATACAAAAGAGTTTGTGTTTATTTGATCGTGCAATTACTGGTTTGTTGAGATGGTGGCCGACAGAGTCAGCCAGAGTCCCAATGGCATCATAGAGAATGAGTAGGTTCTTGTGCTGGTATTTACTGAAAGCAAAGACCAACGTGTCCAAAATATAAGCAAGGTACGGCACCAGCTCAGTGCAAGCCTCCTCTTCAAGAGTAGCAAAGGCACTGTGGGAGGAAGAGTAAGAGTCAGAGATTAAAAGAGGATAAAAAGAGATCTCAGGTGATCTTCAAACAAGACATACAATATTGTGACACATGCTCACCTGCAGGCAGCCTCTTGGACGCGTTTGTTGCTGTCAAGTATCCGTTTGAGCAGTTCAGTCATGAGCGGTTTGAGGTAGGTGTCGGGGGGCTGGCTAACAACCCAGTGTGCATAGCGGCTCAGAGTCCAGCAAGTGATGGATCGAACCAGCGCCTTCTTATCAGAGAGACACTGTACCAGATGTGGAATCAACTCTGGCAAGTAGGCGATCATCCCCTGCATACAGCCTAAAGAAAAGAAAGAAAATACTTGTCAAAAAAAGAGAGATGGAGGTCACACTTTATTAATATTAATATTCATTCTAATTGACTACATGTACTTGGTGTGCAATTCTTTTTTTGAAGTTGCTAGTAATTACACATTTTTTTCATTAGTACAGTAATTAACTAAAGTGACGCGTAATTTGTGTAACACTAACACATTAAAACAAAGTATTACCCAGTTAAGATATAAATTTATATTTATTTGTTAAACAAAAAGTATACATACTGTATATAGTACAGTCCAAAAGTTGGGACCAATAAGATTTATTTAAAGAAATAAATACTTTCTTTCTGCACGGACCCTTTAAATAGCTCAAAAGTGACGGTAAAGATATCTTTACAAAGATTTAGAGAGAGAAAAAAAAAAGCTGTACTTTTGAACTTTCCATTAATCAAAGAATCCGGGAAATGTATGGTTCCCATAAAATAATTTGGCAGCACAGCTGTTTTCAACATTCATAAATAATATGAAATGTTTATTGAGCAGAATGATTTCAGAAAGATCATGTGACACTGAAGACTGGAATAATGATGCCATCACAGGAAAAAATAACATTTATTTGAAAATATATTAAAATAGAAAACAGTTATTTTGAATTGTAATAATATTATTTCACAATATTACTCTTTTTACTGTATTTATGATAAAAATAAATAAATGCAACCTTGGTGAACATAAGTGATTTTTTTCAAAAACATTTTCAATCCTTTGCTTTGTGTGAATCATATTATGCGTTTGTGTGTAATTGTGAATACCTTCAGCAATGGCTCCCAGTACAAGTATACCCGACTCTTTAATAAGCCACTCTGGATGGAACAGTAGTTCTTTCAGTAGAGGAAGAATATGCAACAGCAAATCATCTCTGAAAACATTCGCCAAGACATCCAATGCAGCAGCAGAACATTTCCCTACACACATCAGAAAAAAAACAATGAAGACACAAGCAAACATTGAGGACTTGGCTGAGTCTGTCATTTCTAAACGTCACCGTTTCTTACTCAAGTTCCAGTCTGAAATAGTTTCATCATCATCCAAATCATCTTCATCATCCTCCTCGTCCTCAATGGAGTCTCCTCCCTCGTGTTGTTGGGCAACGGTGCGTGAGCGATGGAACCTTGGGCGAATGTCCTGCTCATTGTCTGGGATTGCTTCATCCTCCTCAACATCACCCTGAACATCATTTACTTATTAAAAGATTAAGTCTTCTAGTTGTTTTTTTTCCACAAACTTTTTGTCTGACACGGTGTCAGGAATGCACAACACAAAATGTGTTCCTACAATTAGCTTTTTTCTGACTTTTTTTTTTTTTACTCTGATCATTCATTTAATTTATTAAGCTAACTAGATGCTTTGGAACTCAGGAGTCTTAACACGAAAGACAGAGATATGGAAAATAAAGTGCTACTAATATGTATATGACAGCCAAATGTAAACCAAAGGACAATGTGGGATTATTTTAATGTGGTTTAGCATCGTAACCAAATCACATGTCGATTGTGCGCATGAACTCAATGGCAAATCACAAGTGTTTTATTTAGTCTATTTGCCCCAGTCTGATCCACAAATGTGTGTTTTATGTTTCACTTCTGTTTGGGGCGGCATACAAAAATGTCACAATCAGCTGATACTCAAAAAGAAACTTTCAAACCAGAGAGAGAGAGAAACTGACCTTCAACAGGATTATGTCAATTTCAGAGTATTTCATTCCATTTACAAGAACTGGTGTCAATCTGTCACAAAACATGGAAAAACATGACTGATCCTGATAAAGATGATGTTTTTTAATCAAAAAGACACACGTGTGTGTGTGTGTGTGTGTGTGTGTGTGCGCTCACTTGTGCAGGTGTCCACATAGAACCTCCTTACACACAGGTTGCTCAGCAAGAGTGAGCCAAAACTCACAAGCCTCCAAAGCAACATTTTCATCTTGATCCTGTGTCCTCTGCAACATGTACTGAGAAATAGAAGTAGAAGTAGAAGTAGAAACAAAGACTTTGAGCCTTATTCATGAAACACAAGCACTGAGCATAATTGTGTGTTAAAAAAAAATCTCCAAAATAATTTTTACAAAAAAACCAAACTATTCCACTGAATGTAATGTAAGAATAGTTTTACGTACAAACAACACAAATTAATTTTGCTCACGTTTCATAAGTAAGGCTAATCGATTACAATTTTAACAAATTAGTCCACAAAAGTCTAGCTAAAGAAAGTCCACAAGAGGTTGCTGTTGCTTAATTTTGCCTCTCTGGGATTTGCTGGGCAAATTTATCATTAAAAATGTACAACCATTATTGATGATCATCTAAGACAGTAGCTAATTCCTGCAGAGGTCAAAGTTCTCTTTCAGCGCTCATGTAATAGAGTTATATTAGGTTTTTTATTAGGAGGTACAGGAGGTGTGATCTAACCTCGATGATGTTGTGCATTTGAGGAAGGAGACGGTCTAGTCGGACTTCCAAAAGCATGACTAAAGCTCTGCACACGTTCTTCCTCACTTCTGGCTCCTCATCACCTGCCAGTGCAAACAGGTTCTGAGGTACAAAGACACATGCATAAATATAAAAAACATAATAAATCACAATAATCAAAAATTTTGGATCATAATTCTATAATATGGAATAGTTAGGTTAAGCACATGACAGAATTCAAATTTTTGACATATCAAGTTTGGAGGTAGTACCTCAATGAAAGGATCTATGTGCAGCATTAGGGCCTGTGTTCTGCTGATGATGAACTGGTTGACACAGGCAATGGCGTGAGACCTACAACAGACAACAAGCACAGTATATATCAAACAAGTCTGAACAATTGCTCAGCAAATTGTAATGTGTATATATATACATACATACGTGTAGATATATCACAAACATTTCAGGGCCAGTATGTATGTGGTTGACACTCCAACACAGTAAGTGGCGGTACTGCACCGTAACGCTGGTTGTCAGCCGTCATAAAACGGAAAAAGACGACGCAGTGAGTGCTTCTCAACTGGAAGGCTGCGCCCTAAGGCTGCATATCTAGGCTGCCAAGTCATCAAGCTCCGTCAAAAGCCGTCTCAATTTGATTGATCAGTGGAAGGCAGTCTTTGTTTCGCATCCCTCATTCAGCTTATTTTCAAGGATGCACCATCTGTATCCTTTCCGTCCTTCAGTCACCCACAATCCTTTGCACACATTCCAATTCACATTTCATAATTCAAAAGAGAATTAGCAAAAAATGAATCGGAACTGAGCTTGTCCAATTTCATTATGCAATGCAAGACAAAAACATGATTTCGGAGGTGAAGGCATTTTTTTTTTTTGCTGTAAATCAATCACATTATGCAATGTCTAATGAAAACCACTGGGAGACCACAGGCGATTGTCATTCTCTGTATTGCATTAATAGAAAGTCCGTTTATATAAAGACTTTGAATAGTATAATAGTAATTCTTTACTCAACTTTATATAAAGTTGAGTTCCTCAACTAATTTTAAGAGTTTGTTTTCCTGCCATGACCTTAAGTGAGGAAACATTTATGACGTAGCAATGCGCACTTACTAGACCATCTCATTTTAGTGCTTAATGCAGAGGAGGAATCTAGTCTAGGGCTGGGGAATGTGGCCAAAAATTTTCATATGAGTAATTATCAAGATAAATGTCAAATTTGTATTTATTTCATGTTTAAAGGCCGATTTTTGCTCCCGAGTAAAAGTTGTAGAAACCAGACCAGGTTTTATCATCAGAACATGGCAAACACTCGCCAAACAGGTGAACATTTCACAAATTAAAATGACATGTTTTGTCTTTTAGAAATGCACAGTAACTACATTATATCGTGGCTTTATGTTTCTTCTGTTTTCGGCATCAGTGTTGTTAATGTCAGAGCGGTTTCGTCTGGTTTAAATCACGAGGCCTTTGATTTGTGGATTGTATGAGAGAACTTTGCACCGAACTCAAGCACTTCTCACAGGATCTCAGAGCGTGTTTAGTGGTCGCATGATTGAGATGGTCAATGAGTAATTGCGTTCGCTCTGAGCTCATGTGTTTTGAGCCGAACTGTTAACATTTCCATAAGGCGCGCGGTTCAAACGAGCAAGCTCCGACGCAACAGTAATGGCAGAGCTTATCAATGCGACGGTCTGCAACATGCATGCGCAGCATTATTTGCATAGTGCACAAACATTATATCGAGCACTTATTGAACTTTTGTTATAATTTCATATAGGAAAATTATATTGCGATATATTGCCCAGCCCTACTGTAGTCTACAAGCCTCAGAAGGACTGGACTAGGAAGGACACAGCCTCACTAGGATGCAGACTTCCAATTGAGAAGCTTCCAATGTTTAGCTAATATGCACAAAATGTTGGAGGAGATGACAGACAAAAGCAAGACACAGTGTGGGAGTTTTTTTGGATCGCGTAAAAAAGACGGGGCGGCGTTAGACACTCCTGTTGGAGGAGATGACAGAAAAAGCAAGACACAGTGTGGGAGTTTTTTAATTGTGTAAAATTATATTTTTTCCTTTCTTTTTTTTCTATAGATATCACAATAATATTGTTATGTTATTCTGTTAATGTGGTTTCATACAGCTGTGCTCCATCAGGGAACACATGCTTGTCTTGGGGTGGTGATGGCGCAGTGGATAAGACACATGCCTTTGGTGTGAGAGACCTGGGTTCGAATCCACTGTGAGACACCAATGTGTCCCTGAGCAAGACACTTAACCCCTAGTTGCTCCAGAGGCGTGCGACCTCTGACATATATAGCAATTGTAAGTCGCTTTGGATAAAAGCGTCAGCTAAATGAATAAATGTAAATGTAAATGAAATGTAATGACCTGATCTTGGGGCTATTGTGCTTGAAAAACTGCAGGAACTTTGGGATCATCACATTGAGTGGGCGGTCCAGCATGTCACTGTCCAGGATCTCAGCAGAGTCCTCACAGATCTTTTGCAGAGCTCCAAAAGCCCCCTGAAGGACAAACACAGCAGGAATGGAACAGAGACAAATCATATAATTCCCCTTTACACTGAACAACCTCAAATTTTGTATCTAAAATGCTTCCATTTCAATCAATCAAACTGCACAAACCAGCAATGAATGTCAGACGGTGACACAGAGGCCTTCAGCTAACAGACACTCCATTTCTATTTTTGGCATGACGTGCAGACAGTGCTGCTGAAAATAAAATATAATACTTTTGCCGTTGCCTCAAGCTCACTGCTGGCTCACGGACTGTCTACACTGAAGGTGACATGCAAAGCAGACAGCCAAAATCATTAATTTAAGGGAGAGTTTATAGTAGAACCTGGGAAATACTGTAGTGGCAGAGAGACAGAGAGGGCTTAATCATTTTTAACCATATTTAAGCAACTGGACAGTACAGAATAATAAAAAAAAAAAAAATCAACTCTTACACCAATGCACAAGGATACAACTCAACATATAATCACCCATAAAGAAAGGAAACATCTTCTCAGGGTACTAACTGAAATCTTAATTGGAGTAACGTGGGTCTTGGACAGTGATCTGTTCAGTAGGCACTACGGACCTGGCTACCCTGGACAAATTTATAGATTTGTTGCAAAACAAATTGACATTTTCATAACCTGTACACAGTAGTGAGTGAGAGAAAATAATAAATAGTAATAATAATATTTTAAAAAAATTATAGTACTTTTACGTATTAATTATTATTGTCGATATATGAACTGTTGTACATAGGCCCATGCATGGATTAAGCTAACCCTGCTTGTAGCGCTACAAGTATTGATAGATTTACGGCAGGTGAGGCTGTTGACCTTTATGAGGTGAATTTATGGAAGCTTGTTTCTGTCACTGTAAAAAAAAGAAAAAAAAAAAGAAGGTAATTGAGACTTTTTTCTCAGAACTGCGTGATATGGAGTCATGTTAGAAGTCAGAATTGTGAGATCGCAATCGCGAGAAAAGTTAAAATTTTACCTTTTTTCATCCAAATGTTGAAATAAAAAGTTGCAATTATATTTTACTTTTTTTCCCACACTTAGTGAATGAATAAAATATACTTTAATATATATTTTGACATGCAGCTAATTTCGCTAAATGATTAACTGATTTAAACCAGCTAAATTCAGTCTTGAACAACTTTCAAAACCTCAGAGAAAAGGATCTGGTGGAGAACAATGCCAAAGCCAGACCCAACCAAACCATCAAGCTTCCTCCTGATCTCACAGACGTTCCACCTGTAAGGAATCTAATCAGGTCACGAGCACAAACGGCGCCGTGGCAACGAGCTGTCTGGCTCGCTGTCGCTATGGCAACTGTATCCACTGTCAGCTTGCACTTTTTCAGAGATGGCACATTTTGAGCTGAGAGGAACACCGAGAGGAAGCCTCTCGTCTCTCAAGGTTAAAACCAAAGACTATGGATTTTCAGAATACTGTAATTTAAAGGTAATTATGTAAAATCCAAATAAGCTTTACAAATATTTATTAGAAAGGGTTTTTCAATGAATCATAAACAATTATTGTACATGCGCAATTGCGCATGTGGAACAGTCCTTAAAGGGTTAGTTCACCCAAAAATGAAAATGAAGTCATTAATTACTCACCCCCATGCTGTACCAACCCCGTAAGGCCTTCGTTCGTCTTTGGAACACAAATGAAGATATTTATGATTAAATCTGAGAGGTTGATCACTCCTACATAGGCTCCCTAAGGGAATGAATCCTGACGGCCCAGAGAGTCATTAAAGAAAATGTTTAAATATTCCATGTCACAACAGTGGCTCAACTATAAGTTTATCAAGCGACGAGAATACTTTTTGTGCGAAAAAACAAACAAAAATAACGACTTTATTCGACTATTCCTTTTCTTCCTTGTAGGCCTGAAACGAGACTTCAAGAGATTTCCACGACGCATGAAGGTCTTATGGGGTTGGTACAGCATGGGGGTGAGTAATTAATGACTTAATTTTCATTTTTGGGTGAACTAACCCTTTAAAGGGATACTCCACCTCTGGGAAGATGAATGTGTATTTAAAATGGGTCATTTATGTAGAAGAAATGTGAAATTATTTTTGAATTTGGAGCTTTCTAGACTGAGAAAAGCCAGAAAATGTATTTTTGGCTGATGTGGATGAAAGACAACAACTCCCAGAATGCACTTGCTTCGCTGCCCTAGGAGGCCACGCCTACCGGTAACTAGCGCAGCAGTTAAACAAAAAGTCTTAGGCTACTATTGAGTCTCCATGATGAGTCTGCCCGGGATTTCGTGATCGCCCAAAATGTTCGGGATTCGGCTTTCGCGTTCTACAGTCGTCATTCATCATGTTTACTGTGGCGAGCAGGACGAGTGAGGGCCGCGGGAGAACGACGCGAGGCCGGTGGCGTGATTCCTGATACCCGACACCTGTGAGACGCACCGGTCTCGTATCTCTCACGGAGGAGCGGGAATATTCTTAGCAATGTTAAAACGCACATCAACCGATCACTTGTTTAGCGTTCATGTAAACACTACATTCGGATTCACCAATCGGAATGAATTCAGTTAGATTGAAACAAATGGTGTGCATGTAAACAATGAATGGCAACTGCAGAAAGCAAAAGCTGAATCCCGGACATTTTGGACGATCTCGACGGCCGGACATGTCCAGGAAAAAGTCGATGGTAACCCCTTAAACTCAGCTTTCTCCTATTACTCAGCTTTCTCCACAGCACAAGAGCCAGCTAGCTTAGCTTTCAAAAAAGATGTCTGACACTATGTGTACGTTCTGTGAGTGAGATCCCACCCTCTATGGGCGGGTTGAGAACATGCGGGACAGCCCCTACTTGCCAGCAGCCATATCACCCTGTAGCCCAAGACTGGTTGCCCACTGAAGCTAAGCAGGGCTGAGACTGGTTAGTACCTGGATGGCAGACCTTCTGAGAACACCAGGTTGCTGCTGGAAGAGGTGTTAGTGAGGCCAGCAGGGGGCGCTCACCCTGTGGTCTGTGTGGGTCCTAACGCCCCAGTATAGTGACGGGGACACTATACTGTCAAAGAGCACCGTCCTTCGGATGAGACGTTAAACCGAGGTCCTGACTCTCTGTGGTCATTAAAAATCCCATGATGTCCTTCGAAAAAGAGTAGGGGTGTAACCCCGGCATCCTGGCCAAATTTGCCCCTTGGCCTCTGTCCATCATGGCCTCCTAATCATCCCTATATACTAATTGGCTTCATCACTCTGTCTCCTCTCCACCAGTAAGCTGGTGTGTGGTGGGCGTTCTGGCGCAATATGGCTGCCGTCGCATCATCCAGGTGGATGCTGCACATTGGTGGTGGTTGAGGAGATTCCCCCCTTCCATATGTGAAGCGCTTTGAGGTCCCAGAAAAAGCGCTATATAAATGTAACGAATTATTATTAGTATTACTACTGGCTGTAGTCTTTAGCCTCTGGCCAAAAAATCCTCCGATGATGCAAAATGACGATTTTTGCGTCATCGGAGGATTTTTTCCAGACAAAAAATACATAAATCTCTCGTCTCAGGGGGATATGAGGGTGGGAAGCACGGTAATTTGAAAATAATACAGGTTTTCTACTAATACAAAGCTTAATGCTAAATCCTGGAGTATCCCTTTAAGACTAACACTTTACAGGCGGAAGACAATTAAAGTCACAGTTCCAATAACTTAGGCAACCCTCAACAATGTGAGTAAATCACTCACGTATGCGACCAAATTTCAAGCTAGGTGATTAAAAATGTGTCTTTAATTAGCCAATGGCTAGAAAATTGTTTGATTTCAATTGTCTGTGATTGAGTTAGAAGCAAAAAATAAGTTTAGCGCAGATATAATCTCATTGCCTGCTGAGCTTTACGCACCATCGTTTGGCTGAGAGCGCCCTCTGTCGCTTTCTTTCACACTTGCGCACTCAACATGAGAGAAAGAGAGAGCCTTTTACACATGCCACGTAAAGAGAATAGACGAGCTAGATCTAAATGCAGGGCTCGACGGCCAAGAGTTGACAGAACTGTCACTGTCCCGATCGGGGCCGTGCTGCATCGTCATGAAAGTTTATCATTTGCATATTTGTAATATTTTAGCCTTGCCAATTTAAACATTCAAGCGCAAGAAGACACAAAAGATAACTCGTGCGGGTCTGACAGAAACCAGAGTCTGACAGGAAGCAAATACTTATTTGAGCTCTTTCATGTCTTCTTGCACTTGAACTGACAATTTCACACAAAAGTATGTCAAAATGCCCATCTTGGCAAGTATCCTAGTAAACATAGTCGGTTATGTCTTAAGTGAATGTAAACATTCGAGATAGAAAACGCATGTGTAACAGTATCAGAATGATGGATGCATTGTCTTACAGTGACAGCAGCCTAATATACTACCTGCTGCTGTCTGTTTTTAAAGGGACACTAAGTAAGAATTACTCCCATCTAGCGGTGAAATTGTATTTTGCATTCAAACGAATTGTGCTCTCCAGCGCCTCACGTTTTCAAATG
The DNA here is from genome assembly GCA_030578255.1 of Tiaroga cobitis. NCBI lineage: Eukaryota > Metazoa > Chordata > Actinopteri > Cypriniformes > Leuciscidae > Tiaroga > Tiaroga cobitis. Next base: position 35,509,330 of record CM060595.1, on the reverse strand, counting down.
CGTGTTGCATCTACGGTAGCCGTTATGTACCAAAAGGCTATGACAGGATGTCTTCTAATAGCACTTCGTCGAGTTTTCCTTCGGGTGAACAGGTTTGTTATTTCAAACAAACTTCAAATTGACACAACGAACAAACCAATGTTACAGTATGAAATAATGAGTGTCAAAAACATGAACTATTGTAATGAGTAGTTATGCCTTCTTTAATTCGTTATATTTTCTGAAGTAGCCTACGTGCATTGTTAGATATCATCATCAACTTTTAACTATACATGTTCATCTGTCTATAAAATAAAGTACACAACCAAACAATGAAAAAAGCTTGTAATTAAGACTAACATTGACTTGCCTGTCGAGAAGAAAGCAGGACTTCAGCGTCTCTTTTGAAATCGTTCTCCTGCATTAGCTCTATCCACCTGGAAAAAGCTATCCCGACATTAACTTGTGTTTTTTGTAATCTCCGGTCACGTTTCCTTTTACGATCTATTTTGGACTTTTCTGGCGACGAGGATTTGCAATGCAGCCTTTTAAACTTACCGGGGCAGTGACAAGCGCCTCTCACTGCTCTGCTCCTCCGCTTCTGCTGCGTTCAGTCACGTCACGCCGGCTCTGAATGAAAACGTGTTGTGGAAACGCGTTGGCCTAGTACTTTTTGTCCCTCTCTGCTATTATAGTTTTTCAAGATGGCGGAACTACATGGAAGCCTCCGTGGACTTACCCGTCCCATGTATGTAAATATAATAAATTCTTTGTTTACGAGGATAAATCAGATAATTGGCAGAGGTATTTGTGCACCATTGAGGACATATTTATGAATAAAAATATTGATTTTAGATTATAAATGACCTAAAAAGTTACTTAGTGTCCCTTTTATGTTAATCAAACAACAAAAGACTCACTACAAATTTTTTTTTAAATCACTCCATGCTCTTGAGTGAAAAACTTTTGTAACTTTAATAAGGATTAGGCTAATCTATATTTAATTTATACAGCGAAGACTATGCTATTTTACAGTGTTTAGTGTTATTTTACATTTGATTACTTTATTCATTGATTACTATATTTTTACGTTTGATTATTTGTTATTTTATCACACTGTTTACTTGTCTTTTACAGTGTTTGAAATTTATATTTTATATTATATATGTAGAATTTAATCATTTGCATTGTTCTTGCATTCCATGAAAAAAGTCTGGAGGGTAAAATAAAAATGTTACTAGCCAATGGCGCACTAGATGCTCCATTAGTGGAGAACAGCAGCATGTTTGCTGTCGAGGCTGAGAGGATGCTAACATAACATTAGTACCTCAAGCGGTTAAAACAATGTGACAAAAACACACGAAAGCCCGACCCAAATATTTAATGTCACGATTGTTACCATCTATTTGCATTAGTTTATATCCAGCTGGTCGCTTTTATGCAATCGTTATGCAGTGAAGTTGCATATTTAAAGCTAGTGTCATGAGAAAGCAAACTGTATCATCATGCAGGCAGCCAACAGAAACATATAAACGCATTCGATTTTAGTTCTTTTTTTATCGTCACTGTAATACATATTTTGTTATTTTCCTTAGATAATCATCAAGTGTTCTAAAATAGAAGCAAATAAATTGTGAGTAAATGTTTTAATTTCAATGCTATGGCGTTTGTGTAGATATTTAAAGATGGCCATCGTTCAGAACTATTTTATGTGTTATGTTTGTTTTCATTCAGCATCCATTTAAAAAACTATCGGTGGATTAATCGGTTATCGGTCAGCATGGTCCAACCTAGTTATCGTTATTGGTAAAATCCACTATTGGTCGACCTCTATTAGTAATTAGTGTGAAATGCACTAAACCAATAAACTATCATTTCAAAGGTCAGAAACATCTTAACCGTGCCAACTAGATAACATATGACATCTCTGGACGTTAAACCCATTACAGAGAGCAAAACCACTCTGCCCAAGCTAAATAAAGTCATCCCTGACATTCTGGAAATGTCTCTCAACTGCTTCAGACTTCATGTAGCAACATGAGTACCCACATGCCACAACCAAACTAGAAGATCACAGCGGTGGATGGATGCATTCTCCTTTTTACACACACACACAGCTAGGTTGCCAGCTGCTTATTTTACTCCTTATGGTTCCTCATAGAAACTTTGAACTAGGTCATGGGTTTAATTCTAAGTCAAGTCAGTTCATCTTGGGCATCTATTCTCTATGCAAGTAATAGGCATTCAAGCACATCTACATGAAGAGACAAAGATTTAAATCTCCAAAAGTGTTTAGAGTGTGTCAATAATATATTTAAAATAAGAAATGCATTTTGACAGTAGCAGTATAATATATTTAGTTTCTTGAGCTTAAATGCTGTAATTTCCAGGTGGATACAGTTAATGCACATTCAGGAGTAAATAAACTATTAAAATGCAGACTTTCATTCCTGCTGCCTGCCACTATATTGAGCCTTAATATTTCTCCCATTCATTTATCTACGAGTGGTTCGTCTCCTCCTCCCCCATATAATGTCTCTGGCATGGTGCTCAGCATATTCCAAGCAGTTGAGATAGAGGAGCATATGCATGGCTGTGGAGGACTGGGTTTCATTGAAAGATAGCATGGGCATGTGAGAGAGATTCCTCACAAGTAACTTTGATGTAACTGCATCTTTCAGGCACATGCACACCCCTAATTACAGATGCATATTCTACATAGTCAGACCGCATGCTGCATCAGGATTTGCCAATCATTACAGGCAGAGGGTGTGACATTCCACACACACACCCCAAGCAATGTAAAGTGCATGAAATTTGACATAAAAAAAATAAGAAAAAATATTTGTAATACAGTCTAGGTAAAACAGACCAACTAAAGTTTTTTTTTTTTTTCTTAAAAAAAAAAGTTTTGGGGTCAGTATAAATACTTTAATGTTTTTGAAAAAAGTCTCTTATGCTCACCAAGGCTGCATTTATCTAATCAAAAATACAATTTTAAATATTTTTATTTTGTATCGTTTCTGAATAAAAGTAATAATTCTTAAAAAGAAATCTTACTGACCTCAACTTAAACAAAAAATAATTTAATTCACATATACAGTGGCATTCAAACATGCACGTATTTTGCATTTTTATAACTTGTTCTAAGTTTTTTTTTCTCAAAAATTATATTATTATCATGACAATTTAAGTTAAATCTGAATTGAATTCATTAATTTCAGAATATCTTGATTATTCATTCATCCCCCTTCATCAGAAAATCGTTTGTACAATTTACAGTTAATGTCTATTTCTCTTTTTATGTAACACTTCAAAACCAAAAAGCTAATTTACAGGTTTAAATTAGACATATTCAATTAGATTTTTTTAATGTGGACTCAGACTGTTGAACAGCACTGTTATGTAGGAGGAGGACAGGAGAGTCTGAAAGTGTGCAGTGCACAGTCTCCAAACGTGTCTATGATCAGTTGTGATCACATCTGATCTCCCCAGTAGAAAATAACTGGCCTCAATCTGTGCTAACAAGCCTGCTCAGCAAGTGTCTCGCAGTCACACAGGGCAGAGCATTGTACTGTGAGTTCAGAGTCTCTTTGTTCATGTGTGTGGGTGTGTGACATACAATTTACTCAATTACCGCACACAGGCACATAAAAGTCCTATTTTCGGCATGACAAGTGTGGGTTCACCAGGGGTATGTAGACCTGTACTTAGAAGAACACAAAAACTGGTCAAGCTAATTTTACAAAGCTTTTTACTATATTAAAGGCCAAATCTCCAATTTGCAAACTTAATCTATGCAACATCAAAGCAGAGATAGGTTTGTGTGCGCATGGGTACATGCTAGGGGTGTAACGATACACGTATTCGTATTGAACCGTTCGGTACGAGGCTTTCGGTTCGGTTTTCGGTACGCATTTTTAAACCGAACGGTTCGTTGGACCATTTTTCCTGCCGACCAAAATTTCTTCAGTTCAAATGTAGGCGCGTCGCACGTGGCAAGCGGGCTCATAATGATATAAGAGACGCTGGCGTGACCACAACATTGCCCAACATCAAATGGCAAATGTAATGTAAGCGGAACGAAACTGAGCTACTCGTTATTGTGTGGTTGACGGACCGTTTGGACCAATGCAGCGCGCGCCGATCTTAATCAAGCAGTTACTACACAGCGAAATCCCGTAAAGAAAAAACTTGAATTCGCCACTGAAGTAATGACATCGCTGCGAGATCTAGTGAGAAACATTCACATCTTCCGTTATTAACGGATAAACCAGGAAGAAACTGTGTGCCATGAATGAACTATTCAGTGTTCATATCAGCAACATTCACCATGGATTTACTGTAGTAACACTACTAACTGTAACCATGCAAGTTTAGCAGGAATAGTAGGCTATGCTTTCAAGTAACATTGCGTCGGTTTTATTTTGACATTATGAATACAATTGCTGCCCTCAAATGTTAATCTGAACTAAAATAAACCTTGTTTATAACTACTACAATATTTTACTTTTCATTTTGTCCAAGGAGCTGTTTTGTTTTATATGCTCCTAAGAAAAGTCAAGTATAGCTCCATCATTGCTCAAAGTAAAAAAATATCATACTTTATGGTGTTACTGTTAGTTTTAATAAAAAAATATAATTAAAAAAATGAAATCAAGGAAATTTCTCTGGCATTTCTTTCTTTTTGCTGTATCGAAAACGTACCGAACCGTGACACAAGTGTATCGTATCGAACCGAACCGTGAATTTTGTGAACCGTTACACCCCTAGTACATGCACACTGTACTGACCTAATGCCAAAACTTCAGCTGCTTAGCCTTGAGTCCAGATGCTCAGGGCTCAAATAGTTTACGTGTATGCATCAGCAAAACAAATTCGTCCAAAGGGATACTAATGTTATTGCATAGATAATGACAGTGGGGACTGAAACTAGTCTCTAAATGTACGTATATAATAATATGAATGTTTTATTTATATATTTGCTATTACAAATTTATAAAAACAGATTGATCCAGTTCTAGCTTCTAAATGGTCAATATAGCATTCTAGCAAAATATGTAGAATATATGGTGCATACACATTCACACTATGTCGAATATCAATATTAGTACCAAATAATTGTGAGAAGACAAATCAACCAAATCAGGGTTTTAACTTGTAAAAAGAATTCATATCAGAACTTGTAATTACAAGTCAGAATCTCATGATTACGGTAATTATGACAGCGTGCCGTGAACGCACCAATACCAATAGAAGCAGATACGACATAAAACACCAGCTGACCATATCACTGCACAGCACCCATAGCGGATTGTTATTTTTGCTAAATAAAATTATAATATTTTTAAATTATTATTAATTAGGTCTATTAACATTACCATTCAAAAGTTTGGGGCCAGTAAGATGTGTTGATGTTTTTAAAAGAAGTCTCTTATGTTCACCAAGGCTGTATTTATTCAGAAATAGAAGATATTGTGAAATATTATTACAATTAAAATAACTTTTCTATTAATAGTATTTTAAAATGTAATGTATTCCTGTGGTTGTAAAGCTGAATTTGCAGCATTACTCCAGTCTTCAGTGTCACATGATCCTTCAGAAATCATTCTAATATGCTGATTTGCTGCTCAAGAACACAACCATCCGAACTAACATATTACAAAACTAAGTATTTGTACACAAGCTTGAAACAATCTTCAACAAAACATTACAACCAAACACAGAGACCAATAACAAACCAACTAAATCATTGGCAGATGTAAAAATCCCACAGAGGGCAGTTAGATGATCACATTCCTTTCACATCATGAAGCCAAGCAGAGAAACCTCCCTGTGGAGAAATGCTGCAGTACATGTGTATCAGCAAACCTCAGATATACTGCTGAGAGCTTAGATCATGAAGCAATGAGCTACACTACAGGTTTAAATGAGAAGTCAGCAACATCCATCATCACACACCTCCACTTAGAGGGACAAAGAGAGAAAGAAACATAGGATAATGCGAGAAACATGAGGAGAGAAAGGACTGAAGACAGCTTCAGAAAGAGTGTGTGCATCTTACTTCACAAGTGTTATAGTCCTCTGAGTCCAGCAGTAAACAGAGTTTAGGTAGAAGCTCCGGCCAATTCTGTAACTCCCCTTTAGAGGCTATAGTTGTGATCAGAATACCTGAAGAACACAAACGTATGCACATAATGCACCATTTACAGTAGACTACTCTGTATAGCATTTTACAAAGTGAATGGACAGTCTCTCTGTGTATGACAAGAGATGGCCATGGAATCACTAAGTTCCGGATATGACTGAAATGGTGATCACAGATAGACATATAGAGGTGGGTAGTAACAAAGTACATTTACTTCTTTACATTTACTTGAGTATTTTTGGGGGAAAATTTGTACTTTTAAGATTAGATTTAAATGTGGGTACTTTTACTTTAACTTGAGTACATTTCTTATGAAAAAAACTGTACTTTTACTTCGTTACGCTGGGCGACATTCCTCTCGTTACTTTAATTTGATGCAATACATGTTAAAGGGGTCATATAATGGCATTTTTGTACAAGCTAATATGATTCTTTAGGGTCTAAATTAAAAGTTTGTAATATACTGTAATTAAAAATTCTCATTAGTATTGTAAGAAAACACTTATTTTACCTGGTCAAAAACAGCTCTGTTTTCAGCACGCCGTTTCAGTGCATATGACTTTAAATGATAATGAGCTTTGCTCACCCCGCCTCTCTGTTCTGTGCGTACACCGTTTGTAACATAATAACACAATAACCATAACGCGTTGTTCATTATAAACGTGGGATTATGAATTATATTGAGAACGTCGTACATAGAAAACATGCCGTAATGTACCCTGAGTGTAAACCGACGCATTCATCGTGAAGCGTGCAGCTAGCGATTTCCAAATATTAATATAAATATTCAAATAAAGGTTAATAAAACGTTACACTCACTTCAGTTCTTCTGGAGGTGCAGCAGGAACACGAATAGTTGGTACCGATCCTTTATTCAGGAGCAGCTTCTTAGCAAAACCAGTTTTATACTGATCCTCGTTTATAAAGCAGTCTGGTGAGAAATGATTTGCGCAAACATGAGAGCATTGACGTTGCTCGTGGGGAATATTCCCTTCGAAAACAAAACTCAGCCACTGCGTCTTCAGCGGTTCGGATTAAGGAACATAAAAATGACTGCTGTGTTCGTTATTGCACCCAAGAACAGAACACCACAATCATTAGACGCCATTCTGCTAGACAGTGCTCCAGCATATCAACAACAACCGCGCGGACTATGATTGACAGCTCGCTCACGAGCGGGGGCGAGTCTGTGTTGAAACGCTGCTGTCAATCAACAATCGTGGGAGGGGTGTCCGACCGTGTGACATCACACGGTCGAACGGCTTGATTTGAGGCAGGGGAAAATATATAAGGAGATTAAAACAAAAACACTGGATGGATTTTTATAATTTTATGATGGTTGTGTACAGGCACTGCCAACACACATTTCAGTACAATCAACTTGTAAAAGTGCATATGACCCCTTTAAGAAAAGCATAGTTTATTCCAAGCGTGCGGTCTCTTTTTTTCTGGGGCATGAGCGATGCCTCATTCACAAATGAATCACTCGTTTAAGTCGATTCTGTTCAATGACTTGATCAGTAATCAGCTAATCAGTTTGAATGATGCGTTCTGTTTCCTGCACGCACTGAATCGTCTGAATCGGTTTCTCACTCGGAGTCATAATAGGAAATTAAGAGCGTTGGATGAAGTGGCCGTGGACCTACAGTCAATAAAAGCAAATCTGCAAATGCATCCCATTGTTTGGAAGTGATGAAGATCTTAATTAGTGGAACATCTGCATATGCTGTCTGTGAACGATTCCACAGGTAGAACTATATTCGATTTCATTCCATTCAAGTAATACATTTTACAACCAAACAGATTATTATGCCACGATACCACTACTAGAAAGTATGACCAGTATTACCAGGTTTTTTGGACATACCTTAATTTATACATTAAATAAGCTACCATTGTTCAAAGAGTATGAAATGAACACCCGCCAGCCCGCGGTAGTTTGTGTGTATTGCGCAGTGGCAGCCACCTGTTCGTCTTGAAAACGAACGCCTTTGCTTAGACATAGTTAACCAGTTTACACGCGCCTGCAGAAATATTTGATACATTTGATTACATCGAGGAACAGACAGAAGAAGATCCGTCCGATGTGCATTTGATTGTTGTTTGTGTTCAGATGTTCAGTAGCGGTAATGGGCGCGAGCACATGTGAAGAGTTTTAACTCTTTCTTCTCCATGTGGCTCCCTTTACATGCATTTGAAAGCAAAACTATGCATGTTCACTTTATTTCGACACTGTCTAATAATGCAAATGTAGTTGTATAAGTAATTTTTTTATACAAACCAAAGAACATGCAATGATTTGGGGGCTACAGATGATAGAAATAATAACGCTTGTATCTTCTGTGTTTGTTGCAAAGATAGCCCATCAAATTATGATAATAATTATAATTTAAATTAAATACCTATTAAAATTAAATATCTAAATAATAACATGTTATTATATATATGCCTATTTGATCCGAAGTAACAAGTAACTAGCTACTTGAGTCGTTTTTTCATTGGATACTTTTTTACTCTTACTCAAGTAACTATTAAGATTATTACTTTTAGTAAATATTTCTATAAGTACTTGTACTTTTATTTTAGTACAGTTTATAGATAGATAGATAGATAGATAGATAGATAGATAGATAGATATGTGTGTTCAAATTATACTCAAATAATTAATATACAGTAGTGGCCAAAAGTAATGTCCGGCCTCGAAAAATTTACATCTTCACCCTTTATTTAAATATTATTAAAAATGTGTTGAAGATTTAAGCATATTGTGTAGTTGCGCTTGGAATATTTTTTGTATCATTATTTGTGATCGCAATGAAATATGCCAAATTTTTGGTCTGACTGTCATTCGAACACATGCAAAAACAAGAGAGCACCATCAACATATTAATAACCGATTATGTTGTTGTCAGTGGATGCTTTTTTTATTTTTTATTTATTTTACCTTTATTTAACCAGGGTAGAAAATCACATTGAGATCAGTATCTCATTTACAAGTGAGCCCTGGCCAAGGTTTCCTGTGAGCTTTTTTGTTTTTCTATGCATTTTCTTTTTTGCATAGTAAAATAAAACCTGTAGCTGTAAATAATTTTGCCAGATAAATACCTTAACCAAGTTGTGTTTTGTACTTCTCCTTTTTAAATATTTTAGAAAAATAAATACTTTTCCTCATATGGTGATGGTTTAATCGAACTTGTAGGGTCATTAAAAACAAATATCTCCTGCAGATATCACTTTTGGCCATTACTGTATTCATCAATGTGTGGGAAGACATTCATAAAAGACAATTTTCAAACCAAATAAACAAGTAGAGGATGAATTATACATTTCATGTTGTTTTGCAAGATGCTGGGTAACCATAGAAACACAGCACTGCATATACCTCTTTCACAGTCTAATCACAATCACAAAAAGCAGTTAATTCAGACACATTGTGTCAGACATAGGACCAAATACAATTATTTGTGTATCCAATTGGAATCTGATCAAAAATGATTGACTGTCCACACTGTGTATCGCAACTGTTCCGATCCGATTTGTGGAATATCTACATTGGATTCTATGACAATGATGTTGCTAGGTATACGTAATAGAGATGTTGTTTTATTTACAACATGACACTGTGGCTGGCTGGACTACTGCGTCTTCTGAGGCAGCGGCAGAACCGTAGGAGGCTGGTATGAGCAGCTTTATTCAATGTTGTCGTCTCTGCCAGTTTCGAAACGTCTCCATTATTTTGTCATTTTCTGCTCGTCTGGCACTTTGCAACAACACACCCTTGTTTCAGCAGCGACTTTCAACATGTTTCCTATAACAACGTCTGACGTTTACATATTACGTGCCGTGAAAATGTCACATAAACCATGCGAAATCCAATCAGAGCGGTAAGACTGAAACGGATTTCCAGAAATGCAATTTGAATAGGATTTCAAACCATATGAATGTAGCTTGAAGCAGATTTCATGTGATTTTTTGCCATTCACAGTTCACACTTGCTAAGATCGGATTCCAATCGGATATACACAAAAATCGGATTTGTACCACGTAGTCAATAAAAGCTATACACAGACCCCTAAGGCATAATATTGTTCAAATCATGATGGTAAACGCTTTGGCTCAGAGCCAGATAAATAAAAGTTCTGTCGGTCCATACTCACCCACTGTGGCTCTGATGAGCGGTGAAGAGTCTCCAATGTTCTGCAGACACTCATTTTTGATGAAGTCAGACACGCCGTTTGGGAAGTTCTGGTAATGGGCCTTAACATTGTTCTTCAAAATGAGGCCACTGAGAGAGCGAGTAGGCTCATCTGTGAGAAAGAAAGGATGAAAAGCATTACTTTCAGACTGGGTGGAAAATACAGCCCTCGGCAAAGGCCAAGATTAGAATTAAAGGAAAGAAAGACACAAACAACTGCAGGGATAAACAATAACTAATATTATAAGAACACATGTATTATTACAAATTTAAAACAAAAAACATGTGGCTTAAAGGGATAGTTCCCCCAAAAAAGAAAATTAGCCCATGATTTACTCACCCTCAATTCATCATAGGTGTATATGACATTCTTCTTTCAGACGAACGCAATCACCGATTTATATAAAAAAATGTCCTGGCTCTTCCAAGCTTTTTGAAGTCCATCAAAGTGCATCTATCCATCATAAAAGTGCTCCACACGGCTCCGGGGGGGTTGATAAAGGCCTTCTGAAGCGAAGCGATGAGTTTAAGAAAAATATCCATATTTAAAACTTTACAAAGTAAAATATCTAGCTTCCGGCCAAACGAACATACGGATTCCACTTAAGCCTAAAGCACAACTTATGTGAGTAATGCGACGTACTACTGATATTTACTGACGTCACAAGTTGCGCTTTAGGCGCAAGTAGACTGCGTATGGCCGTTTGGCCGGAAGCTAGATATTTTACTTTGTAACATGCTAAATATGAATATTTTTCTTACACAAACTCATCGCTTCGCTTCAGAAGGCCTTTATCAACCCCCCGGAGCCGTGTGGAGCACTTTTATGATGCCTAGATCCACTTTGATGGACTTCAAAACAGAAACGGCCATTCACTGCCAGTACACTGGCTTGGAAGAGCCAGGACATTTTTTTATATAACTCAGATTGTATTTGTCTGAAAGAAGAATGTCAATGATGACTTGAGGGTGAGTAAATCATGGGCTAATTTTCATTTTTGGGGGAACTATTCCTTTAAAAATCCTAATGATTAAAACGCACTACATGGACGCTTAATAAAGAAGTGCCTTCTGTATAAATATAAATAAGTTGTTTCAAAATAAAATATAGATTTTTAATTGTTTAAAATAAACAAAACTACAGCCCACACTGCACAATCCTAACTGTTGAGCCAACTGGTTAGGTGGATGTTTAATTAAGGACCTTCTGTTTTTATATTATATTATACCAAATTATTTTGACACTTATAAAAATTATGTTGTTTAAAATAAAATAAAAGTTAATAAATTGTGTTTAAAATAAAACTACAGCTCACTGAAAAAAAACTTGTTGTTCAGCTCTGAACTGGTTTGGTAGATGCTTAATAAAGAACCTTCTGTTTTTAAATGGACCTTGGGCTAATTCAGGAAAAAGAGGGAGAAACCTTGGCAGATGAACTTGTGTCGTTTCAAAACATGCTCTGTGACCTGGGTCTTGACGGAGGACACAGATTCAAAAGGTCAGTGCAGCTAAGCTCCCAGTGCACTTGACAGATTACCACTGACCTGAAGTCACACCAGCTATAAAGACACTGGCTTCAGAAGACACTACAGAGACTAAACACCTAGAACTGAGCTTCATCCTGCCAGACTCAACTCCCTTCCAGAAACAGCAATATAAGTCATATACTACACAACCTGTCATGTCAAACCTCATAAACTGCAACAGCCACCATGCAGACTGACAAAAGATCATTTCCTGCACCTACTAGCAGTGCCTCCCATCACACAATGTGCCTACGTAAAAATCAAAAGGTTATAGGCTTTCAAATTAACATGACCCATATCTTTCCAGATGCTTGACTCCCACATCCCAAATCAAAATTATAAATCAAGCGTAATACAAGAAGTTAATGTTAACATGCACATCTTACCTTCCGTCTTTAGCTTTGTGAGCACAAATATTAGGTAGTTGTTAAAGTCCGGGTATTGATTGAGCTGCTCAAGTTTCTGTGGTGAACATTAAGGAAAGACACCCAGACCACAGAGACAGAGGATAATGCAAACAGCAGGGGAAATGTGCATCAGTGCACGTACTTTATGGACTAACCACATGCTGTTTACAATGGATGGATGATTGCATCAATGAATGAAACTATGAATATATGAGGAAATGGTTAATACGCAAATGATGATGTGTGAATATAATTTAACATTGAGTAAAAATTACTTGTATAAATAAAATAAAATATACTTGGGACAATTAAAATGAGCTCATTTAAAAAAAAATAATAATAATAATAATACACAAACATCAATATTGAGTAGCCTAAATGCATTACAAAATGAAAATAATACAAAATAATTCAGTAAGTCTGCTATCATCTGAGATAATTCTGTAGAGCAGGGCTGGGATGGCTAGGGAAAAGGTGCCAACTTGGCATGCCAATTTTGCAAATGGAGCTTGAGGCAAGTAGTTTTAAAGGGTTAGTTCACCCAAAAATGAAAATTATGTCATTAACGACTCATGTTGTTCCAAGCCCGTAAGACCTCCGTTCATCTTCGGAACGCAGTTTAAGATATTTTAGATTTAGTTCGGGAGCTTTCTGTTCTTCCATTGAAAATGTGTACGGTATACTGTCCTTGTCCAGAAAGGAAATAAAGACATCAAAGTAGTCCATGTGAAATCAGTGGGTTAGTTAGAATGTTTTGAAGCATCGAAAATACATTTTGGTCCAAAAATAACAAAAACTATGACTTTATTCAGCATTGTATTCTCCCGGTTCTGTTGTCGTTCACGAGGCCGCAGTGACGTAAGACGCTGCTGACGTATTATCTGGTGCGTCCGTGTATTCGGGTTCAAATAAATCTGTGTCGAAATCCTTAGACATGTTTGCGAAGATTGTTTTGTTTACAGCGTGTGTCTCCCTCAGACAGTAAACGAAGCTCGGGCGCGCCAGATAACACGTCAGCAGCGTCTTACGTCAGCAGCGTCACTGCGGACTCGTGAAAGCGGATTGACAACAGAACCGGGAGAATACAATGCTGAATAAAGTCGTAGTTTTTGTTATTTTTGGACCAAAATGTATTTTCGATGCTTCAAAACATTCTAACTAACCCACTGATGTCACATGGACTACTTTGATGATATCTTTATTTCCTTTCTGGACAAGGACTGTATACCGTACATACATTTTCAATGGAGGGACAGAAAGCTCTCGGACTAAATCTAAAATATCTTAAACTGTGTTCCGAAGATGAACGGAGGTCTTACGGGCTTGGAACGACATGAGGGTGAGTCATTAAAAACATCATTTTCATTTTTGGGTGAACTAACCCTTTAAGTTTTAGTGCCATATCCCGTTGATCAATACACCATTTCATGTCGCATTTTTACTAGCTTGTCAGACGTAGGTCATAGCAGCAAACACTGTGAGATGATCATGCTAAATTTCTGACACTGTCAGAAAATTATCACAGACTATCTTTGGTCGCAAGACCGTGACAACGGCCATCTTTGAACCTCTCTCACTGTATGGTGTAGGACCACCATTTAGGAGCCACGACCACAGAAATTGGCACAATTTGTCATCTTTCATCTGGGACACCCCAAAATGGTACAATGTGTACCGGGCATTAGCTTGTTCAGGTGTGTTTGATTAGGGTTGGAACTAAACTCTGCAGGACAGCGGCACTCCAGGACTGACGTGGCCCATCGCTGGTGTAGAAAGTGCATAGTAAAGGGTTGTCCAATCCTACTCCTTGAGGGCATATGTCCTGCAAAGTTTGGCTCCAACCCCAATTAAACACACCTGAACCAGTGTAACCGGTCCTACTTGACCCACTCCGAGCGGAATTTGAACTTTAGTCTCTGGTGTGGGAGGCGTGTGCACAAAAAAGGACGCTAAAGACAGGCCTACGTCCGTTACACCAGCTATTCAAGATCTTATAAGCATACTAGAAACTTCCTGGCAGGTGTGTTGAAGCAAGTTGGAACTAAACTCTACAGGACAGTGGCCCTCCAGAACCAGGTTTGGACACATGTGGCATAGATGAACTAACTCAGATCCATAGAAATATGGCCACAGCTACCATTTAAAGAAAAAGCTTAAAGGTACAGTTCACCCAAAAATAAAATTCTGTCATATAATTCTCTCATCCATTTTTCCAAACCTGTATGACTTTCTTTCTTCTGTGGAACATAAATGAAAATATTTTGAGCAGTGGCTTTTTTTTCTTCCATATAAATAAAATAAAATAAAGCTCAAATATATGACACGTATTATATACTTGTATATATCTGTTGTGACATTCATTTTATCCGAAATTTTGAAAATTGAAATTTTAAAAGCTTAAAATGTGGTGAAGATTTTTAGTATAGCATTTTTATAGCGTTCTGATGGACAAAGACGATGCATAATTTGCTAGATGAAGGGGCGTCACAGTTCACCCACTGACACATCTTCCTCACTTCTCTCCCTATGTGGAATAAAGGCTGAAACATCGCCAATGTTAGATGTCTTTGTCTGAGCTGCATCCGATTAACTTATGTGACAAAAAATCGTGATAATACTCGCGCCACTGCAGATGGAGGTCCGTCTAGTCTGCGTCTCATAACAGTGAGCAGCCTACCTAGACAACATTTCAGTTTGAAGTGTTGCAAACACGCCTATGATGCCCAAAATTACTGTAAAACATATGTTTTGCGCACAACCCTAGCATTTATTATATAAGATGATTGTTTGAAATTAATCTCAAATAGGTGTTTGTTTCAGCTAACGTTAAACACGCTATTTGATCTAAAGTATGGGATAGTAGTTCACGCAAAAATGAAAATTCATTATTTAACGTTACGTCTTCCATCATTTACGTAACGTCACCCCAATGTCTTAAACCATTGTGACATTCTTTCTTCTGTGGGGCGTAACATTAAATTAAGATATTTTAAGGAATGTTGATAACGGTTTTGGTGACCAATTGACTTCCATTGTACGGACAAAAAAAAATAACACAGGCGTTTCTCAAAATATCTTCATTTATGTTACATACAACAAAATCATTCATTTTTTGGAATAACGTGAGGCTGATGGCAGATGTTCGTTTTTGGCTGAACTACCCCAATTTAACTTAAACACTCCCCGACTAGCAGCTATACACCTGCTGACACCATACCGTCACCATCCTAATCTACAGATAAAAAAACAAACAAACGTTAAATGACTAACTGCGTGTCTTTCAAATCTCAAGCACTAACTAACGTATGAGCTAATCACAGGCCAACTCCTCCTGACCTCCGCCATCCTCTCGTTCGCCCGACAATCCTTCAGCACTGTTTTACAGTGAGGTAACGTAAAGGATACTTGTTGGACGGATCGTTGCGTTGATGTGTCCGGGGACTGTGATTCCTTGAGCAGCTGTAGGATCTGCTGAAGTCCCTGCTCGTCGGGTTTCCACTGGCACTCCATCTTGTAACGTTATGTCTGGAGTCTATCTCTCTCTCTCTGTGCGTGTGTGTATGTGTGCGTGTGTAGGCGCACAGAACTACACCCTTTCACATCAAATAACGGCCTCCACCTTGACCTTCAGCTTCAAGACCGGCTATTATCGAGCGGAAGATGAGGTCTCCGCGAGAGTTTACAGTGGATGGACCCGTGTGAAATGAGCGTGTTTCGCGGACGTTGGGTTGTTGGTGACGCTAGGCTAGCTTACATACATGGACTCAGTCTCCGGATCACCGCACATCGACAGCGATAAGCCTCTGTGCGGCACTGCCTGGGTCCTAGCGCTCGTCGAGTCGCTGTACGGGATTTGGCAGGGTAACCCTAAACTGACCCCCAATATTTTTCTTTGCAAGCCCGGCTAGCTCAGTCGGTAGAGCATGAGACTCTTAATCTCAGGGTCGTGGGTTCGAGCCC
The DNA here is from genome assembly GCA_030578255.1 of Tiaroga cobitis. NCBI lineage: Eukaryota > Metazoa > Chordata > Actinopteri > Cypriniformes > Leuciscidae > Tiaroga > Tiaroga cobitis. Next base: position 35,493,114 of record CM060595.1, on the reverse strand, counting down.
CACGTTGGGCGAAATATGTATTTACAGTTGTATCATTGTTCTGTGTACAACAATTAAACTCGACGAAACAAAATAAAGATGCTATTGCATGAGGGTGATGAGTAAATAATGACAGAATTTACCTTTTTGGGGGTGCAACTGAAAAACTTGAAAGTTTTTATCCAACGAGATTTAGATTAGCAAAATTACGAGTAGCAGTGCGATATGGATGTAAACCCTCTTTTGTGTGGAACTATTTCCTTCCGCTACGGATTCAAATCTGACAGTTTGTGACCAAGCCTCCTTTATTAATTCTAAAATGTCATTTTAGAACTAGAAATGAAGAAACGTTAGTTTCATTCAATCTTATGGTAATAGATTATGAGAGAGAGAGAGAGAGAGAGAGAGAGAGAGGTCGACTAAACGTGTTAGGCCATTACCTGCATCTTGCTGATATTCTTCAGGTCACATTCTGTCATAATAACAAAATCAGTTTTAATGTCCGCTCCGCTGAGAAAAGCTATTTCTTTGTCTTTGTTCTTTTAACAGTTGAGGGGATTTCCCATAAATTGCATCTTTACAACCTTGTTTCAGTCCCTTTCAATATAAAAGTCCTTTGCTCCAGGCCATAGCTCCTGACCCCTGCCCTGACTGACTCGTAAAGATATTTGCTGCCATCTAAAGGTCTAATAATGTAACTTCTTACTGACATTGAAATCACAATCACTGGAGCGTCTCAATATGGCATGTTATTTAAATACAATATATTATTTATTGAAATATAATATTGTAACAAAACAATATTAGCCATTATAAAAGTATACGTTTGTACAATAGCAAAAAACACAAGCAAACAGTTCAGTTAAAAAGTACAAAAGCAGCGCTAGTTATAGAACAGAATTTCAGTTAAATATGAAGTTATGAAACTTAACTTTGCCCTTGGCCAAATCAATTCGCTCTTGAACAAGTAATAGATTAATAAGACCAAAGATTGCCCGCTTAATACACCCGAAATAAATTATAGGCTACCTCATGTTTAAAGTATAGGGCCAGCTCATAGACTGTAAGGGCAGGACTGGCCGAGATAAAGCTGTTCACGCAGGAACATGAGCGCTGAACGACCTTGACGGTCTGGAGCTCACAGAAAACGTCTTTACAAGTATGCGCTATGTTTATATACAAGTTTCATATCTGAGGTCTAAATAACTACATTCTCACCTAAAAAAAACTCTTAAAACTACATTACACAATAAAAGTAGTATTTGTAAAACGGTGGTTTATTGTACGGGAAGCGTATTGCATTCAGTTTTTTTTTTAATTAACGAGTTAATTATCACAGAATTACGAGATAATTTTTCATGGAAAAAAGTTTTTGCTCTGTTTTTCTGAATTAACAAGTTAATTATCTCAGAATTACGAGATCATTTTTCCTGGAAAAAAAAAAGTTTTTGCTCTGTTTTTTTTCTGAATTAATGACTTAATTATCTAGAAATTATGAGTAACTCATTAATTCATAAAAACAGAGTGAAAAAAATGTTTTTCAAGAAAAATGTATCTCATAATTCTGAGATATTAACTCGTTAATTTAGAAAAACAGAGCAAAAACTTTTTTTCCATGAAAAATTATCTCATAATTCTGAGATAATTAACTCGTTAATTCAGAAAAACAGAGTAACAGTTAGATTTTTTTTTTTCCTCAAGTGAATGCAATACGTTTCCGTAGTACGGCCGTGACGCTCTCTGTGAGAAATGTTGCAAGTGAAGTGATACAATCGGTGAAACGGTTAGAGTGCTGATCCTGGGGGAATATCGCACGGCTGGAAAAGGCTCTCAGCCAATCAGTTTCGAGAACCAGAGAGAACTGTTGTATAAAAATGAATACAAAACCAATATATATTCATCAAAGGGAGACAGTAATATAAGAAGTGTTGTGATTGTGAACAATGTAACATAATATGGGACAAAATGACCACAAAGATCTAAAAAGTGCCATTTCATAAAATGCAAAACTTAACTCAGGAACACTATTTTGATGGTCCCTTAAAGGGTTAGTTCACCCAAAAATGAAAATTAAGTCATTAATTACTCACCCCCATGCTGTACCAACCCCGTAAGACCTTCGTTCGTCTTCGGAACACAAATGAAGATATGTATGATTAAATCTGAGAGGTGTATCACTGCTACATAGGCTCCCTAAGGGAATGAAACTTGACGGCCCAGAGAGTCATTAAAGAAAATGTTTAAATATTCCATGTCGCAACAGTGGCTCAACTATAAGTTTATCAAGCGACGAGAATACTTTTTGTGTGAAAAAAAACAAACAAAAATAACGACTTTATTCGACTATTCCTTTTCTTCCTTGTAGGCCTGAAACGAGACTTCAAGAGATTTCCACGACGCATGCGCGAGAATTGCGATCTCCTTCAACTACTTCAGTTAAGTTCTCGCGCGTGCGCGTCGTGGAAATCTCTTGAAGTCTCGTTTCAGGCCTACAATGAAGAAAAGGAATAGTCGAATAAAGTCGTTATTTTTGTTTGTTTTTTTTCACACAAAAAGTATTCTCGTCGCTTGATAAACTTATAGTTGAGCCACTGTTGCGACATGGAATATTTAAACATTTTCTTTAATGACTCTCTGGGCCGTCAGGATTCATTCCCTTAGGGAGCCTATGTAGCAGTCATGAACCTCTCAGATTTAATCATAAATATCTTCATTTGTGTTCCGAAGACGAACGAAGGTCTTACGGGGTTGGTACAGCATGGGGGTGAGTAATTAATGACTTAATTTTCATTTTTGGGTGAACTAACCCTTTAACATTCTGTTGACTACGAGTAACTTTGCAACTACGTGTCATCTAAATCTAATTAGAGAAGTAGACTGTCTGCTTAATATCTGCTAACTCTGTGTGATGCTCCTCCGACAGACATTCCACTGACTATAAGTAACTACTTTGGTAGGTTTATGTTAGAATAAGTTGACATAGTTACCGTCTACTAATACTCTACTAACACTCTAATGAGAGTTAGTAGACATGTAGGGGCAACGTTACTTAGTCAACAGAATGTGTTAAAGGGAACATCAAAATAAAGTGAAACCCTTAGCTCTTGACTTCATGTCCGTGAGAGTTGAGCAAATCTCACTTCATCACAAACCACAATTTCAGAATTTGATTAACTTAAATATAGAATTTTAAATAAATAAAAAACCTGATTATTTGCCCATTTCTCTTTTATTGAAATTTGAACTGGGGAAACACATTCAAGGCAGCCACACCTTATGAGCATTTTGATAAACTCAGGATATGGACAGCCAAAGTATTCAAACCCTCAATCAATACTATCACATTAAAAATAAAATACGTTTTTATACATCTCTTGCATGCATGACACCCTGACCACATACAAAACACATCAACTGCCCATTTCTCTTCCAGCAGAACATCTTGCTTCTCTGTTTTGTTTAGAATACATAAAGCAACACTTTTTTAATAGCATTTATCAACACTTTAAAGTGTTGTACGTTGCTGGTTAAGACTGAAAAATAAAGAGGGTTCACAGTTATCACCTGATTGCTTCTCTATTCACATTTCTTCCATTTCCCTTTAAAAAGGAATACAAAAATGCACGTGATACCAAATTAGAGGAACATCACTTTTTTTTAAAGTGATTAAATTCCTTTCTTGATTTCAACAACTCAAGGCAACAGTAACTGGCTTAAAACAGCAGGAGGTAGATGATGCCAAATACTGAGCTTGAATGGACTGCGTCTACGGTGTGTGCAGATCAAGGATACCCCTTCACTCTCATAATATAATATACTAATGCTGAGAGTCTTGAACTCCCTGGATTCACTCTAACCGCAATGCAGACTGCAAAGTTTTAAAAGTCCTTCGACTGATCTTTCTTTCCTGCTCCAATATTCCCAGAGGCCTCGCCTTTCTAGAGGGAGTGTGACACAAGATCTCATCAAGGGTCTGTTTGGTGATCTGACCAGCCTCCTCTAACCGTCTCACCACCCGCTCCACGTGTCCCTCCCACAGACCATTAGCACTCTTCTTCCTCAATTCATTAACCTGAAAGAGCGGAAAGGAGAGAGGGAGACAAAAATGGGAGAGGAAACACACAAAACACGTTTTATAACCTGTTCTGGTTTAATTTATTTAAATGCTTTTAATACAAGAGCTGTTTGGCTTTTTTATAAATTGAGGATCTGGGCTTAGTTGCAACAAAGCAAAGGGTACCCTTAGTGAAACATGGGTTGTGAGAAAAAAACAAAACAAGGGTCCACTTAAAGGTGCAGTGTGTATTTTTTAGCGGCATCTAGCGGTTTGGTTGCGAGTTGCACTAAAGGCTCAGCCCACTGCTCACCCCTCCCTTTCGAAGAAGCTACGGTGGCTAAAACGGGACAAAGATATCGTCGTCTGAGACAGCAGAGAATAGCCAGAGTAAGCCAAGAGTGTGTAACATTCAGTGTTTGGAATAACGGCGTTTAAAATAATGGCGTTAGGTAACGACGTTATTTTTTCAGTAACGGGGTAATCTAACGAATTACTTGTGAAACTGCTAGTGTTGCGTAGCGGGCGTGTTACGGATACGTGGTGTAAATTTTTTAGCAATCAAAAAGCATGTCTAATTAATTGAAATAATGTATTATGAATCATTAAACATATACAACATTTAAAAAAAATATGAAAAAAATGTCACATTAATTTTGTGTTGTGTATTTTCTGGTAATAAAATGAAGACAAAACACAAATTTTATCATTTATCATCAATTTTAATCATAAAATTAAATTGTCAAACAACGTGCTGCACAATGAGCTTTACTGTTAAAATTAAAACATGGATTATTCCTTAAATTTAGTTTTGATGCTAATTTATTTGGATTAGTGTTAGTGTATTATCACATTGGGACATATCTAAATTCTACTGTACAACGGTAATTTATTTCTGTCAAGTTAAACCAAACTCTTATTTTGACGGGTTGCCGTGAAGACCTTTTGAGTTTCTGTGTGTTTATGTCATGATGATAGTTTTTGTCAAATGAAGCGGTTAAATGATCACGAAGTGACTTTCGGAGTAGATCTAGAGCCTGGAGAGGAAGTTCATGCATTTGTGTCTTCATATAGGCCAAAAAACAGCGCAACCGTCACACGTGCTTCAGTGTGTGTGTGTGTGTGTGTGGTTAATGAAACTGCGCGTCGGCTGCACCATTCATTACACAGAACAAGCAGGATTCGTATTTAAATGGTCTTTCTGGCTTAATATCCATACACACTACATCACGATTTGATTTCAAGTGTACTGAACTGCTTTCTATTTATTCCTCAAAAGATTTACAAATTTCATGGAATTCCGCGTTATACAGTAAATTCCTTTTTTATGACTGCATTTCGTCAGCATTTTAGGCGGGGCGGGGGGTCGTTTAGGGGGGGCGGGCCGCCCCCCCAAAACAATGGTAGGGGAAACACTGAAATCCATCGATTCGCCAATACTGTTTGCGTTCTTAAATGGTCTAGTGGTACAACTTTTGCCAAGCATGTCAGAGGTTACGGGTTCTAATCCACGCTAGTATAGTTTTTTTTTTTTTCTCTCATCAAAACTGAATATGTTAATCTGTGATTACAGTCTATATCAAGCAGGGGAACGTTTGTGTGCATTTTATTTTGTGATTTCACCGGAATGAATAGTCTCCAGTCCACAATGGCGATAGATTGAAGAGCGCGTCCGAGTGAAGACTGCGCACGCGAGCCACAAGAGCAACTGTATGCAACTGATAGCAGCGGCAACGAGCGCTCAGATTGAGTTCAAAACCAAAAAAATTTAACGCTAGATCTCTTATTTAAAAGCGAACTAAATGAATGCTCTACTAGTTAACTGGAGATGTTTTATTTATTTGTTTCAAAAAGTGGTGGGTACAAACTGACTCATGACAAAATCGACGCCTATGTGCGTTACTATGTATTGATTGAATACACTGTGTAATCTGAACGCACCCCTGGGTCACACAGCGAGTGAGGAGGTGGGTTAATAAGTGGAGTGAAGTGCAGGATAAACCTCTTGCTGTCTGTCGACGTGCAATAAATATAGAAAGTTATGTACAAACACCTGTCTGTTCTACTCATTTCAACTGACTTGTGAAAACGGCTAAAAAAAATCTAAATTCTTTGACATATAGCAACTTTTTTTTTAACAGTAACGCAAAGTTACTTTCCCTGGTAACGAGTCACTTTTATTATAGAGTAATCGAGTTACTAACTACCGGTATGTTACTTTTGGAACAAGTAGTGAGTAACTATAACTAATTACTTTTTTAAAGTAACGTTCCCAACACTGGTAACATTGTCACTGTTTCTGTACCACAGTCCATTATAAACCACATCATGGATAAAGTTTACAAAGCCATAGTCAGGGGCCGGTTTCACAAAGATAGACTTTGACTATGGCTTAGATATAGTAGATAGTCAGACTTGAGATAGACATCTAAATCAGACTGTAGCACAAAGCGCTTAAGACTCTGACTATCTTAAGTAGGACTACACTGCAATGCATTCTGGGTAAAATAAGACACTTTTCAAAACAAAAAACATGGCGGATCGAGTAAGCGCATTCATCCGCTCAGTGCAGTTTACCCCAGCGGAAAATATGTTTGTTGGAGGAGTATAACAGTTACAAGGACATTTTACTTGGTAAATTTAGCAGAGAATGTAGTAACAAGAAGAAATGTTTAATTTGGAAAGGGCCATTTTCCCTTTGCTTTTGGCTGTTTGTAATGTAACTGATTGTTACTGTTGGTTGCCAAGGTAACACAGAGTCTTAGACCTGAGTTAGCCTTGGGGGTAAGGTGTCTAATTTTTTGGTCTAAATTAAGTCAGTCTTTATTTTTGTGAAACAGTCAAATTTTAGACTTGTCTAAGGGCCCTTTCACACCTACCTTGTTTTGGTCCGGACTTTCGGACTTTTCAGTTTGGTCCGAATCAAACTTACAGGTGTGAAACCTCCCCCGCACCACGGTCCGGACCAAACAGATGAAATTTGGCCCGACGAAAAGAGGTAGTCTCGGTCCGGATCAAACTGAACAAAGGTTTGGTTCGTTTCTAGTGTGAAAGCATTTCTGTATGGTTCAGACTTTCAGACCTTTTACAGGAAGTTCCGGTGGTTCCCACATAGCCGAAAAAACAGAAGGTGGCAGGAAAAATGAGCCGTGTAGCACATGGGGAGAGGAGGAGACCAGGTTTTTAATTGAAGTATGGTCTGACGACATAAGTCAACTTGCCGTCTTCTCCTCCTTTCCTGCCGGCGACGATAAAATGTTCGCACGACGAGGACGTTCATTTGGCGAATTTGAACTAGCCTTGTGTATAGTTGGTGCTGCAGGTAATTATGCCATAAAAACAACAATATAGTTGCAATGATATGCGTCTGTTCATTCATGTTGTCAAAGTTACCCACCGAATTGACAACACGCTGACACGTCAGACGCACGTCCATTTACAAAACCAATCAATGTCAAGATGCAGCCCACATAGATGATGACGACAGGAGTGGACGCAAGTGTCACGTAAAGTTCTTTATTGCGCTCACAGAATTGCAGTGTGAAACCAAACCCAAACTTTCTGAAAGTATAAAATGTATCAAAACGTGAACTTTGGTTCGGACCTTGGTGCGGACTTTCAGGTGTGAAAACGCCCTAACACTATAGACCGGTCTAAAATAGCTTTGTGAAACCGGCCCCAGGTGAGGATCAAGGGTCTTAATATATAATATAATAATAATAATCAGCTGATTTTCTCACAAACGTAACCAGCACATTTCTCCCCACATAGCAAACCCATAATACAGCGAGGAAGAAGAACCACATGAAACTATGCAACTATATATGTTTTCTAACAGGGTAGTAAAAGTTTAGCTGGCTAAATATGAGCTGTTACTGTGGCTGAGCTGGTTAAAGCGTAAAGCCTTGTTTAAACTCGACGCATCCGCATGAGCCCAAAGGTGCGCGCGACAAAAATGACATGATTGTAACAGCGCTCGCAACTCCGCATCCACTACACACAATAGGCTTTTTTTCTCTGATTTTGAAAACTCTTCGCGATCGACTTAAAATGCTTCCAAAATCGACTTGTCGACCGCGATCGACGGGTTGGTGATTCCTGTATTCGCGATCCTCAATGACACGAATGTTCGCTGTCGGCTACGGTAGAAACATGACGTCACAATATGTCGACCTTCATAGAAGGGGGTGCCCGCGGTTATGTAGATATAAATGTCTCATTCTAAGGTAATAAAAGGGAGGGATACCCTTACTTAAGGGTTTTCATGCAACCGGGCCCAGAGGCTCCATGTTTGTTCTTATATAAATTTCCTGTCAATTTTTTGTACACCCTCGACTGAATTTGAAAAAAAAAATTTGCCACAAGTGCCTAGCAGTAAGGGAATCTCGTAATGTTTAAAATGCATCTCTGAACAGAATGACACGACTGTGCAGAGTTAGCACAGTTAGTTTTGATGTGTTTTACATTATTAATATTGTTGACTGCATAATTCCATTTGTTTCATAGTTTTGATTACTTTACTTTTACTCCTAAATGTAACAGTCATGGTGAATGAGTAACAATAATAAAGAAAAAGTATTGTAGTTGTGTAGCTGATCTCACCACTTCCTGGGAGAACTCTGTTTTCTTCACAAACACTGGAGTCTTTGACACTTGGGCTGCTGTGAGGGCAGCGATTGCCTCTTTCATGGACCCCTTCATAGCCAATATGAGAACCTAGAAACAGAGCGGTTACACATATGCAAGCTCTCTTTCAAAGACTGATTTGAACACACACTTACTCTCAGGTTCTGGCATAGCCGACTGTGCGTGCTCATGATCTGCGAGTAGAATGTCTGGGCTCTCTCTATGTCATTCTACAACAGACATCAATGAAAAAGAAACACTTCACAAGTTGATCAAATTAGGATTTACTGTTAATATATCAAAAGATGCGACATCGTCTGTGATTCAATTACAATTTCACAACATCTGAATGCCATTTAACTACTAAAATTTGATGTTACACCCACTCAGTTAATTTGTATGGCATTACATAACCTACGAGAAAGAGGTATCCTTTAATTTGAAATTGGATATTGACATTTTAATCATCTTACCTGTTTGAGAGCAAGAGCTGTTGCAAAGCAATAGGCATGTCGAGGGATGATATTGCCTTTTGTCTGACCTTCTTCCAACAGGGTCAAACAGATATGATACGACTTTGAGGTGTTCTGCCAATTCCAAGGTACAAAAACACGTGTACACTGTTTATAAATGACATCTATAAAAATCTGTTGTACTAGCATACCTTAAAATTACAGTGAGAAACTAATGCTCAAAAAAAAACAAGCCACAGGTGAAAATACCATTTGTCTTTTCTGGGATTATAGCAATTCATTGGTGATTCTTAGGCCCGGTTTCAAACACAGGGCTTAGGCTAAGCCAGGATTAGGCCTTAGTTCAATTAGGGCATTTAAGTATTACTGGTGTGCATCTTGAGACAAAACAATAGCACTGACATATTTTAAGATATGTCAAGTCCAGGTTGCTTTCAGTTAAAACTGCTCAAACCTGCATTTTAGTCTGGGACTAGCTTTAGACTTGTCTGCAAAAACCGGGGGTTGATGTTTTTAATACAAAGCATACAATACTTGCTTCTACACTGTCTTACCAGTTTATAACAAGTAGCAAAGGCTAGCATGAAGGTGTCCTTGTTGAACGGCACTCCTTGTTTTTTCATTTCTCCCACCACCTCCAGGCCACCTGTGAGAACACAATCAGTCATCCACTGAAACCATGGCAACAACAGACAGACTTCTTTGCATTTTTGCAGATAGGAAGCTGTACCGATGAAGGATTTGTTTGTGGTGATTAATTCCCTCAAGAATCTCAGATAAACATTTGTCTCACTGGCTTTTCAAATACAAGACATTTCCGTTCTTTATTTCATCTAACACTTTTTAAGCCAACAGGAAAGGCAACCAGAGCACAATAAAATGATCTGATTCATTGTGAAGTTTAATTTTTTATGAGAATAGATAGATAAGCTGAAGAAACTTACTTTCGAAGCACTGTTTAGTGAAAAGTATGTCAATGGCAATATTAAAGGATGTAGAGTCTGGAAAGAATCCTTTGAGAGCCTAAGCAAGAAAAAAGAAAATGTCAAATCTCACTACAATTCATCCACTATTACATGGTCATCCAGTAAACGGAATTGCTTTTGCACAACGCGTGTTAATTTTCACCTACTGGATCTGTCAGAGTTGTGGCTGCCAGCTCCTCTAAACCCAGCTCATAGCATAACCTCATGAAAAGAGGCCCAAACTTGAATTCCCCAAATGGCATGTTACGATTCTCTTTATGGTACCTGGAATGGACATAAATAAAAAGAGAACAGTGTTAAAGGGTTAGTTCACCCAAAACGTTCTGTCCCCCATTAACAGCTACGCAACTGACACTTTGACATTTCAAAAAGTTAAAGGGTTAGTTCACCCAAAAATGAAAATTAAGTCATTAATTACTCACCCCCATGCTGTACCAACCCCGTAAGGCCTTCGTTCGTCTTCGGAACACAAATGAAGATATTTTTGATTAAATGTTACAGCTGGATCACTCCTCCATAGGCTCCCTAAGGGAATGAATCCTGACGTCCCAGAAAGTCAATGAAGAAAATGTTTAAATATTCCATGTCGCAACAGTGGCTCAACTATAAGTTTATCAAGCGACGAGAATACTTTTTGTGCGAAAAAACAAACAAAAATAACGACTTTATTCGACTATTACTTTTCTTCCTTGTAGGCCTGAAACGAGACTTCAAGAGATTTCCACGACGCACGCGCGAGAACTTAACTGAAGTAGTTGAAGGAGATCGCAATTCTCGCGCATGCGTCGTGGAAATCTCTTGAAGTCTCGTTTCAGGCCTACAAGGAAGAAAAGTAATAGTCGAATAAAGTCGTTATTTTTGTTTGTTTTTTCGCACAAAAAGTATTCTCGTCGCTTGATAAACTTATAGTTGAGCCACTGTTGCGACATGGAATATTTAAACATTTTCTTCATTGACTTTCTGGGATGTCAGGATTCATTCCCTTAGGGAGCCTATGGAGGAGTGATCCAGCTGTCACATTTAATCAAAAATATCTTCATTTGTGTTCCGAAGACGAACGAAGGTCTTACGGGGTTGGTACAGCATGGGGGTGAGTAATTAATGACTTAATTTTCATTTTTGGGTGAACTAACCCTTTAATTAAGAGATTGTAAAACGAATCCATATGATTTGGGCGATTTATTTAAAATTTTCTGATACATTTTCTGAATAAAGCTTAAATTTAATCTGTTCATTATATAAAGCAATCGAGTCTCTTCAGAAAATTTGGACTAAACCGCTAAATTCATATGGATTAGTTTTATGGTCTCTTTATTAACTTTTTGAAGCGTCAAAGTGGTAGTTGCATAGGTGTCAATGGAGGGACAGAAAACTCTCCATATTTCATCAAAAAGATCTTCATTTGTGTTCGGAAGATGAACAGGTTTGGGACAATATGAGGGTGAGTAAATGATGACAGAATTTTCATTTTTGGGTCAACTAACCCAACTAACTATTAGAAAAACATTAAGATGGATATTATGCTGAATGCAACTAAAACACCATAAATTTGCTTCTTGGGTAAACATACACTATCATTAAAATGTTTGGGTCAGTAAGATTTTTGTTTTGTTTTTCAAATAAATCAAGACTTTTATTTAGCAAGGATACATTAAATTGATCAAAAGTGACAGGAAAGACAAATAACTTCCTATTCAAAGTATCCTTTCCAAAAAACAAATCAAGCAGCACAACTGTTTTTTTTTTTTTAAACATTGAAAATAAGCAATCTTTCTTGAGCACCAAATCAGCATATTGGAATGATTTCTGAAGGATTATGTGACACTGAAGACTGGAGTATAACAGGAATAAATTACATTTTAATTTATATTAAATAGAAAACAATAATTGATGATGACAACAATATTGTAGCTAATCACAGTTTTACTGTATTTGTGATAAAATATATGCAGCTTTGGTGACCATTAGAGACTAATTTTAACAAAAAAACATCTTACCATCCCCAAACACAGTAGTGTAAACATCCTTGTAATATAAACCATATCTATATAAGGAATAATTTTCTATATATTTTAAAAATATTTAAAAAATATGGAAAAATATATAAGAGGCAATTTTACCTGTAAATGGCATTTCTTGCCATAATAACATCTTCAGCAGACTGGCATAGATGCAGAAGCATTTTCAATTCATCCTTTAAAATTAGCTCATTTTTCTCTATTTTCTGATGTACTGTATCAAAATAATAACCTGTAAAAAACACACACACAAAAAAAAAAAGTGATGTTCAGAACAAGGGAGACATTTACGTTTCAGTTCTGAGTGTTAAAGGTGCACTCAGTCACTTTTGTTTATGTTGTGCTGGCCAATACAACAGTTGAGGACATGTGAAGCATTAATATATTGTAATAGCATTGAGCATAAACTCAGGATTCAGTAATCAATACCATTGTAGAAATTCACAACTCACCAACAGTCATGATTCATTAACTCCTCAAGTCAAATTGAGATAGAGATTTATAATAATAATAATAATAAAAATAGTAGTACTCAGATGGTAATGCAATCTCATGTCGGCCCCCATGGGGCCACCAACTTTCATGTCAAGTAAAACAGCTTTTGTTGACATGACTGCAGTCTGACATCTAATCTTATGTGGGTGTAAATGTTTTTTTTTTATTAAGTTATATTCATTTCTTTATGTGTAGAACTTTTTAATGAGACAAATATGACCGAGTACACCTTTGAAGTAATGAAACACCAGAAAGTGGTACCAAGTTATTTAAATCAAGCCAAATGATGCATGCCTTTTGATCCTGAGACTCGGTGGGCAACAGCAAGTTTCTTCTGCTGAAAATCCTGCAGCTTCACCACATCTTCAGACAAGAGATGACGTTTGGCTGAAAAGAGTGTTTGTAAACAAGTCAGTTTCTCACCAACTGTCTGAAAACCCTCTTTTTTTTTACCACATTTAACCCCTGATCAAAAATTTAAACCAGAGAGTTTCGTTTTTAGAGGGTTTGGGCACTTTTCACCTAGTCTGACTGGGAAACAACCCATCTTGGATGTTTTCCCCAAAATGAATACAACACGGATAGAAAAATATAAATAAAAAAACGACAGTCCAGGTAAACAAAAAGGGTGAAAACGGTGATACATTATTCAACGGGGAGACAACCATGTTGTATTAAGTTACCAATCACGTCAATATTCTCTACTCTGCGGTATGTTTGTTGTGTGTAAGCTCTAACGTTATTAACTTACTCCTCAATGACATTGGCCTTGACTTTTAGAACCACTTTCTATGGTATGTTTTCATTGTCTAAATATATAATAAATACAGCGTTATACGCATATTACCTCCATGTCGACATTTTAAACAGTCTGACTTTAATGCTCCCGCTGCTGCTCTGCTCGCATCGGTCAGTATTATACGAGCACAGGCGTTCAGTCCTCGCAACGCCATGTCTGCCTGAACTCATGCGCATTGCGCAGTCAGTCACATTGTGCAATTTCTATGCGAATAATTATTTCAGCAGGTAAAATTATTTAGATTTATTAGTTGAACAACACATATTAGAATAAAATATTTAAAGTGCACCTAGAACATTATCTATCATTTGCAATATAAATAATAATAATAATAATAAACATTTACTAAACCTGACAACACCCCCGTTGTATGGTTGTAGGCCGAAATGGAACATTCCAATGTGGCGGTCTCCCGTTTACCCGGTATGTTTCATAGACAGTGGTATGTTTACAATATATTATTGTTTCTCATAAAATATTCATTCAGAAAATATTGAGATTGTGACTGTGAAGGCACATATTTTAATAGTGGTTTAAACGCTTTGGATTATCTTCGCTGGTAAACAACACTCTACATTACAGCTAGACCTGCAAGCCATATTTTACCCCTTATATTGAAAAGTGTGAATCAGCAGATGGCGCTGTTGATCACAGACTAAACACTCTTTGGGATAATTATTCGATTTTAATCAAATGGAGGAATACAGAAGGGTCATTCTACGAATATAGTGGCTTTCCTGTCCCGGCCTTAACCACCAGGAAAAATACTTGAAAGTGTCAGATAATGACACAAAATATCTGTTTTTTGTTTTAACTGAAGTGTTTTACTGTTCTTAAAACATATGTAAGACAGTATTGAAAACCAATTGTTTTATATATTGTAGAATACGGTCAGTAGCCTACCATGAAATTGGCTTGTCCCTCGGGTCAGGAGTCGTTGTTTAGTGACATATTTTGGGTTAAAAAATATATTTTTCTCACCTTTTAAATGTCATAACACAAATGAAAGTAGTATAGTTATTTAGTGGACTACTTAAACTAAAATATCAACTAAATATTATAAATAATTTACAGGCAATAGTTGTCCCTCAATTTCATGTCACTGGTGTTCAAATTGATAAAAAACACCACTTTGAAAAAATGCAATTTCATTGCCAATGCCAACTTCTTCCTGGGTCAAAGGTTTATTGGAGTGGGGCTGTTTCGAAAAGCGCATGGTGAGTGTTCACTCCTCACATGAAATTATTAAATTATTTGATCAAATTGCTAAAAGATGAAGAGAGAGTGGTGTTGTACAGTTTATAGTAATGGGAAAGGAAATTTGATTAAAATAATTGTTCAAATTGCATGATTAAGTGATTTATTTACAATTGAAGAACTGTAGTTTGAGCTAGGCCGCCATCTTAGATATCCCATCTTGTCTGCAGATTTGTCACTGGTGTTACTGTTGCTGCTGGTAACACCAGTGCAGGATGATAACACCAGTGACAATCAATAACACCACTAACTTTTTTCTCAACATAAGATTTCATAAAAGCTTCAACAATTATATTAATAAAGACTTAGCATTTTTTTATTGTTTCAATAATTGTACAAACATAATATGGCTTTCCTTTTGACAGATATGGCTCTACAGACAGTGCAGGGACGCTGACCCAGACCGCAGAGCAGCCTACCTTGAACAGAAACACCAGACTTACTTAAGGATTTAGATTTAGTCAAAAAAGAAAGGGAGTGACGGATCTCACAGAAAGGGAAAAAAGACAAGAGCAAAGGAAATGGTACTGTTTCACATTGCGTCACTGGTGTTATATTGCGTCACTGGTGTTACTGCATGGCATATTGGTGTTCTGGCATCAGAGTTGCCCAGTTTCTAGATTATGGTTTTTGTATCTACAGTGCCTAACTGTTGCTGCATTCATTAGTAAGCATTTTAAGGATATGATCATTCAATTTTGATCACTCAACCTCAATTATTTCTAATGTTACAACAAAAAACACAATGGTAGAACAGCCTGTTCTCACGTAAATGCGTCTCTATAACACGCATCGTGTATTGTCGTGTAATTTATACGCGAAAATGAGTTTTTGCAGTTCATTTACGTGTAATACACACGCACCCCACACCACTAATTCTACCCAAACGTATAATACACACGCACCCCACCCCACACCTAAACCTACCCTAACCAACCAATGCGTATCATATGCACGTAAAAACTCACTTTAGCGTATAAATTACACGACAATACACATGCGTGCTATAAAGACGCATTTAGTGTGATCGGGTTGGGTAGAAATACAAAAATGTCACACAATAGAACTTTACACATACCTGTTTAAAGTAAAAGATTACCAATCAAGACAATTTTTTAATATTACATTAACTGATTATGTATGCAAATTAAATAGTCAAATGACATTCTGGAAAGCCTCAATTGTCATCTAAAATATAGGTGACACCAGTGACAAAAAGGCAGCACACGCATTTTTTAATGTAATGTAGTAATAATACCAAAATACATTAAGCTGTCATTTAAGTTGATTTATAATTTTAAGAGGTTAACTATTATCTGACTATAAGTTTTGGTATAAAAAAAATAATTACATTTTTAAAAAGTTGTCTGTTCAAAAAGCCACCATTTTCATAGAATGGCCCAGAATTATTGTTTTCGAATTAAATAAACAAAGCCAATAGCAAGTTTGGCGAAGACAAACAAATTATTAATTGACTAACAAATATAATACACTGTCTTGTGTCTTCTCTGCTAAAAACAGCCTAGCAGGTCTCCCTGAAAGGTTCACTAACAGACCAGCTTCACTAGGCTATGAGACTGGCTAAAAACTAGTTTAAACATACTATAGCATAGTTTCTAGACTGATTTATTACTCAATTGCAAGTTAAAATGACTGACATAGCCTATTTTTACTATACCTGATTGAATATGTTTCAATTGTTGCTTTATATGACCACTGCTAGTTGGAGTTTGTGATAAGCCATTGGTTTGAGACACAGAGATGAATAGATTCTAGATGCACTTAGTACAGACTGAGTCTTTCTGTCTGTAGGGATGCTGTTTTTGTATTATTAAAAAAAGAGGAGCTATTAGTGGAGAAAAAAGCTAAACGTGTTCCTTTGCTTCCCTTGATCATCTGTTCTAACCACACCAGCAGTAGATAATCAATTAACAGCTGGATCATTTCCCAGCTTCTTTTCTCTGCATTGAAAGGTCATTGAGAGAGAGAGAGAGAGAGAGAGAGAGAGAGAGAGAGAGAGAGAGAGAGAGAGAGAGAGAGAGAGAGAGAGAGAGAGAGAGAGAGAGAGAGAGAGAGAGAGAGAGAGAGAGAGAGAGAGAGAGAGAGGAGAGAGAGAGAGAGAGAGAGAGAGAGAGAGAGAGAGAGAGAGAGAGAGAGATAGATAGAGAGATAGAGAGATAGAGAGATAGAGAGAGAGAGAGATAGAGAGATAGAGAGATAGAGAGATAGAGAGATAGAGAGAGAGAGAGATAGAGAGATGCATATGCCACAATAGTACATTTGTGGCAAAATGTTTGATTGGGAAATTTTGTCAAGGCAGGTTTGATATAATTTTTTGCATGGCTAGTTATTTGAGAGTGACATAGCATGTCATGTTGAGAGATAAAATACACAATTATTAGCTTGGTTTAAATATAACATGCAACAAAGCAACGTAGAATAAAGAATATCTTTCGAGTATCCACAGAATCCTTGGTGTGTGTATAAAGCTGACAGGATGACATGACCATAAATGCAGAGTAGGTGGAGATAATTATTTTATTGGGTGATGTTTCAAAAGACTTTCAAGATGAAGGGAAAGATCTGCAAGTACACATGTTAGTGTGTAGCTATATACTTTAGGGACAGTTTTGTCCCCAAAAGAGAGCTAAATTTGCCTTTGAGGAAATTTTATTTAGGGTCAGTATTTTGTAGTATTTTTAATTAGCTTTATATAAAATTATTGAAACCTATACTATGTACTCATTTATATTTGAAATGTGTGTGGTATATGTTACATGTTAAAGATAGACAGTAACAGAACAAGCAATTATACTTAGACTCCTTCTGTGGTCCTGGTGGGACTCTGCTGTTCGTTTCCTTAGCAACAGCACCTCACCCCATTCAGCTGAGAGACTCTCATTTGCCCAATTGGAGGCTGACTCTCAAGTGTGCTGGATTATTGATGAGATCCAAGATGGAGGTGTTCACATGATGCTGTGAGCAGCATTACAAGGCTAATAAAGGAAATTCAGTGTTTTTTTTCCTGCCATAGATTGTGAACTTGTGTTCACTTGTATCTGAGAGATTACAATACATTCGAAACAAAGAGCTTTGCAGCTTTGCCAGTGTATGTCTTGTTCCTTCTTGTGACTCTGTATGTTTTGTTTTGAACAAGACCACAGCGTGTGCATGGTCAAATTACAGGTTTATAGTACTTTATTTAGCATTACCCTGTGTATCTAATTTGTTGTTTAGCAAAAATACATAGTACAATTGTTGTAATGCTAATATTACCGTTTTTTACACAAATTGGTTGTGTTCATTTCTCAATACCTACTTCACATTTGGAGAACCCTTTAATTAATTAAATGGTGAACAATTTATTGTTCCCAAGACACGGCTTCGTTCTAGGGGTGATAGAACATTTTCTTCCAATGCTACTAAGCTTTGTAATTCTCTCCCGGCCGACATCAGGGAAGCAAATACATTAGTGACTTTTAAATCTCTTCTCAAAACATTTTATTTTAGGATTGCTTTTACTTGATTATTCAGTTTATTTTTGTATTTAAAGTGTGTAGTTTTCTCTGTTGTTATGTTTGCCTGTAAAGCGCTTTGAAAATGCAACTTTTTAAGGCACTATATAAAATAAATGTATTATTATTATGATGATGTAAAAGAGATGGTGTTTTTGTGGTTTTAGTGCACTTTGGTAGAAATAATCACTTCTGTCAAGCTGCATGTTGAAAAGGTGCATCAGTTTTGAGAACACAATGCACATAATCAAATTTTAAAACAAAAGAAATATTGAAAATAATTCTACTTCCTTTACTCCTTTCACATAAAAGCAAACAGAGTTAATCTAAAGTCACTTTAGGTTGCATGACTCCTCTGACCTGCATTGATCTGCTGACATCATGCTCAATACATAAAAGTAATGCTGTGACCCAGACTTCTCACATTGAACTTCAGCCAATGTTATTTCTATGGTACTTTTGCCGCTAGACATTTTCATTTTGATTTAACGCTATGGTTCTGTCTGGGTTTGAAAAATGCCTGCAGTGCCCAAGTCATCATTAGTTAATGTCCTCTGTGGCATAAGGGCAGTGATGGCATGGTTGACTGCCAGGGTAGTGACCAGTCTGTCTTCCCTCAATCAAATAGATGGTAATGCAAACCAGTCTTGATTCACCATAACAGCTTATTTTCAAGAGTACATTTTTACTATGTATTCTATTGTTTTATAAAAGCATGTAGGAAATTGCTCTCCTTTTATTTAAAAGAAAAGTTCGTTTACAGTTATGCTCTTTTTGTAGGCCAAAACGTAGAATGCACAAATCCTGTTCAATTTGGGTAAATTTGGTCGGAGCCAGATCTCTAACCAGAATCAGACACATGATCCCAGGGGCTTAGGCCTGTTTTGTAGCCAATTAAACTCTCAGAAATGCCTTTGAGCAAGCACAAGATCACAAAATTCCCCTTACCAACAACATAACCACATTTTGTGGAATACCATACTCTACAAATAAAAACACAAAATATTTTCCACAAAATGATTTATTGTGGATTGATTTACCTTCTTTTTAATTGTAGTTCCCTTTACATCAAACACCCCATAGTTGAGAAGATATATCGCACACAAACATCAGGAAAAAGCACAAGGTAATACTTTCACTTGAGACTATCCTCTAGATATGGGATTAGGAATGAAAAAAGGGAAAGATGCAAGTTCACAAGATAAATATATATAGTTCATACACAACTGCAGACATATTCTTACTAGCACCCGAAGGTCAGCGAGGAAAACCAGAGGGATTTTGAAGTTTTGAGAGAAAGTGAAGTGAAATGTTACTGTGGGTCAGAGGAAAGAGGGGTGTGATAGACTGGACGTGTGTGTTGTAGTTACTCTTGTAGATGTCTTGCGGGTAAACAACAATGCATTTTGCTAAAGCATGTGGCTAGAAGTCTGTTAACCATTTCTGCTGTTAGTATGGAATTAAGATGTATCCCGTTCTGTACCGTGAGGTTTGAGATCATCGTCATATCAAGTTTATTATCTTCTTGAGCTGTTGAAAAGGGTCGGGCCACAACGGCACCGTGTTCCCTGGTAATTTTTTGTTGATGTGTTGTTGGCTCTAAATATTGTGATAAAATGTTTCAAGAAGTTATGGCTTTGAAATATTTTAACAACCTGTGGCATTATTGTCATGCAGATATTACGCAATTTACTGGTAGAAACTGTAAAATCCGTATACAGTGGAAGCGTCATAGTAATTGATGATTGGAATTCAATTGACAGTCTTCAATGAGATGGTAAAACTTCCATGACTGTATGTTTATTGATTAAAAGTGACATTCAGATACACCAAACATGATCCAAGTTCATGATTTTCCAATCATTAATTATTTCAGTCATATCCTTGCAGTGATTTGTTGGCAGTAAAGAGTGAGTTTCCCCTCTTAGTGAAAGAAAGCACAGAGAAATGTCAAGGATAATACATTACACATGCACATATCATCCGACCACTCACTCCGTCACTAAGCTATTTATAATTATAGTACAGTGCAATTTTATAACAGATTCCCAAGCAAAGGAAAGTTTTCAGTTTCTCAACTTTCAATGTACCTCTATCTTGATGGCTCTTCTTGGAAACATTGACAAGCTAAGAAAATAAAAATTTTAGATGGATAAGATTTGGATGAACAGTGCATTCAGAAGAGCTCTCAATATTGAGTGAAATGTTCAGTTAAAAGGATAATCAACTCCATTTGGAGTTAGAGAAGAAATCAATAGTTATCAAAGAAAAACAAAAACAATTTTTGAACTTTGACACAACTTTGAAACGACAAGTTTCGCATGTTAGAGATCTCCTTTTATGATTAACTTCATAGGAATGCCACAAAAAGCAAATTTTCAATGATAAATTAAGTATTAAATAAGGCAAATAAATATTGCAACTCAATTACTCAGTTGATAGGATAAAAACATTAACATAAATAAAGTGTGCAAATAATAAGCACTACAAATTGAGGAGTAACAATTTTTGGAGTTCAAACATTTAATATTTTACCCTATTAAAAAAGGGTGGTGTGAAATTCATGTGATTTCAAGCTAATGATGGGCAGTTTTAAATAAATATGTTCTACCTGTAAAAATTCATATCTATTACAATGGTGACAATATAATTAATGAATTATTTCCAGGAGGAAGAGGTATGAGATGGATTATTTATAACATTAAGGTTTTTACGTACGACTTATGGTATTTCCTGTTTTCTCAGGATTTTTTTCTCAGGGAGTCTTTTAAATTGGTTAAACCTTTATTCTATTTTGCATTTAATCACAAAGGTAGCAAGCTTCACATTCATATTTAATGTTACTCAATGCGGCTGGAATATGATGCTAAATGTAGCTTTTGCATCCAATGATATATTTGTAATTGTGGATTATACAAACCATTTAATTGTCCTCATATTAAGTGCATCATGTTTGTTGTACATTCAGTTTAACTTTCTAAGGCATTTAAACAATCCCTCAACCTTTGGTGTAAACATTATCATTTATGGAGTTCTTTTTCAGCGATCCATTGACCAGTTTATAACCTGTTTTTAAATGAGTAAATTTGTACTTTGTTGTCAGTTTTCTTGGAGATGCTCAATACAGTGTTCATCCACCGACTACTGTATGTATTTAGTCAGTTGTTTAGTTTGCTCTAAGTCGCTTATGCTGGGTGTTGGTGGAGGTCTTATACACAGCAAAAACTGCTCTTTGTGTGGTCAATAATGTCTAACCCAATATTTTCACAACCTGAGATCTAAAAAAGTACTAGATAATTCTACTGAGAAACATTTTTGCTGGTTCCTCTATTGAGTATATGGAAAGAGATCCTAAACATTTGCTTTTGTGAATTTGTGTAGTAAGTTTTCCTATTGTTTGCTCTCCAACCTCCAACCTCTACCACATCTTGATCATGACAATCACAGCTCAATCTTACATGCAGGGAAAGACTCATCTTGCATGACCACAGTGCTGCTGCTTGCCAGAACCATGATGTTTAAGTCTTGCTGCTTCTCATGGGTTTCCTGGTACCACTCCCTCATAACTTCTGTATCATGGGTTGGAATCAATGTGACCTAGAGGGGTAAGAATAACCATACCAATATCATATGCAACATTAATTTCAAAGTCTCCATAATTGGAAGAATAATAGTACCTGCATATTATTTCCCCATTGGCTCTTTCCTTCCAACAGAGCATCCAGAACTGCCTTACTGGGCTCCTGTGCTGTTGGATCATTGCCACTGACTACAAAGTAGGAGGATCGGATCCGTTTAAAGAACTCAGCATCCACATTCTTGGCATTGCAGTGATTTGGTATGTAAACTAGGTCCATATACATTGGAGGACAGTTAGGTACTGACGTTCCACTGCTGTACTTGGTGCTTCCTTAACAACAATAAAAAAAAAAAAATATATATATATATTATATTAAAAGCAAAGTTAAACAAGGCTTTAAAAAAAAACAAAAAAGACATTGGGGACATTGGGGAGACATTTTGATATGTAAGGTGTCATATTTTTAAATTGAAAGTATAAAGTTGAAAGTATGAAAATTCTAGTATGAAACTGGAGTTACCTGAAGTGCTGCTTTTCACTCCCCTTGATGCAGAAGTATTAGTTGCATTCTTGGCATCTTTATCTTCTGTAGCCTTTTTTGGAGAAGATACTTTCAATTCTTTGATGGCACTTGTTTTTGACAAGCTCTTTGTTGCAGATGACTTGGTCTTGCTGCTGATGTTATTTTTTGGCTTCCCTCTTTCATCTTTTTGGGATGCCTCCTGAGCCTTAAGGACCTCAGGATCCACCATACAGGCATCAGGATGTGGAGGAGCAGGAGCAGGGTCTCTGGGCGTGACTGGAGGTGGGTCTGCATGACGATAAGTGATAGTCCTATCTGTTGGTAGTGTTTCTGAGTCATCCTCAGAGTCAATATTTGCATCTGCAGTTATTGATGGGCACTCCTCTGTGCCAGGAGGAACATCAGAGTCCGTTTGAGAGGGAGCTGATTCACTTACAGAGGTTGGTGGAGTTTCTTCACACTGCTTGTTCTGCTGTTTCCCTTCAGGTGGTGGTGGTTCTCCACCAGACTTAGCAAGTGGCTTTTCCTCCTCCACAGGATGTTCCTCATTCATGAAGTACTCAAGAGGACTGGGGTTTATAAAGGATGGAGAAAGCTCTGTTTTTGGATGTCTGTATTCACAGGAGGTTACCAAACACAAGTCCACATCTGCTCGTGAATGAGAAAGGATTGTGTTTGATGTATCTGGCCCTATGGACCCACCATCACAGATTTTAGTAGATTCTCCATATTGACAGCTGTAGGAATATGATGTGGAGCTGCTGGAAAACTTCTCTTGAGTGTCTGTCTGATTGAAAGAAGGAGAAATTTGTGCTGGAGATGATATTTTGGGGCTAGGGGGGGGGTTCAAGTCTGTGAAGGCATTCGTCCCTAAGCCAAGTTTAAGCTCTTCTGTCTTCTGGGAAAAACAAGATGACACTGCAGGAGATTGGGCCTTCGGAGGAGTCTTCACCAGATTTTGTGTGTCCTCTATTTTATCCATACCAGTCTCTTTGTAAAATGAGCTGGGACTAGGTTTATCTTTATCTGTACCTTCATGTGAAGTACTCAGTCTCCCTAGAACAAGAGAAGAGTCAGGAGATAAAGGGGACTGATTGCGGGGTGACTGTTTTGTAGAAACAGACGCTGAGAAACGACCCACATTTGGGGAAACTTCTCTTGGCTCCCCAATTTGGCAGGGTGTTGCAACTGATGGGGTGGACTGAGAGGCATCTGATGGGGAAGCAGAAGCAACCTGGGAACTATCAGACTCTTTGAAAAGCATTGCCTTCTCCCCAGCTTCCACAGGTCTGTGCTGTTCTTTTGTGAGACCAGCTCCATCCGAGGGGCTGTAATCAACTTCTGTCGGACCATTTACAGTGGCTGTATGTTGTATTCCTCCAACAGATGGATGATCTGGTGACTGCTTGCTAAAATCCAATGTAAATGAGTGTTCTGGGGATTCTTGTCCACGCTCAGCTGACAAAGACTGCTCAGAGGATTTTGTTTCCTTTTGTGGCAATTTGGCTGTTTTTGGAGAAACATCAGGGGAGATTGGCATAGGCCTGGGACTGCACTTAGATGGGGAGACTTCTGCTTCTTGCATTGTGGTTGGAGTCTGAACAACAGAGATAGGGAGAGAGTCATCCACTTCTGTGGAATGAGGGGAGCCCACTTCAGCATGAAGTGATGGGGAGACCTCATCTGTTATAGGTTCTGGTAAAGAACTTGTTGCGAGTGATGCTGTTGAGGCAGAAGCAATGTGAGAAAATGTGTCCTCTGCAACAACCTCATCAACCGGTGTGCCAGACTTATCCGATGTGGTCCCCTCGGATATGGACATTTTGCTGTCCTCTTTAAATGTTGTAAGAGGATTTGTATCAGACAGGCTCTCTACTTTAGCCGGCAGCAATGATGCATCAGATATAATTGAAGAACTGTCATCAGTTGCTAACTTTTTATCATTATTGTCAGTCTGGCTTTGGGTCTTGTGGTCAAGCTCAAAATTGGTTGATAAATGTGCTTCATAACTTGATGATTGCTTCTTTTCCATTTGTGACACAGGCACCGCTTCATCAATAGGACTAGCCTCTCTGGGAGAGTATTCCTTGTCACTTGTGATGTCAACAATAATAGGACCCTGGGGCTCAGAGGTTTTCTCAGACGGTAGAGTGCCATCTTTCTCCTCCACTGGGGATTGGTAGTAAGGTGTGTGACCCGAAGACTGAGGAGATAAAGGGCCCTCTAAGGTTTTCTCATCTGGATTGTATGATTCCATTCCTTTTGACATCCCTGCTAGTGTGGTTCCCAGTTCAATCGGTGAAGATGCACCTGTATGAATATGGTCAATGTTCATGTTTTGGTCACCAGAAGGTGACCGGACAAAAGGCAAAGTTGTAGTGGTACCAGTGAGCCTGTTTGAATCAAAAGAGAATGTGGTTTTGGTTAAAAACTCCTTGGCAGATTTGTCTTCCTCCAGTGAAGATGGAGGTGAAATGGTGGAAGCTGATGCATGATAGTCATGCCCTTCAGTGGCATCGCTCTTGGAGTGATCTAATTCAGGAAGATCTTTGAGAGGTGAGAGTTTCTTTCGTTCATAATCTGTAGCCATACTGTACCTGACAAAATCTTGGGAGGGAGAATCACTTTCATCATTAGTTGTCTCATCACTCAATACATCTCTTGGAGTTGACATTTCATCCATAGGTGTTGGAACACTTGAGATCTCAATTGTAGACTGTGTGTGTCCAGATGTTGTGTATTCTTCTGGTGGCTCATCTCGATTTTCATCATCAGAGGCGACCTCACTTTCTGAACCTGCTGGTAGAGTTTCATCATGAATAGAAACAGCAGGAGATACAGGTGCAGAGAGCCTTGGAGGTGTGGTTACATCAAAACACTGTGGTTCTTCTGCACCATAATCGGATCCTTCCTTTGTTTCCTGCTCTCCTTGCTCTCCATCATCTTTTAATGTAGATATTGCTCTGTCCTGCTCATCCACTTCCTCTGTATCTCCCTTTTCTTCATAGTCCCCTATCTCAGATGACTCTTCCAACCCGGTTCCCTCATCTTCGAATTTATCACTGGTGCCATTGCTTTTTTGATTGGGTTCTGGCTCCCCTGGAGTACCACCACATTCCTCCTCAGCTTCTGTGGTTGCTATTCCTTCATCCAGTGACTCTGCTGCTTCTGGAGACTCTTTGCAAGGAATTATTTCTTCATGCTTGATCATTTCTCCTTGATCAGAATCATCTATTTTGGTCTGAGATAGGATTTCGTCATCTTCAACAATCTCCTCTGCTTTCAGAGCCTCAAAGTCTTTAGTGAGGTCCTCTGGAGAAGACATCAATGATCTCTCTGCCTCAAGAACATCTGTTACACTGGCTTCAATGGCAGGTTCTTCAGCAGTAGCACCTGAAACAGAAGTTGCAGCCACTAATTCTCCTGCATCTTTTTTTGTGGGCTTAGCCTTAGCCTTCTCTTTGGATTTTGCAGGACTACCAGGAGCCTTTCCTCGTGCTGCAACCTTTGGTTTAGGTGCAGGTTTTTTCACCTCAGGTATGTTAGGGGCATTCTTTTTCAAGCTACCAGCTTTCCTCAAATCTTTCTTTGGTTCTTTTTCGTCTTTCTGCATTTCTTTCTTTTCATCCTTTCTGCTTTCCTTTAATAAGGAATCTTTCCTAATGTCCCGTCTCTTAATTTCCTTCTTCACTTCTTCTTTCTTTACTTTCTCTTCTTTTTTAGTCTTTTCTTCTTTCTTGGGTGTGGGTTTTTCAGCCTTTTTATCAGCCTCACTCTTTTCCACTGATTTCTTTGTTTCTTTCTTTATTATTTTTGGTTTAATGTCAGCTTTCTTTTTCTCTGGAGTGTCAATTTTGGGTGTTTGCTCAATCTTGCCTTTAATGTCCTTGTCTCCTGCTTTCACTTTTTTCACAAGTGCTTTTTCTTTCTTCTCTGTCTTTTGTGTTGGCTCCTGAGTTTCCACAGAGTCAGTTTTACTAAGAATTTTTAGTTTTTCATGGGCTTCTTCTTTGGACTCTTTGTGGACATTTTTGCTTGGGGATGGTTTTGATGTGGACTTTAGGCTCTCTTTACTGTCTGTCTTATGTTTCATCTTTGCTTGTTTCAGTGTAGGGGCTAAGTTTGAATTAAGCTCTTTTTGTGTGATCACAGGATGTTTGAGGAAATCTAAGTGTTTAAGTTTCTCTAGGCCTTCGAGAATATTATTCTGAGTGGAATTGCCTGGAAACAGAACACGGATGATTTTTTCTGATGGGTTAGCAGGATGCCACACAATCAGTGATGAGATGGAAGACAAATATGAGATTGGGAGCTCTGATTCCTTTCCATTTGGCAACAAGACAGGGGCTTTGTCTTTATCACTACCAGTCCATTCTTTCAGGAAGCATTGCAACTCCTTGCTGTTCTTAGAAGGGTTAAGAACATACATTTCAAGCTTTCCAACCCCCATTTTCTGGAAAAGTATAATTGGTTCTACTGTGTTCCCAATATTTCTATGCAGAGGTTCTGGTTTTAAAGACAGCTTGTTTAAGTACTGCATTGTGAGAGATGCCTCCCCAGCATTTCTTCTAATCCTGTAGTTAGGCTCAAGGTTTTCCAGGTTCTGGGGCATGTTGACAAACATAACACCAATATCAGGTGAGATCATATTCTTTGTCCAGTCACTGTTAGCTGTGGATCCCTGTGACTGTTCCTCCTCGAGCTCAGCTATTTTTCGCTGCAGCATGCTATTAATACCAGGGAGGTTGTCATCTCCAATGTGTGTGAGGAGAACAGAATCTACTCTGTCCAGATGGCGTACCAGCTTCCAAAAACATGACTTTCTATCAGATCCACCATTAATCAGCATGTTAAAGCCGTTAACTGCAAACAGTGCTGAATCACCTCGTCCACCAGGGAAAATATAGCAGCATGGTTTGGATAATTTTAGGAACCCTCCTGAAGTCGGGGGTTCCAGCATGTCAAAAGGAGATGGGATTTCTACAGATTCTGACAGGTACTCTGTGAATTCAGAAAGACCTTCCATTTCTGGAAGGATGGTTGGGGAGTTTAACTTCATATGGATGAAGTCCTGCAAGTTGTGTTTGTCCAGGTTTGAATTTTTCCAGTCACCATGCTCAGGACAGAAAAGGGTTAAACTGGCTTTGTTGGCTGGATGTATGGTGCTAAGAAGTTCTCCAATCTGTGAGTAAAGTGAATTGAAATGTTTCACTAAATAAGACAGCAGCTTCCTTGAATTTAATGTTAAACTGTAATATGCATGCTAAATTTTAGCATATGTTGACTGTTTGAGAATCTTTTCTCAAATGCAGCCACAAAACTGGTAAATATAGCAAACCAAAGCAAAAAGCTAACAATCACTCACCTCTTGATCTGTAAAAATATCAATGAAATTGGAGAGAGAAAAGGAGCCTGATTGGAGAATCAGCTCGCCTGTATTTTCAAAACACTGTCCTGCTAGGACAAGCAGCTTATGGTGGGCTGTGTCTGAGACCATAAGACGTACCTAGGTATAAACAAAGTTATTTATATATATTATATATATAAATATTATAATATTAATTTAACATTGACTTGGTTTGGATTAATCATGGCTTGCATTTGATGCAACAAAAACAACATGTGAAGGTTATCCTTAATTATTTAAATGCCTTATCTGCCAAAAACCTTAATCAACTGAGAGTTTGCACTGTAAAATATCATGCTGTAAAAAAACCCACCTAATAGAAGTAAACTTGTTGCTATAAGCTCATCTAAACTTTTTTTTGTGTGTGTGTGACTTGACTGAAAAATGTCATTAAATACAAATTGTATTAATTTGGCTTTTGGCGTTTTTTCCTCTCTATTTCTTGTTCTCTGTCCAGGCCAGCATTTTCCAGTTTGCTGCCATTGACTGTTCTGGGCGCTCTGCCGGGGTCAGACTTGCAGTGCTTTACCATATGATTAATGCAGAGTCAAACTGCAGTCACAGTGTGCAAGCAAGCCTTTGTGTGTATGAGCTTGTTGTGCATTTATGACTTTGCCTGCAACTGCGACACACCCATTACATACGGAACCATGATGTTCTTGTCCTATAGGATACTAGCTCTGTGTTTATTCTTATCCCCAATAAGGTATTTGTTTCTATGTGATCCAGACACCTAAAACAGTTTTAAAATATGTTTTAGTGGCAGACATGGATATATTTATAGAAATATAGAGAGACAGAGAGAGTGGGTTTACCTCAGTGCTAACAGCTTCATCTGAAGGGTTGATGAGCACTACTGTCTCCAACACATTACTTTTGTGGTGCAGAATCTTTTGTCCTGAAAATAAAATGACATGTTATTAATGATTACTGTGATGTACACACAATGCACATGAGGATCTTGAAAATGTTTTGGTTTGTGTTATTAACTGAATTAAATTATACATATATATTTTAAGGATTGTCTTCGCCGAAAATAGCTTCTCAAGACCAGGACTCCAGAACAACACAAATGCTGCTGCTGCTTAAGGAACCTCAAAGACAAGCCAAAAACTAGCTTTGGTGAGTTTATTTGGTCTGTAATTTTATTGAAGATCATTTCCTTTTCTTTTCACTACCATTCCTTCAGCCCCTTTTGTTATCTATATATGCCTTATTGAGTTTTAAGTTTAATTTGTAGTCAAAATGGTTATGTTGATTGTTAATGTTAATTGCCTTGTGTGTACTCATGCAAATACTTTCCTCTTCTCTTACTCGTTTCTCTATATATGCTCTATTGACAGATATCTAATTAACCTCTGCCCCTCCTCCAGCAACTTGTCATCCTTTCTCTTTCAATCACCACATAGGTGGAACACGAAAAAACTTCTAGTATTCCACTGTGGTAAGTGTGTTCCTATTATTTTGGCTAACTGGCCATTTTCTCTGTACTTTCTGTCCATACATGTCCTCTGACAGTGTGACTACACTGACAATATAATATGCCTCTGATTGTTCAATATCTTATTTTTGCCCATCCTCTGTCCAAAAGGCTCATTATAAATTCAGGTGAGAATTCTTCAGTCTCTGTCTGGGTGAATCAATCCTATTATAAATCCATCAAGCTGTCCAGAAGCAGTGAAGCTGTAAGATTGCAGGAAACGGTCAACTCTGTCCCTGTCAGTAGTGTTTGCTATTACTGCAGAGGTCTATGAGCCCCTTTTGTAACATTCACTCATGCAGCAATTGTTGTTCATAGTCTCATAATCCCACCTCTGAAGTTGTTTGTATAGGGTCAGTGACCATGTGCTCCATAAGTGCTGAAAATTGCTTGAAGAATAAGGCCTTAGCTACCCAAAATTTCCAGGTCTAAATCTAAAACACAAGAGGGCACACACAATTTTCCCATTTGCACTTAACAGTGCACTACCTTTTGCAAGCATGGTCATACCACAGCCAAAAATAGTTGTAAAAAAAGTCTCCAAAACTGGATGCTGTGGATAAATTACATGCTTTTGGTGCAGCAGTGATTTTACATTGTAGATATTGGGACTCATTTACTAAAGCGCATACACACATATTTGTGCATATACACAATACACATATACAACCTGTGTGCAAACATTCTCACACAGAAATCATAATTCATAAATAAGTTTGCCCTAAACTTAAAAAAAACACACAAATCACACGTATGCAAAAATCACTGTCCTGGATTTGGACTTGTATTATACTAATTGCTCCCTAACACATGCTCCCTTAATTTAGAATAATCCAATTTGATTAAGACTGTTCGCCTTAGGACATACAGTATGTAGTATGTGTCTGTATTAACTTTAGCTGGAAGTAACATTATTCAAGAACTGCTATAACGCCAAAACAATCTGTTACCTTAAATTATATGTTTATCTCTGTAAAGCTGCTTTGAAACAATCCATTGTTAAAAGCGCTATTTAAATGAAGATGACTTGACTTGACGTGTGTGTGCATAAATCCAGGTGACTCTCTCATGCAGTGTAGGTAATTACAGTGTGTTTCCCACCTGCTGAGTTATTATTAACACTCTGAATTTGTTCCATATCCCCTCATCTAAACATATTCACTGTGTACCCCATCCATTTCTTCTTCTATTATTTCCCCTGTATTTTTTGCTTTTTCTACTGCTCTCCACAAAACATTTCTGTAACCTATTTAAGAAATAACTAGCATTACATAGACTGACTTCAACTCTCAATAGACATTATGTTTAATACTATTTCAGAGAAATAAAGTAGACAAACCTAAGGGTAGTGATTAATTAGTGTTAAATGTGTTTCTTATTAAATGTAAGTGCATCTGCCCCCTAGAAAACACAATTTTTTTAAGAAGGTATACAGCATGTCTGAGACACTAAAATGGGCCACTCTCTCTTTGATCATTAGGAATGGGAGTGGGAGTTCCTTTGGGAGAATATGCTTTAACAAGATCAGTTGGAGGATGAGAGGGAGGAGCTAAGGGATGGAAGAATGAATTTAATGGAATGCATCTGATTTAGCTGAAATTGAGCATACTTGATGTACTTCATTTCTTCTCTATTATGTGTGTTCTGAGGTGTTGCAGTCATCTCAATGCAGTACTCTCTGCTCTAGTTTAGCTGAAGATATTCTTCAGAGCATAGACATCTGAGTTTTGGTAATGAATGATTCTCTTCTAACCATTTCTTTTCTCCTTGTTCCTCTAAATCTGGGCAGGTCGGCTAACACGGTTGATGTGACAGTAACCTGACATGAATGCAGTTCCTGCTGCTCAGCACACACCCAGACTCACGCAAGCAGAAAAGCGGCATCATTACAGGGCCAACCTCACACCAGGGGGAAGACCATTTATGTGACAAAAATAGATGCTGTCGGGAGCTCCAAAGAGATGAAGAGAAAAAAATGTGTTTAGAATCAGTGGTGCAAAATAAAGTTCGGACAAATTATATTACGGTCGATAGCAGAGTTTTCCTTTGCCCTTGGAAAATGAAACCGCTGCCATTGACTATTATCCACATGGGTGAGTATAATGGGGCTTTTATAATGAATTCCTCGAACACCATACCTGACACACAAGTTTTTAATACTAGGAGAAGATCCAACAACATGTTTTTTCTGTCAAAACTCTTTATCATTAAAGAATGTTTTATTAGATTAGATTAGTTTTTCTCACCATGAAAATAGCCACAGAAGCATGGTGTTAACCAACAAACATCTTCGCCATAGCTTAATTTTCCAAATGTTACATTGAAATGTTTTCCTCCGTTTTACAGTGGGCTAACACAGTTGAAACATTCTTCAAAATATCTTCTTTTGTTTTATCCATACAGTATACACAGGTTCAGAACCACAAGGGTGTGTGAATTAATGAATTTTTATTTTTCGGTGAAATATCATTCAGTGTCAAATAGATGGTGTTGTATAGATGTATAGTTGTATAGATAAATAGATGTTGTAAGCGATTTTTGGGGAAATATCACATATAAAATGTCGCCTCCTTACAGATATCACTGAAAAGGGTACCACCCTTTTTTACCACAGCAAAAAAAAAAAAAGTTTTTTTTTGAGAGAGAGAGAGTGAGTGAGGTTGAAATTAGAAAAATGGCAGAAGTCAGCAAAAAGTCTGAAATTGCAACATGACATCATGACTTTTGCGTAAACAGACACGCCACTTTCAAGTCAAGTGGCGTGTTATCTATACGCATTTTTAGATATCCGCGTGTATGCGTGTATGTCTACGCCATTAATGTCCAAGTGATTCCGCGTATATGTACACGCCATTAAATTTCCGAGCGAAACGAAGCAAAATGTAGATCCACATCTGGGGAGCGAGATTTTTTTTCCCTAGGATGGTAGGGGAAGACTCATAAATGCTATTAACCCCAGTGACGGGTAGGTTTAGGGACGGGGTGGAGGTAGGTCATATATTTATATATACAGTAATAACGTTAAGTCAACTGCGTTCATAAACACGCTGAAAAGCGATTGTGCGTGTTAATAGCACGCCAAAAATGGAAATACGAATTGGCGTGTCATACACACGCAATTTTATGAGATCAGTCTGCCCAACCTCATCCTCACCCCTCTTGTTCTGATCTCACCTCACTCTGTCTCTGATACTAATACAGACTGAACACCCTTTGGGCAGGCAGCCTCATCTAATGACACTCACCACAACGCACAAACAAAGAAAGCATCCATACAAATGCAATGCCATGAACATGAACCTGACTTTCTCCGTCACTTTGTCTCTCTCCAACTCTGTCCTGTCCTTTCAATGCCAAAATGGGAGTTTGAAAAAAGGCACAGAGGAGCTCATCCAAACACACATAAAAATACTTAGAAATATCAATAACATTTATCCCAGTTCTTCTTATAACATTCAGTCCCAAAGTCTGAACAAAAATCCCTAAAATGGCACGTTGCCCAAAAAGCTTAATGAGATGGATATTAATCACCTTCTAGCCCCTACATCAAAGCAAAGCATATTAGACATAATTTCAGGCTCAGTTTAAAGACTCATGTATTACAAGAGTATTCATGACATAAAACATGCTGTGCCTTTATTTGTACTCTACTTGTATTAGAGCTAGTGTTCTTATACTCACAGCACATTTAGAATTACATGCTTGCTGTCTGTTAACAATGGCAGGCTCATATGCAAAAACAGAAATTCTTGTCAATCAATCTGGATAAAAGCATTTGCCAAAGGCCTCATATCAGTGGCGGTTCTACATTGAATTACAGTCCCCCCCCCCCCCCCCCCCCCCCCACCCCACCAAAAACAATAAAATCACATACCGCTTATTTGAAAAACACAGTTAAGAGAATCCAGTTATTTTGCTATAGCTGTTAATCTAACTTTCAGGGAGGAACCATTAGCTCATTGGTTACTGCCTCGATTTATATGCATGGCACACTTTTAGTTATGACTTGTTAAACTATACTATGTCACGAAATAGAGTTTTTAAAAGTGAAAGTGGCCGAGAGCTAGGCTACTTAGGTAGTAACACAATACTTATCTATTAAATAATTTCTAATAACTCTCATATTAACAACTATGCAAACTGTTTTAGACCTAAAATAGCTTTTGTAGGCCTGTCACTCTTAAATGTCAGAGAAAAGGACAGAATCAGAGATGATTTTTTTAATAGAAAATTGTACTTTGCATTTTAGGCTACTGTAAAATTACAGTTGATTTTATTTGATCATTATGAAAATTAATTTTCTTTCATGAATATATTGACCAAAATTATCACGGTTAAACACAGAATCTTGTTCAAAAAGTAGACCTAATACACAATGAAATCAATTCACCAAGTTAATAACATTAAAGATGATGGCCAAATTTTAAAGGAGTGGTTTTTATGTTATAACATGTACACGTTCAAATAAACTTTTGACAAAAAAGGTTTTATAAAAAGATAAACCTCACATATTTCAGCCTTTAAATCATCTTTATAAAAAGAATGCGTCAATAAAGATAAATTCCTGACATTTATAATGCACAGTAGCTTATCTTTTATTATTAATAGTAAAATTCGGTCCGATTTCCCAAGGCTGTCGTTGCTATACAACCATGCACTGCGCTCTCCACAACGACAAAGAAGTTTTAGTATGGATTTCCACCACAGAAAAACGCTTGCTGTAGCTCTGCTAAAAGATTTATTTACGGAGAAGAGAAAAACACCCACGTGTTTGGGTGCACCCCCATACTGAAAAGTTTCAAAATTTTCTCCTTTCTTTCTTCTTTCTTTGCTCCTGGAAAAAATGAGCGCGTCGCTTCAATTATGAGCGCGCTTCCCGTGCGCCTACATTTGAAATAACGACCTCGAGCGTGCAAAAGACGCGATATGTGAACGGCCCCTTGGTGAGTTACCTCCAATCAGGAGACTTCCTTGACACTTCTGTGCACGGCGCCTTCTCAGCAAGCAGGGGCGCCATTGCCAATAATTGAATTGAAATGATAGAAAATAGAAAACCTTCGCGGCGCAGAGGATTTTTTTAACTGCTCGTGCCGCCCCCCATGTGACATGAAGAAATGCCGCCCCGGGCGACTGCCCGGTTCGCCCGTGCCTAAAACCGCTACTGCCTCATATGTAAAATAGAAGCAAACTATTGAGAAGCAAAATGATCAAATCAAACTATCAAATTATTAATCAAACAAAGAGTTAAATATTTAATTGTATAAAAATCTATAATTTGTGAACACGCACAGGACAGCAATATCACCCGCCATGTCTGTAAATCTGTATTGAAATTGGATATTTAATATTTTATTTTTACATTTGTTTTCCACAAAAAAAGAAAGCTATACAGGTCTGGAACAACATGAGGATGAGTAAATCATGACATGTAATTATTGAATGGACTAGTCCTTTAAATTGTCAAGTTGTTAAAGGAAAACAATTTTAATGAAGTAGTATCATATTTTAACATGGCATTATAATACATATATTGTCAGTTCATCTCATAATTTTAATATTAATAATATCACAATCCTAGATGATCAGGCAGCATGTAAATGCACGGTAGAAAGTGCAATCATTTGTTAAGTGCTTATTGATTACATTACAGAAGCTGATTTATTACTATTGATTACTGCACTAGCTGATGCTGAGTGAATCTGCTGGACTATGATAACTGATCTAATATTAAACTTCCAGGCACATTTTATGCTTCCGTCTCGACTCAAAGCAGTGAAAAAGTCAAAGGCAAGGTCCTGAAGTATCTCAGAAGCAAAGGGATCCTCCACACTCCTTTTATCCTCTGAGCCTCACAGACACAATATTGCCTGTCTCTTAATTCTTTCTCAAGCATTCTTTCAAGTAATCTCTTTTCCGAGTTTCACACTGTGATTCATCTCCTCTTAGTGATTCTGGCAGGGGTTCCACGTATTTCAAAGTCATTTGGTTGGTATTTTGTACAAAGGAGTTAATCTAATATAGATACATTTTCTATTTTTTTATGTGAATAAATGTGAACAACCATGTGTTTTTTATTATGTTTCTCATTTATGCATTGCTTAAGATTAAAGCATCTGCTAAATAAATGTATGTGTGTGTGTGTTTGAGTCTCAAATCTCCCTGTACTCTCCACAGGTCTCAGACATTCAATGATTTATATTTCACCCTCCTCCATGCTGAATAGTAATAACCCACCATCTCCCCTGCCCCCATTTATCTGTCTTACCCTAATTATCCTACAACTCTCTTTTCCTGCTGAAAAGTATTAAAGACTAAATTAATTTTAAATGCTTTCAAAGTAACAATAAGTGTTATAAAATTGGAATTGCTCTGAAAGGGGGTGCTGGGATAAAGCAATTGTCCACTATGTATTTGTCTGTGGTGGACAGCTAATGGCATTGCATTTAAAAGGCTTAATGGCCAAAAGCGGCATAATGCAAATTCCTCTGTTAATTTTCTATTAAGCTTCATATAAAGTCACCCATTGAGCAATAAATCTGATTATGGAAATGGACCAACACCTACATGTCATGTTTATCCTTAAGGGGGGATTTGTAGCCAATGATTTATTCTTGTTTTGTCCTCTTCCGACAGTCACTCCGATGAGTAAATAAGAATTCTGATGATCTCAACAAAGTAATGTACTTTGCTATTAAGCTTGCTTGTGTGTGTGTGTGTGTGTGTGTGTGTTCAAGCTAACACAGATTACATTTCAATCATTCAAGGTCAGTGTTGGCTCATCATTTGCTTACATTAGCAGTCTCACTGTCTCTCTGGAAGAGATATTTCCATTATGGTTAAGCTCCTATAATGTCCTGCTGTTTTGTGAAAAAAAATCCATATTACTGTTAGGGTCTGACTGCATTTGAAGCCCCTATGACTATGTGTGCATGCTTTAGTTCAAAAGCAGACAAAACCATTGTCATTAATTTTTCAGCTAATTATCTCAAATTTAGCTTTCATCCCTTGCAGCAATTCAGCATGAGAGGAAAAAAAGTAGAGAAAACAAAAGATACAGAGGCAGACGATCAGGGAGGACAGACAAGGGGACACCAGGGACAGGGTTTGGTCCAGACAGAGCTCCAGGCACACTGTCTAAACCCAGCTCTTTTATCTCCATCAAAAGAATCCATCAAAAACTCGCACAAAAAATTCACAGTGTAAAAAAATATGACTCTAAATATAGAAGAGCATTATAGATATAGCAAAAAGAAACAGGGAAGCAAATAAAGTTCTGAACATTGTGGTCATCTACAACGTTTATATGCTAAGCACTAATATAAAGATAAACTGATAAGAATCAATACATGAGGTTATGTAACATTTGTGATGTCATGGGGAAGTTCAGAAGAGACAGAGCAAAGCACGATGGAAGAAATGTAACGCAGGGACTGAACCACTTGTGTGACTGTTGCATCATTCATTGAACTCATTATTACAACTGATTTAACTGGCAGTGAAATTGGAACACTACCTATCTATATTTATAGACAGATTTTTTGAGGCAGATAGACAAATTTAGCTCGGTGTGAAGCTGTTTTAATGACCTTGTGACATGGGAGATTTTGCCAAGTCATGGTAATGCTAATGTTTTTATGGGTCTTTATTGTGAAAAGGGAAAAATAAGTAGGCTAGTTAATATTAATAATGACATTATGATGATAGTTATAATACAAAAATTCTTCTCTATACAATACTTGCTCCTTAGCACTATTGAGCTTTTGGGGTCACTAGCGTTTTAAATATTTAATATTAAGTTAGCATAACTTGCTTCATAAGAGTTTTGAGCTGGCTAAAGGATATGAAGTGAGCAGATCATATTCAGCCTACCTCTCACATCAGCTGAAAACCTGGCAGAGTGTCGAGAAACAAAAAGCTTCAGCTCCTGGTCCAAGTTACAATCAATCAGATTTGTGTCCCATGAACGAATTCCTGCAAGTCAGAGGAAAAAGGGTGAAAATATGAAATGTGTTGTACTTTTAATCAATCATGAAGAGAACAGTTCTCTATGCATTGACAATACAGGCTACTTCTTGCAACAAAAACTACTTCCTTTAAAATGTTTGTTTATGAGTATGAAGTATGTAGCAGTATGCCAGGGAGAGATCTGAAACTCAGATGGGAAAAATATTACTTAACTTTACATTGGATCAGTAATCAAATAATCAGATTGGGTTTCAGATCTTTACTGCATATTGAACTGAAGCCCAATATCTCTTAAATTCACGTAACTAAATGCCTGGATCTGTTGGTATACATGCAAAAGCCAATCAATGTATGGAAATATCTATGAACCTTCATGGTCAGTGGTTAGCCAGGGCAGAGATTATGCTTTGAAGAGAACATCTCTAGATCAGATATACTTCAAAATGATCTGCCTCTAAATGGTAAGAAGACTGTTCACACTGTTTATGACAAACATGTTTTGTTTTTATGATGGCATACTTGTTCCCTTCATGGAATCACAGAAGAATATTACCGCACATGCAAAACTGCAACTCATATGCCTTCAAGGAAAGTATAGTAGCCTAACATACTGGAGAATTTATGGTTAGAAGAATGGTTAGAATTTAGCAGATGCCAAACCTCATTTACTCACAAGTTCCACAAAACAAGAGCCTGATGCAATTTTTAGTGATTCATTCAATACAAAAGTAATGTGTTTTGTTTATCACAATACAAAAATAGCAGTGAATCTTCCAGGAAAGGGAATCTAACAACTAAACCTGAGAAATCATACATTTTTCAGCTTAAAAGCAGAGGCCTCATCAAAGTGATGCTAATGCCTCCTGATAGAGCAGATGAAAAGAGTGATAATTATCTGTTCTTCTTTTTTTCTTCCACACCGTCACTAACAGGGATATAAAGACCTAACTATTCGATCAGAACTAAAACTATACTGAAAAAATGTGTTGCTTTAACTTACAAAAGTAAGTAACCTGATTGACATCAAATTATGAGTTCATTAAAATCAAAACATTTGAGTTAATACAATGGAGATTGGTTTAATCAACAAAATCTCAAAATATTATGTTATCTAAACCATGTGAATTATATAAGTTGATTTGACAAAAGAAATAAAAAAATGTTCGGTCTGAATGATTAATTGAACAGGACTGAATCGGCCAGAAAGGGGGTCTAAAGTCAACAACATTATAGCCCACTCACTAAAACGAAAACTCAATTTTGGAAATAATTAATTAATCAATAATTAATAATGAAAATTACATTTAGATTCTTAATGATTTATGTAGCCTATGAGTTGATGGCTGGGAAAGGGACACATAAAATTACAATAAACACACATATCAATAAAATATAATTAAAAAACAAACAAGCCTATGTGTCTACATTATTGCTTTATTGGAACATTTGAATGCTGGACCACGTGACGACGTAGTTGCGTCTTGACGCAAATAATGGCCGAATCTGTTATTTGAATGAACAGATGAAAAGGACGGTACGAGTTGTTCCATCACTAACTGAAACGCCCCTTTGGCATGAACGTGGGGCCCTTCTGACTTTCCGTAGGGACTGCACTGCGGACCGCGCCACGCCTACAAGCCGGTGATTAGAAAGGAGCGAGTGGAATGGAAGAGGATGTAAATAAATCAGGATGCGCAGCATCAATGTCTCTAGGTCTAGTCAAGTGGGCAGAAGTTATGCTTTTGCCAGACTTGCTATGAAGCAGGGCATACAACTAGCAATTTAATATGATTCTCTTTCTAATGCATTTCATTTAGTGTTAAACTGAATAAATCATTTAGCCTACTGAAATCTCTCTCGTGCATGGTTATTTAGCGTGATTCTCAAATGACTCGCAAACAGGGCAAGGATATAGTAATAAAAACCGGATATTTGGAAACAAAGAACTTGCGCGCCACAGATCACATCCACGCAGATGGACGGTGATGGTGCACATCCTGACTGCAGACCCTCCACCCCGGCGAAACAAACGAAAAGTCTTATTGATCGACACGCTATAAATGTGCATGCTAACTCATCCTAGCCCAAAACAGAAGTCAGACAATGAAGTTCATCAAATGGCCAAAAACAATACATCTGGATCATCGGATAGAGCCGCACACCCTGCGAAAACAGTCATGGTGCTGATGATGATGATGTCTTTGGGAAACTGGGTGGCGCGATGCGATCGCTTTGATAAGACATGCAGTGCACTCGCCAGTTAGTAACAGGGAGGGGCTGCGATACAGTTTCCATCTAGCCTACATAGTCACACAACAAAGAGATCCAAAAACCATGCATGGAAAGTTTCTTGTAGTCAGCAAAAATGTGTGTCTAGATTCACCCATTCAACCTCAAAGTGAATTCAAGGTTAGTCAACAGCACTTGAAAAGGCAACTGTTTAAGATACACGGGTCCAAACATCATCTAAATAGATTCAGGGCATAAATAGCAGAGGCACTGCACATTATTCGTTCATTATTCTTGTCAGCTGAGCTACCTTTCTCAATGTCCGCAATGGCACACTTCAGATGCTCGTCAGTGACCAGCTCCCCAGTGACCACCAGCAGGTAATATTTGCCCTCGTCGAAGTGATGTGTCGAGGCCGTGGGCGATGCCGTGCTCCTGGTGCTACTGACACCTCCGAAGGGTGCTGGAGTATCTACAGGTTCAACTAGCGTCGCCATTCTGTCAGACACTCACACACTCACTCTCTGTCTGTCCGCCCGGCAACCTGAAGTGAGCTTCTATCTGGAGCCGTGCAGCGGGCGCAGAAGGAGTGGCCCAGGCTTTTATATCCTCAGACTCTGTGTCATAGTGATGAGGAACCGCCGATGTCTCTCCTCTCATCCAGCTGATGTCATGCAGCAAATCATAAAACAGTGCGAGACCAATTGGAACCTTGAAAAGCCTTACATAATTAAAGGATTAACTTTGGATTGTTGACATGTGAATTTGGCATCAATATCACTAAAAGTGTAGCCTACTCTTGAACGATTGCTGTACTTTTTTAAATAAAAGGTGTAGCTGACAACTTTATTTTTTTAAATGTAATTTTATGTTACAGTTGATAATATTGGATATACAAACCGGATATAAAAATCCAAAGATTGCATATAAAAATCTTCCTGAAATAGTTTTGCTTTTTCGTTCTGCAAAATATAATGAAATTGCATACCAATGAAATTATTGGAAACTGAATCATTTAAAACAAGTCATAACAGAAATCAGTGAGTCTACTGTCGCTAAAGCGTCTCAATTACATAACCTAATGATTTCATTAATATTCGTTTTTAATAAACAATAGAGAAGTATTGTTGCATTTATGAGTTCCCATTCTCAGCTTACATTTTCTTTGTATTGGTTTATGTTTGTATCTCACAGAATAACATGCCCAACAAACATTTGAGAAGTTATATTTTGCCGAACGAAAAAGCAAAACTATTTCAGGAAGATTTTTGACTTGTGACATTATTTTCACAACAAATAATCCCCCATAATTCTGATTCATGCAATGTTGGGAAAATTGTATATTATTTACATTGTAATATATAGCCTACACCATAGTAGCCTATTTGTTACTTGTTCTATGTGGTTGTGATGATGATGTAATGTGCTGTGCTAAATAGTCATGAAAATAATGTCAAAATGTAAAAAAAAAAAATCTTTATGCAAAATATTTCAAATAAATAAATAAATATATATATATATATATATAAATAATGGATTATCTTTTTCCTTTTCATTTTAGAGGTGAAATATGACAAGGACATGTTGGCTTTAGGTGGGATTCACCCATATAATCTAGCCTATTTATAGACTTCATATTTCAACTGTTTGCATATTTCAACCTCAGTTTGCATGTAATCAGTAGCCTGACTACGTCAGACTTCCTATTTCCGCTAATTTCATTTCGCTCCTATAGTCAGTCTGAGATAGCAGCCTATCTTTCTGTTTTCCACCGGCCTGAAAACAGCCGGCCAATCAACGAACAGAGGGCGGGCTGAAAGCCGTGACGTAGTCGGTAAGCGCCGTGTTTAAGATTAGGTCAGGGAAATCGAAAACGACCGCTGATATGGAGACGCGGATGCAATTCGCTCTGTTGTGGAGAATATTCCCGGCATTAGCAAACTGAAGCCCGAACACGAAGAGTGTGTATTAAACATTTTGAATGGAGGTGATGTTGTGGCCCTACTCCCTTTGGGAAAAGTTTAATTTATCAACTATTACCGATCGTCAGCGAGAAACTGGGGAGCCTTTTGACAGGTCAGTGTCTCTTTTCTTTTCCAGGTCTTAAATACCGTAAAACTTCAAATAATAGCCCGGGCTTTTATTTGCCCAAATCGTCGAACTGCACCGGCTTGTACTTGAGATAGGCGTCTAACTTATATGAGACAGGCCTTTATAGTTGAGATGTTGTTCATTGAGATGTTGTTCCTAGAGTCTATAATCTCTAAAAATCTCCAAATGCTCCACGTGAAACCGCGGTCTTCCGACCTCTTACTATCTTGTCGATTGATTTTTATGAATATGCGCGAGGGAGAGAGAGCAAGACAGCGCTCGTGTTGTTTGTAGACGTGGGAGTGCGCGCGCGCGGCCGGGGCGCTCTCTCTCTCGCTCTCTCTCTCTCTCTCTCTCTCTCTCTCTCTCTCTCTCTCTCTCTCTCTCTCTCTCTCTCAGCAGTCATTCTATACATCACTCACAGATCAAAAAAGTCGTTTACAGCCATGTTCACTCGGGTATTTCGCTCGCATCATCAAGTGTTTACAGTGGAAGTTCGATCATAGATTTGAGTTCGATGCATGATGTCTGTGGTTCGATGCGGCTGTGTCGGCGCATAACATACGTCATAAACAAACTTATCTGATTGGCTTACGGGTAACCAATGATTTTAAACTTCAGTACGCGCCCCCTAGCGAGAGAGAAAACACTTCTCTATTATGCTATCCCAGACTCTGTGTACGAAGCAAAGTGAAGTAGCAGAGTCTGGTATTACCAGGCTATGTAATCAGTGGTTGTTTTACAGAAAAACTT
The DNA here is from genome assembly GCA_030578255.1 of Tiaroga cobitis. Lineage (NCBI taxonomy): Eukaryota > Metazoa > Chordata > Actinopteri > Cypriniformes > Leuciscidae > Tiaroga > Tiaroga cobitis. The sequence goes on along the minus strand of CM060595.1, from coordinate 35,450,884 downwards.
TCCCAGTTACACTGTATGGTTTGAATAATTGACAAAAATGATTGGATTCAATAATATATTTCCTGCTCTGTTTTGTGTTTTCATGTGTTTCTTAAAGACATAAGAATAGAAAGACTTTTAAGAAATGCAAATAAATTCTGTTTCTATTTTGCTTTGCTCTTTTGAATGCAGAGGCCCTTATACTGATGGAGAAGAGAGTGTTCCTCTTTGTCCCATCTTGATGATGTCATTTTAGGCAGAGTCATGGCACAGATACTGTCCAATTTTAAAGGTGGAAACACTGTTATAGCTGTGTCATTGGGGTGCACCTGGAGCAGTGCGGCAGATTCAGTGTGTATTTTTCAGTACTCATATGCATCATTAGTTATGATTAATAAACACACACACACACACACACACACACAAAAAAAAAAAACTTCAGTATTTCCAAAAAGTACTTGATGTTTAGTTTGGGTTTATTCTGTGTTATTTTCATTCTTGATATGAATACTTTGTTTTGTCAAGTCACTGTTTAATTAATTTTTGTTTTTCACTTCCTGCAGCTGTTTCAAGTGAGCCTGTTATCTATGTGCAAGTGTAAATATTTCAAGTCAGCTTGTCAGTCACTGCAATGTTGGGCATGAGCCTGTTGGAAGTGGGGCAAACATTCAGTACAGTACACCTGGAAAAGTGGAAGCCTGTTATAAATATATAATAAGATCACATGTGAGCGTGCTTTTGTTAAATGTAGTGTGATATTAAACAACGCATTCTCATCCCAAGGCGTCATCTTATTCACACTTTTGACCACGCTTCAACATCTGACGCACATGGCACCCTTTAGCGTCAGGTAGATGACGCTCATCCTCGGGCGTCATCTAACGCCTTTAGCGTCAGTTAGATGACGCTTCCGTTATGGGTAGGTTTAGGTCTGGGGTAGGGTTAGCGTCTCATATTGACGCTAAAGGGTGTTGGATGTTGACGGATGGTCAAAAGCGTCAGTTAGATCCCGGGTGCATGATGTAAAGTGACAGAATGGAATATGTTAAAAGAAGAGAAAAATGTTATTAAAAGTGTGTGTGACTGTGTATTTTGGTATGTCTGGCTGTATTTGAGAGAGTGCACTACAATTTTAACCAGAATTAGGACATTGAGTTGACGTGTTTACTGGTGCGAGGGCGGGAGAACCTGTCACTCGCATGAGATCACAGCAAACCGTAACGATCAGTTACTGACGGGCAAGATTATGTCCCGCCCTTCATCTTTATCTTGTCAAGTCAAGTCAAGTCATCTTCATTTATATAGCGCTTTTAACAATGGATTGTTTCAAAGCAGCTTTACAGAGATACACATATAATTTAAGGTTTTATAGCGGTTCTTGAATAATGTTACTTCCAGCTAAAGTTAACTTTGATTGATTCACCTCCATTGAAATGATCAGACTTTAAACGCGAACCTGTGATTAACGCTGACGGCGTTCACATGCTCATTCAGAATTGATTCTATAGTTATGTGCTTTTAAAATATGTGCGCAGGTTTGTAATTCATACAACCCAGCCTAAACAAACTACTTTTCTTGCCTATAAATTTTGATACAGAATTTTGTTATATTTTATCACTTCGGGGTACGCGAGCCGGAATTCACAACGCTTTATCTGTAGAGTGGGGAAGGGATCCTCCATAGGGAGAGGATAGTGGACACCTCAGCACTGCATTGTCATCGGGTCCAGGCGGATCTCCTTCGTCAGATCTGGATACGGCCTAGATCCGGCAGGCTGCGGGAAAACCTCGGGATAAACAAAGACACTAATATTAGCGTAGATGCCATTCTTCTTATGATGTAGCGAGTACATCAAGATTTAAGGGAAGTGTTCCCAGTTCCGGCTGACCTAATCTATGCAGCCTAACATTGAATTTATAGAAGTCTATAATGTATTATGTGTATGCTAGGTCAAAGAGATGTGTTTTTAGTCTAGCTTTGAACTGACAGAGTGTGTCTGCTTCTCGGACAATGGTAGGAAGACTGTTCCAAAGTTTTGGTGCTAAATAGGAAAAGGATCTACCGCCAGCAGTCGATTTAGATATTCTAGGTATTATCAACTGGCCGGAATTTTGAGATCGCAATAGACGTGAAGGACTATAATACCTTAAGAGCTCGCTCAAGTACTGCGGAGCTAAACCATTTAGTGCTTTGTAGGTAATCAACAATATTTTAAAATTTATACGATGTTTAATAGGGAGCCAATGCAGTGTTGACAGAACCGGGCTAATATGGTCATATTTCCTGTTTCTGGTAAGAACTCGAGCTGCGGCGTTTTGAACTAGCTGTAGTTTATTTATTAAGCGTGCAGGGCAACCACCCAGTAGAGCATTACAATAATCTAGCCTTGAGGTCATGAACGCATGGACTAATTGTTCCGCATTTCCCAATGAGAGCATATGGCGTATTTTGGATATATTTTTAAGATCGAAAAATGCAGTTTTACAGATACTAGACACGTGGCTTTCAAAAGAAAGGTTGGTATCAAAGAGCACACCCAGGTTCCTAACCGACGACGAAGACTTGACAGAGCAGCCATCAAGTGTTAGACAGTATTCTGGGTTATTGCGTGTGGAAGTTTTTTGTCCAATAATTAGAATCTCTGTCTTTTCAGAATTTAGTAGTAGGAAATTACTAGTCATCCAATTTTTTATATCAGCTATGCATTCCGTTAATTTTGTGAATTGGTAAGTTTCGTTGGGTTTTGAAGAAATATACAGCTGAGTATCATCGGCATAACAGTGAAAGCTAACTCCATGTTTCCTAATGATATCTCCTAATGGTAGCATGTACAGAGTGAACAGCAGCGGTCCTAGTACTGAGCCTTGTGGTACGCCATACTGAACTTGTGATCGATAAGACATCTCTTCATTTACTGCTACAAACTGATAACGGTCAGTTAAGTATGATTTAAACCATGCTAATGCAATTCCACTAATGCCAACATAGTTTTCTAGTCTATTTAAAAGAATGTTGTGGTCAGTGGTGTCAAATGCAGCACTAAGATCAAGTAACACTAATAGAGAGATACAACCACGATCCGATGATAAGAGCAAATCATTTGTGACTCTAATGAGAGCGGTCTCAGTACTATGGTACGGTTTAAATCTGGACTGAAAATCCTCGCAGATATCATTTCTTTCTAGAAAGGAACATAGTTGTGAAGATACTGCTTTTTCTAATATCTTTGACAGAAAAGGCAGATTCGAGATCGGCCTGTAATTGACTAATTCTGTAGGATCAAGTTGTGTTTTTTTAACAAGCGGTTTTATCATAGCCAGTTTAAAGGTTTTTGGTACGTATCCTAGAGACAAAGTTGAATTAATGATATTAAGAAGAGGATATATGACCTCTGGAAATATCTCTTTCAGTAGCTTATCTTGTTCAAGTAGCTGTTTCACTCAGTTTGTCACAAATAAGAATAGACTATCGCAACTTCCGTTTCACAAGTATGACAAGATCTGTTATGGTTCGATCAGTTTTTATGACATTTTCTTTAACTAAGAAATACACAGATGTGCTTTAAAAATGTAGTGTCATACATTTTTTAAATCAATGTTAAAGTATTTATTTCAAGTATAATTCCAATTCGTCCTCACTAATAGTTACAATAAATTAGGGAAAACACACAACTTTAGTTTATCATTTACGTTACACTTTTTTGAATAAGCTAATACCCACATGCTCCAATTACAGTCCAGGTTCTGTGGACGCCAATTTATCTAAGCAGTCATGTGGCAGAATTGTGAGCAAATGCACCTGACAATAAAATGATGTCAGCGTAATTATTGTCATAAACATGACATTATGTCAGCCTGTGAAAACCAGAAAATTACAGGAAAGTCTGTTTTCTTCCACAGGCAAGCAGGAAAACACAAACAGCTTGGCAGTTTTGGACCAAATCAGTGTGTGGTGTTTTGATGAGTCAGAAAGACCTCCCATTGATCTGTCTCCACAGAGTGCCTTTCTCTGTCTGAGTCTGCCATCTACACAGTGGTACACACTGTCTGCCTGTCACATTAACAAACACTAAATGGGTCAAATAAGGTAAGAGAAAGTGAGGTGCTATTTGGACTTGATGTTTCAATCCCTGTGGAACGTTGGCATACCTGATCTCAGCAGTGAGATTTGAGTGATACAAGGGAGGGTAGGAATATCATTAGGTCATCAGCACCCTCCTTCATGGACATTTCGTTGATGAACCCACCCACGTCTCCAGAGAGCCCAACGGTGACACCTGGCATCCCAGGTACACCCTCCTTAACTCCATATCCCCCATCTTCATTTCACCGCCCAGTTGATGTCCTTCCTTTTAACCCACAGCCAATTGCTGCTTCTTTCTGCTACATTCGAGTCTTGATTGCTTGTTGAGAGAGCGACCCCTAACCCCCATTTTCATCAGTAGACTGGTTGTGGATGTGGAGACAAAACCCCTACATCCATATTCCACTGGAAATATCCTCACCTTCCAGGCATTTTGCACAGCTTCGGTTGCCAGTTTAGAGTACTTCAAACATTTTCTCCCCCATGCTTCCTCCACTCCATCCTCCATGCTACTGTAAGCTCCACACGATATACCAGCTTGGCTGTTGTGGACCAAAGAACCATGTCTGGTTGAGTGTTGTAGCCACAATATCTGGGGGGAACACCAGTTTTTTTCTCCTAGTCCACGTCCGTCCTCCAGTCTCAAGCAGGCAGCCCGCAGAATGCTTGCATCTTATGTTGTAATGTAATGGTCCTGGAGGTTGGCCTGCTGGTAAGAAATGTGTGAACTGGGAAATTACTGCTGAAGTTTGTGCAAAATCATTTGTGGTGGTTCACCTCTGCTCTAAGATTGATGCCAACTGCTGTAGAACTTGATTATGCATCTCACTGACAATCTGGATCTCAGTGATGCAGGTGCTTGACACAGGGAGCATGCGGGATCTTCTCCCAACCATTGGCTCAGGTTCTGAGGTGTGGGTAGGAGATCATAGGTGCCTCTGATGAGAAAGCTTACCCGAGGTCCCTCCATTTCCCAAATGTCACGACAGCTGAGTTTTCTCTTCTAGATTCACCCAGTTAGTCCATTGACCCTGCTTGGCCAATGAGATCCTCCTGCCTCCTCATCTCTTCAACCACGAACCAGCTCTTCTGCCCTTATGTTGCATACCATTAAGGAGCTTTTGGGATGAGCCCAAGGCCTGCTCTCCCATGTTGGACTTGACCAATCACGTTTTTGAAGTGCTGACTTTGCATTGTACACGGCTTCAGATGGAGTACACTTTCTCCTCGCTGCCACCCGAGGGGCCGCTGAATGTCAGAGTCAGTGAATGTCATAACCTTGCTTTGGTGCATTTGAATTCTTCCACCAGACCTGTAATTGGTCATTCTAGTTTGCCATTACTGTACAGTCTCACAGCACTTAAAGGGGTCATATTATGCTTTTTTACTTTTTCAACTTCATTTAGAGTGTAATGTTGCTGTTTAAGCATAAAAAAGATCTGCAGGGTTACAAAGCCCAAAGTCCACTCTAAAGGAAGATATTTTATTTAACAGAATCCACTTTTCAAGAACTACAGCGAACGGCTCTTTTGGACTACAACACAATTTTTCAGGGCTTTGTGAAGTCATAATGTTACTCATTTAAATAATCTCCACCCACTGAATATGGAAAAAAGGTGCGAGGCCTGGGTGAGCTGCATTAGAGAAGACAGTGTTGTCGCCATGTCAAAGAGATGCTGTTTTTTCCACAACGTTTCTAAAACTCATTCGTTTGACATTCCTTAGGCTGATGAACTTAGAGTGGTTAAAATCTATTTTAAACACAGTTCCTGAACATTATAATCCCAACATTTATCTACATGCTGCACATTTTACTAATAACGTAAACTACTAAGTGCTAACATGTGAACAAAGGGTCAAGCTTTCCCTCCGCTCGCCTGCTAACTAACATTATAGTATTGATGGGGTGCTTATTGTAGCGTTTGTAAGCTCTTGATTTTTATAAGGCTGTTCAACGCCCCTTAGGAAAATTAACATTGGTTTTGTATTTGATTTGATTTGATTTGATTTATTCAACAATGATCATAAACATATACAATCATGCCAGAGGCAATTCATATACATTTAAATACAATTTGTTGAGGATAAAATACACAAAAAAGCCTAAGGCTTATTTCCAATGTGGTCCTCTACATGCATAAAATGAACGAACAGTTCCAGTGGGAATAAAATCAAAAACAAGCAACTCACATTCTTATGGGATCCTAATTGGAAAGCCATTTTTAAACTTCTCTTCTAAAGGGCCATGCGTCTTGTAACTGTTTTAAATGATCTGGCAATTCATTCCAAGCAACTGCACTCGAGTACAAAAACGATTTCTTCCCAACTACATTTTTAAACCGGTACAAATATATATTATTTATCCTTGCCCTTGTAGAAATACAATGAACATCTCTTACGAAAACATAGTAGTCATACAAATATTTAGGAACAGTTCTCTGAATTATTTTGTACACCATCATAATTTTAATAAAAATTACTCTTTTATCCACTTTTAAAATACCTAATTCCCTGAAATGGTTATTATTTAGTTGCATACGAGGATGTAACCCCAGAACGATTCTACACAACCTGTTCTGAGCAGTCTATAATTTATTTTTAACATGTTTTTTAGAGCCACTATACTAAAAAGTTACTGCATAGTCGAAATGTGGTTGCACTAATGCACCAGCTAACATTATCATTTGTAATCGATTACTGTTTGTATTACCATAGTTTTCCAACAAATATCATGAATAAATGGTGTATAACACTGTATCTAAAATGTAAAAGAAAATTACAAAAAAAAACCATACCACACTGAAAGGTCCGTGAAATCCGTGCTTGTAAAGTCCGTTCATGAAATCCATTCTGCACAATCCTCTTGTTCGTTAACATTCTTAAGTCTGAATCAGGCTTGAATTGGTTTGAAATTGATGCCATTCTTTCTTAATATATATATATATATATCTGAGTAGAGTAAATCAAGACTCTGTAAAAGGGCATAATAGAACCCCTTTAAGCACTGTTGAAGTCCAAGCCACTGTTTCATAGGGTTGGGAATCGAAATACTTGAGGTCAGGAATCGGATAATTGTCATACATTTTTGACACTATGTAAACATAAAACCATGTCTGCATTTGTGATCGTAGAAACGACAAGTAAGTGCTACTCTGCTAAAAACTCTTGTTTGAATAGTCAGTAGCAAATTCTTAAAATATAAAACATACTTACAGGCTGTGTCTGTGAGTCAGAAGCACCAGAATGTACTGCAAAGATGGAATTGCCCCACTTTTTAGAATCAGCCTTTGTGCACAGCCGGGCTTGTACTTTCCCAGGTTCTGGAAACAGTCCTCCGAAAAATGTGCAGCACACAGTCAAAAATGTTAGTTGTACTGGTCTGGAACAGTGTTGTAAATAAAGCTTAAGCACTATTTTCTAATTGTGGCCTAGTAGTTTGGCTTTCGCAACGAAAAACACAGCATCTCTACAACATGGCGGCGGCAACAATAATACAGCGATAATAAAAGTTAAGCCTTCTGTCTTTGCGTATACATTTGGGCGGTATTATGAAACTCTGCCCCCACACACTGACGTAGATTTGTGGGGGCGTGTTTGAACAAAGCGTTTTAGGAAGGCGTGGCTGAGCCTTAACTTTTTTTAAGAATCTCTTTAGGTTTGACACTTTGAGCTTTGTAACTCTGCAAATCGTATACTTGCACTAACAGCTACATAACACACTAAAGAAAAAGGAAAACAAGAAATCGCATATGACCCCTTTAACTATTAAAGCGCGAGACAACTCGTGCCTTTTTTATGTGCTGCACGAAAACGTGTGCACAGAAAAGATGATTAATTTGAATTTAAACCATTCGAGCGCGAGACGCGCTGTTCTCTTTCATAGGTTTACTCAACGTTGCGTAGCTTAAGACCAGTGGTGGAAAGAGTACTGAAAAAGCATACTCAAGTAAAAGTACTGTTACTTGTCAAAAAATGTAGTGAGAGTAGAGTAAAAGTACCGGTCCTAAAAACTACTCAAAGTAGGAGTAAAAAGTGGCCCTTTTAAAAGTACTCAAGAGTAGTGAGTAGTGAGTATTATGCTATGAATGTTAGTCCACCTTATACCCTGCAAATTGAAAATGTAGCTTACTCTTTTATCACAGATTCGTAGAAAAAAAGAAACAGTATTTCAATATTTCTCCAACAGTTTTATTTTTGACTGCTAGCACTAAAAATACAGTGTTTCCCCTACCATTGTTTTGGACGACCCCCGCCCCCCTAAAATGCTGACAAAATCCAGTCATAAAAAAGGAATTTATAACTCGGAATTTCACGGAATTTGTAAATTTTTTGAGGAATAAATAGAAAGCAGTTCAGTACACTTGAAATCAAATCGCGATATAGTGTGCGTGTGTGTGTGAATATTAAACCACAAAGACAATTTAAATACGAATCCTGCATGTTCTGTGTGAATGAATGGTGCAGCCGACGCGCAGTTTCATTTACCACACACACACACACACACACACACACTGAAGCACGTGTGAGGTGTGACGCTTGCGCTGTTTTTTTTTTGCCTATATGAAGACACAAATGCATGAACTTCCTCCAGGCTCAAGATCACTCCGAAAGTCACTTCGTGAACAAAATAAATTGGCGCCAGGTGTCTCGAAGTCTGTTGATGCTGGTTTGATGCAAAGTTTTCCGCGCGCGATTTGATTTGACGGGAATCACGCATGGAGTCACATGATGACTTATTATAAAAATAAATATTAATATAAATGTAGCGACGGCAGGTTCAGGGAAAATAGCGCAGTAAAAGTACCGATACAGCACTTAAAATGTACTCAAGTAAAAGTAAAAGTACACTGTTTTTAAACTACTTAAAAAAGTACAATTCCTAAAAAAAACTACTCAATTACAGTAACGAGAGTATTTGTAATTCGTTACTTTACACCACTGCTTAAGACGCAGTGGGAACGCCTTTTGGGTGTGCCGATTGTCTGAAGCCCTTATAGAATCACGCCAATTTATTGGCTGATGGCGCGGGCATCGCCCCGACGATCTTACGTCGTCACATTATATAGGCCGCGCGCGCCATCTGCTCCTCAGATTTCTCTGCCTTCACAAAGCGGCCATACTAAGCCCTTCGGTCTCGTTTTTTCTGGCCCAAAATATTGGATTAGCATCAGCATTCTTCATCTGCACTTTAGCGACTGTGAATAGTGGAACTCAGTTCTCCTTACGGTGAGGTGCCATGGAGTTTCATTGTTGCCTGCCGCCATGCGCTCGCTTTATTGCGAATGACGACCCTCACAGTAAGTGTGTAAAATGTTTGGGTTTTTCACATGCGCGCGAGGCTCTTCTAGGCTTGCCAAAATGTAAATTTTGTGACAACCTGCTTCTCAAAACCCTCCGCTCTCAGCTCGCGGTTGTTGAGAAGGAGTCATTCGTTTCCCCCCGTCGCGCTCCCGGGACCGCCGAGGCCTCGCGGGGTTCCGCGAACTGGGGGTCGAATGTAGAGCTCGAGGATATAGAGTATGAGCAGACGGGCCAAGCCCTTTCTCTCCCTCCCTCTCCAGAGCACGCACGTGGCGTCCTGCCAGTCGAGTTTTCACATGATTAATTATGTCCCAGCCCGAGAGCGCGCGAGACGGTTTCTTTCGGGCTGGAAGATGTGATTTACACTGCAGCGTCCGACTCCGAGAATTTCGGGCCTGCTTTAGCTGCTGACGTTCTCCTGCCTGGTGGTCAGGAAGCGCGACCTACTGCGGCCTACACGGAGCTTATTTAAGTGCTTTAGCGCGCTACAGAGAAGCTCGCTATCGACTGGCCCGACGAGCCCCGCGAGTCACAATCGTCTAAACTCGACGAAAGATTTTTAAGTGGCCCTAATTCTAGGCCAGAGCGGAGAAAGCTGCCCTTTTTCAGTGATCTGGAAACAGCCTTTTTCTGCTCGTCTGACAAATGCCGACTTCACCAACCTTGTTGGTTCTGTGGAGCAGGGCTATTCCGCCATTCCAGCGGTCAAGGACACGTTGGCTACTCACCTTTCTCCGTCGTCTGCTACGTCGTGGAAATCTCGCCCCCTCCTTCCCTCTAAACTGTGCAGGATTACTTCCGCCCTTATCGGAAAGTCCTACATGGCAGCTGATCAGGCAGACATGGTCCTACATACTATGGCCATCCTCCAAGCCTACCAGGCGGATTTTTTGAAGGAGATGGACGAGGGAACCGGAATTACGCCATAAGCTATCAAAGAGCTTCGTAAGGCCACGGATCTGGCCTTAAGAGCCACCAAGCACACCGCACGCGCTAAAGGTCGGTCTATGGTGGGGGCGGTTGCTGTATAGCGCCACCTATGGCTCAATCTCACAGAGATCCGCGACAAAGAGAAGGTTTTCCTCCTGGATGCCGCAGTTTATCAGTCTGCCATACTGCTGCTGCTGACACGCATTTCCGTGACGTGAACGTTAAAAGGATGATACGACAAATATTTCGCTTTCCTTTGACACGGCAACCTTTCCACGAATATGACTTCAAAGACAGACGCAGGTAATCGCACGCGCTATGCCGATCTCTCTCATTCACTGTCTGTGGGAAGCCTCTGTAGGCTACAAATCACCATGATAAACAGTCTTATTATCATTATGAACTTGTTTAACATTCAATACACATGCATGAAGTTCAAAACATGAAGGGTAGCCTCATAAAAAAACTTGAATATTGCTGCGGTTACTTGCAATCCTCTGTGGTTGACTTGTCAGTGTGGTAGGCTACTACAAGATTGCGGATATCGCGTCAGCCCTACTACTGCTGCTGATATACCTCTGCGTCCTCAGTCGTCTACACCAGTGCAAGTTTGTGAAAGCAGTTGTATCAACACTCTGGAAGGGGGATTGTTCTTAACAACCATCCATACTCAGTTGAACGTCTATAATAATAGTATCAATATGTTGCATAACTACAGTCCTGTAATTCAGGTAACAGCTGGAAAAAAATGCTTTTTTCAAAAACACTGATCTAAATCTCGAAGATCGGATCGAATCGGATCGAATCGAATCGAATAATGATAATCGATTCAAGATCTTGAGAATCGGAATCGAACCGATTCTTGTAATTTGAATCGAAACCCAGCCCTAGTTAGGAGCTACTTTTAGCCTTAAAGGGGTCATGACATGGTTTTTTGTTTTGTTTTATTATGTTCCCTTAGGTGTAATTATAGTTTTAATATAGTTTTTTGTACACATTTTTTTAAAAATGTAGTGATTTATGACCTTTTCCCACCCTGTTTCTCCCCCTCTGATTCAAACAGTCTGTTTTGGAGGTGTTTCCCCTTTAAGAGTTCAGTGTTAACGCCCATTGTTATGATTGGCTAACGTCAGTGCGGCTTATGCATAAATTATTAACGTTAATCATTTTGTATCACGTGTACACAATTCTCCGCCACGTGAAACTTCGGTCTTCCGATCTTTTACCATCGTGTCAATTCTCAATTGGTTTTGATTTATATGCGCGAGGGAGAGCAAGACAGTTTGAAAGCGCGCGCGCGGCCGGGTCTCTCTCTCTCTCTCTCTCTCTCTCTCGCTCTCTCTCTCTCTCTCGTTCTTTCAGGAACATGCGCTCTGTCACACTCATCTACATCACTCACCGAACAAATAAGGCTTTGGCGAGCTGCATATGCTGCAAATAAACTGCATCCAACTGCTTTCCCTGACGCCCGGATCGTTCGGCAGCATTCAAACATGTTGTTTGTCCACAGCCAGGATCAGCACATCTGCGTGGCATTGCAGTCATCTTGTAAACAGACCCACTCGCTGCACGTCAACGCATGCGATGATGTGAGCTGAGGGGTGTTTGGTGTTTTTAGCCCCCAACAGCGCCTTCCAGGCAGCGAGGGGATGGGTAGGTTTAGGGATGAGGTTAGGGTTAGCTGCCTGGAAGGAGCCATTGGGGGCTAAAAACACCATCGAGCGAAATGAGGCGTAGTTGTCTTGCGCTGGAGGCGGTCATATGCAAACGACTGGTACGTCACTTCGTACCGTGACGTCACTAAGATCAAAGGATCTAGAACGAGCTGTATTTAGAGCTTGATTAAATAAATGCTTAGTACCATCATATAGATAAATCCCATCATATAGAGTCTCTTTCACCTAGATGTCATCATATAGAGACTGTGTCTGTTCCCCGAATTTGGAAATCCAAAAAACGTCAGGTTAAAAATTTAATTGATGTTCAACAAATAAAAAACAGATATAATACAGATGAGCAAATGATAAAGCTTGGGTTGCTGAATATTCGATCCCTTACTTCAAAATCTCTCATAGTTAATGATATGATTTCAGATTATAATCTTGATATGCTGTGTTTGACAGAAACCTGGCTAAAACCAAACGATTACATTATTTTAAATGAGTCAACCCCACAAGATTACAGTTATAAACATGAACCTCGTCTGAAAGGCAAAGGGGGAGGTGTTGCTGTAATTTATAGTAATATGTTCAAAACCACTAAGAAATCTAGCTTTAAATATACTTCTTTTGAAGTATTGGTGCTTAATGTAAAAATATATAGTGTAAACGATAAATCACATTTGAGAATTATGCTGGCTACTGTATACAGGCCACCAGGGCACCATAAAGATTTTATCAAAGAATTTGCGGACTTTCTATCAGAATTAGTATTGGCTGCAGATAAAGTACTAATTGTTGGTGATTTTAATATACATGTAGATAATGAAAAAGATGCATTGGGATTGGCATTTAAAGACATTGTAAACTCAATTGGAGTTAGACAACACGTGTCAGGGCCTACTCATTGTCGTAATCATACTCTAGATCTAATATTATCACATGGAATAGATGTTGATGCCGTTGAAATTCTGCAGCAGAGCGATGACATCTCAGATCATTATCTAGTCTCATGTAAACTACATTTAGCCAAGGCTGCAAAGCCGACTCCGTGTTATAAATACGTTAGACCTATAACTTCTGCCACTAAAGATTGCTTTATCAATAATCTTCCTAATCAGTTTCATCATCTCAGCATCCCTGATAGCTTAGAAGAACTTGATATTGCAACAGAAACGTTTAACTCTCTCTTTTCCAGCACTTTAGACGCAGTTGCTCCGTTGTGCTTAAAGAAGATTAAAGAAAATAGCCCAACGCCGTGGTACAGCGAGCACACCCGGGCCCTTAAGAGAGCAGCCAGAAAAATGGAGCGCAACTGGAAGAAAACTAAACTAGAGGTATTTCGGATTTCGTGGAAAGAGAGCTCGATTGCTTACAGAGAGGCTTTAAAAGCTGCTAGATCTGCTTATTTTTCAAACCTATTAGAAGAAAATAAACATAATCCAAGGTATTTATTTGAAACAGTGGCTAAACTAACGAAAAAAGAAAGCTTCAAGCTCAGAAGTGTCCAAGCAACACAGCAGTGATGACTTTATGAACTTCTTCACTTATAAGATTGATAATATCAGGGACAAAATTATAACTATGCAACCGTCTATAGTATCGCATCAGGAAGTGCATTGTAGTCTCCCTGACGAAAAATTTGATTCTTTTGTTACTATAGAAGAGGAAGAATTCTGCAAACTCGTTAATTCATCTAAATCGACAACTTGTATGTTAGATCCTATACCGACTAAGCTACTGAAAGAGATGTTTCCAGAGGTCATATATCCTCTTCTTAATATCATTAATTCATCTTTGTCTCTAGGATACGTACCAAAAACCTTTAAACTGGCTATGATAAAACCGCTTGTTAAAAAACCACAACTTGATCCTACAGAATTAGTCAATTACAGGCCGATCTCGAATCTGCCTTTTCTGTCAAAGATATTAAAAAAAAGCAGTATCTTCACAACTGTGTTCCTTTCTAGAAAGAAATGATATCTGCGAGGATTTTCAGTCCGGATTTAGACCGTACCATAGTACTGAGACCGCTCTCATTAGAGTCACAAATGATTTGCTCTTATCATCTGATCGTGGTTGTATCTCTCTATTAGTGTTACTCGATCTTAGTGCTGCATTTGACACAATTGACCACAACATTCTTTTAAATAGACTAGAAAACTATGAGGGCATTAGTGGAATTGCACTAGCATGGTTTAAATCATACTTAACTGACCGTTATCAGTTTGTAGCAGTAAATGAAGAGATGTCTTATCGATCACAAGTTCAGTATGGCGTACCACAAGGCTCAGTACTAGGACCGCTGCTGTTCACTCTGTACATGCTACCATTAGGAGATATCATTAGGAAACATGGAGTTAGCTTTCACTGTTATGCCGATGATACTCAGCTGTATATTTCTTCAAAACCCAACGAAACTTACCAATTCACAAAATTAACGGAATGCATAGCTGATATAAAAAATTGGATGACTAGTAATTTCCTACTACTAAATTCTGAAAAGACAGAGATTCTAATTATTGGACAAAAAACTTCCACACGTAATAACCCAGAATACTGTCTAACACTTGATGGCTGCTCTGTCAAGTCTTCATCGTCGGTTAGGAACCTGGGTGTGCTCTTTGATACCAACCTTTCTTTTGAAAGCCACGTGTCTAGTATCTGTAAAACTGCATTTTTCCATCTTAAAAATATATCTAAAATACGCCATATGCTCTCATTGGGAAATGCGGAACAATTAGTCCATGCGTTCATGACCTCAAGGCTAGATTATTGTAATGCTCTACTGGGTGGTTGCCCTGCACGCTTAATAAATAAACTACAGCTAGTTCAAAACGTCGCAGCTCGAGTTCTTACCAGAACCAGGAAATATGACCATATTAGCCCGGTTCTGTCAACACTGCATTGGCTCCCTATTAAACATCGTATAAATTTTAAAATATTGTTGATTACCTACAAAGCACTAAATGGTTTAGCTCCGCAGTACTTGAGCGAGCTCTTAACGCATTATAGTCCTTCACGTCTATTGCGATCTCAAAATTCCGGCCAGTTGATAATACCTAGAATATCTAAATCGACTGCTGGCGGTAGATCCTTTTCCTATTTAGCACCAAAACTTTGGAACAGTCTTCCTACCATTGTCCGGGAAGCAGACACACTCTGTCAGTTCAAAGCTAGACTAAAAACACATCTCTTTGACCTAGCATACACATAACACACTATAGACTTCTATAAATTCAATGTTAGGCTGCATAGATTAGGTCAGCCGGAACTGGGAACACTTTCCTTAAATCTTGATGTACTCGCTACATCATAAGAAGAATGGCATCTACGCTAATATTAGTGTCTTTGTTTATCCCGAGGTTTTCCCGCACCCTGCCGGATCTAGGCCGTGTCCAGATCTGACGAAGGAGATCCGCCTGGACCCGATGACAATGCAGTGCTGAAGTGTCCACTATCCTCTCCCTATGGAGGATCCCTTTCCCACTCTACAGATGAAGCGTTGTGAATTCTGGCTCGCGTACCCCGAAGTGATAAAATAAAACAAAATTCTGTATCAAAATTTATAGGCAAGAAAAGTAGTTTGTTTAGGCTGGGTTGTATGAATTATAAACCTGCGCACATATTTTAAAAAGCACATAAATATAGAATCAATTATGAATGAGCATGTGAACGCCGTCAGCGTTAATCACAGGTTCGCGTTTAAAAGTCTGATCATTTCGACGGAGGTGAATCAATCAAAGTTAACTTTAGCTGGAAATAACATTATTCAAGAACCGCTATAATGCCAAAACAATCTGTTACCTTAAATTATATGTTTATCTCTGTAAAGCTGCTTTGAAACAATCCATTGTTAAAAGCGCTATATAAATGAAGATGACTTGACTTGACTTAGTTTATAATGGGGAGGACGTCTTAAGCTATGAAACTTGCAGGAAGTTTTAATAGTACATAGATCTCTTATATACCAAAAGATCAAGGCAAATTCGGTTTCTCATGTCATGACCCCTTTAAAATTCTTTGTGAATACGGCCCCTGAGCATCTACATATTTAAAAATCTGGCCCTTAAAGTACTTATTGGACGGTTAAAAATCATTCAGTGTGCATTATATTTGTTTTAATTCTTTTTATCAAACAGTTTTTCATAAATATACATTGGTGGACGACCATCTCCTACTTGTCTCAGTAGTTAAAAGAGGCCTATGATTATTTAGACTACTTATTTAACATGCTACTATTGCCTGCAAAATATTAACCTACCACGTATTTCTTCATGATGTTTTATTTAACAAGGTTCGGGAGGAGCAGGTGCAGATAATTAACCCAAACAGCAAAAGTGGAGATCAATCAGTAATCAACTCAGGACAAGATAAATAACAGCAGAACCCACCTTTGTTCCTTGATAGTTTATCAGTATCCCACCTCCACCCCATCTCCTCACTTTTAGTTCCATCTCTAATTCCATCTACTCTTACCAACGGGGGGAGTACTCGGGGTTCGGACAGAAATTCAGAGCTCGGAGCCCTCCACCCGGACAGCACGCCAAGTATGCATAACCTTTACCATAATAATTATACATAGATGTGAACTCGTGAACTGATCTTAAAACTCACTTGACCTATGAGTCTATGCATCCTGCAACATTTTCTTAATACTCCACTAGGTGTCGCTATCATACTATTTTACACATTCCCCTCTTCATGTTTACTTTTTCAAACACATAGACATAGTACTGATTCCAGAGAAAAAGAACAGTGCACATAGTAGTAATTTATGGTCACTGGTCAGCCTTCTTCAAATCAGACTACTGAAACAGTTGCTCAAGACAGTGCCTCTAACTACTGAACGTCCTCTGTTTGTATAAAGGGGGTGTGTCATCATGAGTCATGTTTTATCTGGTCATAGTTTAATATCAAATTAAAACTATTACTGGTCAATAATAGTTCAATAGTTTCAATAGTTTATTACTCTTTTAAAAGAGCTTTTCACCAAGGATAACGACGCACCTCTTCAGTTGGTATTTTAGATTTATGGAAGAGTATCAACCACAAAGCCACCAATGTACGGTATTAAATGAGTCATGAAGTTAAATCTTTTAATTTGTAATGGCCATGATGGGAATGTTAAGTGATATATGGTATCTTCATGTAGGCTATCACAAGCAACAAAATACTTAATATGCAATGTGCAAAACAGTTTTTCCACATGATGTAAATTAAAAATCCTTAAAGTTATGGTACCCATGAAAGTCTGGCACTATTTGGCTGCATCCAAATAGGTTATGCATTCTTTCCTACTATGGTAGGCAAAAATTAGCCTACCTGACTACTACTCTCAGCGAGTTTCTGCATACAAAGCCTGACATCGTCATACTCAGATTCTAGTCAGGATGTGAGTCTGATACTGCTCCATTGGTCTGTGATTATGGGGCGTGTTTCAACCGAACCAGGAAAAAAATGCCTCTGCACTCAATTGGATATACCGAATCCCGGAGGAAGGACGGCAAAAACATCTTTCCGATCGACAAATGCCTTGATCGCGGTTCTCTGTTCCTCTTTTAAAATAAATGCACTGTCTAGATCTTCTATAACAGGCGCGATGGCTGAATCTACACATCTAAATACTCCAGTGACAGCCATTCTTTGGGTGCTTCTCAATATCCCTCCTCGTCTCCTCTCTCCTCCGTCCTCCATCCTATGACCCGGAAACCAATCAAGCTCAGTCATCTTGAAGGACATCTCAATTTCTAATTGCACAGCGAGGAGTCGAGGATCGAGGAGTGAGGAGGCTTCCAGAGGAGTCATGAGCAAGGATACACGGGTGTATCATATGCGGAAGTGTTTTATCAACTAAACGTGACGCTTCTCCTCCCCTTTCACATCGGTCACAATCATTTTAATTTGTACTTTACCTTTGTAGTTTATATAAACCACGCATCTCACATATTTCAACAGGCAATCTTGCTTTATTATTATTTATTACGAATTTCTTAAATAAGCAAACTTCAACAACATAAGGGCAGATCCTTTGAGCACTGCTGATGACGCCGTGAAGTGACGCTCGAGTATTCAAGTATTCCAATGTATAAAAAAAGCTTTTATTCGATTCCTCCATCCTCCTTTACGGATCCCCTGATCACTTTGCAGTACTGTTTTCTGTTACATTGCCTGGATCCTTGGATAAACCGTGTACCCCAGCGCGCCAGGTGCGCACGATAAACAGCCAGACTGCCTCGTGCTTTTTATGTGCTTTTGATGGCTCATTGTTTCACATGAGTAACATAGATAATGTAAATGTTGATCAATGGCTTTGTGTTTTTAACTCGATGTGCTTGGACTTGCTGGACGAAATAGCTCCACTGGGAAGTAAAAAGTCTAAACCAGCATCGGAGCCATGGTTGAATGAAGTCACGCGCTCATATAGACGTGCGTGTAGACGCGCAGAGAGGAAATGGAAAAAGGACCGTTTACAAGTTTCCTATGAAATATTAAGAAACAGTCTGGCGGAATACCAGAAAGCTGTTAAAGCTGCAAAAACTCAGTTTTTATCTAATCTTGTTTCCAGTAACAGCCATAAGCCACAGCTTCTTTTTAAAATGTTAAACTCTCTTTTAAACCCTTGTGATTGTGCTGACGTTGAATCTTCAACTGAATTATGTGACAAATTTCTGTTGTTTTTCCATGAAAAGGTGTGTGCGGTTAGGTCCTCTCTCACTCTCTATGTGTCTGAGCCTCAGATTGTCTTTACAAGTGCGGCTGTGTTTGATCACTTTGAGACTGTGTCTCTGTCTTTTTTAACTAAAGTTGTTCAGCAGCTGAGGCCTTCAAACTGTCCACTTGACACTATCCCGTCACGCCTCTTTAAAGAGGTATTTCCGACACTTGGTCGTTTTATTTTGGACTTTATTAATTCTTCACTGCTGTCCGGCTGTTTCCCGGCTGCTTTCAAACATGCTGTGGTCCAGCCCCTGTTGAAAAAACCAAACCTTGATTCCACAGTGTTATCGAAATTTTAGACCTATTTCTAAACTCCCATTCCTGTCTAAGATAGTGGAGAAAGTTGTATATGACCAACTACATTCCGACCTTGATGAAAATGGAATAACTGAATTATTCCAATCTGGCTTTAAACCCGGCATAGCACAGAAACAGCCCTCTTAAAAGTTGTAAATGATTTGTTTTTAGCTGCTGATGTAGGCAAATCTACTGTTCTGGTGCTTTTAGGTTTAACAGCCGCATTTGACACTGTAGACCATGCCACACTCTTATCTCGCCTAGAGCATTACGCGGGCATTAAGGGTACTGCCCTTCGTTTTTATCTAACAGAAGTTTCTCAGTTCAGCTTGGTGACCACTTTTCTTCCCCAATCTCACTAGATTTCGGCCTGCCTCAGGATGCAATTCTAAGCCCTGTTTTATTTTTACTGTATATGCTTCCGCTTGGGGCCATTTTTAAGAAACACAATGTGGCTTTTCACTGCTTTGCAGATGATATTCAAGTCTACCTCCCACTGAGCACAAATGACTTTACTGCAATTAAAACTTTACAGGACTGTCTTAAGGAGGTGGTATCATGGTTGGACTTAAATCTTTTAAGTCTTAACAAAAACAAAACTGAAATTGTAGTCTTTGGGAAAACAGACTGTCTGCAGGGCTGGGACAGTGCCATCGGCCCACTGGCTTCATTTTCTCGCTCAAGCACAAAAAATTTAGGAGTGATTCTTGACTGTGGTTTTAAATTTGACAAACAGGTCAGTGCAGTGGTAAAAAGCAGCTGTTATCATTTAAGACTACTCAGTAAAATCAAGCCCTATCTCCCCAAGAAAGACCTAGAGAAAGCAGCCCATGCCTTCGTGACATCGCGGCTGGACTACTGTAATTCGCTGTACTGCGGACTCGAACTGCGCTCTCTCCGCCGCCTCCAAGGGGTACAGAATGCGGCTGCTCGGTTTCTGACAGGGAAAAGAAAAAGGGACCAAATTACCCCTGTGCTGGCCTCACTACACTGGCCCCCTGTATCTTTTAGAGTGCAGTTTAAAATTGTATTAATAGTTTTTAAATGTTTAACTAATACTGCGCCACTTTATCTTTCGGATATGCTGTACTCTTATGCTCCTGCCAGAGCATTAAGGTCAGCAGATCAGCTCCTTTTGACCGTCCCTAAAACTAGGCTCATCACCCGAGGGAACAGAGCCTTTTCAGTGGTAGGACCACGGCTCTGGAATAGCCTACCACTTTCTGTTAGATCTGCAGAATCCGTAGATCAATTTAAAAGCAGGCTAAAAACACACCTGTATTCCATAGCTTTCAACAATGAATAGGCAGGTATCATTGGCCGTTCCACTACTGTATGTTTTATACTCTATTTGTACGTAATGAGCTATTGTACTTTGTTATTTTTGTGATTGTACTCTGACTAACTGATTCCATATGTACAGCACTTTGGTCAGCGGAAGTTGTTTTTAAATGTGCTTTATAAATAAATCTGACTTGACTTTACTTTCCTTGCAGCCTTCCCTCACAACCTACAGGGGGTGGAGCTGAGACGCAAGGAAAGGAAGCAAGGAAAGGTATGAGGATGGAAAAATAATAAATGAGAAGCACTCTTTGTTGTAAACGAATTCAAACCAAGCACTCTTTGGTGACGTGGATGATTACGTTATGATCATCTGTCCATGATCGTATAAAGCCTGACCTGACAAATTGATTGGTCCGAACAGTTCGTGGCATACTTGCTTCACAACCAAGGGGGTAATCCATCAGCCGGAAACTGAAGTCTCCCCGGGGGCCGCCATTGGTTAACAAGCCTTCACCTGCTGTTAGCATTCCATTGACTCCCATTCATTTTGGCGTCACTTTGACAGCGAATAACTTTACATCTGAGGCGTTTAAAGACTCCATTTGTCCGTTGTTTATTTCTAAAGAAACACGACAATGTATAAAATTCTCCATTACCTTGTATCTTACGTTATGGCCCCGTAGAGGCAGTTTTTGTAAAAATAGGCTAACGATCGCGTCATAACACGCGACTCTCAGTCGCATAGTAGAGAAATTACTGTATAGACAGAAGTAGAAGCTTGCACGCAATCGGGGGGACGTGGAGGCATAAAGTCGAGGGAGAAGTCCATAGAGAGTCATGAAGTTGCTCCTGCTGCTAGCTCATGGACAGCTAATACTCACGATCTCCGGCTCTGCAAGATTCTGAAGGGAATGATTCAGATTCCTCTTGGCACAGCTACCACGTCATACCTACGTCGTCAAGCTCAGTTTGAGCCTGCGCAGTGCGCTTGGCAATCAGGAAGTGAGTGCTTCTAATTGACTTCACTTTTCTCCGTTGAAGTCAAGGGGGTAATCCACCAGCCGGAAACTGAAGTCTGCCCGGGGGCCGCCATTGGCTAACAAGCCTTCACATGCTGTTAGCACTCCATTGACTCCCATTCATTTTGGTGACACTTTGACAGCGAATAACTTTACATCTGAGGCGTTTAAAGACTCCATTTGTCCATTGTTTATTTCTAAAGAAACACAACAATGTATAAAAGGCTCCATTACCTTGTATCTTACCTTATGGCCCCGTAGAAGCAGTTTTTGTAAAAATAGGCTAACGATTGCGCCATAACACGCGACTCTCTGTCGCACAGTAGAGAAATTACCATATAGACAGAAGTAGAAGCTCGCAGGCAATCGGGGGGACGTGGAGGCATAAAGTCAAGGGAGAAGCCCATAGAGAGTTGTAAAGTTGCTGCTGCTCATGGACAGCTAATACTCACGATCTCTGGCTCTGCAAGATTCGGAAGGGAATGATTCAGATTCCTCTTGGCACGGCTACTAGAAGACGTACAACTGTGAGACAGGTTGCCCACGTCACATCTACGTCATCAAGCTCAGTGTGAGCCTGCGCAGTGCGCTTGGCAATCAGGAAGTGAGTGCTTCTAATTAACTTCACTTTTCTCCGTTGAAGTCTATGGGGTCGCTGTGTCCATTTCTTTTACTGTCTATGGTTGAAGTCTATGGGGTCACTGCCCATTTCTTTTACTGCCTATGTTCACAACGGATCAAGTCCAGACCGAACTTCCCATCCTCAAATGTTGTGGGCGGGGATAAGTTCAGCTGTCATCCAGGCTTTTTGTTTAAAAGAAGTATAACAATTTATATTATGCGATTACGGTCAAAGTCTTGTTTGCAATGGCTTCCTTTCCTATTTTAATTCAACTGATGATGTTCAGGGTGTGACAACTCAAATGTCTGGTCTCAATGATAATCCAGCCATTTATTCTGATTGAGTGGAATTCATTTAGGCAAGCAAGTACATTTAGAAGTGCAGTAATAATTACAGTCACAGAGGACTTTTGCTTAGTCGAGCTGCGACAGATCTTCATCTCTCTGTACATGCATGCATGACACAAATCAACATCACATCAGGCAAAAAACCGGACTGATACGATTTCAATTGGACAAAGGTGTTTATACAGTCTATAGGGTAAATTAAACTAAAAAGTAATTAATTAGTAGCTACTAATTACATCTTCAACAGTGTAATTGGATTCAGTGGCGCCTCCAGAAATTTTTCATAGGGGTGGCCAGATGGGGCCACTTAAAATCTTGGGGTGGCACACCAAAACTATAAACCATAATTTCAGAATTGTATTCTACTGTTGTAGTAAACCGGCCTGTAGAAAACTATCAGAAAGACTTAAGGAAACTCCTACTGATATACTTTGGTTTATTGTGTTATATTTAATGTTACTAATGATATCAGTAGGGCCCTACTAATATATATTATATTATATATAATGATATATATTATATAGATATGATATATATAAGGGCCCTCGCCCCGCGGCAAATTTCCACATACTTACATAATTGTGATGAATTTAATCCTTTTTAAGTTATTATTTTGCAGTGTAAGATTACAGTTAACACCTTTAAATATTACATAAATGTATTATGAATTTTTAATAAACTTAATGAGTGTATGAATCAGCAGCAAAAAGCAATTCTTGAAAAAATCTGCACAGTAATTTTATAAAATCTAAATATGTTAATAAAAACAAATTAATATTAGTTCTCTTATAAAATTCAATCAGGCAATCATACATTTCACAATTTTATATTTATATATAAATGTCAAGAATTCAGAAGTGCATATATAGCCTACACTACAAAGAAATAATATGCAATTAAATTATGCTTATTTTAAATGTATTGAGCAGGCTAGGTATAACAAAATATATTGGCTTTTAATAATATTTCAGTGCGCAAACCCATGATAACATGAAAAACAGAGCGCACACAGAGTGTATGCGCATCGCGGGATTCGCGGGTGTAGAATGATGTGCTCAAAGCAACATGGAGTCACAGTGCGCTGCGCTGCATAAGTGCGCATTTAAAAGTTCACGTCACAAAGCGAAGAAATGTCGAGCGCACAAATCCTAGTGCGATTTGTTCCTTTGTTTCACAGTTTTGAATGCCAGTTATTGTGCGTTTGATGCCGATTCATAGTCCTTGTGATGTGTGTGATCTAGCAAGCACACGGTAGTGAGTCGTATAAAAACAGCAACAAACTCCAACAAAATAAAGTAATTTTATGCAAATCTACAGCCTTTTATCTACAGATAATGCATTATAACGTGAATATATCATATTGGAGAGAGTTTTACCGTGCATCCAAGAGGCGCGCGCGCTGTTTGAATATGAATGGAGAATGATTGACAGCCGCAGAGGAGGGAAAACGAGTTTCCGTACTTTAATGATGTAAATAGACTTCTGTCCCTCACATTAAGCTATGGAATGACTTCAGATGACTTTGTCACCCAAACTGAAGTGAAAAAATCGGGAGGCGCCGAAAAGCGCGCTGTCTGCATCCCTGCTTGTCAAAACGTGGCAAAGACACATCAAAAAGCTGCTGAAACAGTATAGGCTACTGTAACCGTTTGACACTTAAAAAGCACGTCACGACACATAATTCCCCGTCTTCTTTTACTAAAGAATATTTTTGACTTATTTATGAAATGCATAACTGATGCTACTAAAATTTGTACTGGCCATTGGGGTGGCCAGTGGGGTGGCCGTCCCCTGGTGGCGCCATTGATTGGATTACTGTACTAATTATTACTCTCTAAAAATATTGTGTTTGTGATGAGGTTATTAGAGGACTCAAAAGCGAGGGTGACAATTACAGTTCTTTAATAGAATCAAAAGTCTGACCACAGGTAATCCAAACAGAAAGTTCAATAATAATCAGCAACCGAAGAAACCAGAAGACTGGCAGTTTTACGTGAACATAAATCTCCTCTGTGGCAGGGATGAACAGAAGGCTGATGAAGCAGCGACTCTCGTAAATCACGGAGAAACAGTTGGTGCTGGATACCGGCGGGCGGCGAACACAGAGCAGGTAATTAGCTTCAGCCTAAAGCAGGTAAGGTTCTGTCTGTGGATATACAATGACGAGCACAGAGTAATTCCAGCCATATTAGTAATTCTGTAGAATAGACCGGACCGGACCGGACCGGACAGTAAAAATACTGGTCAACGAGTAACTGTGACATTAAACAATCTGACAACAAGACAGGGAAAGAGAGGGTTAGAAGAAGCCAAGATAATTAGAGGAGATGAGGAACAGGTGGAGAGGAATGAGCATAATGAAAAGTGAAAACAGCTGTCAGTAAAGAGAGTGAGAGGGAGATGTGTGTGTGTGTGTGTGTGTGTGTGTGTGTGACCAGCAGAGGGAGACAGGATCATGACAGTGTTACTTATTATTAATTACATTTTTAGGATAGACATGAAACTGCTCTTTTAATTCCTTCAAATAAATATAATATTGCATGAATTATTCTTGAACTGACCAAAGTATAAGCGAGAAGGTTACATTAAAATAATTTTAACACAAGACGTTCAATTTTGATGTTTGATGTAGCCTACTGAAAAATTAAGAGTAATCCCTTACTTTACTTTTTAAAGTCGGCATGAAATAAAATTTGACAAATCTTCTTTTTATATATAATATTGTTAGCCTGACTACGTCAGACTTCCTACTTCCGCTAATTTTATTTCGCTCCTGTAGTCAGTCTGAGATAGCAGCCTATCTTTCTGTTTTCCACCGGCCTGAAAACAGCCTGGCCAATCAACGAACAGAGGGCGGGCTGAAAGCCGTGACGTAGTCGGTAAGCGCCGTGTTTAAGATTAGGTCAGGGAAATCGAAAACGACCGCTGATATGGAGACGCGGGTGCAATTCGCTCTGTTGTGGAGAATATTCCCGGCATTAGCAAACTGAAGCCCGAACACGAAGAGTGTGTATTAAACATTTTGAATGGAGGTGATGTTGTGGCCCTACTCCCTTTGGGAAAAGTTTAATTTATCAACTATTACCGATCGTCAGCGAGAAACTGGGGAGCCTTTTGACAGGTCAGTGTCTCTTTTCTTTTCCAGGTCTTAAATACCGTAAAACTTCAAATAATAGCCCGGGCTTTTATTTGCCCAAATCGTCGAACTGCACCGGCTTGTACTTGAGAGAGGCGTCTAACTTATATGAGACAGGCCTTTATAGTTGAGATGTTGTTCCTAGAGTCTATAATCTCTAAAAATCTCCAAATGCTCCACGTGAAACCGCGGTCTTCCGACCTCTTACTATCTTGTCGATTGATTTTTATGAATATGCGCGAGGGAGAGAGAGCAAGACAGCGCTCGTGTTGTTTGTAGACGTGGGAGTGCGCGCGCGCGGCCGGGGCTCTCTCTCTTTCTCTCTCTCTCTCTCTCTCTCTCTCTCTCTCTCTCTCTCTGCTCGTTTGTGCCCTGTCAAGCGCAGCAGTCATTCTATTACATCACTCACAGATCAAAAAAGTCGTTTACAGCCATGTTCACTCGGGTATTTCGCTCGCATCATCAAGTGTTTACAGTGGAAGTTCGATCATAGATTGAGTTCGATGCATGATGTCTGTGGTTCGATGCGGCTGTGTCGGCGCATAACATACGTCATAAACAAACTTATCTGATTGGCTTACGGGTAACCAATGATTTTAAACTTCAGTACGCGCCCCCTAGCGAGAGAGAAAACACTTCTCTATTATGCTATCCCAGACTCTGTGTACGAAGCAAAGTGAAGCAGCAGAGTCTGGTATTACCAGGCTAAATATTGTAGTGTTTATTATAAATGTTTTATCTGTGCACTTCATTATTTTTTTTAAATTCATGTACCCTTATAATCTTTAATCAAATACATTACCTTTCCCTCCTCCCTCGAAACGGCCTCTCTTCTCTTTCGGTCACTTGGCATGGCGAAAGGGTGCGGCCAGATCCGATGAGGGTGCGGCTATCGGTGCACCGCCTCTCAGAGAACCTGCTCATCTTGGTTCGCGGGAGGCTCGTATAAATATGGGCTGATTCCTGCCTGAAAATTTAGCTGCTCGTCCTCGTTCTCGTCGCCGGGCTCCTCAATAAAAAATCTTTCATGGGAGGGAAACGGTGGGGAGTCCGGTGGAGAGAAATCCTCCACAACTGAATGTAAACTGGCATTCAATCTGCCTCCATTTTGTTTGCAACCCCCAACCTCCAACGATCCAATCAATAGCTTGTTTTCATATGATGTCACGCCACTGCGTTGCCATGGCGCGAAATGCAAATGGAGGGCAGGAAGTGATTTGCTGTATTTAGAAAGCACTATAACAAACTCAAAATGCCTATGTTTTGGGTTGTTTATTGTTACTTAAATCGATCAAACCATGAGGAGTTTTTATAGTGTACCAAAAGTTGTTGTTCATAAGGGGGGAAAATGCAAGAAATTGACCGAAAAACTCAGGAAAAACGGCTTGCAAACCTACGTCTGCGGTCGGGAGGAGCCGAATGGGAAAATGCCCATGTGTGTAGTGATCACTTCGTCAAAGGTGAGTTAATACAACTTAAGTGGCTATGTTTGTATAACATGTAACGTTTCCGAACTTTGTAAAGTCAAAGTAGGCCTATGTCTGTAAGACGAGGTAGTTGCTGATATCTACCGCCTCGATGGCAGGAAAATCTTTCAATTCAGTTGAAAAATCGCTCCTCTTCATAACGTAAGGATCACATCCAACATATGTTTGATTTTTTGTTTATATCTTTCTCTTGTAATAGTGTGTAAAGTAGTACAGTACGGACTTTCCTCCATCTCGTCATCATAATCACGTGACTGAAACCCAGCTATTCCCGAAGGACGAAATCAAGCCCTACCCTACATTTTTTTTTAATTTCAGAAGCCGTTTCACTCACAATCTCAACTTCCATTTCATGCCGACTTTAAAGGGATACTCCACCTCTGGAAAGATGAATGTGTATTTAAAATGGGTAATTTATGTAGAAGAAATGTGAAATTATTTTTAAATTTGGAGCTTTCTAGACTATGAAAAGCCAAAAATTGAAAGACAACATGAAAGACAACAACTCCCAGAATGCACTTGCTTCGCTGCCCTAGGAGGCCACGCCTACCTGTAACAGAGCGCAGTAGTTAAACAACAAGTCTAGGCTACTAGTGAGTCTCCGTGATGAGTCTGCCCGGGATTTCGAGATCGGCCAAAATGTCCGGGATTCGGCTTTTGCGTTCTACAGTCGTCCTTCATCATGCTTACTGTGGCGAGCAGGACGAGTGAGGGCCGTGGGAGAACGGCGCGAGGCCGAGGGCGTGATTACTGATGAGAGACACCTGTGAGACGCACCGGTTTTGTATCTCTCACGGAGGAGCAGGAATTTTCTTAGCAATGTTAAAACGCACATCAACCGATCACTTGTTTAGCGTTCATGTAAACACTACATTCGGATTCACCAATCGGAATGAATTCAGTTAGATTGAAACAAAAGCTGTGCATGTAAACAATGAATGGCGACTGCAGAAAGCAAAAGCTGAATCCCGGACATTTTGTACGATCTCGACGGCCGGACATGTCCGGGAAAAAGAGGATGGTAACCCCTACTACTCAGCTTTCTCCACAGAACAAGAGCCTGCTAGCTTAGCTTCCAAAAAAAGATGTCTGACACTATGTGTACATTCTGTGAGTGAGATCCCACCCTCTATGGCCGGGTTGAGGACATGCGGGACAGCCCCTACTACTGACTGTAGTATTTAGCCTCTGGCCAAAAAATCCTCCGATGACGCAAAATGACGATTTTTGCGTCATCGGAGGATTTTTTCCAGACAAAAAATACATAAATCTCTCGTCTCAGGGGGATATGAGGGTGGAAAGCACGGTAATTTGAAAATACTACAGGTTTTCTAATACAAAGCTTAATGCTAAATCCTGAAGTATCCCTTTAAGGGAAAAGTAATTAAGTTGATGTAATTAGTAATGCATTACACCCACCACTATTTACATGTCAAGTAAATTAAATTATTTAGTCTGACTGAAATAGAACTATTATGGATTGATTTTAAATGTAAATTGTAATTTCTTACAGTTCAGTGCTGTGATTTTTTTTTTTTTTTTTCAGTTTATCTGTTTTTATGTGATTTCAACTACTTCCAAATATTTTTGTAAAAGTACAAGCCCTCAGCTCTGTTCGATGAGTGAATTATCCATTCAATAGGGAAAAGCATCTTTGGAAATTTAAAATAGGGGCAAGAGATTACTTAGGCCTACTCAACAAACCCACAATGACAAGCAACTTTGACCACTTCCTCTTCTAACACTGTGGTCTCTACATGTGACACCAGACAGATTTTCTACACTAACAGCAAGTAATAAAGTCCCTGAAGATTTTACAAGTAGTTCCAGAAGAGGAGGACTGGCGAAAATGTCTTAGAGGAACTCTAGTATTTAAACGCATGATCTCAGCACCACAGACATGTTGCTTGAAGCTCAGAATACTGTACTTATTAAACTTTGGTGCAAATATTTTTAATATTCAATAAATTTAGTCTCTATTCAGTAATGGCACTTGGATAGAGACAGTAGAGAGTTTATATATGCTTAATATATATAGAGGGAATGCATTAACGTCACTTCCCCGCCGGAACACGCCCCCCTCAGCCGGACTGAGTGGCAGAAGAGCTGCTTCGTGGCTGGAGTTAATAGGGGAAACTGCGAAAACGCGAGTAAAACAAACTATTATCAGTTTAAACTAAAAGTTGGACTCGATATAGTGATCCTTACAACTTATCAACGATCCAGTGATCCTTGGATATTGACATGCAGCCAGGAATCGTGTTTCCTGAGATTTATATGTGCCTGATTTCGACGCCGGGGAAATAAATGAAGAACATTTGCCTGTAAACGTTTTATATAAATACAATATAGATAGGTCTAAATCCGAGTGATCACTTACATTAATGTTATACTGTATATCATCATATCGTCCAGCCCTAAAACTTGTATAGTTTTTTGTCAGTTATAAACATCCAATTAGGCTATGCAGAATATAGTCTATTCTGTAGCTTTTTGCAGTCTGTAAAAATATACAGTAGGCCTACCTCAGATTTCTGGTCAAATCTAGTTGTACAGTCAATCGCAAAGCTCTTTCCCGTTTTAGATGTGTTTTGTGTGTTTTTCACATAGACTGTAAAAAAGATGGACGACGCCCCTTCGCTCTTTTCCATCGGAGAGAATTGAAGCCGCCAATGTCCCGATATGGCGCTGACATCTTGGAACTTGAGTCTGCGCACTTGCGTTTTCGGGACCAGTCATGCGCAGTCGTGAGCAGGAAGTAAAGCCGTGAAATCAATCAAGGCCCTGCCCTCACTCTAGCAGAATCAATAGCAAACACACGCCCCTGCACTTTTCTCAAGTGGCCTCTGTCTGCTCCGTTCCTCTCCAATGATGTCTGCTGATTGCAGTACCTCGTTAAAATAAGGTAAATACAGCTACTAACCACATAGTCAACATTATGAAAAAAAGTCCGTTGGTGCTTCAGTGATTACTTCGCACAGAGAACCTGTCAATCACAGCTGTCAATCATGATGTCACAGCACCGTTTTTATAGCATCAAATAACTAACTAAAAACAAACTTATTTAAAAAAAAAAACACCCATGGGTCAGTGACGTGCCACACTGATTTGCACTTCCAGGAGCAATACTTATTATATATTTATATAAAATAGGTTTAAAATTAAATAAATGTTTTAATCTCACATCATTTGTCCTCCTCACTGTTCATGATTGTGTGAAAATTTCAAAAATCGGTAACTTTTAGACTATTAATGTGGTCAAATGTCATACGGTCAAACTGAAATCACTTAAAGTTATTTAAGACAATTGCATTTAAAATTATTAAAAATGATTAAATTTTTCATTTGGCGTATTTTTTCAAGTCTTAAGATAAGCATATTAAAGTATCAGTAAGATAGACCTTTAAGAAATATCATTAGTATCTAAAACAAATTGTTCGGCAAAGACAAATTGTTTTGCAAATTCCATAGGGAATTGTTTCCCTATGTCATATGGTAAAACAAAGTTTAGAAGCCATTTTGGAACTGAATATTAATGACTGAAGTCATGTGACATTTGATGACATCACTCAGAGGACCCCTGAAGACCAGCCAAGTTGAAGGTAAGTGTAAGATTTTGCTCCTACATTTGAGGTAATTTCACCTTTTCCAAGTGTGTTACCATGTGCCACAGATTTGGGTGTCATATGGTCAAACGTCAAAAAGGGTTTAATACATTTAAATTTTGAAAAAATATTGATTTACAGGTGAAATATAAAGTTTAAAAGTCAAGGTAAAGGGTAAAGGTGGAAGGAGGTGGCCAAGCAACTGCCTGTTATAAATGACAAAGCATGACAAAGCATAAAACTGTCATAAGGGCAAACAAAAAATGTCATACAGACAAACGATGAACCGTATGACATGTTGTTATACCATTATGACACAGAGCATTTAACTGAATTATTTATTTATTTAATTAATTGTTATATCACATATATAGTTTGTACAACTACTATGAATTAATATTAACATATATAATATATTTCTGCCTATTTTAAGCATTTTTTCACATTACAGATGCCTCTTTCTAGTAAGGAGAGGGGTGCACGTTTCCGTGCAAAGCTAAGGGCAGATCCTGCAGCTAGAGAGGAGAACCTAGCCAAGAGGAGGGAAAGGTATAACTGTGAGAGTATATGATGTCAGTAATGTCAGGATGTGCCAGTTTTGTCAGTATAGGCAGTATCTTATCTATAGGCCTGAGTTAAAGTCAGCATCTGGAAAGTTAGTTTCTGGAAAGTGGCTTCATATATATAGATAAATTATTCACGTGTGTGTGTGTGTGTAAATCTACATATATATATATATATATATACATGTATGTTTGTGTATGTGTATTTGTATTATGAATAAATATCAATAAATGTACGTATACACACAGGCAACGGCAGAGGAAACAAGCTGGACAGGGTGATTATTATTGTGCCGTCAAAGAGTTGACAGTAGCTGCACATGCAAAGAGGAAGGAACAGTGGAGGCTCAACCAGAGACAATGCAGAGAGAAAAAGAGGCAGGTGGAGGCATTGATGAATCTGACACCAGTGTCTGAGGACTCTTTTGTGGACGAACACCATGACCATCCTGGGCCGTCTCAACACTCCTCACCACCTGGGCCATCGCAACACTCACCACCTGGGCCACACTGTTCAACCCCTCATAAACCCCTAAAGAAAACAACGGCCAGCAGTCGAACGGGGGTACGTATAAAGAAACTGAGGGTGGAGATAGAAAAGCTAAAAAAGGATGTTGTGAGAGAAAAGAGAAGAGCAGATAGATTTTGCAAGAAAGCCAACAGAGTGATGACAGCAAAATACAGAAAAGCAAGAAAAAACATGTCAACAAAGGTTTTCAGGAAGGGGCCCTCAAGAAGACAGAGTGTGGTGGAGTTCCTCACTAGAGATGAGAACAGCCGTCTCCTAGCTGGAAAAAAGGACACAGTATCAAAGGATAGGGTCAAAGAACAGCGTCGGGTGTTGACAAAGTCTTTAAAAGAGCTTCATAAAGACTACAATGCAGAGGCAGGAGAGAGACGGGCAGTGTCATACCGGCAGTTTGTCCGCCTCCGTCCATTTTATGTAACGGACCCAAAGGCTAATGACCGAAACACCTGTGCCTGCCTAGACCATGAGAATGTAAGCCTTCTACTCGAGAAACTACACCAGAGTGGCCTTGTAGGCAGTAGAAGTACATCTGAAGCACTCACGCAAATTGTGTGCGATTTGAAAAGTAGGGCGTGTATGTTTAGGCTGTGTGCAAAGTACTGCTATAATGATATGGAGCTACTCCTACCAGACAAAACCCGCCAGGTGTCATGGAGTCAATGGCAGAGAGAGAGAGTCTGCACTGAAGGTAAAACCTATTGACATTTTGTGAAGAGAACTCTGACTGGGACGTGGGGGAAAACGATTGTTTTCCTTTCTGACAAAAGCAAATTCGAGTGTGAAATTCCATTGGGTGTCAGAGGCTGACATCGCCAGGGTGGATGAGGCTGTGCCAGGTGCTTTGCCAGTAGTCAGAGGTACTTTGGGTATTCATCAAGTGACAACAAACACCCCTGGCTAGATCTTCTACAGAGAACTGTCCTGTTTTTGCCATCGAATGGGACTTTCCTGTAAACGTGAATCACCCTCAGTCTTAGATTATAATGCTGAAAAGGCTGCACCCTCCACCACCATTCCGGCACAAGAGGACATGGCTGGAAAGATGGTTATAGTCTCTTATGACAAAAAAGCCTTATGTTGGTACTGAAGGTCGTCAGGGAAGAAATTGAGGTCTCCTGTATGCAACAGTCTGGGACGAAGAATTGCTTCATATGGCCCCAAACCCGAGATGTGCTCTTTTACTTTCAATCAGATATCATAGCTGTCATCTCCGAACCAGAACCATCAACCAGTCGAAGCTTGTCATCTGAGGACTGGGAAAGATTCATATCGGTCTGAAAAGTATAAGAATGACCAGCTCTTTGTGGTAGTGGTGTGCGTGGGTGGGGGAAGGGGGATGTTTGTTCATATGCATCAAGAATAACAGGGTTGTCTTAATTTGTAATGGTTTAGTAAAGTGATGAATTTTGTTGTAGCTGAAAGGCAAAAAACTGTGTGAGGAGTTATACATTTGATGAAAGATAATGTTACTCCACAATGTTACTGTTATTTGTTATACATTTTTTGTGAAAAAGTGATGAATTTTTTTATATGAGCTATTACTGTAAATTATATGAGATTAGGTTGTTCATAACCTTTTGATAGCAGACATGAATGTTACTGTTCTTTTTTAACTAAATGTTAAAAACAGATTTTTTCATAAGTCATCTCACTGTTGTAAATCTGACTGATATTGTCATGTATTACATATAGCACGTCCTATGTGTTCCTTGTACTGAAAGAGAGTTGAGTTGACTAAAAGAAATGTTCATGTGTTGGGAAATATATTCTACTGTTAATAAAAGGTTCACTTGAGATGCCTTGTGTTTCTTTGAAATCATTTTGAATTGGCCTACATCAATTTATTACATTAAAAATGCAATGAAACATTGAAATTGTACTATGTCATACGGTAAAACAAAATATGTCATATGGTAAAACATTGAATTTTAAAAGAAAAAAAATAGATACTTTGTTTATTTACGTGGTTAATGAAAATAATCGAGGAGAGCTAGTATGATATACATTATATATATATATATATATAACTTCAAGACATTTTTGACAAATTTCTTGCAAAAAAATAGAACAAATGTCTATAGATGACATGCTGTAGTTGTTAAAAAACAAAATATCTAGTATAAACTTTACTGTTAAGTCAATGCAATGCCTCTGATCATCAAAATAAATTGTGCAATTTCGTTTGTACAATGACCAAGGCTCATATTCTTAGAACTGCTGATATGGCTGATTGCCTCACTACGGGAACTATGGCAAGACTGCAATTCACATTCATTTCCATCCATTAAAGAATTGCAGAGACACTCCAGGGTCCTATAGTCCAGTGTGGTTAATGGTCTTATTTGCCTGTACATTATAGGATTTTTCTGGACCTGGTTCACATGATAATCATCATCATGATTATAATTCATGTAAGTCAACAAGCCATAAAACAGAAATGTGAGATGCAGCCCTTGTGCTAAATATCAGCAGCTAAGCTGTAAATCACTCTGATGTGTGAAACATTCAAACAAAACATTTACAAAGTTTAAATAAAGATTTTTTTTGCCCCTCTGTTATTTTTGAAAGACTTACAATATATGATGTGTTTGGCTGACATTCAGTATCATTTACAGACATTTAAAAAAAGAAATCATACAGTCATGATTTATTACCCTGCACATTTCAACCTGATCACCATCAATAGCAAATGAGAATAATTATGATGGTGATAAAGTACCCTCATAATACATAAAACAGACTATCCACA
The DNA here is from genome assembly GCA_030578255.1 of Tiaroga cobitis. Lineage (NCBI taxonomy): Eukaryota > Metazoa > Chordata > Actinopteri > Cypriniformes > Leuciscidae > Tiaroga > Tiaroga cobitis. The sequence continues at coordinate 35,416,574 of CM060595.1, read as the reverse complement.
AGAGAGTTATTAGTAGAAACAAGGAACATGAGGCTGATTGTAAAATGTTTTTCTGCTGGCTTTATTTATAATGGATTTCAAATCTTATCGCTGGTTTGTCAAAAAAAAAAAAAAAAATCTGGAACATTACTCAAATTCAAATTTAACTTGAAGGCCTTTCCAGTATGGCAGGGTAATACTGCAATTTGTAAGAACATTGAGGATCAAAGTGTTGCTGAATTAGCAATGAGGTACAAGTACATTTGTTACTAATAGGCAGAGCATTAGCAGGTCTGGACACAGTACACACACACACACACACACACACACTCACACACACACACACACGCACACGTTTACTTAGCTATCTAAATGGGGACCTTCCATAGATGTAATGGTTTTTATACTGTATATTCTCTTCCCTTACACCAACCCTATACCCATCACAAAACTTTCTGCATTTTTATATTTTTAAAAAACCTTTAATTATTTTTTTTAAAATACCAGATTTACAAATGAGGACGTCCCTAAAGGGAGGTTTTTGGAGATTTTGTCAAGTTTTGGTCACTTCTGGGTACAAATTTGTCCCCAAAATATAGTTAAGTAGGTACACACACACACACACACACACACAGACAGTGTTTTAGTCCCCATTCCTCTATAATCTCATAACAAGACTTTCTAAATTTTGTTAATTTAACTTTCTAGGTTTTGTTAAGCATTTTAAAGCTTGTGCAGAACATATTGAACACCTTCATGTGCTTCAATCACTTCATGTGCTGGTGAGAGAAACACATCAGCAATATAAACATTTTGGTTACACTTTATTTTAAGATGTCATTGTTAGTGTAATTATATATTTAAGTACTGAGTAATATAAAGCAACTACTCTAAAAAAAGATGGTTCTTTAAATGTTCTTTACACGTAGTAACAGTTCTATTTAGTACTGTATCATCCTGAAGAACCTTTTATATGCTGAAATGGTTCTTTTTGTTGGAGTTTAGGGTTCTTTATTCCCGCTTTTTTGTTTTTCAAATCTGTAACTGTGTCAAAGCCACCTCATTACTGATTTTCTGGAGCTCAGCTATACAGCTACACAGACTGTCAACATACTTTCAACAGGACAGGTAAATGGTTTCTTTCTTAAAATGTCTATAAATTATAATTTAAAAAATTGTAACAATCATTTCCTAACAATCATGTATTTTTCTCTTTTTAGTTTAACAGAACATATAAGTGTGAGCATATCTGTTCATTTAAGGATGGGCCTACTCATCATCTCTTCTCCACAGTAACATAGATATGGAATTTATGATCCATATTGTTTTTTTAAATTAATTATGACTTTATGCCAAAACATACCCAGTCACAAAAAAACATTAAAGCTATACCATGACTTTATATCACTTTTTTCTTTTAACATGGTAAAGGGCTCATACTGTCCATTTTTTGCTAATGTTGGCCTTCATTAACATAATTGTTTTTACATAATCAAATGGAAGAGACACAATGTAACTCTAAACTCAGTTGTGTATTTCAGATGCTGTCACGTATCATAACCCATAACCTCATCATAGTCACCGTCATTAATTTAGCGCTTTTACCAATATAGATTGTTTCAAAGCAGCTGCACAGTGATAATAGGAAATTAAAGTAACAGAGATTGTTTTGGCTTTACAGCAGCTAGAATAAAGTTATTGTCCAGCTAAAGTTAGTTTTGATTGATTCACTTCCGTCGCAAAGATCATTAGTTATTAACTTACACGACACTGTTCTAACAGAAAACCCTTAATGCGTTCCGGCCGCTCATTTGCACGAAACAGTGCCTGGTGGCTCGAGAACGCAAACCATGAAATAGGTTCCAAGGTACAAGCCTTGAAAAATGTATAATACATAGTTTTTTTATCGCTTCCGCGTAGCCACATGAACCGGAATTTTCCCGACAACGTTTTATCTGTACAGAGGTAAAGGGAAGGGAAGGTGGCCTTCACAGGGGAGAGACTAGTTGACACGTCAGGACTGCGTTGTCGTTGTGTCCAGGCGCAGGTCCTTCATCAGATCCGGATACGGCCTGGATCCGGCGGACTGCGGTAAACCTCGGGATAAACAGAGAGACTAATATTAGCGTAGACGCCATCCTTCTTATGATGTAACAAGTACATCAGGATTTATTGGAAGTGTTCCCGGTTCTGGCTGGCCTAATCTATATAGCCTAACATTGAATTATAGAAGTCTATAATGTGTTATGTGTATGCTAGGTCAAAGAGATGTGTTTTTAGTCTAGATTTGAACTGACAGAGTGTGTCTGCTTCCCGTACAATGTTAGGAAGACAGTTCCAAAGTTTTGGTGCTAAATAGGAAAAGGATCTACCGCCTGCAGTCGATTTAGATATTCTAGGTATTATCAACTGGCCGGAATTTTGAGATCGCAATAGACGTGACGGACTATAATGCGTTAAGAGCTCGCTCAAGTACTGGGGAGCTAAACCATTTAGTGCTTTGTAAGTAATCAGCAATATTTAAAAATGTATACAATGTTTAATAGGGAGCCAATGCAGTGTTGACAGAACCGGGCTAATATGATCATACTTCCTGGTTCTGGTAAGAACTCTAGCTGCTGTGTTTTGGACCAGCTGTAGTTTGTTTATTAAGCGTGCAGGGCAACCACCCATAATAGCATTACAATAATCTAGCCTTGATGTCATGAACGCATGAACTAACTGTTCCGCATTTGTCATTGAGAGCATATGAAGTAATTTAGATATAAATATATAGATATATTTTTAAGATGGAAAAATGCAGTTTTACAGATACTAGACACGTGACTTTCAAATGAAAGATTGGTATCAAAGAGCACACCCAGGTTCCTAACCGACGACGAAGACTTGACAGAGCAGCTATCAAGTGTTAGACAGAATTCTAGGTTAGTATGTGAGGAAGTTAGACTTCTCAGTAATTCTGAAGATATTACTATAAATTACACCAACACTTCCCCCTTTGCCTTTCAGACGAGGCTCATGTTTATAACAGTAATCTTGCGGGGTGGACTCATTTAAAGTAATGCAATCGTCTGTTTTTAGCCAGGTTTCTGTCAAACACAGCACATCTAGGTTATAATCTGTAATCATATCATTAACAATAAGTGCTTTTGAAGTAAGGCAGGGGTTCTCAAAGTTTTGATAGGTGAGGGCCAATTTAGGAACCCAACATTGAACTGAGGGCCGCCAAAGGGGCGGGGGAGAAAAAGAAAAACTGAAAAGAAAATGCCATTTGAAATATTTTTAATGACCAGGTTGCATCTCTACAGTTTACATTTATTGCAATGAACACATTTTAATTCATAACTGAGGCAAAAAAAAAAAAAAAAAAAAAATGCAATGCAATGAAAACAAAATCCCTGGGGTTCTCTACCCTCAACAGACACATTTTGGGATATAACAGTCCTGTGTGCAGTCCATCTGAAGTAGGCTACAAACTTATTTAGAACAAACAGTCTACTTATCAGCATAGGCCTTATTCAGGGGCAATTCCAGCTACCAAAGCACCACAGGAAAACCTGAGAGAGAGAGAGAGAGAGAGAGAGAGAGAGAGAGAGAGAGAGAGAGAGAGAGAGAGAGAGACTTTTAAAATAGAAGCTTACCAAACAAGTCATCATCATTCATATCTATCATTGCCTGTCAGTCCCGTTTCCATTATTGCAGATTTGCGCAAATGTTTTGCGCTATTATTATCTTTTTTAACCCGTAACTGAAAACTGTCCCGTAACTGTCTTTTTAAAACGCAAAGTTGAACACCAAAATGCTGCGCAAAAAAAGTAAATATCGACTTCTTCAGATTTTTGTTTAAATTTGACTTTTTGCCCCTTTATTAAACATTTAAAATATTCACAAATTAATATGGAAAACATGTCGATTTTTACTGGTTTTCTAAGGCCAAATTACAACTCCATCTCCGCTGTTAAGCAGATGCGCTTTTAGAGAGAAATGCACCTTTCATACGGATTATTTAATCAGAAAGTATTAGCTTTCGATTCGAATTTGTTTGTTTAAAAGTGGACATTTCAAGCTTTAGCCTACATATGCTATATTTTGTTTCAGTTCTCGCACTCCAGTTCACGGAGATCATGAAAGCGCGTAGGCCTGCTGTTTGTTTTATTTTATTTTACAAAAGCACAGCGTTTTCTTGTTATTATGAGTTTACACAAATAAAAGTAGTTGCGAATAATGTATTATTATTTTCTGTATAACCAGAAATGATAAGAGTATTTTAAGTTGTTTCCACTGTTGGTAGGAAAATGCAAGTGTTCGCGCCGGCGAAGATTTTGAAAGGTAATGGAAACGCGGCTATTAATAAGCTTGTCATTAAGTCACACTGAATATTGATTACTTGGTCAACATACCCATGGGATTTGTGGTGCTGTTTTCGGTTGGCCACGATTCCTCTGATGTCCGGCTCCATCTCCGTCGTTGTGATACGAAGGACAGCATGTAGATGGCCATCTGTCAGCCTGGATCTCAGCTTGGATTTGTTGATGGCCATGGTGGAGAAGGTCTTCTCACAGATGTATGTGCTTCCGAATAAAGATACCATTCTGACAGCATGCTGGTGAAGTGCAGGGTATGTGGATGGGGAAAGTCCTTTGTAGAACTCGATGAGATTCTTGTCCCGATATGCTGCTCTGGCCTCTGAGCTCTCCTGCAGGTCGATGAGCTCAAACTGCATTTCTGCAGGCTCTTCCTCAGGCACACATGAGAAAGGATTTTGGAAAAGGTTGAATGCCTTCTCGTGGTCCCTGAAATCGGAGAAGCGGTGGTCGAATTCCTCTCTGAGTTTTTTTATGAGGTCATGGTTCTTTTCTGAGCGCAGGTGACGTAAAACTTGGCTCCCATCTGTGTCTGTGTCATCTACGAGCGACTTACAGGCAGGAAAATGAGTGAGATCTCCCTTTCTGAGCTGTCCCTGCAGCAGTTCAAGTTTGCGCTGAAAAGCTTTGACGTTGTCAAATAGTGTGGAAATGAGCTTCCCATGGCCTTGCAGCTTCAGATTAAGATCACTGAGGCAATTATTCATGTCAGCAAAGAACGCTAGGTCACAGAGCCATTTAGTGTCACTTAACTCTGTCACATATTGTCCTTTTGACTCCATGAACTCTTTTATTTCTTTTCTCAAGTTAAAAAAACGTTTCAGTGTGGCACCTCTGCTCAGCCACCTGACGGCAGTGAAGTATATGACGTCCCCAAAATCTGCCTCTGACTGCGCCAAAAAAGCCTGAAATTGGCGGTGATTCAGACCTCTGGACTTCAGGAAATTAACAGTCTTCACAACTATGTCCATGACATGTTTCATTTCAAGCGTCTGAGCAGCGAGGGCTTCTTGGTGTATTATACAGTGGTATCTGACTAGTTTCTCACCTCCGTTGTTGACCACTTTCTCAGAGAGCAGCGACACGGCACCTGCCCTACTCCCGACCATTGCCGGTGCTCCATCTGTTGTGACACCGGCCATAGATGCCAGGTTCACTTTGTAGGCATCGAGACTGCGACACATAGCATCACAAATGTCGACTCCCTTTGTTGTGTCTTTCATACTCTCCACACTTAACAGCTCCTCGCCAATGTCAAAGTTCTCTGTGACTGTACGAATGAAAATCAGCAATTGCGCTGTATCGGAAATATCCGTGCTTTCATCCAGTGCAATGGAAAAAGCTCCCTTTCCTAGACCCTCCACACGTTTTCCCAGTTGCTCTTTCAGATCATTGGCCAGATCTTCGATTCGTTGAGTGACTGTGTCATTCGACAAACTAACGTCACGGAACTTTGTTTTTTGCTCTGGACATAAAATGTCGGCCACTTTCAACATGCAGTCTCGCACAAATTCTCCGTCACTAAACGGCTTGCTCCGCTTAGCTATTTCTTGAGCTACCACGTAGCTAGCCTGTGTTACAGCTTCACCGGTTTTAGACAAATTTGTGAAAACTGACTGCTGTGCAGTGTAGCCTCTTTTAAGTTGTTCAAGCTTACTGGTGCGCTCCTTGCCACTGAATTTATCGTAGGTTTTATGTTTGGTATCATAATGGCGTTTTATATTGAAGTCCTTGCGCATTGCAATTACCTTCTTGCAGATCAGGCAAACAACTTTATCCGACCCGTGAGGTTCGACAAAGTAATCGTTTGTCCATTTATCTTGAAACTGCCTTTTCTCCTCGCTGACATGACGTTTTTTTCTCGAAGGGCCAGGCTCCCGCTCTGGCTCTCGCTCCATCAGCTCCATCTTCAGACAACCACTGTTCTGTTGATGGCCTTCTGGGAGTGAGGTCAAGTGCGATCGGTCGGACCACACCTGTAATTACCGCTTATGCCTATAGATGCCGCTAAAGACCACTAAACGGAGAGATTCATTTTTTCAAAGCAATACAGTTTTAACAGTTTTACAGATGTTATCGCGGGCCGCCAGAAATGTTTCAGAAATGCCGCACTTTGAGAACCTATGAAGTAAGGGATCGAATATTCAGCAACCCAAGCTTTATCATTTGTTCATCCATATTATATCTGCTTTTTATTTGTTGTGTAACATCAATTACATTTTTACCCTTAAATGGGTTTAGGAGTTTTTTGTATGTCCTAATTCGGGGAACAGACACAGTCTCTATATGATGATATCTAGGTAAAAGAGTCTCTATGTGATGGGATTTATCTGACCTCGGTGACGTGAGGCCGCTAGCAGACGGTCGGTTTAGCCAGTTTGTCTGCTTCCTGACCTGAGCCCCAGATTGTCACGTTTGAGCTCTAAGACTATGTGCCATATTACTAGAGAGAAGAGCAGTACCATCCCAGGAGGGATGAATACCATCTCTTTTCAACAGGTCAGGTCTGCCCCAAAAACTTTTCCAATTGTCTATGAATTCTATATTATTTTGCGGACACCACTTAGACAGCCAGCCATTGAGTGAGCACAGTCTACTAAGTATCTCATCACTCCTGCGAACAGGAAGGGGGCCAGAGCAAATTACAGTGCCTGACATCGTACGTGCGAGTTCACACACCTCTTTAACGTTAATTTTGGTGATCTCCGACTGGCGAAGTCGAACATCATTAGTGCCAACTTGAATAATAATCTTAGAAAATTTACGATTAGCATTAGCCAGCACTTTTAAATTTGCTTTGATGTCAGGCGCTCTGTCTCCCGGCAAACATGTGACAATGGTGGATGGTGTCTCTATTTTCACGTTCCGTGTAATAGAATCGCCAATAACTAGGGCACATTCAACAGGATTCTCAGTGGGTGTTTCACTGAGAGGGGAGAACCTGTTTAATGTTGTTATCAGAACGGAAGAGCAGTGTTTTGTCCCATGACTACAGCGTCTCACGGTCCCCCACTTGCCCTTCTGCACGGGCTCTACAGCCGAAAAAAACAAAACAAAAAAAATAGATAACAGTAAAAAGAAAACAGATAACAGTACCTGCTATTTATCATCTCCAACACTCTGGTTCTGCCTGACAACCACTTACTGTTCCAGGTATAACACTTATAACAAATAACACTGTGTTAAACTGCTTAGAATTAAGCTCTAACTAATAATTGATGTATCACTGCTAAATTAATAGCACCATGTAAACTCCTGTTAACGCTGGCACAATGCTTTGTGTTGAGGATACAGTATGCTCTATTTTGAACTGAGCATATTTTCTAGCATTGTGTCTCCAACTATGGCACCTAAGAACACATTGCCTGCTTAGATAAATAAACCATATGTACGCAGATACACCCATCTGCACATTCAACTCACATCTCAGTCAAAGGCTTTCGATCGAGAAATCTGGTGAGACTGACTGGTCCCGACATGAGGAGATTTTCCATTTGCACATTCCTTAAAAGTTAGCTGTGAAATGAGACATTGCATGTGGATTTGGTTGTGGGTGGGCTCCAGTGTGCAGAAATGTGTGGATTAGCGGGAATCGTTTAAAAAAAGTACAATTGCAATGAGATCATTGACACCAATTGATGATAGTATGATAGTATGAAGAGTATGGCAGAGCTGTGTTCGGGGAAAAGCCAGTTTAAAAAAAAACTTTGGGACTCTCATTCGCTAACAATAATTTCTCAGAAACACTCTACATGTACACATACTCTAGTGTTTTTTTTTGTTGTTGTACTTTTGGGTTGCTGGTAGGCGTACATTTGTTTCACAACCCAACATTTTTCATTCTTGTTTGAATCAACAAACAGATCCAATTTAAATGTTCTGATAATCAGTGAATCCTGAGATAGCTTGATTTTCCCTCAAAAATGTTAAACCTCACTCTGACCCACAAACTAAACTAGCAAATATCTCATAATCTGGTAAACAGCACTGGATCATTGGACAATGCCATTAAAAGAAGTGTAAGCGATTTCCACATTGTAAAAACATTTTAAAAAGCTAGCATATGGGCATGAATGATAAATAGCATCAGCTATGACAGGTGGCTTGCTAGAGTCTCATAGATTATTTAGATTTAAGACTGGTTTCTGGCTAATAAATACCTTGAAAGTGGCCATCTGTTTGCCAGGGAAAATGCCAAGACAGATCCGTTTCACTGACATACTCATTGAAACCACAGCATTTTTGGACAGTATTTTCAGCAAGAAGGCCAACATGGACCAGTCACTCTGCCAGGAACGCTTGGGAACACTCTAGAGGGTCTCAGGGGTCAAAATACCACACTGTAGAGTTCCTAACTCTCTTTTTTTTTTTTTTTTTTACCATACTGCATCTGATTCCTTTCCAAACACAATGTAATTTTTTTAGGATCAATAAGTTATGACAACTTTTGTTTTTACATTGCTTTAACTCAAATATATACGATACTGTCCCTCACACAACTAAAGGGAAAAAAAACTGTTCTGCTGGCATTAAAGGTGCTGTAAGCTGACCTAGAACTTCCAGACCCAGTGCAACGCAATGGCATGGTCTCAAGATGCATTTTTTAAAAGTTTTCGCCCAATATAATTAAGCACACCCTCGTCTTTCAACAACTTTGCCACTCTGGTGTAACCATAATGCAACATTTGAAAATGCTCCAAGTTCCTCTCAGCTTCCCGCCCCACATTCACTGCTGCAGTGAAAATTCAAAAAGATTAACATACTGAAAGCTCCTCAAAAACCTTCTTATTGGTTAAACAACGATTCGGTCAGTCCCACAAATGATTTGATTGCTTTAAAATAGATCTGAGCTTTTAGAAACTCCAAATCAACTAAATCGATTGTTTTGTGAAATGAAACACTCGAGTTGAAATACCGCACATTTTTCCCGTTGTTAAACTAGCAAAAGTGGATTCTGACACGCCCTTAGTGCACTTGCGCCGTGCGCTTTAGACCATGTGCTAAGATCATTAAAGGGGTCATATAATGCCATTTTTGTACAAGCTAATGATTCTTTAGGGTCTAAATTAAAAGTTTGTAATATACTTTAATTAAAAATTCTCATTAGTATTGTAAGAAAACACTTATTTTACCTGGTCAAAAACAGCTCTGTTTTCAGCACGCCGTTTCAGTGCATATATATGCCTTTAAATGATCATGAGCTTTGCTGACTCCGCCTCTCTGTTCTGTGCATACACCGTTTGTAACACAATAACACACTAACCATAACGCGTTGTTCATTATAAACGTGGAATTATGAATTATATTGAGAACGTCATACGTAGAAAACATGCCGTAATGTACCCTGACTGAGTGTAAACCTTAGACGCATTCATTGTGAAGCGTGCAGCTAGCGATTTGCAAAGATTAATATATTAATATAAAGTTTAATAAAACGTTTCACTCACTTCCGTTCTTCTGGAGGTTCAGCAGGAACACGAATATCTGGTACCGATCCTTTTTAGCAAAGCTTCTTAGCAAATCCAGCTTTATACCAACATGACATCATGACTTTGCGTAAACATACACGCCACTTTCAATTCAAGTGGCGTGTTATCTATACGCATTTTGAGCTATCCGCGTGTATGTCCACGCCGAAATCTTTTGCGTGTATGTCTACGCCATTAAACGTCCGAGTGATTCCGCGTGTATGTGTACGCCGTTAAATGTCCGAACGAAACGAAGCAAAATCTATATCTACATCTGTGGAGCGATATTTCTTTTCCTAGGATGGCGGGGGAAGACTCATAAATGCTATTAACCCCAGTGACGGGTAGGTTTAGGGACGGGGTTGGGGTAGGTCATATATCTATATATACATAATACAGTAATATAACGTTAAGTCAAAGGCGTTGATAAACACGCTGAAAAGCGATTATGCGTGTTGATAGCACGCCAAAAATGGAAATACGAATTGGCGTGTCATACATACGCCATTTCATGAGATCAGTGACCCTCCTCGTTTATAAAGCAGTCTGGTGAGAAATGATTCGGCAAACATGAGAGCATTGGCGTTGCTCGTGGGGAATATTCCCTTCGAAAACAAACTCAGCCTCTGCGTCTTCAGCGGTTCGGATTCAGGAACATTAAAATGACTGTGTTCGTTATTACACCCAAGAACAGAACACCACAAATTCACAATCGCTTAGACGCCATGCTCATAGACAGTGCTCCAGCATATCAACAATGTCCGCGCAGACTATGATTGACAGCTCCCTCATGTGCGAGGGCGGGTCTGTGTTGAAACGCTCCCGTCAATCAACAATCACGGGAGGGGCGTCCGTTTTATTGACGTCACAAAAACGAACGGCTCGATTTGAGGCAGGGGAAAACATATAAGGAGATTAAAACAAAACCACTGGATGGATTTTTATCATTATATGATGTTTGTGTACAGGCACTGCCAACACACATTTCAGTACTATCAACTTGTAAAAGTGCATGTACCATTATATGACCCCTTTAAAATAGGGCCCTTAGAGTCATTCAAAATTTCTTCCACAGTAAAACCTCATCAGTAATTTACAAGTCACTGATAAACTCACTAACAAAAAAGAAAGTCCGAATTGCACAAAATAATGACGGCTAATAAAAGAGTTAATGTATTACCCCCAAAAAAATGTGTAAGGTCATCTCAAGTTTTCCCTCATGAAACATGAAGGAAAGAGAAACTTTAAAGACTTCCATTCCTGTGCTCTTCACTATGAAATCGTTTCATTCAACGCAGGACTGACTCTGACTCGCCTTTTTTGGGTGTGTATGGTTTGGATATGTCTTTAACAAAGTTGAGGGACTTCTTAACAATCCCGACTAATATTTCTAGCTTCTAGCAATATTTCTCATTTGTGACCGAATGGAATATCAGTATCGGATGTTTCTGTCATACTTTCATCCATCAAAGTATGCATGGGCATATTTATTTCCCTTTATAAATTAGATTTACTATAGGGAAGCTGTCTATGTTTGTGCCCGTTGACGCATTTGCTCTGACGTGAGCTACTGCAGATGGCACTGGGAAGTATACACACACACACACACACAGAGTGTGTGTGAGAGAGAGAGAGAGAGAGAGAGAGAGACAGAGAGAGAGAGAGAGAGAGAGAGAGAGAGAGAGAGACCATACACTCTCTAAAGTTAGAGCTTTGATGTTTTAAAGCAACACTATGGAACTTTTCAACCTTCATAATATATTTCCAAGACCCTTGTGATGGTACATCGACTTACAATAGGTTAAATGACACGTCTGCCATAGCCTGACGTGGTCTGTATCGCTTTTACTCGCACTATGTAACTTCGGGTTTCGGGTAGTAACCCGAGCACAAAAAGAACTACAAAACTCGACTGCTTTACGGCATACGTCACTTCCCCCACCACTTCCTCAAATTGTCTATGGCCATTGCAGACATCCAAAGTCTATAGCGTCTCCCTGATGCCCGCAAATTAGTTCAAATCTGCCGGAATCTAGAGCGCGCATGCGAGACAGAACATACTGCGCGCATAACATACATAGCGCGAGCACGGCAGAGAGGTAGAGCGTGAGAGACCTTGCGAGTGTGCCTCACGAAAGCTAGTCAACCAACCCGCCACCCCCCCCGTCAACAATCCAGTCACCAAGATATACCTCCCTGAAATGACTTCTTGCAGGTTGGGATGTCTGCCATTGTTGAGTCCAAAGCCGGTGCTGGATAAACAGCGAGCGTGCGCGTGTGACAGTAGGCTGCGGTAGGCTAAATTATTTACGACAGCGGTAATGGACAATTCCGCTTCCAACCTGTAGGGCGACCGCTGAGGAAAAGTTCCTTGGTGTTGCTTTAAGCCTTTACATTTAAAGTAATATTATGAATTTTATGAATGCCTTTATTTTTAATTCAATTCAATTCAAATTTATTTGTATAGCGCTTTTCACAATACATATTGTTTCAAAGGTTTCAAAGCAGCTTTACAGAAAGTGCATTTCAGAAATGTACATAGAAAAATACAGTTAGTTAAATTGTATTAATTTAGGGCATAACATATCGCCGGCGTTGAGTTGTCTCTTCACAGGCGTTTAGTCATCTCATCGCTGGTGTTGGGGCATCTGAAGTCTCCGTGAGAGGCTGGATACAAACTGGAGCTGACGAACGCTATTTACCTCGGGACTAGCGTCCCGAGATAACAGCAGAAAAGCAGATGGGAAATAATTAGCATAGCTGCTGTTCATAATATTAGTGCATTCGATCTGATTCAACAGTGGTATAAAAGGTATGTGAATGCTTGATGCGTCTTTAATAGTTTTAAACTGGGATAGCGAGTCTGAGCCTCGAACAATATCAGGAAGGCTATTCCAGAGTTTAGGAGCTAAATGTGAGAACGCCCTCCCTCCTTTAGTGGACTTGGATATCCTAGGAATAACCAGAAGCCTCGAATTTAGTGATCTTAAAGAACGCGATGGATTGTAGGGCGATAGAAGGTCCATTAAATACACAGGAGCTAGTCAGCTAGACCATTTAGAGCTTTATAGGTCAGTAGTAATACTTTGAAATTGATACGGAACTTAATAGGTAACCAGTGTAGAGATGATAAAATTGGTGTTATATGATCATATTTTCTTGACCTAAGAACTCTAGCAGCTGCATTTTGCAGTAACTGTAGCTTGTTTATTGAGGATGTAGGACAACCAGCTAAAGTCCCTAATATAAATATATTTTCCACACGTTGGACTTGATTTTTACCCTGTGTAGGCTACTACAGTAAACAAGAGCTACATGATTTTTTTTTACATTTCAAACCAAAGTTTGTTTGTACATATTTATTCAGAATATAAAAGGAGTAAAAATATTCTTATATTCCATAAAATAATCATTCATTATTAGCTTAAATCTGCAGACACTCACCAATTAGATCTAATCCCTCATTGCCTCCTTTCTCAAACCTACACTGTTAGACTTTTGTGTAATTTCTACAGTTATTTACTTTAAATCTCCCAGTATTATACTGCTATTTCTCATTACAGTAAATAACTGTGATTCCCATTGCATCATGGGAATTTTCAGTGACGTCAAACATACAGAGACTTACTGTATTTTTTAAATTGTATGGAAGTAAAATAATGTCAAATGTTTTTGAAACAAAAAGCATGTTGAATTGCACCAATTGAAAAAAAATGTGCATTGCGTTAACCATGCTTGCATTTTAATCCATTGTATTTTTAAGGCTTGCATTTTTATGGGCTGAAATTCAACATGGTTGAATATTTAAGCTGTGAATATTTCAATTAAAAACATTTCAAACACATTTTCAATATTAAAAATTCAATAATCCATATTCACCTTTCATATTTCATATAACTGTTTAAAAGTACAACCTATAATATTCAACAGGCAAATTTCGGTCCATTTTATTTCGCCTTGAAAATTCGCTTCCACAAATTCAGTGGTTCAAATTCGATAGTAAATTCAACGTCGACATCCAGAAACTGCAGGAAAAGCAGTAGATTACCGATCATAATCTCCATCTGCTGTAGTCGGCTTTACCAGCAGGGGGTGCACGCGCGTGTTGACAAGCACCAAAGCAACAGGAGAGGCCTTCACAAAACGTCATTTGCTGAAATGGACAGAACGATGAGTACGAGTTATAATTTATACGTGTATGGAAAAGGTTGATTAAGACACAAAACACACGAGCGTTTACTCAAGTGTCTTATGATACTTATTTTTACCCCCGTGCAAAGTAAGGTGATTTGTCCACTGCAAAAATAAATTCTCTCGCCGTTGGCATTGATATTAAGTTTTAGTAAAACAACTGTAATACACTGAGACAGAGTGAATTGTTTGTTTTAGTCACTATGACGGAATACTAAATTGATGGCTGGGTTTTGGCAAAGGCAATTTTATTTAAATATAGCATCATTAAATACAACCCAATTACAATTATAAATTAAATTCAGCAATTAAAAATTACATCTCTACCATGATATCTGGTCATCTCTGTGTTATAACGTGAATTGTCTCCGCCATTATCCAGGGCTGCGTACAGTAGGGGTATTTGTCATCTTATTTTATATCTTTTTGTCCATTTGGAGCGCGCATCACGTCACCTATTAGCGTCGCGCCTGCCACAAGATCTCTCACTGTTTACATGAACCAGACACTCTAATGAGAGCACATAAAGTGCAATCCATCTCTTATTTACCATTTTTTCATCTTATCGTATATTTTATTCGCTCCTTTGCCCGTATTGGAGCGCGTTTCGTGGCTCTTACTAAGCGTCGGGCCAGCCACACGATCTCTCACTGTTTTAATCTACCAGACACTCCGATTGATGCACATGTGCAAACAGACAGTGCAATCCTGACCTGCTCTTATGTAGCCTATCTATTTGTCATCTTATTTTATTCGCTCTTTTTGTCCATAATGGAGCGCGCGTCATATTGGAGCCATCTTCGCAGTAGGCTAGTGAACGCGCCGAGAGAAATGCTCATTTCATACGGATTACATTATCTGAGAGTAGTCTATTTATTTTCGTTTTGAATTGTTTCGTTTAAAAGTAGGCTAGACATTTCTACCTTGATGTATTTATCATGCCTGTGAGAAATGTGCAATGCAAAAATTTCATGATTTTATTTCTATGCCTATATGCCTATATGTCTGCTTTGCTTCTTATTTATTAAATCCAGGGAATTGGTTGATCAAACATTGATTGAAATTAAGATACAATTTATTAAAAACCAAATTTACTTTAAAGAAAGGCTTTATAAAAAACAAAACGTAATGGAGTGGTCAAAATCATTCTCCTTCAGAATGTCAATCGGAGAATCAGGCAACTGTAATAGGGAGAGATCTTGTGGCTGGCGCGCCACGAAACGTGCTCTATGGGACAAACGAGCAAATAAAATATAAGATAAGATGGCAGAAGGGTAACTAAGAGCAGGATTACATTGGCTTTGTGTTTTCGTGCATCAATCGGAGTGTCTGGTAGATTAAAACAGTGAGAGATCGTGTGGCTGGCCCAACGCTAGTAAGAGCCACGAGACGCGCTCCAATATGGGCAAAGGAGCGAATAAAATATACGATAAGATGAAAAAATGGTTAATAAGAGATGGATTGCACTTTATGTGCTCTCATCGGAGTGTCTGGTTCATGTAAACAGTGAGAGATCTTGTGGCAGGCGCGACGCTAATAGGTGACGTGACGCGCGCTCCAAATGGACAAAAAGATATAAAATAAGATGACAAATACCCCTACTGTACGCAGCCCTGGATAATAGCGCAGACAATTCACGTTATAGTCTTTAGTCTTTATTGTCCTGTAAGGATATTCTTTTTCACACATGTCATTGTTACATTCCGTGCAGGATGTACACAGCCTCATACATATAACATATAACATATACCATATAACATATAACATACAACATATAACACCCCCCAATGGGTAGTGTCACGAGAGTTTGTTAAGTGCAGTGATTGCTGAGGGTATAAAACTTTTCTTAAAGTGCGCTTTTTTCCAATCCAGGGCTCTGTATCTGCGGCCAGATGGGAGTAGGGTGAAGAACCGGTTCAGGGGATGGTCAGGGCTGCTTACTATGGTGCGCGTGATGGCTGTGTCATTTGCATCAATGAGGCTGGGGGTGGGAAGCTGTATTATCTTGGATGCTAAGTGTGAGATTTTAATGAGTTTGTTCTTGCTGATGACATTTAGTATGGTGAAGAAACAGGGGGAGCAGTAGAGTAGAAGGGGTTGGATGATGCTTTTTTAGAGTAGCAGAAGAAGATGGGGGGCAACATACAGTGATCTTAGTTTGCGTATTGCATACAGTCTCTGTTGTGCACGTTTCTGTGTAATGGTGACATGTTCATTGAAGTTAAGGTTATTGTCAATGGTGAGACCAAGATATTTGAAAGTGCTGACCTGTGCCACTGGTTGGCCATGTATAGTGATGTGAGTGAGTCCAGGGGGTGATTTTGATGCATGAATAACCAGTTCTTTTGTCTTGTCAATGTTGAGTTGGAGGTAGTTATCAGAGCACCACAGTGCAAAATCTGAGATGGACTGGTGGTAGGCTGTGATGGAACTGTTGTCTGTAAGTAGTCCTACTATGGCTGTGTCATCTGCATATTTGTAGTAAGTGGTGTTGGGTAGTGAACTCTGGCAGTCATTTGTGTAAAGTGTGTACAGGAAGGGACTGAGTACGCAACCTTGGGGGGTTCCAGTGTTGGTGATAATGGTTGATGATGTTGTAGTCCCTATTTTCACTGTCTGTGGCCTGTTGCTGAGGAAGTTTTTTATCCAGTGGATGAGGAGAGGGGTGACATTCAGGTGCTGTAGTTTCTTGATGAGTTGATGGCGCTGGATTGTATTAAATGCGGAGCTGAAATCAACAAACAGAACTGAGGCAAAGTTATGGGAAATCTGGAGATGGTGAAGGAGGGAGTGGAGAAGGCATGCCACTGCGTCCTCTGTCCCCCTTTTCAGCCGGTATGCAAATTGGTATGGGTCCAATTGTGTGCTGACAGCAGGTAAGATGAGTTGTAGTATGATTTTCTCCATGCATTTCATGATTATTGGGGTGAGTGCAACCGGACGGAAGTGGTTGGGCTCTGAGGGGCGTGGTTTCTTGGGTACCGGTGTAATAGTTGATGTTTTCCAGAGGGTGGGTATTGTTGCTGTCCTGTAGGATTCCCAGAAGATGGAGTGGAAGATAGAAGAGAGCTCCATTGCGCAGCACTTCAGCACCTTTGCCGGGATGCCGTCTGGCCCAGGTGCCTTACCAACTTTGCACCTGGCCAGCTGCTGCTGCACATCCTCCTCTGTGAAGGGCGGGTGGTGAGGTTCATGGGAGGAAAGGGTTCTGAGAAGTTCCTCACAACTGGCAACGTTATAACACAGAGATGACCAGATATCATGGTAGAGATGTAATTTTTAATTTATAATTGCTGAATTTAATTTATAATTGTAATTTGGTTGTATTTAATGATGCTATATTTAAATAAAATTGCCTTTGCCATCATGTAAAACCCAGCCATCAATTTAGTATTCCGTCATAAGGTGGACAAATCACCTTACTTTGCACGAGGGTAAAAATAAGTCTCATAAGACACTTGAGTAAACGCTCGTGTGTTTTGTGTCTTAATCAACCTTTTCCACACACATAAATTATAACTCGTACTCATCGCTCTGTCCATTTCAGCAAATGACGTTTTGTGAAGGCCTCTCCTGTTGCTTTGGTGCTTGTCAACACGCGCGTGCACCCCCTGCTGGTAAAGCCGACTACAGCAGATGGAGATTATGATCGGTAATCTACTGCTTTTCCTGCAGTTCCTGGATGTCGACGTTGAATTTACTGTCGAATTTGAACCACTGAATTTGTGGAAGCGAATTTTCAAGGCGAAATAAAATGGACCGAAAATTGCCTGTTGAATATTATAGGTTGTATTTTTAAATATTAAATATACAATGGATTAAAATACAAGCATGGTTAACGCAATGCATATTTTTTTTCAATTGGTGCAATTCAACATGCTTTTTGTTTCAAAAACATTTGACATTATTTTACTTCCATAAAATTGGCAGTATTTAATGCAACGGTCTCTCCTATAGTATCCAGCTGCAGACCTGCAGCACCACCAGTTTCAGAACCCCAGCGCCAGAACCGGAAGTAAGAGGCGGAGCTTACGTTCTAACACCAGCGCCAGGACCGGAAGTGAGGGGTGGAGCTTACGTTCTAAACCGAGTAACGCCACCTAACGTTTTGGAGCGTAATTTGCTTAGACACGAAACGGTGTTACGGATCAACTGGGGATCATGTTAACTGTGGACGCGCGCGTGCACGCAGATAGTTTTACCTGGATTTCTATGGCGTTATATATGTGCCTCATTCCTGAGCGAGTAATTATAAGTTTTGAGCACAGATAACTATATTTTGCAAGCACATTGCATTATATTTTGAACAGAAATTAACAATCGCAAAAAAAAAAAAATCGTTTGAGCAAAGAAAAAACGATTCCGTGCTCAATAAATGTATTTGCTATAACGTGCAATAATAACCCTCTCACGCAGTTTACTCAGGTGCTCTCACAAACTTATTATCTGCGCTCTGTCAAGTCCCTCTCTCTCTCTCGCTCAACCTCTTAATTCTGTGCGCGCTCAACTCTTCACACACACGCGCGCTCAACTCTTCACACACACGCGCGCTCAACTCTTCACACACACGCTCGCTCAACTTGCATCAGCGTTACAAGTGTGCCACAAAATCAACCAATCGGAAAATTAAAGGTCAATTGTGATTGGCTGTTGGTCTCCAATCAAATCGCTAGTAGGATCATTCTACAGAAACGTCCACTTTTGGTATGGCAAGATGTCTTAAAATGTATTTCTTTTTCTAACATTTAAACTTACACCACATTATTAGATTACCCTTTGGCTTTATGAATACGCATAAATGACAGCTTAATGATTTTTTATATTTTTTGTGCATTTATTTAAAGACCGCATGTACCGTTTTTTTGTCACTGGTGTTACCTTACTTCTTTGGCAATATTAAATGTTTTTATGAAATATTATTTCAATTTTTTTTCAGCACATGTAGTCAGAGTTACCAAAAAATAATAATAATGCAACAAATAAGGAGATTATGTTTTATTTATTTGAATCAGGTTTTTTAAAAGTGTGCTTGAATGAGGTTAGTTAGTTTGCGCAACCTTGTATTTGCTATAATAATGAAAATATTTGAAAACAAGTTAAAATCAAGTAATGATGCAATCCTTTAAATCTTAACTTTTGAGTGTAGCAGAATTAAAAGGATGTAAAATTATTATCATGTCAGATATGGCATTGTATTTAATGTGACAGAAAAAAAGACAGTAACACCAGTGACACAATGAATCACCAATGACATGCAAAAGACCAAAGATCATTATTCTTCAACTATAATTAAGTAGATGAGACTAAATTGTTACATTTGGCATATAATCTAAATGAATAGCTTTGAATAAAGTTTATCTATAAATGGGAGTCACTGGTGTTACTTGTGTTACCCATAAGAAAGGTGACACCAGTGACAGTAACACCAGTGACAATTTTCATGAAAAATTCATTTTACAAAATGGCTGCTGCAAGGTATCAAACATATGTTGTCAATCATGGTATACTAACTAAACTAAGTAGTTTAATCCATTTGTATTCTCATTTTTTTTTACAATTACCTAACAACAAAGTAGGTCATACCAGTGACTTCAACTAAAAGCTTTATATGAAATCATGAGATAAATGAGAATATTTCTGATAACTGAAAAGAGACAGAGGATTTATTATGGGCTTTTCTTCATAGAAATTCAGGAAATTGGAAGAAGGAATTAAAGTGATGTCATCAGTGTGATTTTTATTTCAAAATAAGAGATTTTTGTTTAACGGTAACACCAGTGACACAACTCCAGGGGACCACTACTTTCATTATAAATTTGATAATATTTATTCTGCATTTCGTTTTTTTGTGTCTTTAACATAATATATTAGATAGTTAGGTATACATTATTCTATTTTAAATGGTGTAAAAAAACTGTTATTGACCTCCAAATAAAGCATTTTCCCTCTGTATATGACTGTGGGGACGAGCACTTCTGTGGTGCTTGGAATTCTATATAGTTAATAAAAAATAAAATATTGCCACTTGATTGCTCAAGGTGGTGTAATTGTTCAAATAACATATTGTTTTATTTTAAAATGTAAATGAATTGTAATTCTAAAGTGTTTTTTTAAGTGTAATATTTCTGTAAAGGCTAGGGACAGAAAAATTGACATTTCCGTAGAATGACCCAGTAGAACCAAAGCCCGTCTAGAACCTCTGGGTAGAACTATCTACAGCATCCCGGAAGCTTACTGAAAAAAAAATCGAAAAATAATAACAGACTACAGCGAGACTAATGGATTAAAACTTATTTTGGTAAGTATTTTTTATTATTATTAACTTAAAAGTGCCTTGTTAGTTTTGTGTGTTATAATGCTGTTGTGTTGTTTAACTTACAATATTACAGTACATCTCCTATTGCGACTAAAGTTAGTTTGACTTATCCCTTTCAAGCATTCTGAACGCTAGCACAGCCGCAGACTGTCATGTTTGATGGTGGCTAGAGAAGACATCTATCCATAAAATACATTTTTCGTCTTCTTTGTGCTGCGTGGTTATTGGAGACCAACAGCCAATCACAATTGACCTTTAATTTTCCGATTGGTTGATTTTGTGGCACACTTGTAACGCTGATGCAAGTTGAGCGAGCGTGTGTGTGAAGAGTTGAGCGCGCGTGTGTGTGAAGAGTTGAGCGCGCACAAAATTAAGAGGTTGAGCGAGAGAGAGAGAGAGGGACTTGACAGAGCGCAGATAATAAGTTTGTGAGAGCACCTGAGTAAACTGCGTGAGAGGGTTATTATTGCACGTTATAGCAAATACATTTATTTAGCATGGAATCGTTTTTTCTTTGCTCAAACGATTTTTTTTTTGCGATTGTTAATTTCTGTTCAAAATATAATGCAATGTGCTTGCAAAATATAGTTATCTGTGCTCAAAACTTTTACTCGCTCAGGAATGAGGCACGTCATAATAACGCCATAGATTTCCAGCAGATGTTAACAGCGACAGATTCATGCCTTATTTTACGGATCACCGATTAAAAAAATTATTAGTAAATTATTAGCAAAAAATTGTTTGAAAGTGAACAAATCCTTTAATGAGTTTCATGGTAACATACTTTAGTTTAACATACTTTAGTTTCAAGCTCAGAAACCACGCCCATGTTAACAAGGGTCATTGGCTTTCATTGGATGAACAGACTTGTCAGCGCACTTGAGTTGTCATGAATTCTAATCACAAATAACAACAGATGTAGATTAAGTTAAAGTAGGCTAACTAAAAGAAATATAAATTGCAAAGTCATTTACATTTTTTTCAACAAGTTGCATTTATCGACCTGCATATAGCCTAATTTTATAATGGATCAATTATTTTTTATATAAAAATACTTATCAGCTTATTTTACTCTGCTATGATATTTAGATCTCTTTTTTGAACAACCAGCTGTGACGCGTCCGTATCATTTTCCCTGTATATAAAGCAGCAATGCTTATAGGGTCATGAAGTTAATTATCTCATGAACTTGTAACATTTTCAAAAGATTTATAAAATAAAAAAGAATTTCTTTGTTTCTTTTAAAACATTTCTGTATTTACTACTACAGTAGAGTGTTGTGCTCGCAACGCCAAAGTCATGGGTTCGATTCCCAGGGAAAGCAAGAACTGGTAAGACTTTAAAATGTGTACCTTGAAATGCAATGTAAGTCGCTCAAACATTGTACATTATGCTCAGTAGCATGAACTTGAATGTTGTGTATCTAACGTCTTGTATTGGACATTTAGAGAACACTTTGTCTTTAGTGATTAAAGTCCTGTGGAAAAACACAGAGTGGAAAGTGCAACCACAAATTGTATTACTGAAATAAGCAGAACATATGATATAGTGATGATGAATTATTACAAATATATAGGCCTACTGATATTCTCTATGTCTAATTTTCACCTACATCACTAACCTCTTAATCATTTGTCACCTCACATGAATAGCATGACCCTCTCTAAAACAATAGGAAATGCTTACTTTTTATGTTTACTTTTTTGCTGACCTCTTTATCAAAAGAAATATTACACAATGATCTATGAGTTTTATAAATAAAATGTAATGTGTTTGGGCCTCTTTTTATGTAATATAAATAATGCCAGTTCTCTTCATTTGATTGGTACCATGAAACTCATTAAAGGATTTGTTCACTTTCAAACAATTTTTTGCTAATAATTTACTCACTCAGGAATGTTTTCCTCAAAAACCTTAATTTCTTTTCGACTGAAGAAAGACATGGATATCTTGGATGACATGGGGGTGAGTAAATTATCAGCAAAATCTTTTTTGAAAGTGAACTAATCCTTGAACATATTCTCTTTACTTGTTATTCATCACATCATGTGCATTCATTGTTGTCATCTGCTATCTGTTAGGAACAGATTAAAAAAGGTCTGTAAATTAAGTGTCATTATTGTTACTGGTGTCATTGTTAGGCCATAGACTACCACAGCAAATTGATGCAATTAAAGTTAGGCAAATCAAAAACTTTGTAGGATAACCAATATCCTGGCAGCTGCTCAATAAAGGAACACTATTATATTAAGAGGAGATGTGAAAATTTTACAATGAAGGGTGATTGTGTGTTAAATTGCTCTTACTATAAAAAGGTAATACAACTGTGACATTTATTTTCTAATATAACATGATTACATTAGATGGAGAGCAGTAGGTATGAAGGCCAAACTGGCCAATGGGTATGAAAAACGTATACACATTGCAAAACAAGTAACTGTTCTTCCTTAGCATGTAACTTATATTCTAACTTATTCTATAGTTTGTTGGTCCTTCCTTAGATTGAATGTTCAGAAGGTGAGACTGTGTGGTCAGACCTTCACAGTTGGCAAATACAGCTGTCCTGCATGCATGCACATTTGCCTATTTTTTTTTATTTTGTTGCTTTCATACCTGTTAGCTAATGAATATGTTTGTTGAACATTCCCCTATATATAAATGCTGTGGGTAAATCACTGGATCCATAAGCTATGGCTTATCAATTTTCACCACTCTTTATGAACATTTATGGAGTGTACTGTATGCTTTATGCTTTAACTCATTCCTCAGCAACATTAAAATACATAAATAACAAATAAATAAATGCTTGACATATCCCTTTAACCACAGCAGTATTGCTGCTCAATTTAAATTAAGCCACAAATTGGCATCATAACAATAATCTGCGAATACACACGCACTGCAAATACACAATGTCAATAGTATAATTTATTTAATATATTTACAGTTACAAATTTATACAAATTTTATTGAAACGAATGTAACAAAATAATGTGGGCGTGGTGTGTGTTGCGAAATTAAAGCACATTAAAACTTCCCTTAAAGGCGTCTGAAACATACAGCGGAGCAGCGACAGAGTAAACAACAGAGTCTTAATTTGATACAAACATTTAACAATAACGTGGAAAGCTTTTAAATATGCTCAGCAGGCACGTACTGGGACTGAAATTCAGCCCGGGACTTTAAGATGGAGAGGCCTTTTACCCGAGTGCCCTTGGTGCACGAGCAGAAGGATTTTTTGCAGTTATTTTAAATCTAATAGTGTTTTTATGGTATAAAGAGAATCAGATTACACTGAAGACCTTCACGAAATTTTAGGATGACACTTGCCTCTTCAGGTTGTATAAGCAAGTCACCACTGCACTGAACACAACCTGGTCAGCAAAACCTAATCTCGAACACATAAGTCACAGTATACTGCTAACTACCAGCATGTCATGTGTACAGTCAGACAAAATAGTTACAAATACTAACAAATACCCACTCAGATACTCAAAAACTACAATGCAGTCCCATAAAATAGAGATTTGTGTGTGTGTGTCCTCACTTTCAACTCTCCCTGGCTCAGCTTCCCCTGTTCTGGACCCTGCCTCTGCTTACTGATTGTACAGCTGAGAAGAACATCAGTAATAAATATGACTAAGAATAATACATTTTCTACCTATGCATAATATAATTGCCTTGTACCCAGCCCTGCACTCTGCCCCTGTACCTGTCATTGTTTTTGTACTGGTTCCAGTCTCCTCATCCTCCTGCTCTTCTTTCTCTTGCTGCTTTCCTTCCTCCCCCTTCTCTCCCTCCTCATCAATATGACTGCAGGGGCCATCATCAACCTGTCCCTCTCCAACACTATACATTATCCCACTTATTACATGGCTACCTACCAAATAAATCAATAATTTCACACAAAATATTGATTTAAAAAACAGTTTATTTATTTAAAAACAATTGTATTGCTTCCACTAAAGAAAATAGTCCGTTCAGTCTCTGAACTGCGTCCATGCCAACGCTCTGTTTTTCATGGCAACGGTGTTATACTTAGCAGCGGTCTGTTATCAAGAAATAACAGACCGCATTCTACATTGGAATTCTACCAAGCCATGTAATAAATGCCTATATTTAAATGCAAATATAAACAATTTCAGTGTATAATAAATCACTAATATATCCCTAATCGTGCACCTGTCCTGTCCATGCTGCTGGGTCCTTCCTCATCTGCACCTCCGGCTGCCACAGCACTCTTTCCACTACGGAAAAGGTCTGTTAATTTGGCGCATTTAACCCATTTCTTTCTCTTCTTTTCGCCATTTTTACCGTCCGTCTCTGTTGCATTGCATTCACACAAACCCGCCAAACATGACCAAAAGTAAACTCCTTTGATTGGCGCCTAGTTTGAGCCAATCGGATGTCAGGAAAAACGAGGATCAGTCCAAGTTGGGAGTGGCCGCTCGTATCCCCCCTCAGATTGAAAGTATTGGTTTGGCCTGGTCCGAATCACACACATACAGCGTTCTGCTGCAGCTGAGCGGCCGGTTAGGCCGGTCGCGTATCATTAAAAAAAAATATATACTCTTTGACCACCGGCCGGTCTTCGGCCTGAAACGGACCGGCCGTTCGGGATTGTTCCCGGTATTCCCGATGGCCAATCCGCCCCTGATGCTCAGTGAAAAATTAGCTGTGACGAATCTGTCACCGTTTAACATCTGCTGGAAATCCAGGTAAAACTGTCTGCGTGCACGCGCACTTCCCCAGTTAACACATAGACAGTAAAAAAAATGGACACAGCGACCCCATTGATTTCAATGGAGAAGACTTGAAGCCCGATTATTGCACTTCCTGTCTGATGTCTGAGCGACTGCGCAGGCTCAAACTGAGCGTGACGACAGTCTGACAGTTGAAAATCTTCTAGTAGCTGTGCCAAGACAAATCTGAATCACCTAATTCCTCAAAAACGTTGTTGAAATATTTTGTCCCGTTGCTTTTATGGACTCTCTATTTATGGGCTTCTACCTTGACTTTGTGCCTTCATGTTCCCCCGATTGCCTCATAGACAGTAAAAGATTGCCGCGAGGTTCTCCTCCTGTCTATACGGTAATGTCTCTATTGTGCGACAGAAAGTCCCGTGGTTATGACGCAATCTTTAGCCTATTTTTTACAAAAACGGCTTCTACAGGGTCGTAACGTAAGATACAAAGTAATGGAGCGTTTTATACATTTTCGTGTTTCTTTAGAAATAAATAATCGACAAATTAAGCCTTTGGACGCCTCAGATGTAAAGTTATTCGCTGTCAAAGTGACGCCAAAATGAATGGGAGTCAATGGGATGCTAGTCTCGCGTAGCCAGACCTTCAGACTGACGGCTGAAGGTCTGGTATTCATAGCAGCTTTCTTTGGCCAAGGCCCGCCCATAAGGCCGTTTGACCGACATGTAAAACAACCAATTACAGTTCGTTTCGTTCAGCGTCACGTTTCGGTGCGTGGAAATGTCCCCACAACAACAGACCTGCGTGCAACAAGTCAGTCAGCATAGAAAATCAAAGAAAGAGAAGAAAACTTCAAGAGTCTTTCCCGTGAACCTCGCATACTTTTGAGAATTCTACGTTTAGCTGATCTTGATAAATGCTCATTGTCACTCATGTAAACACAACAGTTTTTCTTCCGCAATCACACGTCTGCGCTTTGTTTCCCGGCGGACCGAAAATAAACGCGACACTCGCGCCCCCCGGAAATCCGATAAAATTCAACCAATCAGATGACGACTTCGACATTCCTGAAGTGTTTCCAGTTAAGTGTACCATATGCATCAGACGTTTAGCCAACGTTCCGTGGGCGTGACGTCTGAGGCTGAGACTAATGGGATGCTAACAGCAGGTGAAGTTCTGCTACAATGGCGGTGCCCGCGAGGCTTCAACTTCCGGCTGATGGATTACCCCCTTGAGTTAACATGATCCCCAGTTGATCCGTAACAACGGCATTATTACACACGAAACGTCATACTTTATACTTATTATAATGATACATTAAGGTATAGTGCAATAGGCATTTTAAAACATTGATTTTGTGTAATATAATTGTATATAGTTATCCGTTTCATTGTATTATGAGAGTTACTTCCTGATCATGATGGTGAAAAATAATGCTTGAAACTTATGGGCATTTTATATAAAATATACTTTATTTCACAAGAACATGTGCAGCATGCATTTTTCTTTATGTAAAATAATGTCAAAAATCTAAAAAAGAGAAAAAATTCAGCATTGTTTTAAAAGAAACAATAAAAATGTACCGTAAAACTTCAAATAATAGCCGAGTCCCAAATAGACGACTGTCTCTTTTACACGCCTGGTGTGGCTGCAGGTTTGGGTAAATAAAGGCCGGTCTCAAATAGAGGTCGGGTCTGTTTTTTAGTTTCAGGTTGTATTTAATCTTCTAAATCCCGTCAGATCGTCCGCTTTTTGGCGGCCGCCAAAGCCTATTTTGATCGGTGAGTGATGTAGAATAGAATGACTGCTGCGCATGACAGGGCGCGTAACGAGCAGAGAGAGAGAGAGCCCCGGCCGCGCGCGCGCACTCTCACGTCTTCAAACAACACGAGCGCTGTCTTGCTCTTTATTTGTCACATACCAGTTATAGTTCATACAACGAGCAGTGAAATGTAAGTCTGGTATTCCTATAGACTCACTGTGAAATAAAAACATACCCTAAATATTATTTAAAAGATGCAACAATTTTAAATATTTTTAAATACTTGAAAAAATAACCATGCTTGTGTCATTGTCAATACCGGTGTAACAGACTTTGTAGACTCTGTTATGACGCACTAATTCTGGATAGACTGGCGCTCGTTGTATGTGTGTATGCAATGTATTCTTCCCCTAGGGGCTTGCCGTATATAGGCATGGGCATGCGCACTTGGTACTGGAGTGATCTGATGTAAAATAAAGAGAAGAAAAGTTCCAACTGCTACCAACCCTGTATGAACGCTCGGTCACATTGGTGGCAGCGGTGCTGTTTTGATTTATTTGCGTTTACTTGGTCCAGTGTTACGGCGGGTGTTTAACTAGTTAGTTTAGTGAAAAGTTCTTAACTGAGTTAGCACGCGCGGGTTCAGCGTCGACGCGGCCATCATGTGGTATGAAGGCGACGATGATTTTTATTCGAGACGTGACCGCGACAAGATCAACAGGCACGTGAAAATCGAGCTGCCGCCTTTCTCTGGTGACGAGAAACAGAGTTTTCTGTGCTGGGCGCGGCAGTTCGAGGTCGCCGTCAGAGCACTCACAGAGGTGGAT
The DNA here is from genome assembly GCA_030578255.1 of Tiaroga cobitis. NCBI lineage: Eukaryota > Metazoa > Chordata > Actinopteri > Cypriniformes > Leuciscidae > Tiaroga > Tiaroga cobitis. The sequence goes on along the minus strand of CM060595.1, from coordinate 35,388,964 downwards.
GGCCCTGCATCGGTTAATTATGAGCTAGTGAGGATTCTGCCGACACGTTTAAGCAACGCGGATTTCTTCTGTGGGACAGCCTTCCTAAAACTGTTCAGGCTGACTATACAGCTGTAAAGGAAAGACTAAAGGAGGCTTTCGGGCAGAGGCAGTTTATGGATCGCTTCAGAGCCAGTTTATCAGCCCGCCCTCGTGCTCCGCGGGAAAGTTTGGAGGTGTATGCGGCGGAGATGAGCAGGTTAGTGGACGAGGCTTTTCCTGAATATGGCGACAAGGCCCAAAGAGAGGAGAAGTTTCGTCGTTTCTTGGCCGGTTTGGATCCTGTGCTCAGAGCTAAATGCCATGAACAGGGAGCAACAGATTTGGAGGAGGCCGTGATAATTGCAGGTCGGTGCGAAAATGCCAGAGACTCAATAAAGACTGATTACATGCCTATTAATGCTGCCTATGGTAATAATGATGGTGGTGCAGTGGCTGCTGTTCACTCTGTGACTGATAATGGAGGACTATACAGAGCAGTGGATAGATTGACAGAAGAAATGAGAGATATGAGAATGGAACTGAGGCGCTTGGGTGATGAAAACCTAAGACTGAAATCCAGTGTGAGTCCTAGAGCAATGGATGAGTGGAATGGAGGCCGCTCTCAGTCGAGTGGAATGTGCCAGTGTGTCTGCAGGGGCCGTGGATGCCAGTCGCGTGTCTTTGACAGTGCCTGAGAGGAAATCATTCCAACATTTTGATGAGCGTACATCAGGTATGGATGTTCGTGGTTATAAAGACTCATATTCTGCTCAGTCCCCTGCGAGACGCAGCCCTAGCCCCGGTCTTCGCAGATGGAACAGCTATGAGGATGACTCGAGAAAGCGGGGAGTGCGTTTCATGTCTCCTGGCGGAGTGGAGCGCCGCAATGGGCCGGGAAACGGACTTTAGCTGATGTTGCGGCCCGAACACCAGCTATGCTGCCTGTGGGCCCTGTAATGGACAATGTTGATGATGGTGACTCAATTTCAAGAGACATCAATGTGATTGTGGATGCTGGCCAGGAGCTGGTGTCGTATGTGAGAGGTGTAATCGAAGGTGTGGAGGTTCAGATGTTAGTGGACTCTGGTTCCAGTGTATCTCTCATGAGTAGCGATTTTCGTATGTCAATTCCAACACTTCGTAATCGGCCATTGAAAAAGGACTATGTGTCAGCCCGTGCTGTGAATGGACAAATGCTAGATACACTCGGCACCATCACAATAACATTTCAGCTGGGAACTGAGTCGTGGCAGCATGTATTTCATGTGCTAAGAGAAACCACACAGACTGTGTTGCTGGGCTGGGACTTTTTGTTGAGGAACCATGCTTTACTGGATCTCGGCCGTGCTAAGCTACAACTGTGGGACATCTCAGTTCCTCTCCTTACCAGCAAAGATTTTGTTCCATTGTGCTGCAACGTGTCGCTGGCCACCGCTATGAACTTACCACCACTCAGTGAGTCAGTTGTGGCAGTTAAAGTGTGTACACCCAACGCAGCCCATTTGCAGTGTGACTTTGTTGGCTATCTGGAACCGAATGTGGCAGATTCTTCCGGTCTAGTGGTTGCTCACACAGTCGCCACGGTTCACAATGGACTGACAAATGCTCGGGTTTTGAATCCTACTGGACAGGACATTTCATTGAAACCAGGTATGCACCTGGGTGAGTTTTACACAATTGATGACTCCGATGTCCAGCTGTTTCATGCTCCGGTTGACGTAGCTGCAGCGACCTTTTCCAGGGTTGCGCCTCCTGTGTCATTGGATGAGTCACCTATTTCTGAATCTGAGAGAGCTGCGCTTTCTGCATTACTGTTGGAATACAATGACATCTTCAGCCTCTCCAAACGGAATTCCAGTAGATGTATGCTAGTAAAACATCACATCAGAACTGGTGAGCAGACTCCTATCAAACAGCGTGCATATCGTGCATCCCCTGAAAAACGTGCTGAGATAGAGAAACAAGTGGCTGGCCTGTTAGAAGATGGTGTCATTGAGGAGAGCTGTAGTCCCTGGGCGTCACCAGTTGTTTTGGTGAAAAAGAAGTGTGGCACATGGCGTTTTTGTGTAGACTACAGGCGATTAAACAGTGCGACTATTAAAGACTCTCATCCTCTACCCCGTGTGGATGACACACTGGACGCGTTATCGGGCGCAGTGTGATTCAGCACGCTAGATTTCTCTAACGGTTACTGGCAGGTGGAAGTTGCTGAAGAGGACAGAGAAAAGACGGCCTTTACAACAGGACAGGGCCTCTATCAGTGGCGGTCCATGCCGATGGGCCTATCCAACGCCCCCGCCACATTTCAGCGCTTAATGGAGCTGGTCCTCAGAGGGCTCCCGTGGCACATCTGCATGGTATATCTCGATGACATTCTCGATGATCACTGGAGTGATCTGATGACATCAGCCTGAAAGAGGTGTTTTCAAGAATCCAATCTGTTGGTTTGAAACTTAATTCAGGCAAATGTCACCTTGCCAGAGATCGCGTGGTCTTTCTTGGCCATGTCGTTTCTCAAAAAGGTCTTCAACCTGATCCAAAGAACACTGAGAAAGTCTTGAACTGGCCAATTCCTCGTTCTCCTTCTGAGGTGAGAGCCTTTGTGGGACTGTGTTCCTATTACAGACGATTCGTCAAGGATTTTTCTAAACTCGCTGCTCCACTAAACCATCTTGTCGGGAAAAATGTGCTCTTTGTGTGGAATGCTGAGTGCGACAAATCATTTAACCTTTTAAAAAGTGTGTTGTCATCTGATCCTGTAGTGGTATTGCCTGACTTCAGTGTGCCTTTTAAAATCTACACTGATGCATCCAACCTGGCTGTAGGTGCAGTTCTTGCCCAGGACAGAGATGGACTCGAACGTGTGGTCGCATACGCCAGCCGGGCATTGAATTCCACACAAAGACGTTGGTCGACCTTTGATCGTGAGTTGTGGGCTATTGTGTGGGCTGTGAGGGAATTCAAGCATTACATTGGACTTGCCTCATTTACCATTATCACAGACCATCGACCACTCTTGGCGCTTCGGCGTATGTCCATTGATGATGATCCAACAGGAAGAAGAGGGAGGTGGATTCTGGAGCTTGATCCATTGCATTGGGTCATTGTACACAAAGATGGAAAAAAACATAAGAATGCTGACGCGCTTTCTCGCCGCCCTGGCACACCTGGCCCTGACGAAGCTGAGGCCAGTGTTAAGGAGGTACTGGAAGTGAATGTGGTGAGTCCTAGTCAAACAGATAACGTTCTATGTTCCTCTGAAGTCATTGATTCGGCAGAAGATGTGACCAATATCAACTCAAATGACAATTCAGACTGCATGTCTTCCATGAATGTTTTGTCACACAGCTTATCAGACATTAGGGCTATGCAGCATGCTGACCCTGATATTAAGACTGTGTTAAGCTGGGTGATGCAATCCCAAAGACCATCCAGGAGAAATCTAAAAGAAGCTTCTCAGTGTTTACGGAAGCTTTGGACTGAATTTCTTTCTATTATTGATGGACTGTTATGCCGGTCAGTTTTGTGTCCCCTCACAAGTGGCTCTGTAGTCCAAATGGTTGTACCCTCTACTCTAATTTCGGATGTTCTTTTACAGCTGCATGGGGCCCCAGCTTCTGCCCATTTCTCTTCGGAGCGTGTGTGGGAACGGGCGAGACAATTTTGTTACTGGCCTTCTATGTACAGAGACATCAAAGCATGGTGTGAGCAGTGCAAGGCATGTCAGACACGGCGCGGTCCAGTTCCAGCCCACTGTGCACCTATGGGTGGTTCCCATTCAGTACGGCCATTTGAAAGAGTGGCTATGGACATCTTAGAGCTGCCTGTGACTTCGAAAGGAAACCGGTATGTCCTGGTTGTCGAGGACTACTTCACTAAATTTGTCAACCTGTATGCTTTGCTTAATCAGTCAGCACAGACAGTAGCACATTGTCTGTTTGAGGACTATGTTCTGATTCATGGCGTTCCAGAGACTTTGCATTCGGACCAGGGTCGTCAGTTTGAGGCGGAGGTGGTTCAGAATCTCTGTCATCTGCTGAGCATTAAAAAGACACGCACCACTCCCTACCATCCGCAGTCGGACGGTATGGTTGAACGATTTAATCGGACTCTGATTGATCAGCTGGCTAAGACTCTTTTGACCTATGGAGGTGAATGGGACGATTATGTGAAGCATGTGGCTTTTGCGTACAACACAACAACTCACTCCAGCACTCGTTTCACACCTTACTTCTTGACTCACGGCTGGGAAGCACGGGTCCCTGCTGATGTACTGTTATCCACCCGTGCTCTTGACTCTCAGATGTCAGCATCACATGCTGAGTTTGTTTCCAAATTGCTGACAAAACTGAACTCTGCCTTTAGCAGTGCACGGATGCACGGTGAGGCAGCTCACGACCGCCAAAAACTGTACCATGATGTTGGATTGCGTTACCAGCCCTATGATGTAGGTGCCATGGTGTGGCTCCACAACCCAGTGGAGAGCCGCATGAAACTGGCACCCCATTGGAAGGGACCGTATAAAATAGTGCAGGTCATAGATTCATGTGGGGAACAGGGACTGACTTACCGTATTGTAGATCCTTTTGACTCTGGTGAGAGGGTGCAGGTCGTGCATTACAATAGGATGCGGCCTTACACATTGCCCGTTTCTCTTGTGTCACAGAATCAGACGTTGTCCAATGTTCCGGACTCACAGCCTGAGTCTCTTCCCCTGGAGTCAAGGGTTTCTGGTGGAGAGGAGTGTGTTTCTCCCCAGAAAGATCTGAGTGCTTTGTCTGACTCGCCATGTTCAGTTAAGGGGTCCGAGCAAAACATGAGTAGGACTGGGAGAGTTCATAGACTTCCGGGCCATTTGAAAGATTTTGTTTTGTATTGAAGTAACTGTGTACCTCTGTTTAGGAGGTGTGCATGTTTGAATTTGTTCTATTGTAGAACCTGTTGTAACTGTTAAAAAAAAAACAAAAAAAACAGTTATGTTCTATTAATAGGCTTGTTGCAGTAACGATAATGTGCTAGGTACTCTATTTTGTTTTATTGTACAAGGCTGTTTATTGTTTATGACAGTTAATGTTGTTATTCTGAAACATAAACGGGGACGTTTATTTTGTGAGGGGGGGACGTATGTAACAGACTTTGTAGACTCTGTTATGACGCACTAATTCTGGATAGACTGGCGCTCGTTGTATGTGTGTATGCAATGTATTCTTCCCCTAGGGGCTTGCCGTATATAGGCATGGGCATGCGCACTTGGTACTGGAGTGATCTGATGTAAAATAAAGAGAAGAAAAGTTCCAACTGCTACCGTTTTTGTTTTCTTATTTCTGAAGTGTTAGGCGAAACCTGTATGAACGCTCGGTCACACCGGTAATTCCGCCCCTCCCTCACTTCCGGTTCTGGCGCTGGGGTTCTGAAACTGGTGGGTCTCTCTGACTGGCACCATTCCTCGTGCTTTTTTATTTCCTAAATTTTGCCTTACACCGCGTGTCTACGTTATAACAGTCAGAGGCTTTCTATATTAGACACATTGAAGCGACCGGACCATTAATGCAAAATGCAAACCTGTTTGTCCCTTGTCAGAAATAGCGGGACCGCTTGGACTCGGAGTACCGTACGTCCGAAATAAAACGCTGTCGCGCCGAAACATCCAGTGTAATATCATTGGGTTGTTGGACCGCGCCGTTCGTGTCTGGCCCGGGGAAGAGACGGAATTCACTTCACCGAGTCCGAGAGAGAGACCAGAAAGCAAGGTAAAAAAACATTCTGTGTGTGTTGACAGGTTTGTGCACCCTAGCATTTAACATTATACTCGTCAACATGGCACGGTAAACTGGGCTAACGTTTCATTTTAGACTTTTTTAGATTATTGAATTGAATTGTTAGATTATTGAATTGTTAAAATACGCCAGGGAGCAACGCTTAGTTTACATTAACATTAAAATAACTATTGTGAAATTCTGTTTTGGTTGTAGCCAATGTTGGCCTACTGTTGAGAAAATAACATTGTATGTTGGCTAACAGGTTTAATCGCTGGCTAACAGGTTTAATGGCTAGCGACCACCTTTCTAGTTTTAGCATTAATTTGCAAACTATAACATATTATATATTTATTTTTAACGGAATTTGATATTTACTGCAATTTTGTATTTCTGCAACAAAGTGCCAATTCGCGCCAGTGACGTCTAGCAAGATTCCTGAGAATGTTAAAGGAACCCCCCGACTTTTTGGGACTTTAGCTTATTCACCGTATCCCCCAGAGTCATACCTGTCAAGTTTTGGATTTGAAAATAAGGGAAATTTTCCAGCGCCCACCGCGAGCAGTCCCACCACGCCAACCAAGCTCCAGTATCACTTACATTTTAAGACAGGTGTTATAGCCTAAATGAAAACACACACACAAATATGTATGGTATATATAGGGTATATATTAAGAGCATTTATTTAAAGGCTTATTTGCATATTTTCTGTTCATTTAAAATTGCTTGTCTTTACATTTACATTTTATTTTCATTCCACACATTATTTTCATTTCATATTGCTTTTCTTTTACAGTTTTTCTTTTCATTTGCAGTTTTTCTTTTCATTTCACATAACTTTTCTTTACTCTTTTAGCGAGTTATTGAACAAATTTGTTGCTGACTTTGTATTAACTGTTTTGGAAGGAGTGTATTTGTGGGTTGGGCCAGAGTGGTTAATTTTACATGAGAGTACAGCAAACAGTTCTGTTGTCTAACGTCATCCTATTCTCTGTAACAATCTTTCGTACCATGCTAAACACCCTTTCTCGTGCTGACATACATCATTCCTTCCCTGTGTGAGATGCTAAAGTCGCAGTTACATAACTTACAAAACGCGTGACTGTCCCCCACCCTGCTCCTCTTCAGAAAAGTTAATTCGCTATCCCATTGATCGCGGTATTTAGTACATGAGGGTTTTGTTTTTTTGGCAGGAGTGCCTTGCTCTGTCATAGCGTCCATCATCCATCTCTGTTTTTGTTTGTTTTTTGTTTTCCCCGCGTTGTCAATCATCATCTGACCTCACACACTAACCTCGCGACAACTGCCACCTACAGTACCTGTAGTTATCGCGAGGCTAGTGACAGCTAGAGTTCAGATTGGGAATGTTTTTTTTTTTACTCCGCCCGGGGTATTATTATTTTTCAATAACGCAGGTTGAAATACGGGAGATTTACGGGAAAATCCTAATACGGGAGGACGGCGGGAAAGAAAGGTAAAATACGGGACTTTCCCGGCCAAAACGGGATACTTGACAGGTATGCCCAGAGTTAGATAAGTCCATACATACCTTTTTCACCTCCGTGCGTGCTGTAACTCTGTCTGACGGACCCACCGCTAGCCTAGCTTAGCACAAAGACTGGATGTAAATGGCTCCAGCTAGCATACTAATCCCAATAAGTGACAAAAATAATGCAAACATTTTCCTATTTACGTGTTGTGATTTGTATAGTCACAGAGTGTACAAATAACAAGGTCATATGAGACACAGCCATCATTTAACCCAGGGATGGGCAACTTTGATGATAGTGAGGGCCACAAATATTTTATCGTCACTATCAGAGGGCCAAATGTGACTGTGCACTTCCACCAATGGGATATTGAAAAATTAGAGGTACCATTTTAGAAGAAAACAATGTATGTATGTATGTATTACAGACTGCTTAGTAAATCAACCTGCATGTCCATATTCAATTATTTTTTCTGCTTCGTTTCATGAATGAACTTTTAACATAAACAAACAAAAACATTACTGTGGCAAACATTTTTTATTATTATTCAAGTGCAAACATGTTGGGCTCTCAAAAAACAACCAATGATGGCAAAAAACTGAAAAGTAGCCTATTAAGTGAAAAAACTTAATGGGATATTGGAGAATTAGAGCTACCATTTTAGAAGAACAAAACATATTTATGTCTGTAATGTTTAGTGAACCAACCTGCATTTCCATACTCTATTTTTTTACTCAATCTATTTTTTTCTGCTTCTATTAATTAATGAACTTTTAACATAAACAAACAAAACATTACTGAGTAGCAAACCTTTTTTATTATTATTCTTATTCCATTGCAAACATTGTGGGCTCTCAGAAAAACATAAGCATACTTTCCACCATAGGCTATATCTCACCTACAGGGGGGAAAGTTTAAAGTTAATGAGATACTTGTGGTCTCTCCTGCTGGCGTGCAATAGACTGGATGTCAATGTCAATGTTAGTGCAGCCAATCCTCATGAGCTGAAACAGAACGTCATCGCTGATCCTGTTTCTCTCTTTCGACTTTATATGTTTCATTGTGGAGAAGTTGCTCTCGCAAATATACGTGCTCCCAAACATGCTGGCCATTGACAGTGCAAAATCCCTGAGAAGTGGAAGGCGGGACTCTGGTAGTAACCTCCAAAATGAAACTCCCCTCTCACTGCGCTTTGCTTGAAAAAACGGGTCTGACTGAATTTCGCAAAGTTCAAGCTGCAACTCGGAGGGTTGCTCGCTGACAGCAGCAGAGAGGGGGTCAGTGAATAACGCTATTCGTGACTGCATGGCGTGGAAATCATGGAAGCGGCACTTAAACTGCTGCTGCAGTGTTTCAGTGTCGGCTCTGTATTTGTGAAAAATGTTCTCGCATTCAGGGACATCTCTCCGCATCTCTTCACAAGCGGGAAAGTGTGCAAAATTTTGATAATTGGATGAAAATCCTTCTTTGAAAAGCTCTAATTTACGCCGAAATGCATTCATGTGTGCGTAAAGGTCGGATACAGTTTGGCGTCGCCCCTGTAACTGTGTGTTCAGGTGATTGAGGTGTGAGGCAACGTCCGTAAGGAAGGCCATATCGCAAAGAAATTCTGTGTCTCTGAGTTTTCGGGTGTATGCACTTGTATCGCCTCGAACACTGTCCTCCAAAAACACAGGCAGTTCGGTGCGCAACGCAAAAAAGCGCTCCAGACACTTTCCTCGGCTCATCCATCTAATCTCGGTGTGCATTTGTAAATCCCCATACGCCGGGCTCACTTCATCCAAAAAAGCTACAAACCTCCTGTGACTGAGAGACCTATTCCCTCCTCGGATGAGATTTGTAACTTTAGTCACCAGATCCATAACGTGACTGAAGTTAAGTGTCTTGGCACAGAGAGCCTCCTGTAGAATTAAAATAAAGATTAGATTCAGCGCTAAAATCTACACATCCTGTCGTATTAATCTCATAAGGCCGCCCATATTCATAATCATAAAAAGTGAGCTGAAGATAAAACAACTCACCTGATGGATGATGCAATGCAGTATAGGACATTTCACCCCACTCTGTTGGAGGAGCCCGGCGAAACCATTGTGTTTTCCTTGCATCGCAGGTGCGCCATCAGTAACGACGGCTGACACATCAGTAACGACGGCTGACAGCTTGTCAAAGCCACCATAGTACTCATTCACAACACTGTTAACGGCGTTGAAAATATCCGTCCCTTTAGTAGTGTTGTGCAACGACACCAATTTTAAAAGTTCTTCGTGTACAACAAATGAACTGTCAATCGTTCTAGTGAAAATCAGTAGCTGGCTAATATCCATCACATCTGTGCTCTCATCCAACGCTAATGAGAAGTATTTGCAGTCGTGCATGACTTGTTTCAGTTTGCCATCGACGTGATTATGGATGTCAAAAATTCTGCGTGTCACTGTGCGACGGGACAAGGAGACAGTTTCAAAGTTTTTAGCCATATCCTCGTCTCCAAATGATTTGGCCATTTCCATTGCACACCTCTTTACCATTTCGCCAGCTGACAAGGGCTTCTTGGCTTTAGCAAGCTCCAGTGCCACAGACTAAGACGCCTTGAGGGCAGACTCCTGTGTGGATGTAATTCTGGTAAAAATACTCTGTTGTTGATTGAGCTTCACTTTCAGGTCAGCTATAACAGCGGACCTAGCAGCTCCGGTGTACTTTCCATATTTGTCCCTGTGTGTGGTATTGTAATGGCGACTTAAGTTGAAATCTTTGAATACCGATCTTGTTTCCAAACACACTAAACACATAGGTCTACCTTTGAATTCTGTAAACAGATAATCTGTTTCCCATCTCGTCTGAAAAGTACGATTCTCTTGATCCAGTTTTCTTTTTTTACCTCTCATGGTTCTTTATCTTCATCGTTGACTGTAGTGAAGCAGGTCCGACTAAGTGTTTTGCATAGGAGGCGCCCTCTATCGGTATACTGTATCATTACCATTTGGAATTTGTTCAGATGTAGTAAAACCCCTTTTGGCGGGCTGGACGCGACGTCACGCCAGGCTCGCTGGTAGGCTGCTACAGTTGCCGCGGAGCAGCCAATGAGCGCGCTAGACAGCCCGCTCTAGGTCTGCTAGCTGCTGCACTGCGTTGACAATATATGCAAAATTAAGGATAATTTTTGGCTTCATATCTCGAGAAAAGATGACCTTTCCCGTAGCGTAAGCTTCTTACGCAATACGAGAGAACCTCTCGTAAGAGAACAACATTTCTATGGTATTTGAAAATTGACCCGCGGGCCGCACTGAGTAAGGAGGCGGGCCACATGCGGCCCACGGGCCGCCAGTTGCCCATCCCTGATTTAACCGTATAAATACTGGGAACTATATTCTCAGAAGGCAAAGTACTGCTACTTGGGCGGAGTGATTATCGCAGCACCTGAGACGCACCGTGGTGAGGAGCAGAAAGTTCGTTCAGAGTTGGAGTAATAGAGTCAGCAATTACTAGATAGTAAAAGCATAGTTTACAATCATGGGTGTTCGCTGTATTGTAAAGAGCTGCGACAGTAAACAGGTTAGACCAGGTAATACCATGATGTTTCATAGAATTCCAACCAAAAACGCATCCTGATTAATATTAAAATAAAAATAGTAAAATGTAAAAAAAAAAAAAATAACTAATGGAATTTTCTCCTCCCTCTCTCTCTCTCTCTCTCTCATATATAGTGTTGGAACCGGGATCTCCTCTGAAGGACTGAGTACATTTGTGTTTGTGGACACGCATACAGACCAGGGAGCATTCTGATGTTGTCAGTCAAGTTCTGAACAGGAATCAATCTTTGGAGAAGTTCATTTATTCACAAAGGTATGGAGCTAGAAATGTGTCTTTATTACATGCGAGAAAATAAATGATCTGAGAGAAGAAAAAAAAAGTTTGAGAGAAAAAGTTATAACACTGATAGCAAAAAAGCATTTCATGAGAGAAAAAAGAATATTTGAGAGAAAAAGGTTTTCATACCAATAGCAAAAAATAATATTTGAGACAAAAAAAAGTTTTGAGAGAAAGTATTTTCTCATAGAACATAAAAAAATATAAATTTGACATTTTTAAAATTATTTCTGAGAAAAAAAATCAAATATATATATAAATATATTTTTTGCTATCAGTGTGAAAACATTTTCTCTAAAAAAAAAAAAAGTGTTTCTCTCAAAACTCTTTTCTTTGCTCTCGATGCAATTTTTTGCTCTCGTGTTAGGATTTTGCTTTAGAGATGTGAAAATTGTGTCATGGGCGGGGCCACGTTCTTTTTTTCCTTTTAGAACGTTCCTATTGGCCAGTCGGTTTGAGCATCGTTTTGTCTTGGGAGTCGAACTGAATCATTACACCATTGTTAGCATTCGGTTCACCTAGATAGATGCCGCCTTTGCCTTAGAGTTTAGATTCTCTGCCCGAGCCCGAGGTCGGGGCGATATTTCCCGTCACTATCCTCGGGCCGGGCCGGGCCTTTGATCTAGAGACGTGCACTCTAGGGCTGTCAATCTTCCTCTATAATACTATTCGAATTCCATTCATTATTTTATTTAATATTCGAATATTAAATGCTCAAATTCATCCTATTATTAATATTTACGACATTACTCAGGCTTATGGATCGCCAATGCCACTATAGCATGTGGTTGTTGTTACACGTTCTGTCCACTAGAGGGACATCTAACATTACAATGCACATTTTATTCGTGCTGAATATGGTTGAAGCGCTATCGATGGTTTTCGGCTAATATCTCCGTTAAAACACTACCAAAAATCCTGAAACTTATATCGTTCTTTTCAGTTCGACTAGACGGTTCCAATGAGTTTGGTGCTCGCCAAATCCGTTGAGTTTTCACCGAGATATTTGCGCTTCACGGGCGTTTTTTTACGTTGTTAAACATTTACCAATTTTGACAGTATTGTTATGATGATACAGCGTGGATAACGTGCACAACTGTGTTATGATTCAAAAACTTTATTGTACATCAGACGAAACAAAAGCATTTCATTTTCACATGTGTGTAAGCCAAGGTGGCGAGAAAGGCAAGATTGCATACCCGTAAAACTTCAAATAGTAGCCCGGGCTTTTATTTTCTCAAATCGTCGAACTGCACCAGCTTGTATTTGAGACAGGCGTCTATATAAGACAGGCCTTTATAATTTAGTGTTGAGATGTTGTTCATTGAGTGTAGGCCTAGAGTCTCTAATCTCTAAAAATTTCCAAATGCTCCACGTGAAACTTCCGACCTTTTACTATCGTGTCAATTGATTTTGATTAATATGCGCAAGGGAGAGAGACCAAGACAGCGCTCGTGTTTGAAGACGTGAGAGTTTCTCTCTCTCTCTCTCTCTCTCTCTCTCTCTCTCTCTCTCTCTCTCTCTCTCTCTCTGCTCGTTATGCACCCTGTCAGGCGCAGCAGTCATTCTAGTCTACATCACTCACCGATCAAAACAGGCTTTGGCGGGACAAACATTTGCGTTGGCGGCCGCCAAAAAACGATCTGACGGGTTTTAGAAGATTAAATACAACCCGAAACTAAAAAACAGACCCGGCCTCTATTTGAGACTGGCCTTTATACCCAAACCTGCCGCCACACCAGGCGTGTAACCGAGACAGGCGTCTATTTGGGACTCGGCTATTATTTGAAGTTTTACGGTATAAAAAAAATATACATAAAAAAAACAATATTCGAATAGTAACTTCAGCATTCGAATAGTATTGATTTTTTTAATATTCGAATTATATTCTAATTTCGGAATTCGTTCCAACAGCCCTAGTGCACTCCCAACGCAAAAGAGTGCGGCGCGGGACTAGATTTGATGGCCGAGTGCGAGCGCGGGTGCGGGCTGTAATGCACCGTGTGTGTGGGTTCCGGGAGAATAAAATGATTCGTGGGACTCCCGCAAACTAGAAATATCTAAGAATAAAACATAAAAACGAATACATTTTTATTCATCCGTTGCAGAAAAGCAACAAGAACAACTAAAACAAAATACAAATGATTTACAGGCCAGAGTTTTGTTTTATAACATATGTAAGGTATCTGGCTTAGTTTTGGGGAATATGTATTCAATAATTAATAATTAATAATTATTCATACGGGTTTGAACCAGATACTTATACATGTTAAATCGCCCAACGAGGGGGATGATCTGTTACCTGCATCTGCATTCATATCTATACATCAGATTTTAACCACAAGGGATTATGGTCCACCGCTGAGGTACAGATAATTTACAGACAGGTTAAAATTAGCTCAATTGTCAGAATGGTATTTGTGGTTGATCCACAATATCATCCTACTTTATAGGATTTCAGGAAACGCAATTCTGTGGCCACAAGAATGGGGTTTCCTGCCCTATAATCAAATACTCTGTAAAGTATCTTTAATTTGTGAGCCTGTAGCTATAAGACCTTTGACACTTAAAGGGACTGGAAAATGAGCATACAATCAGAATCAATGAATGAATATAACGAATTTAATAAGGAAAACTACGTATACGGTTGCTAAGCGTTACAAGGAATATGTATTTACAAACACAATACAACGACAATGAACAAAACACTAAAAGGATCTGAGAGTGAAAGAAACAGGGAGAGAGAGATGGAGAGAGACTGGAGGTATCAGTGGCAAATTACAGACTTTAAGACCATTGAGAGACACCCGGAAAAACACAATCTTACTGCTCTGAATACTCGTAAACGAATACCTGCATTTGGTTCTTATGTGGCTGACCACGGCTGCGTGAATGAGCTGCGTGTCTTGTAGGGATGGGGCCGATCCGATCCAGTATCGGTATCGGGACCGATACCAGCGTAATTCACGTATCGGATTTTCCCGATCCAACCTGCGGAGATATCCGATATCCATGAGCCATGTCTGCGCTTTAACGTAGTCTGCTGAAACGACTCCAAAAGTGATTCCCGCGGCCCGCCGGCTAGTCTGCTAGCTGGCTGCAAACTGTGGAATGGATACCCTGAACGGAGGTGCGGCTCAATGAGACACAGAGACCCCCCCTCAGGAAATCCATTCCGCAGTTTGCAGCCAGCTAGCAGGATAGCATTGAGCTGCCAACATGTTCGCTGTGTGGAAATCCTATGGTGGAAATACTTCACACCAGTGGCGGAGCCAGTGGCGGACCCCAAAATTTTATTTGCTACTGGCAGTTGCTGATGCTGATTTTTTTTTTTAAATTACGTTCGCCGGCAGCGCGGCGCGCGCAGTTTTCAAACGGACGAGCAGAGGACGAGAGATGGTTTGCAAGATACCGAACTTCACCGAATAAGAAAACTTCATATTTGAAGTAAGCTTTTAAAGTTTAGCATCAGGGTGGTTTGCTCCCAATAGCCTACATTAGCCCTAATACACGCATATACAGTACCTTGCCGTGTGTCCGTTAGTATACAAATGTTCTAGCTAATGTGAGGATAGGAGATCAACACGCAGGCAAAGAAGAGCAGAAACAAGCGATATCATAATGCGATCACTATAGGACTATGAAGCTTTATGGGTGTAGGTTGTTGATCGACTCGATCTACTGTGTTTTGATCATCATTATGAATCTTATCTAGATGTAGTCTTTGATAAAAATGCGATTTTCTCAGCTTTTTGCTCATGTTGCTTTTTATGAAACTTGCCAACATTCAAGTGTTGATTAAAAAAAAAGACGCACGAAGCTAGAATAACATTATTTTTTTGTTTTTGTTTTAAAAGCACAGGGTTTGTTCTTTCTTTTGGTATGTTCAGATATTCATACAACAAAATATTCTGGGGTGCCATGAAATTGTGAAAATGACCAAAACCACTTTTTTTTTTATACTGGCGAGAAAGATTTAAATGTTGGTAATTGGATGATGATTAGAATATGAATATGATTGGAATCATATTTTAAATTTGTGATATTTTTGAACATGGTCAATTAAACATGAAAAGAAAGGGAGAGATATCAGAGTTATTTTAAAATAAGCACAAACATAGTCCAGTCATTTTATGAAAAAAAGGTTGAACAAATTGCAACAGAAGCAAACTCAAATAATTTTGTATCCTCATTATGTCCTGAGTAAGGAAACAAAGTCTCTTAGAATCCCATTAGGGGAAAGTTTCGAAATCTGTTTCTGGGGATTCACTTTTTATTTTACTTACCTTTTGTCTTCTGCATTCTCCTTACCCTTGTCTCCTGTTCTTCCCTTAGACTCGTCCCCCAGAAACAGTTGCACAGACCCAGCCCCAAACCCCATCTCTTAATAATTAAAAAAGGCTGGTTTCTAAAGTACTTCTTCCTGCCTCTATGTATTAATGCTCATGGGTAGCCTAAATGGGTTCCATTCAGACCTTAACATTAAGTATTTTACTGTTATGTGTCAACAAGATTCAACAAGACATTTTCACCTGGCTAGACCCAATGTTTAGATCTGCAAATTAGCACATACGTAATTAGATTATGCACCGTTTGTCCATCTTAACAAACAATTTTAAAAAACTTGGAATACATTTTTTGTTTGTCTTGATGTAAGTAATCAACTCAGTAATTTTCATGGTGATATCTAAAGGTTAAACTTTTTACCCTATTCTCATAAGAAAAAGAATGAATAGGCGTATGAATAGGCTATATTTGTTTTTGTTTTCTAAACTTTCCCTAATGGGATTCTTTTTTTCCTTACTACGGACATATTGAGGATACAAAATCAGTTGAGTTTGCTTGTTGCAATTTGTTCAAGGTTGACCCCCATTTTGGCTTAAAATGTCTGGACTAACAGGCAGATCAGGTGCAAACAGACCCCCCAGCCCTTGCATCACCACTGGTTAGTCAGAGTCAGTGTGGTCCGACTTCAGAACCAGCAACAGGTCAGAGCATCTACCACACACAGGCAGTCAATCACATACCCAACTCAGGAATTTAAGTTGAGATGATTTTGCCAGATTAAAAGGATAGTTCACCCAAAAATGAACAAAAAAATTATAATTATAAATTCAATAATTAGAATTAGAATTATTATAAAGAAAGAATTATGTTGTATTTAATCTTCCCAGGATAAGATTTTATATTGATGGGCAATAAAATTGTTTAACTTTTTCAAGGACATGTCTGCTTGATGCCTGCTATATCTAATAAAAGATAAAATAAATAAAAAAAAAAAATTTTTTTTTTGTAAATAAATGCAGCCGTTCATAACAGACACATGCGGTATCTTATCTACTTGGTGCTTCAGCTTTGTTTTCTGCAAATATTTTGGATGTTCAACACTTATAGACACAAACAGAGTGACCCAATTCCTTCCACAAGCTTTTCCACTGTGTGTGTGTGTGTACTGTGTACCCCCGAAAGTAGCAGTGGCCACCCCCTGGCCACCCCATGTATAAAACTCTAGTTCCGCCACTGCTTCACACTGGAAACACCACAGCAGAGCAAGACAGCAAAATGCAATGTTTGCAAAGCCGTATTAATTAAACCATTTGTCTGTGATGCATGTTTGCTATTCGCAGTCCAGAAGAGAAAGAGAGAGATCTCTCACGCGGTGCCACAGCGCGCACAACATGACAGCCCATCAGCATGATCGGTGATTGTTGTAAAATGCAGTCTCTACTGTTGCTAAATTGCGGGACGCTTTTAATAATAAAAAAAGCTATTAAAAGCACAAAAATCTGCGCAAGAGAAGCTGTTCCCGCGTCGCGCGCTCCGAAACAGACCGCAACGAGACAAGCACATTATACTTTGGGCTTCATATGCACGTCTAAACGATCAAATGTAGCCTACACAAAAATGTCAAAATTACCGGCTTGGAGATTCACTTAAACAGTTTGTCTAAAATGGACGTAGTTATGGAAATAGTTGGGAGAAAATATGGTGCACTCGTTCTTAAAGGGGAAGCAGTCTAATAAACATGCTGACGATTGCTCCATTACTGCGAATCAAACAACAAAAGGCAAAGAGAAAATCACTCACAGCTCTTGAATGAATAACTTTAGCTTTAATAAGCATAAATCTATCAATTATAAACTTTGCAGTGCTATTTTACTTTTGATTACTTTATTATAATTATTTTTAGACCATACCTGAATAATGTTAGTAGACCTTCCTGAAATTAAAGCACTGTGTAGGCCTGTATAATGTGTATCTTTGTTTAATTGTCTATCTTTTGTTTATCTATTGTTTAATATATATATATATATATATATATATATATATATAGACATACATGCATACATACGTACATATCATACTTGCCTGTAGAGAGGAGTTTATTTCAGCATCATATAAAATCAACAATAATAATAATATTAAAGCAAACACAGCTCTGGTATCGGAAAAGTATCGGTATCGGCCGATATCCAAATTCAGGTATCGGGATCGGATCGGAAGTGAAAAAATGTGGATCGGTGCATCCCTAGTGTCTTGTGTGTTCCGTTGGGGCGTCACGTGGTTGCGGCTCGTCGGAGGAGCGCGCACATGTGGCATTGGAGCGTCACGTGGTGTGCGGGTGCGTCCGGAGAGCGCGCAATTTTAAAGCTTAAAAGGTCTTTGACGTAAAGTTACCAAAAGAATAATTCAGACTAAGTTAATTTCCCTTCGTGGAAGTAAACAGAGTCGAACACAGAAAACAAAACTCAACGAAACAAAACAAAGAACAGAAAAGATCCCCGGGGCGGGGATCACGGGAGAGGATTACATGGTGGATCCACGAGGTGAGGTACGAGAGAGAGAGAGCGTGTGGAGCGCGTGACATTTATCAGCTTGCAGAAATCCAACCTCTTCCCGTCGGCTTGGCCAATCAGAGAGTTGGAAGTCACAGGCGGGAATTTAGTTTTTATTACTCTTTGTCTAAGAGCAATCGTGTGTGTGTGGGGAAGGGTTACAGTCTAAAGACATTTCAATCTTCAATGATAGTAAAACTTATCAAAAATACATTTGACTCTATGACATTATGCAAATTCGCGTTGTTCACGCCACGAGGGTTTTCCAGGTAGTAAGAAAGCTATGTAACAGTTAAAGGAATATGCAGTTATATTTAAAATGCATAATGAAGGTATTGATAATTCACTTTATGCTACGATAAACTCATAGTTATTCCAATGTGACATGGACAAACAGACACACATAAAAACACATTGAATATATCTGGTTAAATGTCTTTTAAAAAGAGAAAAGAAGTTTTTCTCTTTAGAATCCACTTCCAGTGGGACATTCCGATCAGTCATAAAATGTCTTAATGTCTTGTAAGCGAACACCACGCTCTGTCCTGAGTGTGGGTGTCGGCTGTGGAGGAGGTGTGTGCGTGTGTGTGTGTTTGTGTGTGTTGGAATGTCTTCCGGGGTGAATCTGCATGCGTGGGGCACGCAAAGTTGTCAGTGGGGCAATCAGTACTCAAGACTATGCGGTGCTAGGCCACATTTATGGACCAGAGTTAGAGAGAGGTTAGGAGCATTTTGACATCAACAATTTAATGGGTCATCCGGACAACGCAGATACCCTACACATGTTTGCAGCGTTGAGCGATGTTGCCAATCACAGACATGTGTTGATTTCTTGAACGCAATGGCCAATCACAAGCATTCAAGATAGACTCTGCTCAAAACGGACTTTTTGTTCAGAGCTGAATTCTGTATGCTGGCAAATCCTCTAATTATAACAAACAAAGTGTATATTATGAAAGATTCATTGTGCAGTCAGCTTCTTTGATAATAACAGAGATGTGTGAGATCGCGATGAACTGAATTTTTAAGGGAGCGCACTTTGCACGCATTCAGTCATGCCAGACCATGCACGCAGTAGCCTGCTTGATTTTATGTTATAACAGTGGTTTGTGTGTTCATGCTTTAATAACACATGATTTATCAGGAGCAGGGCTCCAGACTAACTTTTTTCACTAGGAACACAGTGGCCCCCAACTGAACATTTTAGGGGCACAACCAGAAAATTTAGGAGCACACCGTAAATCAACATACTAACCAAATATTCACATTTCTACTAATTTCCAGTGTATTACTAATAAATACTTTGATAATAGATGCAGAAATTACAATGCCTTTGCCCTCTGATTTAACGTTACAACCTCTTGTCTTCTAAAAGCAACCAGCAGTGGTGTTGCTTTTTGATTTATTAACGTCACCGCATAAGTTACTCTATGCTTGAGGCTAAGATTGTGTTTAACTAGCGTATTGTGTTTAAACTGTGAAGTGCCAGCACTGTCGGCAAATTTCGTGTTCCCCGCAGTTATGGGGTATCGACTGCAACATTCGCAGTTCATGGAATTCGTCTCCTTCCAGTACTACCTTAACCAGCTGAATTCTCGCAGCCACTCTTCACGAAAATGGTGGGTTTGGCCTTTTTCGCCACAAAAACTTCTCACTCTGAATCATCTTCCGACTGTGACACTAGCTGCAACGTTTCAAATAGCAAGTGTCTAATGTGTGGAGGGGGAGGGTCCTAGAGATAATTGAGCGTGCGTTTAAACGTCTGTGGGAAGGAGACGGAGACAACCTGCTGTGCGTCTGAGCAATGAACAAGCAAACTATTGACTCACGTCTAGTGTGCCAGTTAAATTCACTTGCTGGCTTCCCAAATAATACATTACAACAGCGATAATCAAAAAAAACGTGAACAAAACGATTACTCTTTGTAAACACTGTTCAATGTGAGTGCCAAATCTCGAAGATGACCTGTCATTTACGCCGTCATCACCCGGGAGTTGATAGCGCACGAGCGCAAACGAGACCTGAACTGCCATCGGTGTTTAAACTAAACTCATTTAAGTTTTGGCAATGTAAACATTCAAGAGCAAGACGCGAAAGAGAACTCGCTTCTAGAAGATTTGTGCGCGTGTGTCTGTGCGCGCACGTGTGTGTGTGTGTATGTGTAGGCTACTCATCTCAGACAGCGTACAAATATTGCATTCTCTTTCAAGTCTTGCACTTGAATGGACAAATTCACACAAAAAGAATGTCAACATGTCCGTCTTGATGAGTATCCTACTAGCAGACATAGTCTGTTATGCTTTAAGTGAACTTATATGGTCAAGAAAGACACGCGCAGTATTGTGTAGGCCTACTGAATCAGCTCTGAATTGAATAGCTTTTGTAACTTTAATAAGGATTAATCTTTAATTTATATAGTCAAATATGCAATGTTATTTTACATTTGATTATTTTATTCAATTTCTGTACCTGAAAAATAATGTTAGACCTACCTGAAAAGCATCGTTTATTTTATTAGTACCTTTGCTCTATTGTATTTTTTGTGCTTTTGCTTGTGGTCAGATTATTTGTTCATATTTTCTTTATTTTATTTGACAGTAGTCTATTTTTCCCTGAACATAGCACATACCAAATCATACCGAAACCGTGAACCTAAAACCGTGATACAAACTGAACCGCAGTGGCCATTCCCTATTCTTCTCACACTCATTGGCCTGCCACACATTCCGGATTCATTGATAAGCCCCTTCCACTTTTAAAGGGTTAGTTCACCCAAAAATGAAAATTAAGTCATTAATTACTCACCCCCATGCTGTACCAACCCCAACTGGATGTAAAATTCAGTTGCACACTCTCAAATTTTGGTCGCAGTCTGGAGCCCTGAGGAGCATTTATGCTGATGTGTATGATGGCGACACGTAGGCTAACTTGAAAGTATTTGGAGGTGCAGAACAGAGGAGGAGGAGGAGAAAGTAACATAGAAAATAGCTGAGAACGTCAGTTATAACGACCCACGTATTAAAATGGTCGGGTTTAAATCGGGCTCGGGCTCATAATTATAGTTAATGTGTCGGGCCGGGCTCGGACACAACGTGCACGGGCTCGGGTAGGGTCGGGCTTGATTTTTTGGTCCCGATCTAAGCTCCAAGTTGAGCACGGACACTCCAATGTTTGGGTAAGATGATGACACACACAACTGGATGTTAGCTGGCTGAACAAGTTCAGCATCACTGAAGATTAAACATTAAAAATAGCACTCATATTTAGTGATGTGACATCTGAAGCGAGGCTCCGGAGCTTGTGTCGAGCAAAAAGGGGCGTTCCAGATGAAGCCCCGATTCGAGGCTTGTGTCGTTTCCGTGAAAATCACGTGACGATAACAAACGAGGCCTCGGATTGTGTTGAATACGTCATTGCTTCATTCTGAGTATCGCTTCCGGATAAAAGTGGTTCGAAACCTCGCGCCTCTCGTGGGTTTTGCAGTAGGCGTTTGCATTGGTGTTGAAGTGTTGGTTGTACGAAGTAGTGAGTAGCGAGTTGTAGTAGCGAGTTTGTAGTAGCATAGTTATCATTATATATCATAGCCTGTATTATATATTATATTACATTATACTTAGTTTAGTAGATTATTAGATTATTAGAGTAAAGTATACATAGTTCAGTAGATTATTAGAGTAAATTAGCCTATATCTAGTTCTAGTTGCTATATATATATACATATATTGGTAGTAGTGTTATTATTGTATATATATATATATATATATATATATATATATATATATATATATATATATATATATATTATTGCTATTATTATTATTCTAAGACTAGACTGTAGGGAAAGCCTTAGAGTGCAAACGTTAAAGGCAAACCTAGAGCCCTTACAATGGTGCAGCAAGAAAGAGGAGAACTTCTCCTGTCTGGGAGCATTTTGAATTGATTGCTCATAACAAGGTTTGTATACATTTATATAATTTATTATCATAACATCACATAATCCTCACCATATCGCTGTATAATCACAATGTGTATTATCTGCATGTTGAAGGTGAAATGTTTGCTGTGCCATAAAGAGCTGACTTACAGCAACAACACCTCTTCAATGCTTAGGCATTATCGTGCAATGCATGAGGATGCACAACCTGCTGCAAACAGACCAGCCACTAGTCAAAGTAATATTTAATCTTATTTTTTTTATTATGTAAATAATGTGTTAGGCTCCTACAATACACCAGCATTGTACTGTGTTATAGATTACAGAAAGAAAATGGTGGATGAGGCTTTGGTCAACATGGTCATCAAAGACTCCCAACCCTTTTCTGTTGTGGATGACGTGGGGTTTAGGGAGCTTGTGCATGTGCTGGATCCATCCTATGTTCTCCCAACAAGAAAGGTATGTATGTGAATAGACTAAAGTAGTTTATTGTTATAAAGTCAGAATGAATAGTAACAATTAATATTTTCATTCTCAGGCTTTGAAGTCCATGGTTGACACCCGGTATGAGGAGGCTAAGGAGAAGGCCAAAGAAAAATTGGACAATTTGGTTGCTCAGGATGAATAGATTTGTGTGCGATACATTGCTTTGCACAGCAGGTGTCACTAGGGAGCACACTGTTTCATGAGGCTTCAGGTAAACGAACCTTTTGGTGAACCAATGGGCTGGAAAGCCTCAGTGGTTCAGGAAGCCTCATTTGGCCATCACTACTCATATTCATGAATGAATGTGTATTATATTATTAGCTTGCTAATCGCTAAAGCTAATTATTAATTAGCCATCATGCTAGGTAAACCTGCATGAGTGCTATTTTTTAATGTTTAATCTTCAGTGATGCTGAACTTGCTCAGCCAGCTACCCATCGAGTTGTGTGTGTCATCATCTTCAGCTTACCCAAACATTGGAGTGTCCGTGCTCAACTAAGGCAGAGGCGGCATCTATCTAGGTGAACCGAACGCGAACAATGGTGTAATGATTCAGTTCGACTCCAAGACAAGACGATGCTCAAACCGACTGGCCAATAGGAACGTTCCAATAGGAAAAAAAGAACGTGGCCCCGCCCATGACACAATTTTCACATCTAAAGCAAAATCCTAACACGAGAGCAAAAAATTGCATCGAGAGTAAAGAAAAGCGTTTAGAGAAACACTTTTTTTTTAGAGAAAATGTTTTCACACTGATAGCAAAAAAATAAATATTTGATATTTATTTGATATATATAAGTATTTTGAGAGAGATTTTTTTTCTCATAAATTTGATTTTTTTTAAATTATTTCTATTTTTTTATGTTCTATGAGAAAATACTTTCTCTCAACTTTTTTTAGTCTCAAATATTATTTTTTCTCATGAAATGCTTTTTTGCTATCAGTGTGATAACTTTTTCTCTCAAACTTTTTTTTCTCTCACAGATCATTTATTTTCTCGCATGTAATAAATTCACATTTCTAGCTCCATACAAAGGTGGACAAAAACATTGTGTTGGCTTTTTAAAGATTATTTTGATGATGACTTTTACTCCTATGCTGTGGAAAAGATGGATGAGTAGACAGTCAGACATTGATAATAATAAGAAATGTTTCTTGAGCATCAAAGAGACTTCTATCAAAAAAACATTAGGACACTTAAATACTTCTTTTGGCCACCAGTGTTCATGAATCTAACACATTTTTGGAAATAATTATTTTGAAAGTGGGGTTATGTGTCATGTTTTGTGAAAAGAACTGTGTTTTGCCCTGTGTCAGACATTTCCTTTTTGACTGCCTAATGTATTTATATTCTGCAGTTTTATGAATGTAGTGGTTTCTATTTCATTATAATAATTGTTTAAGCTAAACAACCAATGTCTCCACAATAATTTTGTCAAATGTTTTGTTTAGGATTTTATGTACTTTTTTTAACAATGTGTGCAGTGATGGACAGCACATAATGTGTTAATTTAACATGTTTACACATCTTTGTGCTAACCTTTCTGACATATTTACTTTGTTAAAATAACACAAAACCCTCACCCACCTCATTTTTACACGTGTAAAAAATTAACACATAATTTTTTCCAGCATTGGCAGACTGTTTATTTTGTGATGTATATGAAATGTTTGAAATAAAAAATGGTATTGTGTAATAATTTTGTCTAATTGATTTGAATGTCAGTAGTACTTATGTAGGATAAAAATAAAAATTAATTCTAAATAAAAATTATGAAATCGAATTTATATTTTGTACAAATAAAAATAATTAGTGTACTGATTAGCTTGATTTTTACAGTAATGCACTGTATTACACAATTACAGTACCATGTAGTTACTGTAAAACTGAAATACGTTTGGTACTGTAAATCTTTATTACAGTAACTTACTGGCAACAGTGTTGAAAAGTCTAACAGTGTACTCATTACTCATTACTGTCAGTACCATGGTAAGGCTCAACAGACTGTTGCATTCCCAGCCATTAATTTGATGTGTTATAATGAAAGATCATGGAATACATGTTGGCAGGCTGTGGAGGATTTTCACAGAAAAGCATCGTTTAGCACAGCCGGATCCCCTTAAATAAAATGAATTGAAATTTCCAATACCATATTTATTGTGCAGTATATTACATCAAATTATGTAAATTTAATGTGCATATACTGTAGAAAAGTATAGGCAACGTGCTTAATATATTTTTCAGAAGGGAAGCAATCTGTGCTTTTAACATATTTTACACTCATATGAAAGCAAAAACACACACACATAGACGTTAAAATGGAAGAATGTGCCTTTTCCCCTAGACTATGTGGCAGCAGGCATTAGTGAACATGACTTATGTTTCATCTGATGACATGCACCTTTTCTTCTTTTTATCCTCTCTTTCTGATCATTTAAGCAGATGTACTATCTTGATCATTGTAAATATTAATGAAATCATAAATTAAAATACAATGACATTAAGAAAATAACTCTAATAGAAACTCTAACAAAAACAGAGAATCTTTATATCAGCAGCATCTCTAAAATATGGAGTCCAAAGAACGTTTTGAAGAGAAATCTCATTTGCATGTTTCAAAAGGTCATTCCTTCCTGGTGAATGATTTTTCTGAGGTCTAAGTTCAGGTCATCAGTGAGTTGTTTTCCATATCTGTTCCCTGGGCCAAATGTCAGTGATAAAGAGCTTTTGAGGAATAGCAATATTCCCAGATGACATGATATCTGGCAAAGGCTGGTAGGTCAACCCCAATGCATTGGACTGCAAAGTTGCCATTTAGTCCAAACATAGTTTTGAAATAGTTGAATAGAGTGTGTAAATGTGCTACTTTTCTAGTACCAAGATATTCAGAGAAGCACACTAAAACAAATGCATTACTTTAACATTTACCTTAAGCACTCACATGGAAGTGATTAAAATGCAGTGCCAGTCAAGAACGTGCATTGACTGAAGTATTTGCCTGTTCCAAACAAAGCATTATTTTAAGCTTCTTTAAGGCTTTAAACAAGTACAAAGTCATACAAAGAATGACCACACTAACAGAATTATGTAATTTGTGACCCATGACATCTCCCACACTTTGGATCATAGACCTCCAGGCTTTCTTCAGTGTGAACGAAGCTTCCAAGCACATGACAAGCAAATTCTCAAAATCCCTTAGTCTGGGACACATACCAACAAAATCCCACAGGTACACATGTACTGTACACATACACAGGCTATTCAATAGAGGAAGTCTAACCTCTGAATATGCTGTTTGTTTTCCCACTAATTTTGTTAAGATTCATTGTTTGTTGTATTTTCCATGAACTCAGAACACACTTTGTGCAGCTGTTTAGAGCGTTATTAATCTTATACGCCATTTTAAACGGATTCCCAAGTCATTTTAAATCGGTGCTTTTGCTTACTAATATGTTCAGAAATAAATGATTCAAAAGATTTTGCCTATGAAGAAAAAAAATCAGACAGCACAAATTAATCTTGTCTAAAACTGAATTACTCAAAATGGCCATCTGTGATGACTATGAGGATGCTACTGTAGCTTCCACCATCTTTGTGTTTTCATATTTTTTTAGCACAGGTCAAATAATTAACTCTTTAAATCTTAAGTGAATCTGCATTGTTCTGTCCCTGACCTCCTGAGGAACAACTGAGATTCACAATTGAAGTTTTCCCCCAAATGTTGTTGCTTTATCCCATTAAAGGTTTAAAGGGGTCATATAATGGTACATGCACTTTTACAAGTTGATTGTACTGAAATGTGTGTTGGCAGTGCCTGTACACAACCATCATATAATGAAAAAAATCTATCCAGTGTTTTTGTTTTAATCTCCTTGTATGTTTTCCCCTGCCTCAAATTGAGCCGTTCGATTTTGTGACGTCACACGGTCGGACACCCCTCCCACGATTGTTGATTGACAGCAGCGTTTCAACACAGACTCGCCCCCGCTCGTGAGCGAGCTGTCAATCATAGTCCGCGCGGTCATTGTTGATATGCTGGAGCACTGTCTAGCAGAATGGCGTCTAATGATTGTGGTGTTCTGTTCTTGGGTGCAATAACGAACACAGCAGTCATTTTTATGTTCCTTAATCCGAACCGCTGAAGGCGCAGTGGCTGAGTTTGTTTTCGAAGGGAATATTCCCCACGAGCAACGTCAATGCTCTCATGTTTGCGCAAATCATTTCACACACCAGACTGCTTTATAAACGAGGATCATTATAAAGCTGGTTTTGCTAAGAAGCTGCTCATGAAAAAAGGATCGGTACCAGATATTCGTGTTCCTGCTGAACCTCCAGAAGAACGGAAGTGAGTGTAACGTTTTATTAAACTTTATATTAATATTTATATTAATCTTTGCAAATCGCTAGCTGCACGCTTCACAATGAATGCGTCTAAGGTTTACACTCAGGGTACATTACGGCATGTTTTCTATGTATGACGTTCTCAATATAATTCATAATCCCACGTTTATACTGAACAACGCGTTATGGTTATTGTGTTATTGTGTTACAAACGGTGTATGCACAGAACAGAGAGGCGGGGTGAGCAAAGCTCATTATCATTTAAAGTCATATGCACTGAAACGGCGTGCTGAAAACAGAGCTGTTTTTGACCAGGTAAAATAAGTGTTTTCTTACAATACTAATGAGAATTTTTAATTAAAGTATATTACAAACTTTTAAATTAGACCCTAAAGAATCATATTAGCTTGTACAAAAATGGCATTATATGACCCCTTTAAGAGAATTCACATTTAATGATCTATGTCCAAAAGCGACTAGAATTTATGTGTGCCTTAAAAATGTATCTGAGGCAAAGAATCTTAATGCTTTTACTAAGACTTATGGAGTGGGTTTAACTTTTCCCCTACATTCTTTGACCATTATATTTTTATAGGCTTCATGGCATCAAGGAAACATAATGTTGACTTCTATGTTGATTCATCTTGTCTTATGTTGTGATATTCAATACATTGATAAAACTTGTTTTTTTTTTTTGTAGTTGGACCAGAGTTTCTGTTTAAGAGCTGTGAGAACAATGAATTATGTCAATTACACAATGTCAGTACAAAATATTCAAGAGAGTTCCCTCATAGGACACATTGCAGGTTTAATATTTAACCATCAAGATGTTTCCTGAATGTGCACCCATTAATTGCCTGCACTTCCTTGTTAATATTTATGCAGTTGAGAGAGGCTATAAGCGTACGTGTTTGTGCACGACTGAGTCAGATACATTCTTGTTCAATCTCTGTTCACTGAACATTAGGGAACATTAATTTATTAGGGAAATGTACTCAAATCTACATATTCATATTTTAGGTGTATATTACTGGTATATACAGTATTAAATGTGTACACATCCTATGCTGAATCATGCTCCATTGGTGTTTTAGCAAACTATAGACGAAATAGGCACCTGTTGCTGCTATTATCAAATGTGTCATGAATGCTGAACAGGACTTTAATGCCAAAAGGCCTTAAAGATATGTCAGTCAAACATTGAGCTGAATGTGGTGTAGAGTCTCTGGTATAGGAACCATTTTTGTATATTCATGACTATATCAAACTATTCCTCCTCAATAAGAAGAAATCAGCTAATGAATAAGGGATAAAAAAAGTTGATCATCTAAAGTAGGTGAAAATATAAATGAAATGACAGTCAAATCAGGTTTTTAAAGTAAAATCAATTTGAAGGACTATTTCATTTAAAAATATGTAAAAAGCTGTTATTTTCTCATCCTCTTTTTCAAAATATGGTTTCCTTTTTTTGTGCAATACATAGTTTAGCAGAATTTTGATGCTGCATTTTTCCATATACTGAAAGGAAATGCTGACCAGCCATTGATTGTGCTGGCTCCACAATGTAATATATAAAACATTTATGTATCAAGTATTGTCCATATGACTGGTGAACTGTATTCTAAGTGTTCTGGAGCAATTTGATAGTTTTGTTTGTGTGTGACTTATGAAATATGAATGATATTTGAATAGAAGATTTTCAGTAAATTGCAGCTTAAATTTCAATCTGTACTTCACACAAAACTATTATATGGCTTCAGAAGTAATGCACTGTAAGTAATGCACTGTTTTTTTTATAGTTGTGAATAAACAAAGATTATTGGAGTACATTTACACGAAAATAGTTGTAAATCTTTTTTCTACTTTCTCATTGAGAAATCTCTCAGATTTCATTAAAAAGATCTTTATTTGTGTTCCGAATATGAACGAAAGTCTTACGACTAAATGATGACAGAAATGTCAAGTTGGGTGAGCCTTGAAAATTAAAAAATTATAAATCATCAGCTTGTTTTGACCAGGAAATACATCCATGAGATCTCTAATTCTCAACTTTAACCTCTTTTGATGTAAAGTCCGGCTCGATTGGTCCAAATCAAGGGGGTAATCCATCAGCCGGAAGTTGAAGCCTCGCGGGAGCCGCCATTGTAGACGAACTTCACCTGCTGTTAGCCTCCCATTGACTCCCATTCATTTTGGCGTCACTTTGACAGCGAATAACTTTACATCTGAGGCGTCCAAAGACTTAATTTGTCTATTATTTATTTCTAAAGAAACACGACAATGTATAAAATGCTCCATTACTTTGTATCTTACGTTACGGCCCCGTAGAAGCCGTTTTTGTAAAAATAGGCTAAAGATTGCGTCATAACCACAGGACTTTCTGTCGCACAATAGAGACATTACCGTATAGACAGGAGGAGAAGCTCGCGGCAATTTTTTACTGTCTATGAGGCAATCGGGGGGACATGGAGGGATAAAGTCAAGGTAGAAGCCCATAAATAGAGAGTCCATAAAAGCAACGGGACAAAATATTTCAACAACGTTTTTGAGGAATTAGGTGATTCAGATTTGTCTTGGCACAGCTACTAGAAAATCTCAACTGTCAGACTGTCGTCACGCTCAGTTTGAGCCTGCGCAGTCGCTCAGACATCAGACAGGAAGTGCAATAATCGGGCTTCAGTCTTCTCCGTTGAAATCAATGGGGCCGCTGTGTCCATTTCTTTTACTGGCTATGGTCCAAATGCGGCATCCAATCAGCGGAAGAAGGTTACTCTGCGTATTGCTTGCCTTTCCTTTTTACGCAACACAATAAGATTAAATGGAACACAATTTCTTATGTATTTTCTCGTTATTTCATCTAACTCCAAAAATGAATAAAGTTTTAATGATATCTGTGTATCATTAAAATGAATGAATATTTGATTATAGTTTTAAACTGATTATATTTTACCCGCTTAGATCAGGAAACTATACCGCTCTGCAGTCCTTCTCTCAAGGCTGCACGACACACTCTGTCAGGTCCAATCATCAAATCGGAGGTAAGTTTGACTAAATATCTAAGATTTGCTGTATTCACACGCACATAATCAAAGACATATATATAGTCCCCTTGAAGCGCCTCCTCTAGAAGTTAAATCAGTGAATTACGTTAGTAGGGATGAATGACCACCATGAAAGACACAAGCCGATCAACTGACTTCTCTTAAACTGGCTTCAGGTCAAACCCGTGGCCGAGACCACGCAGATTTATCTAAAGTAATCATTAACTTAAAACAGTGGATATAGACACACCGGAAACTAGGAAGATCAAATCAACATTTGCTGATACTAGTCGGCGATGTCTCCTCGTTCAAGTACACTTAAAATGATATCAGAAATTAGCCGTCGCTAAAACTGACCAAAAGATGTGGAAATATACGAATCCGATAATCTAATAGGGAAAAAACAGTTCAGAGTCATCAGAATAAAATCAAACGTTTACAATTTATTGACCAGGTAATGAAGCAATAATTCAAAATCCAATTCATGAAATCATCAGTTAATCATATCATAACAACAATTCAGAAATCGAGGAATTTGGAGAAAGTATTACTAGGCAACGAAAATTACACAGCGATTGTGTGGGCAGTCAACCTACAGACTCCTCGAACATTTTCTGCTCCTTTCCCTTATATACCCAGATAATTTAATATTCTTACCAAATGGTGTTGTCTGTCATTATAATTAGATTTTGGTCCCTTCTAGAGGGGTTCACACTTTGAAAGGGTTCTTGTTTTACATACAGGAGGTAGTTAGAATGGAGGATCTGGGGGAGGGACACATCACTTTAAAACTTATTTTTAGCTTTTCATTATAGTTGGGAGAATGAGACCATTTTACCAGGCGCACTGAGACACTTAAAATGAGACCAAACATGTATAGTTACTTCTTGTACATATTTAACATTGCATATGTTTTCAGTGTATTATAGGTGAGGAGGAGGAGGGGGATGCAAGGGAGGTTGTGTGTGTGAGGTGTGAGCTGCACTGTGTGCTGCATCTCAGAAGTCCCTGTTGCATATGCAGGAGATAGTTCAAGTGTTAATTTTTAGGAGGGCCTTTTGTTTTCTCGAGGGGTTGATCAGACTTACTGGCACCAGTCTTACACAGATGCTGATTACACAAACTCAAAGACTAAGCATGTCAACTGGCATACACACACATTTCTATCTGTTTCTGTTGACTTCTTCCACCACGCCGTTCAAAGGACTTCAAGGGTTTGACAATATAATGTTTGTATTATAATTTTTTGTAAAAATTTTGAGGACACAAGAAGTAAACTATGGATTCACTCTTTGTTACTCTACGATTTACTGCAGGATTATGAGCTGAATAGGGAGGAAGGGTTAGATAACTGATGACGCAAAAGAGGAAGAACTTAATTCCTGATGCAAAAACATTTATGGTCTTTCTGGAGCATTTTGTATTTGTAAGTATAGTTAATATTTTCATAATTAAGGTAAAAAAATATTAGATATCAACTTACATTTTGTGTAACCTTAATATTTCTCCTGAGATCTTTTGTTCTTTTACATATTTATTCCATCTTTGTGACTTTCAGTCTTTTCTCATGCCCTGGGACATTGAAATATAGCCCAAAGCTTGCTTGTTGATACACATGCTTAGCAGCACTAATAGAGCCTTAGAATAGATGTTGTTGTGTTCTCATTGGCTGAATACTTCACCCTGCCTTGCATACAGGAAATGGGCTGTGTTAACAGGAAGTTGTCCATCTCAATCAGCAAATAGCTGACTCCTGAATACTTCACCCTGCCTTGCATACAGGAAATGGGCTGTGTTAACAGGAAGTTGTCCATCTCAATCAGCAAATAGCTGACTCCTAGATGAGCCAGACAAATGATACTTAAAAAAACACTCAAACACATACATCTAAATAGGGGCATACTAATACTGTTTTTATATACTATTTTAAATACAGTCAGTTTCTAAATGCCCTAACAGAAAACATTTAGCATTTTTTAAAACAATATAAGCAACATTATTCTCCCTTGGGAGACTTCCCTATATTAATGTCAGCATGAAACAGAAGTTGCGATAGTCTTTTCTTCCATATTGTGATGCACTGTATATCAGAGTGAAATGGCTTCTCAAACAAGAAATAATGTTGGGCGGGACTTGACTTGATTGGATCATTGGGGTTTGCTATTGCTGTGATCTCATGTGAGTGACAGTTTGTCCTGCCATCACACCAGTAAACAGGTCATCAGAGGAGAGATGTCATTGAAAGAAGGAGGGAAGCACAATAGCACAAATATTTTATACTGACCCTTAAATACATTACTGTTTCACCAATCTGTATTACATATTTGGGTCTTTAGTGAACCGGATCTACACTCACCTAAAGGATTATTAGGAACACCTGTTCAATTTCTCAATAATGCAATTATCTAATCAACCAATCACATGGCAGTTGCTTCAATGCATTTAGGGGTGTGGTCCTGGTCAAGACAATCTCCTGAACTCCAAACTGAATGTCAGAATGGGAAAGAAAGGTGATTTAAGCAATTTTGAGCGTGGCATGGTTGTTGGTGCCAGACGGGCCGGTCTGAGTATTTCACAATCTGCTCAATTACTGGGAATTTTACGCACAACCATTTCTAGGGTTTACAAAGAATGGTGTGAAAAGGGAAAAACATCCAGTATGCGGCAGACCTGTGGGCGAAAATGCCTTGTTGATGCTCGAGGTCAGAGGAGAATGAGCCGACTGATTCAAGCTGATAGAAGAGCAACTTTGACTGAAATAACCACTCGTTACAACAGAGGTATTCAGCAAAGCATTTCTGAAGCCACAACACGCACAACCTTGAGGCGGATGGGCTACAACAGCAGAAGACCCCACCGGGTACCACTCATCTCCACTACAAATAGGAAAAAGAGGCTACAATTTGCAAGAGCTCACCAAAGTTGGACAGTTGAAGACTGAAAAAATGTTGCCTGGTCTGATAAGTCTCGATTTCTGTTGAGACATTCAGATGGTAGAGTCAGAATTTGGTGTAAACAGAATGAAAACATGGATCCATCATGCCTTGTTACCACTGTGCAGGCTGGTGGTGGTGGTGTAATGGTGTGGGGGATGTTTTCTTGGCACACATTAGGCCCCTTAGTGCCAATTGGGCATCGTTTAAATGCCACGGCCTACCTGACCATTGTTTCTGACCATGTCCATCCCTTAATGGCCACCATGTACCCATCCTCTGATGGCTACTTCCAGCAGGATAATGCACCATTTCACAAAGCTCGAATCATTTCAAATTGGTTTATTGAACATGACAATGAGTTCACTGTACTAAAATGGCCCCCACAGTCACCAGATCTCAACCCAATAGAGCATCTTTGGGATGTGGTGGAACGGGAGCTTCGTGCCCTGGATGTGCATCCCACAAATCTCTATCAACTGCAAGATGCTATCCTATCAATATGGGCCAATATTTCTAAAGAATGCTTTCAGCACCTTGTTGAATCAATGCCACGTAGAATTAAGGCAGTTCTGAAGGCGAAAGGGGGTCAAACACAGTATTAGTATGGTGTTCCTAATAATCCTTTCGGTGAGTGTATGTCTAACACGGATGGATCTACCTGTCACGATAATATAAAACTATCCTGATATTAGAGTAACAAATACAGAAGAATAAAACTAAGCATATTTTGTTACCTTTTAGAGCTTGGAAAGGTTCAGTTTGAGCAGATGTTTTATACCATCATCACTGTCCTAGTCAGAGCTCATTTCCCAGTACATTCAGCATCTGGCTCATATCCTCCATCTCAAACATAGGGGCAGGTTTACTAAACAGGGCAAATAGCATGAGAGCGCAATTCCAAAGCAGCGCAGATGGGAGTGGAAAGTTCTGCGCGTTATCTACTGACGACGCGCAAATTAAAGAACACAGATGCAACGCAGTCAGATTATTTCCAGGTAGAGTCTGGTTTAAGACGTGCTTTTTTGGGGCGTTAAATAATGGCGCAAACACCAGTAGGCCTACAATGACGATTGCAAACTTTAGTAAATCACCTTGCGTGATTCATTTAAATACTCTCCTCCCATAAATTTTGCGCCTGATAGGGAAACTCCTACAAATGCATATGCAATAAGATCAGCTGCAAAATAACTGTGTCCACGCCTTTTCAGAGCTAATTTTTCCCTGCGTGTCTTTAGTAAATCCTGACAGTAGTTTTTTAACCCCAAAAGAGGGTTTGCGCTGGCGCAAGCTGTTAGTAAATATTAAGCGTAGGGTCAGTTCTGGCAGGTCACGTTAGTCAAGCTTACATCAGCTGACTCTCAGCTGATCCACGTCTACCTAGGAATACGACGCCTATCACTGTATACATATATAAGCTCCTTCAGTATTATCAGCAGCTATCACGTTTCTCAGGAGCTAATTACCCTCCTCCCTCCCCAGCTCCTCCTCTCTTTCAGTCAGGATTTGGCATTCTGAGTGCTCTTTGAATCTGAATAAATTCTCGAATTATGTTGTACTTTAAAATATTGAATTAATGATATCTGCAATACATTCATGTTGGTTCTGTTCTGTTTACACTAAGGGGGGTTATTGCTGCTCTTATCCATGCTAGGCTGTTCTTGCCCAGAACAGAACCATACCGCCAATCCGAACTGTATCTTAATTGTCAATCGTATTTGACGATATTGGTCCTGACAGAACTAGCCCGTATTCTCAAAACTATCATTTTCAACATCTTCAAAATCAATATTTTGATTGCTGACAGCTTCTTTACCAGATCCACCATCAAGTGACTATGGCACTAATATTTGATTGCGTTCAGTACTTGCTCTGCAGTAAATCGCTGAGCCATTTCATGTTTTGCTGATGATACTTAATATTCTTTTGTTTTCTGCCTGCAGTAACTATGAGTGAAACTTCACTTCATCATTGTGTATCAGACATAAAGGTGATAAAGGTGAATTGGACTTATTCAGTCATTAAATATTCAATTATTGTTGTGCAGAAAAAAATGCTTGGACTCTAACACACCTCGAGTAGTTAGTGACCCCATACAGAAAACAGGCATTCTTTTATAATTTTATTCTTGTTATATTGTCTATAATGAATTGATTGAGGAATACTAAGAAGGTTGATGTCTAACTTTTAAAAAAATGAATGAGGAGGACTGTAGCGAATGACGTCCTAGGGTCACTAAAGACCGAAGATATGGGTTAACCCTCTGAGGTCGGCTATCGCGCCGGCGCGATAGTCTCGCTTTTTTCTTATCAGTGCAAAAGAAACTCAAAATACTCTGTTGATTTTGATCTAACATATTAAGTGTTGTACATCATTAGATCCTGATAAGTGTCTATTTTTTTTGTGGATACTCACAATAAAAACAGTGTTGTGCTTTTCGCCAAATAAAGAAAAAACAAACATGTTGCGCGTTTTGCCTTCTCTCTGTCAGTTAAGTCCGAAAATTAACTGTAATTCCGCGAATACTTGTCATACAGGCACGAGTGTTTTTCCATAATGAAGCTTGAACTCTCTTCTTTTAAATGAATTAATTTATATAAAAAAACAAATATTCTTAGTTTATGTAATCTGTATGAAAAGAGAGAGATGTCAGTATTTTTCTTTCCAGCTCATTATACCTAATTACGCGTTAATGTGCCACGCCCACGGAGAGCGCGCGCTATTCAAACGCAAATGGTCTAAGGCAAGCCATTCAAACATGCCAACGCCCACCAGCTGGATTATAAAACACATCGTGTTTAGTAAGTATCTTGTACAGCTGTGTACACAGCGTATCCTTTCGCTGTGAGGAATCATACTATCTAACCCTGGAAAATGTACCAGAAGTGCTGGTAGTTTCATTTCGAGGAGCAACGGATCCAGCTGATGTAGTAAGTCATTTATTCTTAAGTGCTTTGTTCTAATCGCGATATTGAATAGTGTCTGACTGTAAACCGCAAAAAGACTGTTTAAATATGAATTGCGTGTCTGTGTGTAGGCTAAATGATGAGTGACAGCACAGGCGCGCCGGCTTTGTTTACTACAGTTATACAGCGCGTGTCTGTGCCTTGTTCATTCACTCTCGCACCTACATTAGTAAACGTTATGTTTACATGAACACATCCAAACTATATTGCTATAGCCTACTAAGATGAGTAAAAATAGACTGAAATATGTTTAAATAAAATGTCTGTATAAGCAACAAGCTGCAAATTCACATGTATATACAAATATATCATACACAATATATTACAGACTAAATATGAATGTTTAGACAAGATTTTGTGATTAGTTTTGGATAGATTATAAAGTTTTGACTGTAAAAAAAGACTACTGTCACATTAAATAGGTACGCTTTTGTTCACCAATTTCTGCTCCTAGTTAAATATAGAGCCCGTTCTCATCCTTTGGCGTCATATAGGTGACGCCATATGACAAAACGGCGAAATACTACGCACATGGCACCCTTTAGCGTGAATATAACAAGCGAACCCAAGGCGTCATAAAGTTGACTGGCATCCTTTAGCGTGAATATGAGACGCAGACCCTACCCCACACCTAAACCTACCCATCACAGTGCGTGTTATATTGACGCTAAAGGGTGCCATGTGCGTAGTATTTCGACGTTTTGTCATATGGCGTCACCTATATGACGCCAAGGGATGAGAATGCGTTGAAATATACTATAGTATGATGTTTTGTCAAAAATAAAGTAGGTATATTGAATTATCAACTAAGATGTTATTATAGTGTTTGTTCCAATATTCAAACTACTGAATCCTTACCTTTTTTAATACGTATGATAAAATGTATACTTTTTACAAAGAAATACACTTGAAATATTGTTAAAATTGTAATTGTTGTTGTAATTGTAACCTATTTGTAATTGGTTACAATTTCTAATTGTAAAATATGTATAGGCTATATAGATAATTTCTTTTCTTGCATTCTTTGGGATCCTGTGACACACCTGTGTGAAAGGGCTAATTAATATGCAGCTCATTATGCGGCACATTATCCGGTCTTTGTCTTCTCAGGTGTGAACACGCCTCCACGCATATTGCCTTTCCAAACAAAAGGTGTCTAATAAAATTTAAATCAGTGTATGTTTTTGTGTAAATGATTAGGCAGGATGATTTTCAGATCATTTTGAAGCAAAAATTCTAGGCAACAACACTCATTAGTCAAAAGTCTTGTGGACACATATTTAGTATGTGTTTTGTGGCCTTATTTCAGACACTTTAAGTTTTAGTTTTTTCAATAACCATGCACAAGCAATATTCTCTCAAATACAACATGTACATACATGTTGCTTAGATATTACGGTAGCCCAGTTTGTGCTATATTGAGTGAATTTACACCTTTGCCATTAACATGTTTATAAATAACTGAAAAAAGCACAAATGTCAGAGCATGTCAGAACACCTCAAGGACCCCAAAAACCCCTTAGACCCCAGAGGGTTAAGGGTTAAGGGTTAAAGAGGTTCAGCTGACAAAAAGATTTGGGAATCCCTGACTCAAACCCAAACCTGTTGATTTTATTAGATTTACAATGAAACATGATTTGGCTGGTTAATAAGCCTTTCAGACAAGGACCACTTCAAATGTCTTTGCAAGTCATTTTTGTTATGTTTTTTTCCCCCACAAAATTTGGCCGTTACAAGCCAAACGTCTTAGCCTAGTAAAAAATACCTAGACAGAAATATTAAGTGACATCTCTCTACAAAGACGTTGTTGTCATGACAGCAGTGGTAACAGTGTAATGTATAATCATTGTGTGAGTAATATGTTTGCAGTCCAAAGTAAATTTGGGGTTTTGTGTGTTTTCTATGTGACAGAAAACTGATGATAGAGAAAAACAGATGTCGAGTCTCAGAGAAACCAAATTAATCTATTTTTTCACTGTTTTCATAACTCCTCTTGAATCATCACTTACTGTCTCAGAACAAGTTCGATAACAGCTAAGAAGTTGGCAGCATGAACTTTTACAACATGAGGAAGCAATAAAATCCAGACCGTTTGGTTGGATTGTCGCCTCTGAGGCCCAATTTTTTTTTATTTATTTTTTTATCACAGTTAATTGTTAGTGAAGAGAGCTACTTCTTTTTCTTGTTTGCTCCTAAGACATGTTTCCTAATTGAATTGAAAATAGCAAAGCAGATATTGCAGAGAAAATGACAAGTACAAGCAGGAAAAGAGCTTTGGCTCACATCAGGGTTGTGGGAAGCTCCTGTGCTGAACAGGATATGAGGTCGTGTTCAGACAGATGGAGGATAACACATTTGTCCTCACATTCAGTGGCATTCACTGACCGGCTATTTTATGTGGTTACCACTTAAAGGAGAAGGTTAGGTCATATACAGTCGAATATGAGAATAAAGTAATAAACTCTATTTTATCATCTTTACAATCATCGTAAGACCATGGCTTTTGGAAATATGACCTCATCCTATTAAATGAATTGCTCTTTGTGAATAGTTTCTTTCTTGGAGAAAGAAAGAATAATCGTTCTTGGATTAATCAATCAATGAGTTAAAAAATCATTTTAAAGTAGTGTTTTTTCATGAAGACTAGACATAAGAAATAAATTACTCTTAATATTAGCTCTTAATGTTTCTCTGGGCTTATTTTACAATAATGATTCACCAATACACACACACGCACGCACGCATGCATGCATGCACACACACACACACACACACACACACGTTCCGTAAGCAGTCATTTGATCAGTAACTAGGAAGGTTCCAGTTTCACTGGAAATTTACTGGATACTATTCGCAAGTACAGCGGCAACAAATCAAGTGTTGAACCAACATGCAAATTATTCAATTTGACAATTTGAAGGAAAGAAAATCCATTTTAATAAGAAAAGCAGTGAGTTTTTGTAATGACTAAAAAGATCAGTAATACTATTAGAACTAGCTTTTTTAGATTTTGGCAGATATTATATTTTTTTTTAAAAGTGAATATACAGCATGTGTATGAAATAAATAAAAATAAAAATGCTAGACAATCTTTTACAGCCGTCCTGTACAGTGAATTTTTTTATTTTTTTTTTCATTTTCTTGCTTATTGACATGCAGAGCAAACTGACTTGAGTAGCAACATTTTCAGTTTAAATCAAATGATCTGCAGAAGGTTCACCTCAACTGGACAGACCAATATGAATGACAAACAGTTTTTTTTTTACCAATAGTATTTTTGTAAATCTATGTTTAGAGGTTCAAAAATCTAAAGGTGCACATTTGAATGTGCATGGCACTTCTGACAACATGTTAGCATCAAGACAAGCAGTCAGTAGGTGAGCTCAAATAAGAAAGAAAGAAAGAGAGCTGGAGAGCTGGAGAGCTGGAGAGGGTAAGAAAGTGAAAGAGAAGAGGCAGAGAAGAGAGAGGTATGTTGGATGCTGATTGTGGTTTGCTTGCATCAGTAAAGTTTATGTCTTCGTCGCTCTCTCTTCAGTATATTTAGATAAGAGCGTGTTGCCAGCGGGTGAAATGGTAACAAGTCCACACGTGCTGTACCGCACACACTCAAACGCTCAAAGAACAACATGGTACAGTAACTTTCCGAAGTGCCTTATAAAGGCATGCAGTCAGTTCAGAGATTATATATTATACAAAATATTTTTTTCATTGAATTAATATCAATAAACTAATAACCTGGAGTGATTTAGAGACCGCAGTGCTAGTGATGTACAGTAGTCTTGTGATTTCATCCACTCAGCATTGTTTCATAGCAATTTAGACAGTAGCCAGAGTGCAATTCCTGCCAACATTCCCGTTAGAGATAGGACTGTCTCAACTGCCCTGTGTTAGTCCTATATATGGCAATTTGAAGGGAGAATAGCCTATATGAGATAAGAGAGAGAGTTTTATAAGGTACAGAGAGAGTTAACTGACAGTTGGTTAAATTTGATTAGGCCCATTTATATCTGCACAATAGACTTGGTTGCAAATGTCCAGG
This sequence comes from Tiaroga cobitis, assembly GCA_030578255.1. Classification (NCBI taxonomy): domain Eukaryota; kingdom Metazoa; phylum Chordata; class Actinopteri; order Cypriniformes; family Leuciscidae; genus Tiaroga; species Tiaroga cobitis. The sequence goes on along the minus strand of CM060595.1, from coordinate 35,349,253 downwards.
GTCACACTCTCCAAAATTGACATACAAATATATGTGGAAATATATGGAAATGCAAAACTAAATGCACATATGCAAATAGAAAACTGAAGTTCTGTTAATTTACAGCAATTATTTAAATTATGCTGTTTGTAATGTTTCAATATTTTTTCAATATTTTACAACTTTAGTGTACAATTTCTGCAGCACTTGTATCACCAACAAAATTAAAAACTTGCAATATGGCATATTTAACTGATAGAGGAAGTATTTTAACCTGAAAAAAATGACACATTAACTTGATTATTTTTAGTAAGATTAGCCATTTTGTTTTAGAGTACTGATACGTATATGTTAAATGTGCATATTTTCTACATTGGCAACATGAATGTTAACGATAAATGTTTGCTCCAGTGTGCTCCACAAGTTGTTGTTTTTTATTAATGGAAGGTGCCTGTAGGTGATCAAAGTCCTCAAACGGCTTTTACTCGACAAAATCTCTGGGTGTCTCTGGAAAACATCAACATGACAACTTGACAAGCAGCTTCTTTAGTAAGTTACTTATTTCATCATTCATGTCTCTTTAAGCTAAATGTAGCTGTTTGTTGTTGATGTCCTCTTAATCTCCAGTATAATGTGTTTGAAGTCTTTAATAATTACAGTCCCTCAACGACCACCTTTGCTCTTTACACACACACATATGCAGTACAAACCAAATGACCAGCACAATACATTCTCTCCTAGGGTTGAGTTTCTGGTTACTGTGTTGTTTTTGGTTTGCCCAAGGGAGAATACTTAGCAGCTGTCAAGACTTGTTCTACTAAAGCTTGCATTAAAAGCACACATAAAAACCAGAGATGACAGGCATAATTTAAGCCATAATTTCTTTAATGAGTGTTCCCTCTGCGAAGCACAAACTATGAAAGCTTGGGATTTAACCAAGCTCCTAAAATTATGCACAATGCAAAACCTAAAAAAAATTTTTCGAGAGAGTGAGAGAAAGAGGAAAATTGACATTCTGTTAAAACAAATTCCCTTCCCCCCTTCCTTCCTCTTTCTTTTTTTTTTTTTTTCACACACATACTAACATACAATATAATTACACAGAGCAGTTTTAATAGACAAATGCATAAGGGAAAATAAAAGAATAGTGTTTGGCTAAAAGTGACTGACAAACTGACAATAAAGAGCAGAGGTACTCCTAGGAAACTCACAGATTCAGTTCCGACAGCAGAGCAGGAATTCCTTCATCTACACACAACACACACACACACACACACACACACACACACACACACCCAACACACACACACACACACACACACAGACACACACACACACCCAACACACACACACACACACACACACGTAGTAACATGATGGAGTTATGAGTGCCTTCTGTTTTGTGTTATCTCAAACACTCTCAAATCCATCTGTGTAGTGTCACAGAAACGCATTCATATTTATACTGCACCGGCCATTGGATTATGTTGCATAAAACAATATACATCTCACAATATCATATATGGTCATATTTTATGTCCAGCAGATGAATTACTGTGAACTCACACTAATCATGGCTTTAAAAGTACACATATTCTGGAACGCATGGAGTGTATTAATGCCTGCAGGTATTTTTTCCTATTGATTTTTTTTTACATGTTTACATACTGTTCCTTTCTCTTCCTTCTTGTCATTCTATATATTAAACAGTCCACTGGAAACCAGTACTCATTTTATGCATGCTAAAATGTCTTTAATTAAATAGCATTTCTTTTTTATACTGATGTGCACAATCTGTATACCTACGGTATAAACGTACACCCTTTGTGAGCTCTTACACATCCAAACAGACATGTACGAAAGCGTGTTAGAAGTCACCTGGTTTGGGTTCGAGACGTCAAGCTATAAATTCTCCCAATAGAATATTTTCCTTCAGCCCCCACACAGATGCTATGTAGTATGCCGCTTTATGGATGTCAGAAATTAATGTGTCCTGCTAGCCTGTCAAAATGAGCTATTATGTTGTCAGTCTTTGTTTATTGTTGTAAAACAACATAGCTGTCATGCTGATGACATACTGTATAATGGTTGCCATCTCTGAATAGTTTTGTAAATTCTTGTGAGCACCTTTGTTGTTTGCCGCTACCTGTCATGATAAACTTTATTAACAGACATGTTGCGGGATCCGGTTTGCTTGACACATTGTAAATTGGTTCTCTACCTCATTTGTAGATCTGGGGTCACAAAGCCTTAACCTAAACAGGCTTTTTATGGGTGACATGTGTAGCCTTCTAACCACCTGCCTTAGATATTTATAGAGACAGTGTGATATTAATAACCAGGATCCAGAATTAGCTGGCAATAGTTACTAAACTGAGAAAATGTGCCAGCCATAAATATTTCTTAACATCCACAAAACAGTAATTAGCTTTTTTTATTAGGCTATTATAATTTTAATATATATATTATACATGTGGCCCTTATAATCTTAAAATCGTACAACCTATAAAATGCATTTGATTTCAAAACAGACATGGTCATTTGAAATGATAAAAGGCCTCATTCGGAATTCAAATCAGATGACCCAGCTAAACAAAGTGAACTGCAATCATTAACGACACCTGCCTCAGGTGCTTATTTTCATAAAGACATCAGAGAGCATTGTGAATACAGCAGGGTTATGGGAGCTTAGCGGACCATAACTGTAGAGACCCAGCAGCTTTTGTCTGAGTACATGTACTGTAAATAAACACTCCATAAAAACATATTAAGAGTTCTTTTACATGACTTATGGTCAAACAGCACTTAACTCTGTAAGTGTCTTTCAACAATTTGCCAAGAAGTGATGCTTTTCATTAGGGTTTCATAGAGTCTGGTTTGAAATGTATCGCAGGCGTTTACTGAACAGAAATGAGGTAAACCTTTGAAAGAAGAATTATTATTGGTTTTTAAAAAAGTTACTTTTTATGTAATATGTATTAATTAATTGGGTAACACCTTAGAATAATGGTCCGCCATTAATTAATGAAACTATGCAGGAAGTAATGCAGGACAAAAGAGTAATACATTAACACTATGGAAACAAGATTAACTAATCAGTAATTAAATCAAATTTAGGACTGATATACACTCACCTAAAGGATTTTTAGGAACACCATACTAATAAAGTGTTTGACCCCCTTTCGCCTTCAGAACTGCCTTAATTCTACGTGGCATTGATTCAACAAGTTGCTGAAAGCATTCTTTAGAAATATTGGCCCATATTGATAGGATAGCATCTTGCAGTTGATAGAGATTTGTGGGATGCACATCCAGGGCACGAAGCTCCCTTTCCCCCACATCCCAAAGATGCTCTATTGGGTTGAGATCTGGTGACTGTGGGGGCCATTTTAGTACAGTGAACTCATTGTCATGTTCAATAAACCAATTTGAAATGATTCGAGCTTTGTGAAATGGTGCATTATCCTGCTGGAAGTAGCCATCAGAGGATGGGTACACGGTGGCCATAAAGGGATGGACATGGTCAGAAACAATGGTCAGGTAGGCCATGGCATTTAAACGATGCCCAATTGGCACTAAGGGGCCTAAAGTGTGCCAAGAAAACATCCCCCACACCATTACACCACCACCACCAGCCTGCACAGTGGTAACAAGGCATGATGGATCCATGTTCTCATTCTGTTTACGCCAAATTCTGACTCTACCATCTGAATGTCTCAACAGAAAACGAGACTCATCAGACCAGGCAACATTTTTCCAGTCTTCAACTGTCCAATTTTGGTGAGCTCTTGCAAATTGTAGCCTCTTTTTCCTATTTGTAGTGGAGATGAGTGGTACCCGGTGGGGTCTTCTGCTGTTGTAGCCCATCCGCCTCAAGGTTGTGCGTGTTGTGGCTTCAGAAATGCTTTGCTGAATACCTCTGTTGTAACGAGTGGTTATTTCAGTCAAAGTTGCTCTTCTATCAGCTTGAATCAGTCGGCTCATTCTCCTCTGACCTCTAGCATCAACAAGGCATTTTCGCCCACAGGACTGCCGCATACTGGATGTTTAATCCCTTTTCACACCATTCTTTGTAAACCCTAGAAATGGTTGTGCGTGAAAATCCCAGTAACTGAGCAGATTGTGAAATACTCAGACCGACCCGTCTGGCACCAACAACCATGCCACGCTCAAAATTGCTTAAATCACCTTTCTTTCCCATTCTGACTTTCAGTTTGGAGTTCAGGAGATTGTCTTGACCAGGACCACACCCCTAAATGCACTGAAGCAACTGCCATGTGATTGGTTGATTAATTAATTAATCATTAATTGAATCAGTGAAATAACTATGCCACACCTTTAAAAAACTACAACTGACCAATATAGACTTAAGTAAATGTTGCTTTTCTCAATATTATCTGGATATAGAAGTCCTGTGTGATTGGACAGTTTTTAGTGTAAGGCTGGTGTTTGGTTGAGCTCTTTGTTGTCATGTCATGTTATTCCCATGTTTCCTTTGTGTTCATGACATGTGCTTTTGTTTTCATTTGTGTTACGTTCTCATTGGTCTATTGTTTCATTGCGTTCAGGTGTTGCTCATTTGTTCATCAATAGTCTGGTAATAGCCCTCATGTTGCCATGTCTAGCTTTGTCATCCTTGGATTCTGTAGTCCACTTTTGTGAGATTGATGTCCATGCCACGGCATGCTTTTCCAAGTTATGTTTATGTTTGTTTAAGTCATGTTTACTTCCAAGTCATCATTTTGTTTTATACACATTTTGAATCATAAATAAACTGCACTTGGGTACAGAAAACTGACTCAACCGACTTTAGTGGAATAGTTAGATATACATTCCACCGGAACTCGACTCGTGAACGCGCATACAGCCGTTTCCAGAAGCCAGTGATCATAGTTTATAAAGTTTTAAATTATGGATATGTTTCTAAACCCGTCACTTCACTTCAGAAGGCATTTATTAACCCACTGGAGTTGTATGGATTACTTTTTATGATGGATGGATGGATGGATGGATGTGCTTTTTTGGAGCTTCAAAAACTTGGACACTAGCCAGGCTATTATTTATTATAACTCTGATTGTGTTCGGCTGAAAGAAGAAAGTCATATCCTGCACCTAGGACGGCTTGAGGGTAAGTCAATTATGGGATCATTTAAATTTTTGGGTGAACTATTCCTTGGAATGAAGAAAAATATTCCTTAAAATATTCCTACCACTTTTTCCATTTTTTGTAAACTTGCTATATTATGGGAAATCCCAAAGTTTTCTAAACTTATAAACAATAACAAGGGGCAGTAAAGGGCTCAATGCATCAGGTGCTCATTCTACAACACCATGTAGAAGTTCTGAGTATAAAGTGCATTTAAGATTGTTCATTGTTTGAGTTGGTACATTCCATGCTGAGAACATTGAGAATAATCTCTCTCATGCCCACACACTCCGTTCTCCCTCTCTAGGAATTATTTTTATTTGGTATCTTCGATTCAGATTTCGTGACCCAAGTACAGTCTGTAACGCAGGTCAGTGAGTCAAATGTGCGCTGAATACCACAGTCCCAGCAACCTTTAACTCTAAAATATAGCTCCCTGGTGACTTCTTCCCTCTCCCAACAGCATGGGAAGCATGTGAAGCATGTGAAGCGACAAGCTGCACCAGAAGAGAGGTGGAACACTGATAAGAAAAGACACACACAGGCGTATCTGAACATGTGCACACCGAATAGCACACAAATATGAGGCAGATGACAAGTGTAGTATGCACACATGAACACTCCCTCACACAGACAAATGTTGTCAGTTTGCACTCAAACCTTGTTCTTGGTCACAGCATGTTCAATTTGGCCTCGTTTTCATCTAAATGCAGGCTGTTGTGGCTTTCATTAGCATCAGAAAATGTCCCAGTACAATATGTCTCACTAAAGATCTTCTTATCTAAATGTGAGAGACAAACAATTACTACCAATGTTTTGTCAATTCACTTCATGTACCGTTCTAACCAGCTGGCTCAGATAAATCAAGAGGCCAAGTGAAATCTATTGTCTTTTATATCCAGGGTCCAATGACAAAGGTGAGTGAATTGAGAAAATTGAGAAACATGAGAAAAAATGGGAAGTTGTATTTATACATATTACACAATACATATTTTCTTTTATGTTTTTTGAAAGGGGTCCAATGCTCAACAAGGCTGTATTTATTTGATCAGAAATACAGTATAAATATTGTGAAATATTATTATAAAGTCTATTTTTTTAAAGGTGCAATGTGTAAAAATTTTGAGTATCTATTAACAGAAATGCAATATGACATCCATAACAATGTTTTCAGTGGTGTATAAAGAACTTACAGGGTTGTGGACTCGAGTCGCATGACTTGGACTTGACTTGGTCTCGAGTCCCAATTTTGATGACTTGCGACTCGACTTAGACTTTGACAACAATGACTCTCGACTTGACTCGAAATTGAGCCCTGTGACTTGGAAAGACTTGACCTACCTTCTAAAACCACAGATCAGAGTTGTAATAATCACTGTTGTATAGCACTGTATCATGATGCATGATCACAGCGCTGCTTTCGCACGTTTGGCACTGAGCCAGAGAGCGCTTGATAGAGTGCGTTCAGCAGCGCTTGTCAGTTGTCAAGCCCCCTTGACGGGCTATGACGTGTAATGACGTAGAGTGATCTCATTGGTCGCACGTCAGAGGCGCCCGCGCCATTGGATGTGCAGTTGCCGCAGCACAGCCTATGAGCGAGCCAGACGCACAATGTGCTAGCTGTGCAGCTGCAAATGCGTTTTACATATATGCTTCAGTAAAGCAAGGAAAAGGAGTTTCCCCACTGCGTACAGACCATTTCAACGGCTATTTGTAGATGTACGGAAGTGACGTGTTTGCCCTTCAGACGTTTCCGGTTAGTTAGCGCGCACATTCGTATAATTAATATATTAGTTTCACCTTTTAAGTTGAATCACTGAAATAAATTAACTTTTGCATGATATTCTAATTTTTCGAGTTTCACCTGTGTACACACACAGCAAATCTGCATGTGACTACTTGAAAACCATAAAATAACATAATTACCTTCAAGGACCTAAAAAGTGTATTCTGTGTGTTTTATTCTTAATTGTACAATTATTAATCTGCATGTTTCTCTTAAAGGGGTGGTTTACTGCTTTTTTTCTTTGCATGATTGTGTTAATGGGGTGCAATATAACATGTATTCGTGTTTTTTCTTTTTTTTCAAGTCTTATTTTTCATAAATTTCACCTTTATTGTCAGCCGCGTTCTCCTCTGTCCTTTGAACGACTGGTTGACTTCCTGAGTCTATGAAACCACTCCCTCAGAAACAGGCAGTGGGCTCAGATTGGTTAGTTTGGGCCGGTGTGTTGTGATTGGCTAAACTGACTATCGCACGTAGTCCGGATACTTAACGCCTATTACCTTATACGGGCGAAGTTGCGTGTGTGTTCCTGTCACACACCTTGGAAACGTATGAAATGAGTAATGGCATACAGCGATTAGTTTACTAGCGTACATTTAGCATTGTAATATACATGCATGTTCTGTAAAGCTGCTCTGAAACGATACGTATTTTGAATAGCGCTGTACAAATAAATATGAATATTTGCATAGATATACAGACTGACTGACCCAGCAATGCAAGTGAAATGCCCACTTCGTCGGACAAACCATGATAAGTACGTTTTTGACGCTGTTTGACTTGCTTCATCTGCACCAAACACAAGACAGATGTCATCCACATTGTACGAATAAATGTTCCCAACCTTTCTGCCAAGAAATTAATTGTAAGCATCCAGACTGCGATATGCTTTTATCGCATCTCTCGTGTACAGCCGCAACACGCAATCAGATGAGCCGCTAGACTATTCAGGTAAAAAGTTTACGCATCAAAGTCTTATTTAAAGCGTCCGATGATTTTAATCATCATTTATTTTCAGTTTTTGTAAATACTTTAACTTGTCTTTTGCTAGACTTAAAAAGTATGAGCTTGTTTTCACCTATGGTTTTCACAGATCTGTGGTTCTAAAATGGCGCCACCGGAACTGATTCAGGGCCAGACATGCGCAGTAGCATTCCAACGCGTTTGTTATTGTTAACGTCCTTGAAATGGTCTATAGCTACGCAATACTCGTTCCCTCTCTCAGGGAACTGAGGTTACGATAGTAACCGAGTAGTTGTCATTTAGCACACTTTCAGACTGTTTTTTTTTTCAGGCATTTAAATACACAAGTACTAGCGAACCATTTATAATTTGAGAAAAAAAAACACACTGATGTCTAAGTAAGCGGAAATAAATAATAAACCTTTCAAATATAATTTTGAGACATGATTTTTTTTCCCACAACAAACGCACATTTTAGCCTATAGGTAACTATAAAGTCTTCTCCCTGTTCACCAGCCACTCACTTTCATATCTTTCAGGAGAAATGGATGGAATTAAGTTTTGTAAATGACAGGCACGTGCCCCAAAAAGGTGTCACGTGACACTTGATACGTCGCCATGGAAATAGGAATGTTCTAAAATTACTGTCGCGTTATCAAAAAAATTTAACCAGGGACTCAATATTTTAAACTTAATGTGTAGCAAATCACGATTAATTTTCCCAATGAACAGTTACTTTTATTTTTAAATGAAAAATGTTTCCTCTCTCATTTGTAAAATATGGTATAGTAGCAGTTATTTCTTATGCATCTGTGTTTCTCACAGATGTTTTTTTCTTAGGTTTGTTTTTGGTTCCAAATAATGGCTCAAATGCAACCAATTCCACTTCTCAGAGTCTGTCATTCTTGTGCATGCATTATAGATTTCAAAAGATAAAGAACTATTTGTCTGTGTGAGGAGACTGTGACTTAAGGTTTTCTGTTGGGGAGGTTTAGGGTTAGGGGATAGACTATACAGTTTGTGCAGTATAAAAATAATTTTGTGATGTGTGTGTGTGTGTGTGTGTGTGTGTGTGTGTGTGTGTGTGTGTGTCAGTTAACGTTTTTTTCAGTTCCTTTTTTACCCTTTCACTGCATTACGTCTTTGAAGGGGTGTTTACAAAGACAGCTCTTTCAGTACACTAACATGCCTGTGACTTGTAGAGGAAGTGGTCACATCAGGTCTCACACACGGTGACAGAAAAACAGGACGTGATCTAAATGATTCCAGAGATGTAGCTCATAATGCTCATATATTTTATCTATGCATCTTAGGCCATTCCTGGGTGTTTTAGTTGCATCATAGTAACATCAGATGATTTACACTATTTTCATATATTTGCATTTAGAGGGAATATATTGTATTGATCAGAAATTCTATCACAGCAGTCAAGCAGCATAAAGATAGTGTTCTAAAAGTCCACTAAACAAAACTGTTCCAAAATTCACAAACACACTGAACTCCACCAGACAGACAGACTACAAACAGGCACAACACTCGCTTGTTTCCCCAGTTCTTCCTTCCTCTTCAGTTCCCTGACAAAATTGTTTTTTCACACCCTTTCCTTTAGTCAGGAATCAATAAACATGTTGCATTTAACATGGTTACAATTCCCGTCAAGACAATTGTGCAATGTATTTGAAGAGATGTGGTGTGCCACAGTTCGAGTATTGGACCATCTATAAATTTTATAAAACAACTAATGCTAGCAGAAAGAGATGCCCTTTCAAAGGTCATTCTTACAGCGACTCCTTTATATTTCTACATTTTCCAAGTAGGTCTGTCTCTTTTTAGATGTCTCTGACACATACAATTTTTAGAGCTCTACTATAAGGGAGGTGTCCAAAATGTGCAGTGCTGGGTTTCTTTCTTAGAGGATTGAGAAACACCAGAATGATGCTTACGTAACCCTTCCTCATTTAGGACTTTTGAATTATTGAGCGCAAATGAAAGAATTCATTTAATGACTGTTAAAGGTAATTAACATTCATGACTTGATGTCCTACCTGCTTGTCAAGATATATAAATAAATAATTGCCAGATCAAAAACAGCAATTAAAAGGCAATGTGACCGACACTGACCATAAAATGTAAGTTTTCACGGAATATACAATGACGTCACTAAACAGTGACGGCACAACTGTAAGAGCATCATTCACAAGTTTCTGCACAGCCCTAACTACAGCCTAGCATATTATTCTGTCACGTATACGTTGATTATTTGCTACGTTGACGACCAAAAATCATTCAGTTGATCAGTGATATTCTCTCATGGACAACATCATTGCCTTTTCCTTTACATCGATTTCGGATTCTGACTGATCTAACTCCAGTTGCTCGTGTTTCCTGCTATCCTGATTATGATTAACAGTTCTATCTTTGGGATCTCTTTTGATCAGACACACTTCCAGCTTTACACGTGGATATGGAAAATGGAAAATGAAAATATGCTAGGCTGTCTTTTTGACATTTTGATGATATGAACTGAGTAATAATTTATCAGGTATGCTACAATCTCTCCAAACTTGATGCTACTCTCCAAATGTTGCACTTTCCTGCGCGCAAAACAATAAGCATTAAGCAGCAACCAATGATAGTGATTTTGAACTAAAGAAAGCTGATCAAAAATATATTTGCTGAGGGCCAATAGCAAACATAACCTCCAAATATAGGCTACATTTGCATTAACCCGAGCTCGCTCTGTCTCTAACGATGCATGCACCCTGGCGCGAACTGAGCGTTTTTTAATTAATTGCTAACTCATCTTTACTCTTGCACACGGGAACCGAATCGAAAACGCTCGCTTCACGCCAGTGTGCACGCACCGTCATGTAATGCACTTGTTTATGCCGGATCGTTTAAAAAAAACAATGCCAGAACGCAAAAATCCAAAATCGGACATTTTCCGGAACAGGAACCGGCTCAAATTAAGCACTGCTCTGCGCACCCTGCTCACACAGACATCACACGTCATCAGCGTGTTCCTTAAGGCTATGCAGAGTTGTAGACAGACAGTCATCGAGAACTGCAAACAAACAGCAGTTGCCTTTTACTGTTCCTCCTGAACCAAAACAACGAGCTTATGCTGCTTTTACACCATGTCATAACCATAATTAGGAGATGGCTACCCGTGACATTCTACCAGGAGCTGTTCATGTCCTCAAACTCAGATTTATGCATTTCTATGTGAACACTATCAATGCCGAAATGAATCTGCAGCAGTCAGGAGGTACAAGAAAGAGCTGTTTAAGTCCATTATTATTGTAATGTTTTGTGCTTTGAGACATGAGGTAATTTAATGCCATCTCTCGTGATAATTTGCAGAATCTGCTGTGTTGAAGGAGGCATGGCTTTGGAGAGAGCGCTCTGAAGGGAGAGTAAGGTCTGATGTTTACAAAGCTAGCTTTCTATTGCTAGCCTCTCCGAAAGTGCCAACCCTACCTTTAACGTTGATTAGTTACAAGATTTTTAAGGGAGAAAGACAAAAGCCAGGGACCGTGGGCAAAGATGTGCAAACTCTTAAAGCTTTTATGGAAATATTAATTGAGTGCTGATGGAATAGTGGTTTAAGACCCTTTTAGACAAACCACATAATAAGTACGGGAAAAGATGATCCATCACCACAAAGAAAATATTCAAAATGTGCTTTTAGAGGTCATCAAACAGATAACTTTAATTTTTTTACACTGACTCATGTCTGCTCATTCTCTAGGAAAGCATAATAACGTTCTACATTAAAGTAAATACCCATCATTCTCTAATCTTTCGTTTGAATGACTTTTAATTACTGCTTATTGACTTTGGTCACAGAAGCATTGAAAATGTACTACAGCTTAGTCAGCTGCACCATCCTTCCAAACACAGACAGCTCAATCAACAAAAGCTGTAGTTCAAGAGGCTTTATGTTTCATTAACTGCAGATTAAACATCTGTCGTACTAGTGGACTGAGCAGGAAGTTATGCTGAGAAGGTTAAATACAATACAATACTGAAGAGGTGATGGAGGGTCATCGATCGTCTCAGACAATAAGTAAATACAAAACAGACGTTCTGAAAATACTGCTTCGTGCTGTGAGAGTTGGATTCAATACCTGCACAGAAAATCTATTAGAGTGATGCTCATGGACCATTTGAAGTCATCCCCATTTGTCAAACCTGTTTCCACGTAAGAGTTAAAAAAGGTAACTACCTTATCTCTCATAATTGCACCTTTAAATCTCACAAATGTGACTACATGTCACTTGCAAGTTGCAACATTACTCTTACTGTAAATTAGATTTTATCTCACAATTGTGACTATTTCTTGCAATTGCGACTTTATTTCTCGTAAATGTCACTTTATATCTCAATTGCGACTTAATTTCTCATAATTGCAATTTGATTTTTGTCACAATTTCTTTATTTTATAAGAATTTGACTTCATATCTTAATGCAACCTTCATATTGCAAGTGCAGTTTAAATTTTTTTTTACTTCACTACCAGAACTAAAAAGAAAGTGCTCTTTGAACACAACCTACCCAGTAATGAACGTCTGCTCTTTGTTCAGACTGATTGTGAGATATTTAACCATATAGATGTGGGTTTCTTGATCTGAGGTATGTGATTGGTGATCACTAATTTATTGTGCATTCACCTAATGGCCGAACACTTCCTTGTACAGCTCAGCTAGCAATGACACCAAAAAGCGAAAAGACACCAAAAGTGCAAACCTCACAGAAAACCACAACATTCTCTGTTCTCATACATACTTTGATGTTGTTGCTGGTGCATGCATGGCTTTTAAGAACATTGCATCTGTTGTAGCTTAAGCAGACATCAGACGTCAATAAGCACAAGGCATACCACAAGATGATGGAAACAAATCCAGAAATATCTGGTTGAATGACATTTCGAAAGCTGTGCATTCTGTGAGTCATTGTCAGAAAACCTTGCAGAACTGCCCAGGTCATATGCAATAATTTTAAAAAAGTGAATAGAAAGTGCAATGGCAAAAAAAAAAAAAAAAAAAAAAAAAAAAAAAAACAATGAAAAAGAGATCTGAATGTAAAAAAAAAAAAACTTCTGATCACACTTGATTTGTAAATTTTTTGCACAACAAGTGTATAAATCTCATTGTCAGTTATTAAAGTTTTAGTAAAGTAACATAAAATAGATAGCATACCTGTATATTTTGTCAACTCCCACCTTTTATGTATGTTATGCATAAATTATACAGTACTGCGCTACTTATTCTCAGGGCCAGAACCATAGACTGTAAAAAATAGGGCCAGAACTCAACATTGAAGGCAACATGTAAATCTTGATAATTTAAAGATAATTTGTGCACTTTCCATGTGCCGTTTTATTGCTTCCTCAAGGATGGATTACGGTCATGGAAGGTGGATGATGGACTGGGGCTTTAGAGCGGCTGTCATCACAACACTGTCATAAGTGGCTGTATTACATTTTTAGTGATTCTGTGACCAATGTCAAAAGCAGTAAATATGAATATACTTATATGTTTATTTTGGAGGAAAATGCTGGTCCTTTTAGAGATTGGGTTTTGACGTGTTGTAAATGTGTCTTAACAAAATGTGCTATCCATTTTAACACATGTAATATTAGCCCAGTAGGTATTTTATGGGGAGACATATATGTGTCAACTTGCAGTGACAGGAGGGTGCAAGACTCTAAACTCGGGGGCGGAGTTGGCAGAAAGCTCTCGGGGAAGAACTTGTGAGTCAGTTTAGTTGAGAGTCAAGGCAAATGTGGACAAACGTTACACACCTCTCACGAGCAAAAACACAGGACTGAATTTGTGGAAGATCGCATGTGTACCGGACTCAGGCGAGTCAAAATGTATCCTAATCCGAGACGCGCTTTGGATGTTTTGGAGACGCGTAACAGCGCATGAAAAATACATGTGGAAAGTATGATCGTGGGATCTTTGACATAGATTGGGGAATTTGACGCCATGCGTCTTGAGCGCGTGTAGAGTGACCGATCTGATTTGAACATCGACCTGCATGTGAGAAACAACTCGGTGAAGATGAAAATGGACCCTACCATCCCGGTCATTATGTTTATATTTGGCGTGGTCGGGAACATTATTGCTATAGTAGTGCTTCAAAAGTCACGGAAAGAGCAAAAGGAGACCACTTTTTACACCTTGGTGTGTGGACTTGCCGTAACTGACCTCTTGGGAACGCTGCTCGCGAGCCCAGTCACCATTGCCACCTATGTGAAGGGCGCGTGGCCCGGTGGGTATCCGCTGTGTCAGTATTCCGGGTTTATTTTGCTCTTCTTCTCTTTGGCAGGTCTCAGTATTATCTGTGCCATGTCCGTCGAGAGGTACCTCGCCATCAATCATGCCTATTTCTATAACCACTACGTGGACCAGCGGGTGGCAGGCTTGACGCTCGCGGGAATCTATGTGTCCGATGCACTCTTCTGCGCTCTTCCCAGCATGGGACTAGGATCCGTGGCACTCCAGAAGCCAGGAACCTGGTGCTTCATCGACTGGCATAAAAACGACAGCTCGAACGCCACTTTCTCCTACATGTACGCCGGCTTCAGCTCCGTCCTCATCCTCGCCACCGTCATTTGTAACGTGTTGGTGTGCGCGGCTCTCATCATGATGCACAAGCGCTTCGTGCGCAGGACCTCGCTGGGGACAGACCAGGCGCGCGTCGCGGAGATGAGGCGCAGGCGGAGTTTCGCGCGTCTGGCTGGTGCGGAGATCCAGATGGTCATTGTTCTCATTGCCACGTCCGTTGTCGTGCTCATCTGCTCCATTCCTTTAGTGGTAAGTGGGATTTGACGGCTTTTGGGAAATGACAACGTACGTTGATTAAGAGCGTGTTGCAAAATATGTGTTAACGACGTGGGATAGGCCTACCCGGCTAAAAACAACAACAAAAACTTAGTTAAGATGGATTGCTGGTCTTAGCTAAATTTAATATTTTGGTTTCAGTTAAAAGTCCATGAATTCACAAAATTGTGTAAAATCGTTTCATACCTATTTTATAATACTATTAAAATTGGAGTGTAAAATTACAAGCGAAAAGTATGAATTACATTATAATATACTGAAAAATGTATATTAGATTTAGCAAGGCACTATATATAATATATAGATGTTTTTTTAATAAATTAAAAATATGGAAAGAATAATATGAATATGAATCTTATCCCACCTTATAAATGGGATACTCATTTCCTGTGTAAACCAACCATTATTTCTTAAATTTTATTTTAAAAGCTTAAAAGCTTTTTTGATTTTGTGAAATTTTCTTATTATTGGCCTTGCATTGTACCACCTGCATTATTGTCAGTGCATTGTAAAGAAACAGACACGTTTTAATGTCTTAACAAGGCTGGTATATTAACATTAAATAAATTAATGACGTTAGGATCTATAAAATATACAGTCAGACAAATGCTATCCCATAATGAATGTTTTTTTAATGTTCATATCCTTTAGTGTGTTTCACTCTACAAATGCCGGGTTGTTTTAACCCACGTTTGGGTCAAATTTGGACAAACCCAACCGTTGGGTTTAAAATGTTAATTTAAAATTTTAAACCGATTGAAAAGCCCTTAAAGGGTTAGTTCACCCAAAAATGAAAAATAAGTCATTAATTACTCACCCCCATGCTGTACCAACCCCGTAAGACCTTCGTTCGTCTTCGGAACACAAATGAGGATATTTTTGATTAAATGTTACAGCTGGATCACTCCTCCATAGGCTCCCTAAGGGATTGAAACCTGACGGCCCAGAAAGTCAATGAAGAAAATGTTTAAATATTCCATGTCACAACAGTGGCTCAACTATAAGTTTATCAAGCGACGAGAATACTTTTTGTGCGGAAATAAAACAAAAATAACGACTTTATTCGACTATTCCTTTTCTTCCTTGTAGGCCTGAAACGAGACTTCAAGAGATTTCCACGACGCATGCGCGAGAATTGCGATCTCCTTCAACTACTTCAGTTAAGTTCTCGCGCGTGTGCGTCGTGGAAATCTCTTGAAGTCTCGTTTCAGGCCTACAAGGAAGAAAAGGAATAGTCGAATAAAGTCGTTATTTTTTTTTTTTTTTTTCGCACAAAAAGTATTCTCGTCGCTTGATAAACTTATAGTTGAGCCACTGTTGTGACATGGAATATTTAAACATTTTCTTCATGGACTTTCTGGGACGTCAGGATTCATTCCCTTGGGGAGCCTATGGAGGAGTGATCCAGCTGTCACATTTAATCAAAAATATCTTCATTTGTGTTCCGAAGACGAACGAAGGCCTTACGGGGTTGGTACAGCATGGGGGTGAGTAATTAATGACTTAATTTTCATTTTTGGGTGTACTAACCCTTTAAAGGTTGTCTCACACACTCTAAACACAAGCCAGCTATTGATTGTTAACTATTGACGTTCACTGCATAGGATTTGTATGTCTATGATCTGTGCCCATGACTTTATTATGTGTTGACTCATAGTGGAAAGACACAACCAGTATCCGATAATCAGTGGTCTTATCATGATTGTGTTTGGTGTCGGAAATCAATGTAGGGTGACTATAGATAAAGAAGTAAAAAGATAATGTCTCGTTTCCTGTCTAGGTGCAGGTGTTTGTGAACCAGATGCCCACCCCAGGAGAGACAGCAGAAATGCTGAACTCAGACCTTAAGGCCATCCGAATTGCCTCTGTCAACCCCATTCTAGACCCCTGGATCTACATCCTGCTGAGAAAGACGGTTGTGCAGAAGATTATAGAAAAGGTCAAGTGTCTCTTTTGCCGTATCGGTGGACGGAGTCACGGGAGAAGCCCTACGGAGTTCCACTGCAGTAATGGTGTCCACAGCTCATCGTTTGTCTCTCGTGATTTGCCTTCGCTGGTTCTGCCCGGGCAGCCAGAGATGATCAGCACGTCACAGACATATTTGTATCCCCTGGACACGGGACAGGGGATGGGCTGCTGTGGTGACTCTGTGCAGAGCAGGACGTGTTCAACTTCAACCGAGCAAACCCTTCTCTCAGGTGAATCTCAGGTGGTAGACCTCAGCAGCGGAGAAAACAGAACAGAAACGAGCACAGACTTTGTGAAAACACATTCGTGCACACACTCCACCCCAAATGAAGCGCAGTGTTCCAAGCACCAGCCGCTGCAAGTCACCTTCACAGACGAGACTTTGAGCTTAGAAGAGAGAAGCATATGAAACATGCTGAAAGTGAGCCTGGAAAACTCACTCAGTTCAGCAGAGAAACATGTCAGAGGGGGGGTGGGAGATACATTTCAGGAGCCTGATTCGAGCGTTGCCAACAGAACCCCTCAGACCGAATCGAAAGAAAAAAAAAACTCATGAGAGTAAAATGATAGTTGAGAGAAAAAACACCAATCAGAGTACTAAACAAAAAAGTGAAAAGAGAAATGGTTACTGAAGTAGGAAATAGATTGTTGCCACATGATGGGGTTTTGCAAAGGGTGAAAGAGCAGAGGAGGATGGAGAGGCAAACTGGCTTCGTTTTCTGGTAACTGTTTTGTTGAGCAACAGGTTATCCTGCATAATCTAGACAACGAGGCGAATGTGTCATATAAATGTGTCTATATTGTAAGTTCTTAATAAGTCTATTCGTTTTTGACTATAGATAAAATTGCATTTGGCCCCGATTGACTGATTTGACCCAGGGAGAGGCGATTTTTTCCGACTCTTGATTAGATCGGACGGATGACCTTTGTGGGTTGCACAAGCGATCAAATATCTGCTGCCCTGCTTCAAGTCCTCTTTTTCAGACATTCTTCATTAGGTCACAAGTTCAAGTAACCAGAGTGCCTTGTAAGCTTTTCTCATGCTGGAACTCGTGGTTTAAAATGTCCTTTTTCTTATGTTAAGGTGACCAGAACACTTTATTTCCACTGATGCATAAAACAAACTGTTTAGTATTTCAAAACCTATATAAGATGTAGCTAGGCATAACTGTGCATTTTTTGGGGGGAATTTCCATAATATGTACAATATTCTGTGAATTAACAATGTCATATGTTTAATGACAGTAATACTGACACAATATATAACGGTACCGAAAACACATTATACAATGTAAGAGCACATGATACACAGCATATCATTGTCAAGAACGTTTAGGAGGTGAAATTGTAAAAGCTATTAAGATGTTGAATGTCTTTTGAGGTCATACGTTTTGCACTTTTAAATCCTTGTAACCACTGAAAAAGTTCAAACTGTCAAAATCAATCACTAAGGTCTTGATCAGTCAGTGGCCGTCAAGGAGGAACTGTTGAGTTCATCTGTACATATTTGTGATGTTAAAATGTGAACAGCATCTTATTGTCAAGCTCTTATTTATTTTAGTTGTGTTGGACAATCTGTGGACTGTAGTTATTTCTTCTCTGTGAGAAGGTCAGGTTTGACATAGTTCTACCCATGTTGAAGCAGTTATATGGTTTTTGTTTCATTTCACATTTCGTGTATCAAAACATTATGAGACATGATTTAAACTACGTAAGCACCATCCTCTGCTGCATGTATATAAATGATTCAACATTACTCTGTATTTTTTCACCATTTCATTTTCAAACCTTGTCTTGCTTATTACCCTTAATGTGACCCTTCAGAATGTGGAATTGCCAGCTATATTTTATGCTAAAATAAACTGACAAATAGAAAATTTAAAACAAAAAGAACATTTGTTGTTGCACTCTTCAATATTAATATAAGCATAGCAGCATTCAAATAATTGAACGATCCCAGCCCTTCAAGTATTACAAATTAATTTATATATATATCAGACTATCACAAGGGGGATGATTATCAGAAATATTTTTAGAACTTTTTGAAACCTTGATTTAAAAAAAGAAGCATCTTGCATTCAAACAAAAAATAGCATTTAAAGGATGAACAATGTATTATGTCCAGAGAAAATCAATTAACAATGGATGTGTTTGCAAATTGTAAATAATTACTAATGAGACTAGACTAGATTTTAGTCCAGACTAAAAAACATGATCAGTATTCATGTGATGTGCACACTCATCCTATTCACAGTGTACTGCAGGTCACTGGATCTGTATGTGGAAAAATACAGATGACCCATAATGACCCAAAATATATTTTCAAATGTAATGTTTCCAGTGTGTCAGCAATCCTTCTGTCTGCTTTGTTAAAAAGGGCCAGAGCTTATTATCTTTAAAAAATTTTTAATAAATGACTGGTCAGGGTAAGTCATGTTATACCTCTTAAATTGCATGCATTTATTTTTGCATTTACATCCTTAAATATATAAACTCTGGCATTCCTTTTGATATGTGGGTCAAACAAAATCAATCCAACCCGTGAATCACTAGGCTAGGGTATCATCACGATCCTTACACGATGATCAATGTGGAGGGACAGATCTGGAGACCTTCACCGACTGTAGACATCCCATAATTCCATTAGATCATGAAGGGAAATCAGTTCAACTCTCCACTGCAAGTACTATCAGCATGAATCACGCATTTGTGCACTTGCTATGACGTACAAACTGCCACCTGTCCTGGGACCTATACGTATAGGTAAATAAGAACGGACAAAAGCAATCTTTCACGGCAGTCCTACCGCAGCACAGCCCATAGGATTCATCAGTTCCAGGCACCTCCCTAAACCATCATTAGCGAATACGTTAGTGTCCTCATTTATTTGAATGAAGCATCAATTAGCAGAGGATTAGCGGGAGGCAGAAGGATGCTGGAAGCTTCCGCCAGGTCCCACAGGTGCCGAATAAAAAGCATTAGAGACGTAAATCCCTCGGTTTGCAGCCCACGCACACAGCTGGACAGTATCAATGCAGATATGAATGCCTATGAATGATGGGGTTAGTGCCAGTAACAGACAATCATCAACATAAAAATGTAAGGCTGTGCGAGTTTGACCATTGCACATGTCTTTTGCAGCATCTCGTGAATGACACAGCGTTTTAAACATGCAATACTCACGTTAAAAGTTGTTCAACTTTTAAAAAAGTGTTTTACTTTGTTTCACTGACCTGCGCTTCGTGTTTAAACGCAAAAAAAAGAAAGAAGCACTTTTACATTCCACTGCGCTGCTTTTCCATTGTCTCTTAGACCAGTGCTTATCCAACCTGTCCTAGGGATGCCCCACCACTGCACATTTTGTATGCCTCCCTCATCTAACACACCTAATTCAACTCATTCGTAGAGGCCGCAACTTTACCTGCTACAGACGATTTCGGCAATCCTATAAGATCATTACAAATCACACTGTACAACATGGATGGACCTAATAAACTGGGTTACGACATGTGTTGACTGATGACACGTATTAAATCGTGGGCTACGACGCAAGATGGTATAAAATAATAAAACGTCATCAGCATGTGCTAGTGGTACACAAATAGAGCAAGATAAATCGCACTTTGGCAATTGTGGTTTTTATGTGCACTGAAAAAAAGTGGAGGAAGCGAAAGAGAATATGGACGCAGTCATGGCCAGTTTTGGGGGTAACTCATTACAAGTAACTTGAGTTACATAATCAATTACTTTTATCAAGTAACTAGTAAAGTAACGCATTACTTTTAAATTTACAACAAAATATCTGTTAATTTATCAAATAGCAGCACAGCGGAAAAGCTTGTTTGTTTGAACTACACCCTCCACTGTACAGGCGTGAATTTGCATTTCCTTCTGCCTGAGGCTTATCACTTTTGGTGTGAAAGGGCCTTTAAATATGCCAGAAATATAACTTTTTTGTTTTAAAAAAAAGAAGACAAACAAACAAACAGCCCAGCCCAGATGAGAAAAAGTAACGCAAAAGTAACTTAATGCATTACTTTCCATAAAAAGTAACTAAATAACGCAGTTAGTTACTTTTGGAGTTACGGAATATTGTAATGCATTACTTTTAAAAGTAACTTTTCCTAACACTAGTCATGGCTAAGGAAAAGAAGCTAATTTGGCATGACAATCTTTGAAATGTCGCGTTGATAAACATGCCATTTCATTTTGTGTTTTTATTAGCTAGTCAGTAGACGTAGGTCGTAGCAGCAAACACAGTGCCAGAAACTTAGCATGATCATCTCACAGTCTGAACATTAATCGCAGACTATCTTTGGTCACAAGACCGTGACAACAGCCATCTTTGAACCTCTCTTCACTGTACGATTTAAAGAGCCACGACCATAGAAATCAGCACGATTGGTCATCTTTCATCTGGGACAGCCTGAAATCGTACAATGTGTACCAGGCATAAAATAGATGTGTCTGAGAGACATTCAAAATGTGGAGGTGGTGGTGGTGGGGCTTTCTGTGTGAATGACCCCTTCTGGATCAAAACCTGATGCACATTATTTTACCAAAAAATGACCTGAGGCCATTTACAGAACACATTTTTGGGGATTTAAAAACGTGAGACGGAGGGCAGTCAATGAAAAAAATTATATTTTAAACAACTTCAGAACGTGCAAGACGCTGGAAAAGATGCGAGCGGAATGGCTAAACATGTCCATGGCATGTTTACACGGAAAACCAATGGAAAAGTGTAATACAAAATTGCGTTCTGTGTAAATGGACTTTATTTGGAGTTTAAAAACGAGTGAAAAAACTATGTGAGGTTTAGAGGTGCATTTTTAAAAGCTGAACCTCTTTTAACTTGAGTGCTGCATTTTTAGAATGCCATGTCATGTGTAAGTCGAAGCAGAACAGTCAAACATTTCTGTCTAGCATGTTTCCATGACAAGAACAATGGAAAAGCAGCCCATTGAAATGCAAAACGCACTCTGATCTGTGTGAATAACCCAGGCCTTAGACAGGAATGGGTTACGTAAACAGTAATTTCACCACCAAAAAAATAAATAAAAAATAATTCATTATTATAATAAAGCACATTAACTACTGGGCTGTTTTCTTCGCTCTCTCTAGGATGACAAACAGAAAATAAATCACATCACTCCCTGCATGACTTCTCTCTTCTGCATGACCTTTAGCTCCGAGTTTAACCAATGACTATAACACTGCTACTTCATTTCTAAGTAGCACTAACTAAACACCAATAGTCTGTAAATAGGTAACGGAGCAAGTGTGTGTGTGTGTGTGTGTGTATATATATCATGCTCTTCCCACTCAGTCCAGGCACATCAGAGTTTCACGCTGCTATAACAGCACTCTGGTCCCAGCGAGGGCTCAGATCTCACATAAAACGAGACTGAAACAAAGGTGACTGGGAATGGCATTCCTAATCAAGTGTGTACATTAAAAAGGGATTTCTCTGCTATTTTGAGAACTTAAAAGCGATGAAATAACAACAGAATTCTTCATTAAAAGGAAGGAAATTTATGCTCTTGTTTGAGTGAAAATTATCCAGAGATCCATTTCAGATTCTTCTGGGAATCTGGTGCTCACTTTACAAATTCACTGGGGATATAGTTGAACAACTGTGTTGACCACTATGAGGAAGCCAATCAGAATCCTGGATTATCAAATCAACAGTACATACATAATCTAAACAAAATACACAGATGAGACGACACAAAACAGCCTCCATTTCCCTCAGAGTCCTCGTGCCTTGACTAAAACACTCTGTGAGGATGAAGTGGGTTTGTTGTCATCCTCGACAACCACCTCTTTGGTCACCCCACATGTGTCCACAACAACCGCCGTTTTCTTTAAGTCCTCATATTTTTTCTGTCTATCAGCCATGGCTGTGCAAGCCTCAATCACTTCATCGTTTTCAAAATCATAATCGCTCTTTAGCTCTGGAGCTTCCACAAGGAGCCTTCGGGCGTCTTCTTCCTGTGTCGCCTTTTCACGGAGAGCTTGTTGCTTCTGCCGGAGCTGTAAGGCCCAGCCTAGGTCTTCCTCCCAGAGGAGGCGCTCAGACGGATGCAGGTGCACTGCCACTTGGAAGGACCGTACAGCCTGGAACACACACATGGAACATGAAACATACGCAAAGGTGAAACTACATGCAAAATGCATAGATATTGATATACTGTACCGTTCAAAGTTTTGGGGTTGGTACACATTTTTTTTTTTACTGTTTCTGAAAGAAATCTCTTTTGCTCACCAAGGATGCACTTATTTGATCAAAAATACAGTAAAAACAGTAATATTGTGAAATTAGTGGCCCTACCAGACGTCAGTGGGAGGAGTTAGTGTAAATAGCCTCTGCCAACAAGACGGGATATTTCCACTTAGTGTTTTTTAATGCATTCTTGCTGAATAAAAGTATTAATTTCTTAAAAAAATTCTCACCCTAAACCTTTGAACATTAGTGTGAATGATGTAGATATGGGTGATACAGTATACCAAAATGGTATAATTAACATTTTTCAATGTAATAAACTTTAGATTTCAAAACAACTTTAAAGTCCCCGTGAACCGGAAGTTGCAAACGACTTTTCTCCAGTGTTGTGACGTATTTCCGAGAGAAACGTAATACTAAATGAGGCAAAATAGTGGGCGTGGCTTTTTTTCCAACTAGCACCTGATTGGATCTAGAAAAGTAGGTGTTTTCATTCAGCCTGTCTCATGTCAGTTGGAGGGGCGTGGTTACGGATGTTAAGCAGACACCTAAACCGTCAAACCTACGTCATCAGGGAAGGTCCTCCAATGCAGAGGGGAGGGGAAATTTCAGATTTTGATTAAAGATTACAAAGCCAAAAAAATTTTTTGCGTGGATTGACTTGCATGGATGAATTGTTCACCACAAAACGATCAATTTAGGCAAACAAAGTAAGTATGGTCAATTTTGAATTCATGGGGACTTTAAATTGAAATAAAAACATGAAATAATTGATATCACTTTTTACTTTATCATGTTTTTGTGCTTTGTGACCCAAACTATTCCTGTTTATCTACAATGTAAATGTTTGATATGACCAAAAGCAGCGATACACTGAATGTTAACTCTGATAAAATATAACATGCATAGACTCTGCACTGCACTGCACTTCAATGATCACTTACACTCCAAAACGAACATGAACAGATGTTTATTTCACATTCAAACCGAAGTATTCATGACTTCTCACTAGTTCTCAAGATAAAATAAACCTCCGCAGCCTTCTGGGATTACTGAACATGAACTAAAACAACTCCACTTACACAAAAAGCCATTTCCCATTTCTTCCCCAAAACCCACTTCAGAAAATAACAGTTATAAATGAAACGGGCATGTGGTTTCAGCTCAATAAAACTATGGGCTGATAATAAGCCTTAACAGATCACATCATCCATGCTTGCATACAAAAAACAGCAACTGCACACCATTTAAAGGGGTGGTTGATTATGATTTCACTTTTCTAACTTTAGTTAGTGTGTAATGTTGCTGTTTGAGCATAAACAACATCTGCAAAGTTACAACGCTCAAAGTTCAAAGCAAAGGGAGATATTTGCTTTTAAAGAAATCGTTTTTTAAGGACTACAACAAACGCCTGGTAGGAACTACACGAGCTTCCTCCCGGGTTAGTGACATCACTAACCCTAAAATTTACATAAACCCCGCCCCCGGGAACACGCAGTCCATGTTGAGAAGAGGAAGAGCTGTTTGTGAGTCAGCTCAAACTGTAGGATCCGTCTTTTCACATACAATAGAAAGTCTCTCTGTGTGCATCTCACAACAGTTCCTATACAAGCGATTTATAGATTCTCCTGACAGAATATGCTAATTGAAGATAGTTAACTCCACATCAGCAACATAAATTCATCAACTAACCATTCAGAGATGTCCTGTTGCATTCTACAGGTTGTCACTTCTTCTTAGTCTCTCCATCTTTGTCTGACTCCAGTTTAAACATAAAAGGCAGAACAGTTTGTGACATTTTAGCTCGTGTCTGCATGAGGTAATCGGAGCTGCTAACACACACACTCTTGAAGCTCCGCCCACTGTGTCGGGAGCTGCAGCTAATTTGCATTTAAAGGGCCAGACACAAAACGGTGCGTTTTTGCTAACCCTCAAAAAGTGACAACTTTAACATGCTATATAAAAATATCTGGGGTATTTTGAGCTAAAACTTCATATACACACTCTGGGGACATCAGAGATTTATTTTACATCTTGTGAAAAGGGAATTATACCACCCCTTTAATTATGAATGCAACATCATCACATTCTTTATTACACACACTGAACAACTGCTTGCGTCAGATATGCAGGGAGATGTGTGTCAGATGTATTCCACACTCAATATCCAGTATCCACAATATTAAAATGACTGTCAAAAAAGCGAAATATTTCTGGTATGAAGATGGCTTTTTATGTGAAAAATGCATTACAGCTGGTCGAGTGCTGAAGAGGTCGTTCAGTCTATGAAGACCTGCAATAACACATGTTCATTTACTTCTGTATGGGGTCTAAAGCCTAGTTCCTGCTGTGAATCAGTCACTCTGTTCATGTTACGCAGGAGATGAGGGGATGAAGCAAACCATAAAAAAGGATTTAGTGCGGTGTTTTAACTTCATTATTGCCCTATTGACTAGGAACGATCAACTCTTTCAACAGAAACACTAGATCACGTATCTGCCTGAAAGACGAAGAATATCAGAGCCAGTGTGAGCCAGAGCCAAGAATCCAGCCCTTGTCAAAAAGAAAACCTTTAATGAGGATGGCTCTGGGAGACCTTTTCTCCTCTAGGGTCCTGATTGATTTAACAGAGATGATTTCAACAGTTGTGATGAAGTCATGGAACAGATTCATTCGATTTTGCTGGGTGACTTGCACATCAAACTCAATAGTGGCGAATCCTACAAGCTGTTTGTGTGTGTGTCCGTAAACAAAAGTTACTTGACATTTTTATGTGGTTATAACAATAGCATTAATGTCAACATGAAACAGAAATTCATCTATCTATTTTCTAAATGCAGTTATAATTGATATTATTGTAATTGCTCCATGCACGTTTCATTTTTTTTATTTTGTTTTTTTACATAGTAATTTTTTATAATATAAAAAAAATGTCATAATGATCTTATGGAGAAACAGCAGACTTACTCTCTGGCTGTACTTTGGACTTCTCCAATCATTTAGATCTCTTAAACCCCGTCCCTCCAAAACTGACCGCAAATTGGCCGCAAGATCTCATTCAGATCTGCCTCAAAGTACTTTTTTTCTTTTTGATAATTTGTTTCACTCGATGTACATCACTATATGGAAGAACTGATCTGTTGCTTTTTCAGTTTCACTGCAATTTTTAAATAAAACAGAACGCCCAGGAAATACAATTTCCTAGAAAAACTTTGCTACACCTTTTGTACAAACATTTATGGAAATATATTGTTGTTACAGGAAAGAAAAATAACTGACACTTAATCACCAGCCTCGTAATTTCTCACTCAAACAAAACTTTACAGAACTTTCCATTGAAATAAACTGCAGATTTCCAGGAACAGCATAATTAAATGTGGTAAAACTGATTGGATATTAATCTTATGTTGGCTGTAATGATTTGTACATTGTAAAACAGTTATGAGAGCCGTTTTTCTCTTTCTATTGTGCAATAACGTGATTAAAAACAGTGGATAATATGAATCAGAATCAAGGTAAATGCTAATCACAGTTAAATGAATAGAGACGGGCCTCATTTAAAAGTGATTACAAGTTACCAGCACAGATTCAAAAGTTTAAACAACGCATTAACTTGATAGTGTGAGCTTTACAATGACACAATATAATAATAAATGTTATTAATCATAAATTAATTATTTACCATAAAGAAAATGTAGATGCTCTTACTGATGTTCTACATCTTTATTTGAGAATGAGGACTCAGACACATTTAAAAAAAATATTGAAGTGTATGTGCAATGAATTAAAGATTTGTGGGGAAGAACTTGTTTATTTCCTTTGAGAATGTTGTGCAATGGCAACAACGTTCTCCATAGTCAATTTCTATAAAAGTCCACTTAAAGCTGTCCAAACACACAGGAGAGATGTACATAAGAAAAATAATAAAAGCAAAACCTTGTCTAATATGTCAGAAAGGTTTTAGGAGGGTTTTAACGAAGAGTCAATTATCATAGCAGCATTCCTAAGAAAATCTGTTCCATGATCCTGCAAAAAACGAAAGCCCTCTTAAAAATCACGGAACATAAACATTAGTCATCCTCAGGTTATTTTTCTCTTTGGTTATTGACTTGACATGGCATGCTCAGCCCAAAGTAGTAAACTATTTCTTCAAACTCTAGCCAACATGTCAAGCTCAGTGTGTGTGATAAGTGTTTAGATTAAACACACACACACACACACACACTAGTAGTTACTAGCCAAAGAACTGTTGGATCTGCAAGGTTTTCTTTCATTAAGCATTTGTGTCTAATGCACACAATCACACACAGGTCGGGACATGTAAGGTGTGGCAGTGTTCCTCTTCAAGAACTCTTCTATGCTCCTGGGCTTGGATGTACTGAACTACACACTTCATTACAATGACGCTTGATCTGAGTGATGGATAAGTGGCAGAAGAACTCATGCACCTCTTACTGACTGACAAAGATGCAGAACCTGATTTCACAGAGTGCAACATCTTTGTTGATCCTGGAACAACATTCCAATCAACCAATCAGTTTTAAGGGACAAGTTTACAGTTTAAGTTTAAGTTTAGGCTTACAACCTTGGTTAGGTGATTCTACATCACTGATATTCACCTATCCTTTCCCTCTGGTTTTAGGGATAACTTATGGGTAGGGTTAGGTTTAGGAGTAGAGATATAGTTAGGATAACATTTTCGGACAGGAATGTTGCTCCAGGTTCAACAAAATATGTTGACCCTGGAACGCATCTAACATGCGACAAAGACACCGATGCCATAACACGACTGGAAGACTATAGGTTGTTCGGTTTACAATGGAAGAGATGCCTTAGTATGCTGAATAAACTGCTTGTGTGGAAACAGTTCATCCCCTAATAAATTGACTCCCAAGGTTGGCTGTTTATACAGGCTAAATAGGGCTACTGATGGGCTACTTATTAAATGTAATAAGTTTCATCCCCAATTTTGGGGGATGAAATTTGTATTTATAGCCATTCAACATTACAGTATAACTGAAATCCATATTTTTTTTAACATTGAATAGGCCTAAAACATATATAACAACTTTTATTTTCAAAGGCACAATATGTATTTTTTCTGCTTTAAAACTAGCAAAAATAACTGTATCTATGTTATATATTTCTATGAGATATGTACTTACACTATCCCGACAGTTTCCACCAACTTTCAAATCCGAAGAAATGCATAGTTTAATTCGAAGACACGGGCCGTTTCTTTATTTCCGTTTTGTCGCCCGTCTATGGCGTCATATAACCTTTGACTCCTCTATTTTCTCTAACTTCCTGCGGAACCAGTAAACACAAAGGGGAACACCGGACTACCGCCAATAAAAGAAAAGAAAACGAAGTACAAAAAAAGTAGTAGCTAGTATCATTTTGCAACTGCACCAAACTTGAGGGGGGTTTGGCTGCACCCGCAAGATCTCTCGCTCGCTTACCTCTCTGACATCGTGCGCGTGCGCGGTTAGGAGCTCAACATCTGTCTCGCATGCACGCCCGCTCTAGATTACAGGATATTTTATAGCTAATTTGCGGTAAAACTAATCGATCACGAGTGGCTCAACAGGTAGATCTATAGATAAACTCATCTTTCTGGCTTTGACCGACCGGGTTGACACTTCAGCGTGAGAAATCGGGGGTGTGCGTGAGAATTGGCTCAATTGCGTGAGTCTCGCGCTGAATGCGTGAGAGTTGGTAGCCCTGTAAGTTATGAACCACGATTATGCTTTGCCTGCACGTTCTGCTGCTGGAGCCAGCTCAAAGCGCAGACGTTAGGGTAACCAACAGTCCTGGCATGTCCTGTTTTCATGTTCTGTCCTGGCTGTTTTAATAAAGTGATGAAAATGTCCTGGTTTTCCAAAAAATGATGTCATGTGTAAAACGCAGACGGGCTAGCTCTCATGTAGCTATCATGTATATTCATATTTGTTCTATATACAGCTGGAGAAAGTAGCTTCATATGCAGTTCACTAACGTTATCTTGTTCGATATCATAGTATAAACGTAATTATATAACGAAAGGTGACCGTGTTTTTTAAACATCTATTAATACTAGCTAGATGGAATATTGATTCAATAGGGGTCTGATAATTTATTTATCTCTCTGTTCGAAAAGACGTGATTATCAAAATACATAGTTAGAATGAGTGAGGAATGTGGGGAATGACAGATCGCGCGTGTTGGAATGAACATCGTATCGCTGGTTCGCGTGCTCTCCCTCTCTCTCTCCCTCGGAGGGGTGGTTGTCATTGACAGCGACAACAACTCCCGTGAGCCCACGTTTTTCCCGACGTCATCAAAGTACGTCTTTTGTTATTATTTAGATCGAGTGCCCCCTGGTGGCCCAAAATTACATACTGTACGTTTAAGTGAACTTGTGTGTTGTATATAGTGTAAATAATAATATAGTGAGGTTTCTGTCTCTGCAAAAATAAACAGAGAGATCTGATATTGACACAGTAATTTTCACAAAATTACAAGTTTTCAAGGCGTATTATGCAAAATTCACTTTTGCATGGTGTTTGGACATAAATGTGTGTTGGTAGTGTGTGTACACAACCACCCTACAGTGATAAAAATCCACCCACTCCTTTTTTTTTAAATCCCCATAAATCATAAGCGGTGTCTCCCAACGACCTGTTTTCAGAATGCGGCTTTAGTGACGTCACTAAAACCACAGGCCCCGCCCACGAGTGTTGACAGACACTGCCACGAGTTCACAGCGAGTTGAGAGTTCTACACATCCGCCATTTGCTGCACTGACGAGAATGTCTCGTCAGAAGTATTACGTAAGTTTTAAGCTACACATCTAGAAGTAAGTATTACGTGTTTGTTTTCCAAATTGCCTTTGAACTTGTCAAGCATATAATAACATGTTAGTTTGTGATAGCACCATGAGTCCGTCCAGCTATGTTGTTATTTTTTTAATCGCGCTGATAGTGGAATCTTTATTTGTAAAGGACAGCACATCAGAACAGAGCAGCCAAACAAGAGATATTGCTTGTCAGACAGACGCAAAACCGCTGACCAAGTCTGTTGGTAATCAGTTATCAATGAAGACGTTTCATGTTCGCTACTGGAGTTCAGGTATGTTTATGTATTACATGATACTGCTTATACAGAGGACCTCTCTCATTGGGAAAAGTGGGCAGGGAGCAACAGCTCATTAGCATTTAAAGGGAAACGCACTAAAACGGTGCGTTTTTGCACAAGCCCAAATTTGCCAATTTTAAAATGCTATAAAAAATTATCTGTGGGCTATTTTGAGCTAAGACTTCACATACACACTCTGGGGACATCAAATATTTGTTTTACATAGTGAAAAGGGGCATAATAGGTCCCCTTTAAAACATTTGGTAATAATATTTTTATGTAAGACACTTATTATACACTGCGCTATTAAAAAAAACAAGGTTGTCCAACTTTAATCAATGAACAGAACTATAACTTATTACTTAATTTTAGTGGGCTCTCTTAAAAAAGAAAGAACAACAACATGATGAAATGAAAATGTTGCAGTGGTTCTATCATTGTTAAGAGCCGTTGGGGCTGATTTAACTATATACTTATAGCTTTAACAGGACTGACTAGATCAGTGTTTCCCAACCTTTTTTTTCTTTTTTTTGCCAAAGCACAATTTTTATAAGTAAAAAATCCCACGGCACACCACTATATAAAAATATAACAAAATTGCACAAACATGCATTGCTTTAACACTAGAAGTGCCAGAATTCCATAACTACTAGAACTGTCACAAGCGGTAATTTTGACTATTAGATTGCAAACTCTATATCTTTAATGATGAATACCCAATTGAGAGATTAATGCATTTATTGTATTAGGATATCTTTTAAAAACAAAACTGTACATTTAAACAAGTTTAATTATACATTTATAAATAATAATATCAGTAGCCCCTAATTATTGCATATTCACAACAGATATAGCTATATTTCCATATCCATTCAACATAACTCAGAACAAGATAATAACAACTAAAAGTATCTTATTTATATATTCTTTTGACAGTGAGAGAGACAATGTCATGGTTTATGAATTCGCTGTCTCCTTTCTCGTCTTGTTGTGTGTGTGTGTGTGTGTGTGTGGGGTCGCTGATCATTGCAGCTGATCAGCACGCCCGCTCTGATCAACGAGCCAGCTGCAACTGATCAGCGATTCGACCCTTTTTAGTGTCACTGTTGTCGCCTAGTCTTTGTCAGATCGTTGTGGATTTTTCCTGCGTGTTTGTTCCCTGCCTGTATCCGTTTTCCATGTGTCATCCATCCGTGTTCAGCACTCCTGGTTCTTCACGTGCGTCCCCGTGCTGCCAAGGGCTTCATACCGGATATTTGCACACCTTAACTCTCCCAGCATCTGACCAGCTCTCAATAAACATATGTCATTTTGCAATTGAATCTTCTGATTATTTCCTAATAGACAAAGGTCAACCACGGGAAATGTAACAAAAGAATACCGCGAAATTCAGTGCGGTCAATATGACCTTCTATGGCCGAAATAGGTAAATATGTTCATTTGTTTTTTTGCCTTATGTACACTCACCTAAAGGATTATTAGGAACACCTGTTCAATTTATCATTAATGCAATTATCTAATCAACCAATCACATGGCAGTTGCTTCAATGCATTTAGGGGTGTGGTCCTGGTCAAGACAATCTCCTGAACTCCAAACTGAATGTTAGAATGGGAAAGAAAGGTGATTTAAGCAATTTTGAGCGTGGCATGGTTGTTGGTGCCAGACGGGCCGGTCTGAGTATTTCACAATCTGCTCAGTTACTGGGATTTTCACGCACAACCATTTCTAGGGTTTACAAAGAATGGTGTGAAAAGGGAAAAACATCCAGTATGCGGCAGTCCTGTGGGCGAAAATGCCTTGTTGATGCTAGAGGTCAGACGAGAATGAGCCGACTGATTCAAGCTGATAGAAGAGCAACTTTGACAAATAACTACTTGTTACAACCGAGGTATTCAGCAAAGCATTTGTGAAGCCACAACACGCACAACCTTGAGGCGGATGGGCTACAACAGCAGAAGACCCCACCGGGTACCACTCATCTCCACTACAAATAGGAAAAAGAGGCTACAATTTGCAAGAGCTCACCAAAATTGGACAGTTGAAGACTGGAAAATTGTTGCCTGGTCTGATGAGTCTCGATTTCTGTTGAGACATTCAGATGGTAGAATCAGAACTTGGCATCGTTTAAATGCCACGGCCTACCTGAGCATTGTTTCTGACCATGTCCATCCCTTTATGGCCACCGTGTACTCATCCTCTGATGGCTACTTCCAGCAGGATAATGCACCATTTCACAAAGCTCGAATCATTTTAAATTGGTTTCTTGAACATGACAATGAGTTCACTGTGCTAAAATGGCCCCACAGTCACCAGATCTCAACCCAATAGAGCATCTTTGGGATGTGGAGGAACGGGAGCTTCGTGCCCTGGATGTGCATCCCACAAATCTCCATCAACTGCAAGATGCTATCCTATCAATATGGGCCAACATTTCTAAAGAATGCTTTCAGCAACTTGTTGAATCAATGCCACGTAGAATTAAGGCAGTTCTGAAGGCGAAAGGGGGTCAAACACTGTATTAGTATGGTGTTCCTAAAAATCCTTTAGGTGAGTGTATAATTTATATTAAAAACATTTTAAATGAAAATACAGACACTTTTAGGTAAAGTCAGGTACCGGCAGGATTTTATTTATTTTTTCAACAAAGTTATTGCAGATATAAAATTCAAAATGGTCAAAATGACCGTCGTGGCCGTTCTAGTGTTAAATGGCATATAAATCTATATGATATTAGAATAAATAAAAATTAGTACACACATTTAATGTGAAACTTTTAGGAACAGGTAGGAACACAATTAGTATGATGTTGTTGGTGATTATAAAACAACAAATTTACATATCGGAAACCTTGTATTTAATTAAACACTGTCATCGAAGTTGGTAGTGTGGCTTTATATACTGTAGCTACACGTGTCATTAATATTAACATTTTATGAAACTCAAGCTAAAATTTAGTTAAGTTACAAGGTTTTTGACTAGCGAATGACAGATATAGTTTGTCACTGGAACAGCCGCATTTGAGGCAGTAGGCCTACGTGCATCGCATTACGTTTTCATCAACGTACAGGATATAAAGTTTATTGTAGCTATATGGGCGCTCAGTTTTCTTGTTGTTGAAATCTCATGATCAAAATCTCATGATACAAAAGATGAAGTGCTCTGCACAGGATATTTAAAACACTATATTTGCTTCTAGACTAGACTGTAAAGACTGAGGGCGTTTTCACACCTGAAAGTCCGCACCAAGGTCCAAACCAAAGTTCACGTTTTGATACATTTTAACTTTCAGAAAGTTTTGGTTTGGTTTCACACTGCAATTCTGCGAGCGCACTAAAGAACTTTACGTGACACACTTGCGTCCACTCCTGTCGTCATCATCTATGTGGGCTGCAACTTGACATCGATTGGTTTTGTAAATGGACGTGCGTCTGACGTGTCAGCGTGTTGTCAATTCGGCGGGTAACTTTGACAACATGAATGAACAGACGCATATCGCTGCAACTATATTGTTATTTTTATGGCATAATTACCTGCAGCACCAACTATACACAAGGCTAGTTCAAATTCGCCAAATAAACGTCCTCGTCGTGCGAACATTTTATCGTCGCCGGCAAGGAGAAGAAGTTGACTTCTTATTATGTCGTCAGACCATACTTCAATTAAAAACCTCGTCTCCTCCTCTCCCCATGTGCTACACGGCTCATTTTTCCTGCCACCTTCTGTTTTTTCGGCTATGCGGGAACCACCGGAACTTCCTGTAAAAGGTCTGAAAGTCCGAACCATACAGAAATGCTTTCACACTAGAAACGAACCAAACCTTTGTTCAGTTATATCCGGACCGAGACTACCTCTTTTCGTCGGACCAAATTTCGTCTGTTTGGTCCGGACCGTGGTGCGGGGGAGGTTTCAAACCTGTCATTTTGATTCGGACCAAACTGAAAAGTCCGAAAGTCCGGACCAAACAAGGTAGGTGTGAAAGGGCCCTAAGACTATTCTCCGCTCTTCAAATACAAAACGATGTTATGGACAGTGTTTCTTGAATAAATAAAAGGCTGTAGGCCTACTTATGCAAACATCAGTTCTTTATTTTCCCTTGCATTGCAAACAAGCAGAGATCTCTCTAAACTGTGTCTAAATGGAGGCGGGGTGGAGTTATGACCGACAGTTTGAGGAGCCAATGGTTTAGTCACAACCTCTTTTAAATATTTTAATGGTTAAATATTTGTAAAACCCACATACAGACTTAAAGGACTACAAATAGCATTAATTAAAAAAAACAAAAAAAAAAAACAATGACAAATTAAAGCTGCAAGCAGCATTTAGCGGTGTTCAAGCAGTTAAGGCCTTTAAGGCCGTTAAGCAGAAAAGCATCAAAAGACATTAAGTTTTATGTAGCAAGCATTTAACCATTGACATCATAGATGGAATAGACCATGTTTTAGCATGATTTACCATGATATACCACATTTAATTGCGATTTTTCATGATTTACCATGTTCCAGTATGATTTACCATGAATCTAGCATGATTTACCATAGTTTACCATGATATACCAAGTTCTAGTATGATTCACCATGATTTACCCTGTTCTAGCATGGTTTACCACAATTGAACACATTCTAGTATGATTTAATATGATTCTAGCATGATTTACCATAGTTTACCATGATTTACCATGTTATAGGATGATTTACCATGATATACCACATTCTAGAATGATTTACCATGTTATGGCAATATTTATCATGATTCATGACATTGCTAGCATGATTTGCCATGATACACCATGTAATAGTATTTTTTACTATGATTTACCATGTTTCTGTCTTGATTTACCATGATTTACCACATTTGCACATTTACCAATTGATTTGCTGCATTGATGTGAAGTGTCAATAAAAATGAAGTGAAACTCTGACAAAAAATGATTGTTATAATAGTTAACATGGAAAAACTGGTTTGCTTTAGTGCAGAATACTGCTGAAAATCAAGTATGTCAAAATGAGACTTTTAATAAGTGGTCTTCTGCTGCCCATTCTACTCATTAATAAGGTGTTTTCACAGGTGCTTTTGCACTCATATGTAGACATTTGCTCACACACACACACACACACAAACACACAAACACACAAACACTGTCTGGTTTTAAACATTATGATATGAAAATTATACAATCATAGATGGAAAACACCATTTATAGCCAATACAAGCAATTTACCATAGGAAAAACATGGTTTTAAAGCTTTTCAACAGTTATAGCGCCACCTATTGTCCGATCTCCATAAAACTTTGCAAGCTTATGAGCAATTTAGTATTTTTGGCTGCTGTAGCGCCACCTATGGGCCAATCGGGGTCATGCTCTGATAGGTTCTCCCCAAAAGTGTGGCCTACCATCTGGCCGAGTTTGCACGATGCGTTTTAGGGGATTTTTTTTTTTTTTTTCAAATAGCAATTACAATAGGTTTTCAGCACTTCGTGCTTGAACACCTAATTAAGAGATTCAATGTTTAGGCCCAACAGCACAATTATATAATGTTATTTGTAGCATTTTTTATTTTTTTTAATGTTTTGGAATTTGATCATTTTCCATTGCACACCTGACAACCTAGCGGCACAGTGGTTGGGAAACACTGGACTAGATAACTGACTATGGCTGGCTGCCTATGATGTAGCTCATACTTACTAGCTCCACTTCGCCAAGACTTATTTGGGCGCGGCCCAGAGTTTGCCACGCCTCCCACCAGAGGGGGCGGAGTTTGGTGGCCATCTCTGCAGACTGCACAGCCAGGAACACCTCTTGAAGGGTGATCAACACCTAAGGATTACACATTAAAAGGTTACAGACTCACCTTTTGAAACATTCTCAGCACAATTTTTTTTTCATCATACAGTTGCCAACTTTGTAAATGGTTACAGAAAAAAACTGGGCATCATAAACCAAATTACTGAGGATCACACACTACCAGACTTTCAAGTCGTTCTGAACACAACAAACTCACACAAAAACACGAGCTGCTAGGAGAAAGATGCATGAAAGATGAAAACTATATATTCTAAAATAGACTTAAAATATCAAACATGTTAGTCTGAAGCAAAAAAAAAAAAAAAAAAAAAAAAAAAGAGACCAAGACTGTGCCTCTCATACACTAGTTGATTTTCAGTGAAATCTGTCTCTAACTGCTCAAAATATTCAGACTGGCTCTGACTTTCGGCAATAGCATCAGCTCCTCCAGACTGCAAAAAGGGGAAAAAAATCTGATTTATGCAACTTAAAACAGCTATTGTAGAACATTGTTAGCAACTTACATTTTTAAGCATACAACCATTTTATACTGTATACAAAAAAAATAAAAAAATAGTCAGATATCCAAAACTACTGAATAAAAAGCACTTAAGAGAATTTGAGCTAACGCAACTGAATTAGACTTCAAGTTTGGCCTACAATTTATTGTCAAGTCTAAGCAGCTCAAATCATATCTACTCAGTTACATCAGTTACCAAGCTGATGTAATTTAACATTTTATTTAAAACATCAATAAAGTGTGTTGCTAAACATCCACTTAGGTCATAAGAGAGAGACAATATAAATGACAATGAGTAAGCAAACACTGCACTACGTGGTAACACAGGGATGTTCTTGCATCACAGATGTTTCCATTGTGGAGTTTTATTTACTTAAAGCCTTTAAATTCAGGTCAGACCAATAATCAAAGTAAATACCAGCTTTATACAACGCAGGGTGTTGCCAGGGTAAGAGCAGTTAAAGGACAAAACCGAGCTGTAATCTTAGTTTCCAGCAGATTTGGTTCTAAATTTGCATGCAGGCTGAAAAACATTAGATTCACAAGTTGAGGTAAGCGTCACCAGGTGTGCAATAAGCAGATGCTGGCAACATGGTGGGAGAGAAGAGAGGACAAATTGAGAAGGGAAATTAGAAATAAACTATACACAAATTCTACTTGATGGCAAACATTGCTTGTAGATTGATCAGGGCACGACCAGAGCCAACCAGCTGCTCCAATGTGATCAGATTACTAATATTTGAGAGTGAGTGAGTGAGTGTGCAAGTGTGTGTGTGTGTGTGTGTGTGTGTGTGTGAGTCACACACACACACACCTTCTCATTCTTTTCAGGTGACTCCCCGTTTACATGATCATGAGATCAGTCAGGAAAAGGTCACTACTTTGGTTTACAAGAAAGGGGAAAATAAGGACAGCCATGTGACCAGCACTGAAACAAAACCCTGACCTATGCTGCACTCAAGTGCTTCTGGGAAATCATAATGCCATGATGTGCGTTCAAGTGATTTTGTTCAGAATAAAACGGACTGACTGGACAATTTCATATTGACAGGAAGCTTTTAGGACAGAAAGTAAATCAACAAAGAAAAGCAAAGAATGCACATTAGGTGTTCAGTGGCAAACAAATAAAAAAAAGTGTAAACGTCAACATTCACAATGATGTGTTATCAATAGCAATTTGAAAGAAAATCCAGAGTTTTCTTCTGGTAACTATGACTTTACGCTGTCGTTCATGGGCGCTCAACTCATAAATTCAATCATTCTGACATGACTTAAATGCACCAATACTATATGTCTGACCTATAGTGAAGCTGCACTGACTGCCATCCATTACCAACAAGGAACGCAAGACTTTTGTTTACAGTGATATTATTTGGTGATGTTATTTATTATTAAATATAATAAGCTTTAGCTAAAATAAACAAGTCATAAACAAATTCAAACCATTTTCCATTGATTACCTCTTTTTAACACTTTCTCAAGTATATCTTATGGAAAAGAATGTGTTTAATTTTTGCAAAACTATAGAGACCCATTTGTATTGTAAAACCTGTTCTATCACATTCAGAGTTTTTGATTTGATTTCAGCTTTATCCAGTTTCTGGAGTTTATACCCACACAACAAGACTGTGTTAGATCTCTGAATGAGAGAACTAGATGAGAAAACATGCGACTGTTATTGCTTTGATAGGAAATATAATCAGGAATTCAATCAGTTGAAAGGTGCGCAGAGTCCAACCTGTCATTTCACGCACACACTTCTGTGCCATGAAAAACAACACTGCAAAAGATAGGGTTACAGAGACATCAAAGACAATACACTTACGCCAAAGATAAGATGAAGAGTGGTGAAAGAGGAGTTTAAAAAAAGGATGGGGGGAGATATATGGAGGGAGAGATATACGGAAAAGAGACTGTGAAAGGATGAGAAAGAAAAAACAGGGTAAAAAGTGGATAGAAAAGACCAAGTGACTAGATGCAATGACTGCTGCTGGATGCAATCCGTCTTATGTTAGTGATATTAACGAGTAAACAAGTGTGTTTGTGTTCGTGTACTCAGCTCAATGAGCAGCTGAGCCATTGAACATGCGTATGTATTTCTAAAGCACATACATACAGGTGTGTGTGACTAAGCAAGTACGCAAACATCTACATTTAGGGCCATTCAGTAAATTTTCTACGGACGACTCAAGTAAAATAAAAGAGAGAAAACCAAATAATGCAATCCAAGACAATTCTTGAAGTGCTTATATTGCAAACATATGAAATCCTAGTCTTAATTGGCCTCTTCTCTTTTGTCCCTGAATTTTCTTATCGCTTAAAATGACATGATAAAATGACAAAACATACTTGTGACTATTATCCTGATAGATAGGAGAGAAATTAAAATTCATTACGATTACATAACATTAAAATCTATCAATACCCTATGTTAAGTGTAAAATTAAATTCTATTCAGTTGTCAAAGGGATGAAAATGATCAACAGAAAAATTCAATGTCTGTGCCAAATCCAAGATCCTGTAATGTCCTATCAGCAGACTCTCATTTTGAGTGTCAGAGCTAAAGCTGAGATGAGATCATGGGAGTGGATAATGAACAGAAGAGAGTGCAAAAGACAGGATATTAAAGGTAAGATGAG
Source organism: Tiaroga cobitis (assembly GCA_030578255.1). Lineage (NCBI taxonomy): Eukaryota > Metazoa > Chordata > Actinopteri > Cypriniformes > Leuciscidae > Tiaroga > Tiaroga cobitis. The sequence goes on along the minus strand of CM060595.1, from coordinate 35,310,276 downwards.
TGAATGAGGTAAAAAATGGAAGAGGAGATAATAACTGAAAATAATAGGCATCTTTGGCTCATCATAGCTGGAAACAATTGGGCGACAGATTTGTTAACTTTGCCATCTGAACAATAATACTATCTATACTGTGTTCCAGTGTTCAGCGAAGAACACAAATGTCCAGTTTAAACCAGTTTAAAGGCAGATGAAACACCGCTGACAAACAGGAGAAACACTGCGCACAACGATACAGTCAGAATCTGAATTGATACTTAATCCATTTAGCCTACCATGGATTTACTGTAAGGTTAGCCTAGTAATATTAACTGCACCATGAAATGTGGGATATACATATGAATTGTATAATATTATTAATGTAGACAATGTATTAAATGACTAATGGAATATAATTACAGTATTTAATAATGTATTTAACTGTTAGGCTAACGTTACTGTTTTTCATACAAATACCATAGAAACCATAAAGTTACATTTTGCCATGATAGTGAGGTGCTATGCCTGGTTTTATCTGTGGTTATCATGATCTAAATGCATGACACTGGATGACCAATGGTTAATTTTAATAAAACTCAAACAGTCAGAATATTACATTTTACCAATAAAAAATGTGGTCGTTACATTTTTTTTTTAAAACAGATGTTACTGTTTTTGTTAATGAACATAAATTTAACAAAGTAGTATTAGCTTGAGTTAGGATGCAGATTTACTGTCAACTCACTGTCAAATATGCATTTCGAGACAAAACATGTAATTTGAATATTGCAGCCAGCACTGCAAACTGTGCTGAAGAAATATTTTTCTATTCAGATATTTATTTTAAGGAAAAATGACAAATGTTTGAATGTTCTACCTCAGATTTGTGAAATGTTCACCTGTTTGGCAAGTGTTTGTCATGATATGTTCTAACAATAAAGAGTAACTTTAGTTTAAAACCACAATTAACGCTCTGGTTTATACAACTTTCACTTAGGAGCAAAAATATGTTTAAACTTAAAAGAAATAAAGATTAGACATTTATCGTGATAATTATCGATATCGACTGATATAAAAAAGTTATCGTGATAATTTTTTTTGGCCATATCGCCCAGCCCTATGTGGTATGCTTTTTTTGTTGTTGCATATATACCATGTGATTTTTGTAGAGCAGCCGCTTGTCAACAAAGTCACTGGATAAAGACGTTGCTCCAGCTTGTTAACGCTGAAAGGAGCAGCCCGCCTACGGGGTCGTCAAACTGTTTTTTCTTTTCCCGGCACATTACGAGTCTTAAAGCTGTCATTCATCATCGTAAAACAGGTTTAATATTCGTTACAAATTGCTAACATGTTAATAATGTGATCTATAAAGTTGAACTTTTTCAGAAACAGCCAACTATTAGCTGAAGCAAGCTCAATGACTCTGTTCATGGTATTACTGTAACCAACATTCAGTGAATAACAAAATATGAATAATACATTTATATTGCGCAACTGCCACTTTCAACATCAGTCACACATTTTATTTTCACTTTATTTTTGGAATTTGCTTCATATCTTACCATCTTAAAAGCTTTTTATCTCAAAATTGAAATGAGTGAAATGACGTTGTAGACAAATATGATATGTGCCTGTAACGGTGGCGGGCCCCAAACGAAATGAAAATCATCAAGTGAAAGATGTATGTATAAAAAAAAACAATTAGTTCGGGCGCCAGACAAGCTTAATCTTGTCAAATGTTTTTCCTCGGAATAGCTCTTTAAGCCACCGGTTACGAATAAACATGAATCAGAATCACACAAATGAAGTTCAGTTTCAGTTATATTTTCATAATTTTCAAAGAAATCAGACCAAAATCTGTTTTACCATAAGCAAAGAATCAAAACAAACTCAAACACACACCAAATAACTTTGGTTCAAGTTCAAAATCCTTCAGTCTTTACACCACTGTTTTTGAATTGGTAAAATAAGTTTAAACAAAAAATAAAAATAAAAACATTAAATCAAACTAACCATGAAACCAACCGTTTAAACGAAACACTTCACTGTATTATACAGATTCGAAATACGTGGTGAAAGTGGTTGCGTGAATGTTTGGTTGGCTTGAAGACGGTGCATGCGTGTGCGTGCGGGCGTGTGTGTGTGAAAGAGCGTTTGGCCGATAATGGCAGGAAGGAAAGTTTCCGAAGTGAGGGTAAAAACAGGGAATAACCTGGAGAAATTGCTCACTCGTCAGCCTCAAAGTCGACAAGCTTCGCAGTGCAGCCGGTGTCCAGAGGTGCAGCGCACCCTCAGTGCCAATCGCTAGGCAACTCATACTCACTCCACGCACAGCCCAAACACAGCGTCTCGCGTCTCACTGACTGTGGATTCGTCTCAGGTAACCCGTTCCTTTTTTTTCCCTTCCCCTTCCTCTCTTACAACTCTACCTTATATACTCGTTTCCTCACTTCCGGATAATTGATTTCCCTCCTCCCTCCAGTCACTTAACTTACGTTTTTTTTCCGCACCGCCACACTCTCCCCCCCTGGAGAAAGCAACCCAAGGTTGTAGGATAGAAAGTGTGACTTAAAATCCCAAGAACTCTTCATCTTCTTCTGACGATTCTTGAATATTTCAGAGAGTCTTTTCCTCTCCTGAGTTTCCAGCTCCTCGGCTGTGGGAAAACATGCTTTTAAATTACTCACATGCACATTACGCACATCTTCCCCCGAGGTCTCCAATGCCACTTGATAATTTATTGGTCCCTGTTGCTTGATTATCCGATAAGGACCCTTCCATCGTTGTGCAAGTTTTGCACTGAAATGGTGTTGGGCACTAGATTGGGGGAAATTCCTTAGCCACACACGGTCCTTTTCTTTAAAGGAGGCATCACGTCGTTTCTTATTGTAGCTCCGTAGTTGTCTTTTCTGTGCCTTTTGGCAGCACTCTTTCGCTTTAGCTTGAAATTGAACTAGATGACTGACCACATCATAGGAAGGTAAATTGGGAGAGATGTTCTTGCCACGCAACAATTTGTCCATGGGACCTTGCAATTTCCTCCCCAGATGAAGCTCTGCTGGGGTCATGCCGATGGACTCCTGGACAGCTGAATTGACTGCAAATCGTAGTTCAGGCAAGTACTGATCCCATTTCCTGTGGTTATCTTCTACATAAGCCGCCATCATGTACTTTAGGTTACGATTTATTCTCTCGGTCATATTCGTTTGTGGGTGGTAAGCAGTAGTGAGTTTTTGTGTGACACCCCATTTACCACATATCTCCTTGAATACAGCCGAAAGGAACTGAGAACCTCTATTAGACAGGATAAAGTCAGGAACCCCCCATCGAGTCAGAATCTCTCTCCTGAAAAGTGCTGCAACAGTCTCTGCACGGGCATTCCGCATAGGAAATAGCTCCACCCAGCGGGTAAAATAGTCCACAAAGACAAGAAGGTACTCATTCTGATGGGTACTGCGGGGCATTGGTCCCATGATGTCTACCCCTAGCATTTCGTTGGGACGTGATGTACTGACTTGTTGTATTTTTCCCGCAGGTTTACGGTTTTCGCCTTTGAGTGTTTGGCATTTAACACATCTTTTGACATGATTCTTCACATCCGTCCACATCCCAGGCCAAAATGCAATATCATGCAGCCTCTGGTAAGTCTTGTAAATACCCATGTGCCCACTTAAAGGATTTGAATGGTAGTGGTGGAGAACGGCTGAAATTAGACTGTTGGGAAGGTACACCCGGTAATGGCGTTGGCCACTCTTCAGCTGAGTTGTGTGGTACAATTTATCCTCTACTACCTCGTATTGATTTTTCAGCTGATCATCTCCTGCCAGTGCCTGGAATAGTTTTGTGATTACAGGGTCCTTGTGCTGCTCCTCCCAGATGGCAGCGGCAGTGATTGGAAGGTCTGACTCCTCCGTTTGCCTGACATATAAGCTACAACCAGGTTGGATGTGGATCCGAGAAAGAGCATCTGGTGCTACATTCAACCTTCCTTTTTGATACTCAATTACAAAATCAAACTTCTACAATCGGAGAACCCATCTAATGAGACGACTGGTGGTTTTTGTAGAGCTCATTACCCATTGCAGGGCGGAGTGATCAGTCACAACCGTGAATAGTTTAGGCTCTAGGTAATGTTGCCATCTTTCCAGAGCCAATATGATGGCAAGGCATTCTTTCTCTGTCGCAGAGTAGTTGGTTTCCGCTTTGCTCAGAGATCTACTGGCGTACGCAATCACCCGCTCGGAGCCCTGGTCCTTCCACTGCGCCAAAACCGCACCTAGTCCGGTGTCACTGGCATCCGTGTATACAATAAATGGAAGTTCAAGGTTGGGATGACCAAGAATGGGAGGTGAGGTAAGGTAGGCTTTTAGCTGTTCAAAAGCTCGTTGACATTGGGATGACCAATGAAAAGCACGACCCTTTTTTTTCAAGGAATTGATGGGCTCAGCGATCCTAGAGAAATTTGGGACGAACCGGTGGTAAAAACTTGCTGAACCTCTTTGATGTTACGAGGTACAGGGTATGCACGTATGGCTTCTATCTTACTCAGGTCTGTGGAAATACCTTGAATGTTCACCACATGTCCAAGGAATGTTAACTCCTGAAGACAAAACTTGCTCTTCTTTAGGTTGATAGTCAAACCCGCTGTCTGCAATCGATGGAGAACAGTTTGGAGATCGAGGAAATGCTGGTCCATGGATGGTGAGTAGATTATAATATCATCAATGTAAACGAAGCATATGTTACCTCGTAACTCCCCCAAAACCGTCTCCATCAGTCTTTGAAATGTCGCTGGGGCATTTTTTAACCCAAAAGGCATGACTGTAAACTGATACAACCCCGATGGAGCGATAAAGGCAGTCATGGGTTTGCTATCTGGATCCATTGTCACCTGCCAGTAGCCACTGTTAAGGCGATTGTAGAAAAGATTGATGCACCAGAGAGGGATTAAAGAATCTCTGTAATGTTAGGGAGGGGGTATGCATCACTCGGTTATGGCGTTGACCTTCCGGTAATCCACACAAAATCTCATTTTACCATCTTTTTTTGGAACTAGGACAACAGGGGATGCCCATGCCGAGTGAGATGGTTCCACGATACCTGCCTTTAACATTTCCTCCAGTTGCTCTCTCACAACAGCTTGTTTAGAAGGACTCATGCGATAGGGTCGCTGTTTGAGGGGCACTGGATGTGTGATATAGAGGTGGTGCTGGAGAACATCAGTTCGTCCAGGTTGGAGGGTACACACCAGAGAGTTGGACTCCAAAATTTGCCGTAGTTGTTGTTTCCCGTCAGGGGGTAAATGAGCACCATTTACAGCAAGGTTCATTAATGCTCGTTCATCCAGGCTATCAAGTGGTCGTGATAGCACTGGGTGTTGGAGTGGAGGAATGGAACTCAGTAGGGAGAGGATTTGATTAACACTCTTCAGGGGTTGTCTCTTTTTTAGATGTGGTGGTTTCACCACAGGTACACTGGCCTGGCCTGGTTGGAAAAGATAGTGTTCATCAGGGGCAGACTTGAAAGAATAATTTCTGTCAGTCACATCAATCTCCAGTCCACTGAAGAAGATGAAATCTAATCCCAGGATCACTGCATAAGCGAGGGCTGTGTAGGAGAGGACAGCAACCTGTACTGGGAAAGTCTTATTATGAAGCATAATCGGTAGGTTAATCCATCCTAATGGAACTTCTGCCTCACCATTAGCTAAATAAAGAGGACCAAGGGTCCAGGGCTGAAGGTTGCCATGCGGGTTAAGTTCTATCCAAAGGCTCTCATGGATAAGGGTGTAACTTGCGCCTGTATCCACAATGGCCTTTCCTCTCCAGGGGCCAATACTGATGGGCACCACTAATTGTTGTGGTACAACCATTTGCTGATTTGAAGTATTGCAACCAGTGGAGGTCCTTTCTTCCAAGGTTGCAGATACCGCGTTGCTGGAAGGAGTAGCTGGATGGCGAGGCAGACCCCCAGACTTCATAGGTTGGAAGAAACGCTTGTTATTTGTGGGACGCTGCTGAACAGATGGCTGGTTGGAAGCGGACATAAAGTGAGGGAAATTTCCAGGTGCATGGGAACCCTTACACCTCCAGCACTGTACTTGAGGCTTCTCCACAGGTTGGCTAGAGACTGGTCTTTGTGGCATTGTAGGTGGTGGTTTAAAATCCTTGCGTCCCTCATATTGTACTTGTTGCACATAATCCTTCTCCAGCTGATGACCCAGTTTTACTAGCTCCTCGACAGTGCTTACCCTGCTGCGTAACTGGCTGGCGAGATAGGGCTTGATTTTTTTAAGGATCATTTTTACCATGTCACTTTCTGTTAGGGAAGGCTTCCACCTTTTGCAGAGAGCTCGATATGAGAATGCAAAATCCCTGATGGACTCCTTCTCTCCCTGGGTCCTCGTTCTGATCCGATCAGCCAGCTCATCTTCGTAATCCTCAGATAGGAAGGGAGAAAGAAAGGCTGATTCAAACTCACCCCATGTTGTTACAGAGGATCTGGCGACCTCCCACCAATCACGGGCAGTTCCATAGAGTACAGTTCGGAAAGTGGCCAGCAGATCTGCATCAACCAAGGGATGTAATGCTAGAAAATCTTGGCAGCGTGTCAAATATAGTAAAGGATCTGGGTCATCTGATGGCCTTCCAAAGGTGGGAAATGTTATCTTAAGATGGTCACTTCTTACTACTGTAGTAATGGGAGGAGTTGCAGGAGCAGTCACTGTGGATGGTGGTGAAGAGATGGAGGTAGTGCTGGGTGGTGTTGGTATACTCTCCTTAAGAAGATCCACTAATTTCTTTTCTTGCATCTCGCTTCGTTTCACCATTTCAGTTTGGAACTTTTTAAAGTCTGCATAAAGGCTAGCAGTTTGGACGGAGCACTGATGCATTTCCGCCGTAAGCCGGTCGTGGCTTTTTTGAAAGTTCTGTTGCATGGTTTTGAGGTCCTGTTGAAGTTCCAGCTGAAGTTGATCCACCATGAAGCGCACCTCAGAGACAAAGGTAGTTTCAGCTTTTTGAAGTTCGCCTGTAATCATGAGTTTAATGGCTTTGGTTAGTTGATCAGTCTCATCCTCATCCTGTTTTTTGTTCGAAGCAACGAGTGTGAGAACTTGCTGCTGGTTGTCCTTAATTTTAGTAGCAAGCTTGGTAATCTGGTCACAGTGCTGAGAAGAAGTTGCTTTCAGCCCCTGGGTAAGTTCAGAGACCGCTCTCTCCTGTTTCTTGATGAAGTCCAACAGTGTATCCCAATTACCTTGAACTTGTGAAGTAAGTTGTTGCATTTCTCTACCAGGAGTGGGAAGTACACCGGGCAAATCCTGCCGTGCCACAGAAGAGGAAGTAGAAAGTTCCGGTGGTGACGTGCATAGATGCATAGGACCTGGTCCCTGGTTCCAGGTAGGGGTGTGCATTGGAGTGCTGCTGCCAGCCAAAGCTGAAGCGAACTGCACCTGGGCTCCAAGGGCTGCTGGATAACTGGAAGGCGTTTGGATGTATGGGTCATGGAAGACAGGAGGTGAAAGAGGTTGTCCAGGAGTAAACCGGGGATGTGCGGCAATGGGCCAAATTGGGGTTGCAACATCTGGAGCTTCAATATCCACAAACGTTGACAAAGGAGATGGTGTTGTGGTCATGATTCAATAGTGTCTCTGGAGAACTCAATGAAGTGTGAAAAATGTTATGCAAAATGTAATGTATTTCAGTAGTAATAAAATAAATAAATAAATCAGAATAACTAACAAAATACAACCTTATTTCAGTGTTCAATAAACAAATTAACCCACCGAATTTACAATTTCTTTTCTAACACGTATTCAAATTCAAAGTCACACTTTAATCATTACCTTAAAACTAGCCATCAATTACTGCAACCAGTATATATTCCCCACAGTCACATGCAAATAAGTAATCATATACACACACTTGGCACAAAAAAATAACAAAAGTGACAGTTTGACAAGTTTTTTTTTTCCTTTTTTTTCCCCCCACGGAGTACAAGTCAAGTGTCTTTTCTTTTTCTTAAAGAGTTCAGTTCAAGTGTCTTTTCTTTTTATTAAAGAGTTCAGTTCAGGTCCCTGTTTGGGCGCCACTTCTGTAACGGTGGCGGGCCCCAAACGAAATGAAAATCATCAAGTGAAAGATGTATGTATATAAAAAAACAATTAGTTTGGGCGCCAGACAAGCTTAATCTTGTCAAATGTTTTTCCTCGGAATAGCTCTTTAAGCCACCGGTTACGAATAAACATGAATCAGAATCACACAAATGAAGTTCAGTTTCAGTTATATTTTCATAATTTTCAAAGAAATCAGACCAAAATCTCAGTTTTACCATAAGCAAAGAATCAAAACAAACTCAAACACACACCAAATAACTTTGGTTCAAGTTCAAAATCCTTCAGTCTTTACACCACTGTTTTTGAATTGGTAAAATAAGTTTAAACAAAAAATAAAAATAAAAACATTAAATCAAACTAACCATGAAACCAACCGTTTAAACGAAACACTTCACTGTATTATACAGATTCGAAATACGTGGTGAAAGTGGTTGCGTGAATGTTTGGTTGGCTTGAAGACGGTGCATGCGTGTGCGTGCGGGCGTGTGTGTGTGAAAGAGCGTTTGGCCGATAATGGCAGGAAGGAAAGTTTCCGAAGTGAGGGTAAAAACAGGGAATAACCTGGAGAACTTGCTCACTCGTCATCCTCAAAGTCGACAAGCTTCGCAGTGCAGCCGGTGTCCAGAGGTGCAGCGCACCCTCAGTGCCAATCGCTAGGCAACTCACGCTCACTCTAGATCCACGCACAGCCCAAACACAGCGTCTCGCGTCTCACTGACTGTGGATTCGTCTCAGGTAACCCGTTCCTTTTTTTTCCCTTCCCCTTCCTCTCTTACAACTCCACCTTATATACTCGTTTCCTCACTTCCGGATAATTGATTTCCCTCCTCCCTCCAGTCACGCAACTTACGTTTTTTTCCGCACCGCCCCATGCCTACAGATTTTTTTTTAAATAATAACATATTTAAAATATTTATTGATTCATTCAATTTAATTATCAGTCATACATGAAAAGAAAAGCAGCAGCAAGTGTGAAGCACTCCTTCAACTTGCTTGTTTTTAAAATTTCATTGTGTTCAACATAATTCTTCACAAATACAGAGGTGGTAGACAGATGTCTAAGCTACTAACACAAAGGATCCGAGCTCTGATGGGAAGTAAATGTGACTCATGAACTGGTAAGTTAACGACATACTGTAATAACCTTGTTTGAGAACCACTGTGCTCTTGCGCAAGACTCTTAAACTCAGTGGGGATTTCCCTACATTAAGACACAAGAAAGCATCTGCTAAATGGTACCATTTATTTATGCTGAAGTGGGCTGTATTGTCATGACTGATGTCTAAATTTTGCAGAGTTCTCCTTCCATCCAGAGTGAAGGAGAGGTACAGTATGTTCATAGTGTTCTCTCTGTAAGATACAGTTTCTCTGTGCACTACCAGCCTATTACTGTGAGAGAAGAGAGAATATGGGGGAAAAAACCTAAATGTCGAAATGTTCTGTTATAAAGCCACAGATAGGGAGTGTGTTTGAAGAGTGAAACTTGGGGAGGAGGAAATGAAAATAGCAGCCAGAGAAAAAGAGAGAAGCGAGGATAAGAGTGTGTCAGCATAACAGCTGTGTGTATAAACAAAACAGTTTTTTTTACCTGTGACTTCATCTCATACAGAACGGCATCATCTGGTGTAAGCTGAAGTGCGTCGTCCCACCTCTTCAATGCCTCCCAGTTTCTAGAGCAAACACATATACAGAAAATACTCCTATCAATTTTAATTTAAAGGATCAAACACACATAACAACTGCAGTATATTCAAATACATATTCAAGAACGCAAACACATCTACAGTTGACCATTATCTTGATAAATCTCATTTCTGCAAGCAGCAGGTTGCTTCATCATTTTAACAAGTGCAATCAAACAGTCCTCAAAGTCTAAACCTCGCTCTAGCATGTAAAAATTGTTTTTATCAAGGTGGATTCATGCAATTTAAATTATTATACAAAACCAAACGGAAAAATGTAAAAATTGCCAGTAAATGGTCTTATTCATACCAATATAGCACAACAAATATTTGTTGGGCTGAATCAAAAGAAAATTCAAACTGATTCAATAGATGACGTAAATACATCTTTCAGCTAGTCTAGTCAATGGCAAGTATTATGGCGCTTCTCCACTGCACGGTACGGTAGGGCACGCTTTGGCGCTTTTCCACTGCATGATACGGTACGGCTCGGCTCACTTGTGGCGCTTTTCCACTGCATGGTACGGCACGGTACGGCTCGCTTTAAATGGTACCACCTCTGTCGAGGTTCCACGCGTACCGTACCGATACTAAAATGTGACGTGAACACACTGCAGATCACTGATTGGTCAGACAGAATCGTCACTACCAGCGTCATTGTATTTGCAAGACATCAAACCCGCTAGATTTAAATAGCCAGTAACAGCCACCGCTGTTCTTCACAAAGAACCGCCAAAAGTAATGATTATGAATATGTAAAATATAGCAAGGAGATATTTTAATTGTTTATTAATAAACAAGTGTTTTCTTTGTCGGCTAAGATGAAGTTGACTATGCTGACTCGCGATCTTCAGTAGCCTAGTGAACGCGCCAGAGAGAAATGCACATTTCATAAGGATTACATAAGCAGAGAGCAGTCTGTAGTCTGTTTTATTTCGTTTTGAATTGTTCTGTTTAAAAGTAGACATGTGAGGCAAGTAGACTACCTTATATGCTGAGTTTCGGTTCATTTATTAGACGAGCTCCAGGTCACGCGCCGGTGCCTCCGTTTCCTATCTATAGTCTGCTATATTTGCTTCTTATTTATTAAATCCAGCCAATTGGTTGATGAAACATTGATTAAAATTAAGATACAATTAATACAAAACGAAATTCAGGTTAAAGACAGGTTTTGTGCTTTCTGTTTGATGTCTCTGTGAAAGTTTTAAAGAATCTTTTAGTGCCGCTTTCAGAGCGCTCACGTCCGTAACGGAGAACACGTCCGTAACATTGTTTTTTCCTCATAAATGCGAACACGAAAAATAAAATAAAATAAAATGAATATTTTATGTACTGTAGAGACTGAGAACCAACCCTTCTTCATCCGGTGCCTAGTATTACTTTGGTTTGCGCAGTGTACTTCACATAATCACTAAAAAAATATTTTGCCTCCAAGTTTTTGTTTTTTTTAAGCAATCAGATATCTGAGGGCACTGCTATAATCCCACCCACTTTGAAGCGGTACTAACTGCAGTGGAAAAGCACACCGAGCTAAGGCGAACCGAGCCGTGTCGTGCCGTGCTGAGCCGAGTCGTACCACACAGTGGAAAAGCGAAGCGAGCCGAACCGTGCCGCGCCGAACCGTACCGAGCCATAACAGCAGTGGAAAAGCGCCATTAGAAAAAAAAGTGTCAATTTTTGTAATTAGTCAAAAAGAGAGTCAATTTTAGTAAACAGAACAGAAATTGTGATGACCAAACAAAGCAAGCATTTTGAGTGGCCTATAAAGATGAAGACTTGGATAATAATTCAATCTTCATTGTTGAAGGTTGAGCTGGATTTCAGGAACCCTGTGCTAGACTAAATGTGAGCATGCATTTACTCATCTAAACTTTTCACAAAAACAGATTCAGAATTTTGTCAAAATGAATAAAAAGTGAAATGCAAACCTGCAATTAAATGTACTGTACTTAATGTATTTAATCTCACTTTATTAACCAATGTATTTGCTGCCGACCTTCGATGATCCAATTCATCAATGCTAATTGCAAATATTACTTTAGATAAACATCATATTGGTTTCATTTTTTTTTGTTTTTATTGCTAAAGAGTGTTGAAAGGGCCTTTATATTTGCCAAAAATATAACTTTTTTTACTATTATAAAACAAGCAAGTCCAGCCCAGGTGAGAAAATGTAATGCATTACTTTTCATTAAAACGCAATAATAATGCATCATAAAACTTTTAAAAGTAACTTTCCCAAACACAGTCAATCTTGGCTATAAAGACAAACACATGATTCTAGGCTTGAACAAAGAGATCTGATTTTCTGGTTCACAATGCAAAATATATAATAGACTGAGATAAATATATAAAAAAAGATATAAAAAACTGAGAAGAACATTCATTTTGACAATGCGCGCACACACACACACACACACACAAACACAAACACAAACACACACACACACACACACACACACACACACACACACACACACACACACACACACACACACACACACACACACTAATTCTGGCAGACTGGGCAACATTCCCTGTGTAAGGTATGTATGGGGTAAAAACAGGATATTTGTCGACGGGTTTCACACATGTAACTGCAAGTCTTCTCTTGTTTTCTTTCCTTGCAGAAAAAGCAAACTGGCAAATGAGTATAAATAAGTGTTTTACGATTTCATCATAGTAGGGGTAAAAATAAAATAAAAATTGAACAAGTTTACCCTGCTTGTTGTCAATTAATTGTGAAAGAAACAAAGATTTCTTGGTGGTTAATTGGGAACTGTTTGAATGATAGATCAACTGTTTTGAAAGTAAAGTTACAGGTACATTGTGTGTACCTGTAAGTTCCCACAATTCCCCAGACCAGGCAGTCACTGTCACGCTGGTGGTTGTAGTAACGAGCACGAAGAAGAAGATGAAGGCAATCAGATAACATTTAATAAATCCAATGGGTACAGCAACAGAGCAACATACAACACATCCACATACTGACGACACTGTACTGAAACAGAACCAAACTTTTATATATATATATATATATATATATATATAGGTGATGATGATGCTTGTTATTGAGTGCACAGCTGAAAATCATTAGTGTTGGACAACAAATGAGTGATTAACGCAGACAATGATGAAACAGAGTCAAACATGACTGTGACAGTCACCTCTTCACAGAAGCAGATCCTGTATTTGCACAATGGGAAACTTAACTAGTGTTAAACATCAGCTGTGCAAATACTACATGCTGTTTTTCTGAGAGTCCATAAAACGGTCCTGCTTCTTTAAGCTGTGCGATGTCTGTGTTTATCATGCAAATAATTTACAGTTATTACAGTGAAGTGCTGGGTACTTTTTTATAAAGACCTGTGGTAAATGGTGAGATAAGGACTTCCTATGAAAGATATTACCCTTAGTAAAAAAAAACAAAAAAAAACTCAAAGTCATTTACAAAGAATTTACTAGATGTTTTCCAGGTTCGTGATTGTGAAACGCGTCATAAGCCTGTATGGAAAGGCAAAAAGTACATAGTGTTACTGTACTTGCAAAAGAGGGCGTAGGTATGAGGAAAGGTGTACGTCCTGTCATCTTTTCACACCAAAGAAACACAAAATTGTAAATACAACTTTATACTGATACTATATATAGAACTCTAAGCCAGGTCAGGCAGCTAATAAGTAGATTTAAATAACAAATATGCTCTATCACTATCTTATTGTGTGTTATTAGTGGAAAAGTAAGATTGTGACAGGCGTTTGCTGTTTGCAAAAACATTTAGCTCTTTTTCTTGTCAGAACTGCCACAAAAACGTCTCCGGTTACTTTCGTAACCTCGGTTCCCTGAAAGGCAGGGAACGAGACATTTACGTCGATGACGTAGTATGGGAACTCCTCCCCTTCTTCACTTCTGCTGAAATCTTATGGGCTAACGCCAGCTGAAGACAGCTGGCCAATTGACGCAAAATATGGAAATACTGACAAGCGCTGGCAGTATAAATTACATACGCTTCGTCAATTGCATCAGAATCACGACTGAACGCTCGAATGAACAAGCGACACGGCGTTCGACGTAAATGTCTCGTTCCCTGCCTTTCAGGGAACCGAGGTTACGAAAGTAACCGGAGACGTTCCCTTTCAAGGCGGTAACTTCGACATTTACGTCGATGACGTAGCATGGGAACTGTGTCAAATCCCGCCGTGGAGCAATGAACCCACCCACTCGAGAATGACAGAACCCACATCCAATAGCTGTGCTACTAGAAATACAAGCTCCTGATAGGGCGAAGCGAGCCAATAGCGCGCTTTCTAAACCTTGTCAAAATTTGCATATCCCAAGCAAATGAGATAGAGGGAAGTCTTGCACTGAATCATTCAGGGCAGAAACAACACGATATAATAGCAAGTGTAATACAAGTCAGCAGCGAAGCGGCGACAGTTGCATAAGCACAATACATAAATCCAAGAATTCATGCACAACCTGTAAGCTCAACTCACCGAAAGCACTTGAGATGCAACAGAAGGTACATCCAATTTATAAAATCTGGCGAATGTATTCTGAGAAGACCAGCCAGCAGCAAGACACAAGTCCCTTATAGACATACCTCTGGACCAGGCCCACGAAGAGGCGATCGCCCTCGTCGAATGAGCCTTAATGTTGAGGGGACAGACCACCCCCTGGCAATCATAAGCCAAAGTGATAGCATCCACAATCCAGTGAGCGAGTCTCTGTTTTGAAACTCCACGTCCCTTGTTACAACCGCCAAAGCACACAAATAGCTGATCCGACTGGCGAAAAGCGGCTGAGCGAGTCATATACATCCGTAAAGCCCTGACTGGGCAAACAGCGCTCTGAGCATCAGTATCACGCGAGACTGGCGATTCAGAAGACAACGCAGGCAGTAAAACAACCTGCGCTTTGAACGGAGTATTGAGTGACTTCGGAACGCAACCTTGTATTGCCCGAAGAGTGACATTACAATCTCCCGGTCCAAAACGAATGCAGTCCTCGTGAACCGAGAAAGCTTGCAGGTCCTCCACACGTTTCGCTGAAGTGAGAGCGAGAAGCAAAGCAGTTTTCAGGGAAAGCTCCTTGACCGCAATTGAAGGCAGTGGTTCAAACGGTGGAAGAGACAGAGCCCTCAACACCAGGGCTAAATCCCACGGCGGCACAGAAGGCGGCCGTGACGGACACAATCTCCTAGCTCCCCTGAGAAAACTGATCACCAACGCATGTTTACCAATCGACTGTCCTTCGATCGGGGGGTGAAACGCAGCAACAGCAGCCAAATACACCTTCAGAGTGGACGGTAAACTCCCATTATCCCTCCTGTGCTGAAGGAAGCGTAGAATATCCGACACGGTGCAGTTACCTGGGTCAATACTGATATCCTGGCACCATTTAGAGAAAACTTCCCATTTCAATTTGTATAAACGCCTAGTGGATGGGGCGCGCGCCTCAGAGATAGTGCTCATCTCTCGAGAGTGCAGAGCGTCCCGCTCATTCAGAGTCCCCGCAGCGACCACACATGAAGGTTCCACAGCCCCGGGTTGGGGTGCCATACCGTGCCGTTCGCCTGCGATAAGTCTCTCCTGAGCGGAATTTCCCACGGGGAGTCCACTAGTAATTCCATCATGTCCGCGAACCAGGGCTGATTTGGCCAGTTCGGGGCAACGAGAATCACAGACGCTTTCTCCTCCCTGATTTTGCACAACACTGTAGGCAGAATCTTAACTGGAGGAAAGGCGTAAAGCCTGGCTCTCGGTCAGCGCGAAGTCAAGGCGTCGGTCGTCCGTCCCAAGAGGGAACGAGACAGCGAGAAGAACGCCTGGCAGTGCGTGTTCTCGCTCGAGGCGAACAGATCGACTTCCACCCTCCCGAATCGATCCCAGATCATCTGCACCGATCCCGGGTGAAGCCTCCACTCTCCCTGAGGAATCCCATTCCTCGAGAGCATATCCGCTCCGCGATTCAAAACACCGGGAATATGCGCTGCTCTCACGGATAGAAAGTGCCGGTCTGCCCACAGCAGGAGGCTCGCCGCCTGCTCGAATAGGGGTCTGGAGTGCACGCCTCCCTGGCGATTTATGTATGAGACCACCGACATGTTGTCGGTCCGAATCAGTACATGCTGACGCTCTAACTGTGACCGGAAGGCTTTGAAGGCTAAGGATACCGCCTTCAATTCCAAGCGGTTTATATGCCACTTCCGCTGCGACTCCGTCCACAAGCCTGAGGCAGTCGCGCCCATGCACAGCATGGTTGCATCCGTCAAGACTGCGGTGCGATGCGCCACGGTACCTATGGGGACCCCTGAACTGAATAACGCCGGGTTTTTCCACGGCACCAAAGTGCGAATGCAGCTGTGAGTGACCGTGATGCGCCTGAGGCCGGACGACCACTCCCCCTGAGGGATTCGGAGCTTCAACCAGATTTGAAGCGGGCGCATATGCAGCAGCCCCAGATGACACACTGGGGAGGCTGCTGCCAACAGACCCAACAGCCTCTGAAATTCCTTTAGTGGCACAGACCTGCCTGGTCTGAAACGGTCCAGAGACAAAGCCAGAGACTTTATGCGCTCTCGAGAGACATGGGCTCGCATCGTTATTGAGTTCAAGCACACCCCCAGAAATGTTGTGGTCTGACTCGGTGTGAACACGCTTTTCTGTTCGTTTACACGCATTCCCAGCGAGTCCAGGTGACGAAGTAGCATTTCCACATGACCGATTAGCACCTCTCGCGAGTGGGCTAGAATCAGCCAATCGTCCAGATAATTTAGGATGCGCATTCCGCTCGACCTGAGGGGAGAAAGCGCCGCGTCCACGCACTTCGAAAAGGTGCGGGGGGCAAGAGCCAATCCGAACGGGAGTACTGAGTACTGATAAGCTGTGCCCTCGAACGCAAACCTCAGAAAGCGCCTGTGGCGCGCTGCTATCTGGATATGAAAGTACGCGTCCTTTAAATCCACTGAAGCGAACCAATCCCCGGGACGAACTTGTGCCAGAATTTGCTTCAGAGTTGTCATTCTGAACGCGCGCTTGTGAAGTGCTCGGTTTATGGGTCTCAGGTCCAGGATCGGACGGAGACCCCCCCTCTCTTGGGTACCACGAAGTAGCGGCTGTAGAAACCGCTCTCCCTCTCGTTCGGGGGAACCAGTTCTATCGCTCCTTTCTCGAGCAGACTGAGAACTTCCTGTCTCAGAACGGGAACGTTTTGGGGCAAAGTTAATGACGGGATCACGCCGTTGAAGCAGGGTGGTCTGCGTCTGAACTGAAGCGAATACCCGTGTCGAACTAAGCCCAACACCCATGGTGAGATGCCCGGCATTGATTCCCACCCACCCAGAAAATGACTCAGAGTGCGTGCTCGAACTGCGGTCATAGCCGCCACCAGTGTGTTTAGACTGGAGCCGCACTCCCGCGAGGCTGATAACTCTGACGGGAGTGCGGCTCGCGGTGGGCTGAGTGTGGTGCTGGCGATCTCGTGCCCATGAGATGCCATTACAGTCATCGAGTGTGACCCTGCACTGTCTCGTGAGAGGGCGGGTGACACAATGTGAGGTGCAAGAGGAAGAAAAAGCTCTTTTTGTGAAGGGATACATGCTTTTATTGAAGAACAAACAACATTCACACATATGCGATCGTCGCTCAACTGAACATGAGGGACACAATGCATAAGAACACGGGGCTTGGAGGCCGGTCCTCTTTCGCGCTCTCTCTTCCTCTTGGCCGCTCCGTCAGGAAGACGGCTTTGACGCGGAGGGGGGCGCGCTGGCCTTCCCTCGGCGCGGGCTCCTCCTCTGGCCCTGGCTCTTTCTCCCAGGTCCCGGCCACTGTCTGCCCCGGGAAGCGCGAACATCCGGCTCGGTGCGAGGCGCCGCTGCTTGTCTCGCAGAGCTCTGGCGCTGGCGAGCAGCTGATGACGAACGCGAACGCTGCTGAGCTGGGGGCGCTCGACGCGGGATCATGTGGCTCATAGGTTTGGCGCGTTTCTGGGTCTCCGAGAAACGCTCCGTGACAGCCTCCACCGCGTTCCCGAAGAGACCGGCTGGAATGATGAGAGCATTAAGCAACGTTTTCCGGTCGGAATCCTTCACATCTGACAGTGTCAGCCACAGGTGTCTGTGGAGGACGACCAGAAAACCCATGGAGCGGCCGATGGCTTGCGCTGAGCGTTTGGTGGCCATCAGCGCCAGGTCCGTAGCCGAGCGGAGATCCCGGATGACGTCAGCGTCAACAGAGGCGACGCCATCCAGGGACTTAAGCAGCTTCGCCTGGAATACCTGCAAGATAGCCATGGCGTGGAGAGCTGATACTGCCTCTCCTGCCGCTCCGTACGCCTTATCCGCTTGGTGGGCCGTGAACCTGCAGGGCTTGGACGGCAAGCTGCGGTCCGCGCCCGGTGCAGACGTCGATGGGCACAGGTGAGTGGCGACGGTCTCCTCGACGGGGGGCATGCGCACATAACCGTGGACTACAGCCTCGTCGACGTGCGCGAACAAGGACTGAGTGGCAGAGTGGCAGACCTAACCACGTGTTCGTGGACGTCCGGGAAAAACGGGGTTCCCCTCTTCGACGTGGCCTGACGGCGGCTCGACTGAAGGAACCACGTGTCCAACTTGCTCTTAGCTGGCTCATCCGGCGCGTTCCATGAAAGGTCCAACTCGGCGACGGCCTTAGTAAGGACCCTAAAGAGCTCCTCCTGGAGGTCTGCAGGGCTCCCTTGCTCGGGAGGTGCGGCCTGCTCGGATCCCCAGTCCTTCTCCGACGCTGAGAGGGACATGGCGTCCTCTTCCTCGCTAGCTCCAAAGGAGATGAAATCCGCGACGTCGCGGGGGTGGGGGGGGGGGGGGGGGGGGGGGGGCGGCAGTGGGCCCAATCCCTGCAGCTGCTCGAGCCGTTTCTCTCCTGGCCTTGAGGGCGCGGACTGGCATGTCCGCGCAGTGGGCGCACGTGAGGTCGTCTGACAGGGCCGTCTCGGCGTGGGCCAGGCTCATGCAGGCGACACAGAACAGGTGGGTGTCGGGCGCCACAATCGGCCCCGAGCACAAGTTGCAGATGGATGCCATCGGATGCCAAAGACAGTGAGGTATCTTTAGATACACCTTCAACGATGGCGAGTAAGTAGATTATTTTCCAATTCGAAAAGCACGTCGATTTGAGCGTGAAGAAAAGGATTCTGATGCAATTGACGAAGTGTATGCAATTTATACTGCCAGCGCTTGTCAGTATTTGCATATTTTGCGTCAATTGGCCAGCTGTCTCCAGCTGGCGTTAGCCCATAAGATTTCAGCAGAAGTGAAGAAGGGGAGGAGTTCCCATACTACGTCATCGACGTAAATGTCGAAGTGACGGCCTTGAAAGGGAACCATGTGCTGCTGTAGCTATGTGATAGTGTGAAAGCGTGTTTGGCTGATTGTGGTGATTGTGTGAAAAATGACATGGAGGCAATACATGACTCCACCGCATTAAAAAGGATGTAAGAAAACATACAGAGTCTCTGTCAGGTCTTTATGTTAAAATTATGTGGTCTTCATTACTGAACATGAATGAAATCCTCATATTAGATTTCTCATTATACAAAGGCTGTAAATAACTCTACTATACAAGATCTTGGGCATTTGCACTGAGAACAGAGACAATATGAAACAGGAAGAAGGTACATAGATGGACTCACAAACACAACGGTGAACTAAATGCACTTGAACAGTTTGATCTAAGCAAAATGGCATTTGAGCATCTATAAAGTAACAACTCTATAGTTTTTCCTTTGCATGTGATACAGATCTGGTTTGTCGGATGACACTGTGCAAAATTATATTTGAGTGACATTTCAAATTCGATCTAAGCCATTTTCATAAAATGCTTTGGATAAGTATGACTTCAGTGTAAACGGTTAGGTCAGATATCCAATTTTTATGTTAATCTTATGGAACATCAACATTCATCATAATTGTCTGTTAATTGATTTACCCATGGCATAAATATTAAAATGATTTATTAATTGCACTATATGAAGTATTACACATAAAGGTGCAAAAATATATTTGTTTAAAATATTTGTTTAAAAATGGCACTTGCTTTCAACAGTAGCAATAGATGTAAAATGTAAATTAATACATTTAGGACAAAATGTTACTCTAATTTCAATATTTTTCAGCATTCAGTATGGGATTTAATTGTTTGATTCAAAGACTAAGTAGCCTATTTCAAATGGATCACTTAGTCCAAAAAAAACCTGTCTGTAATCTGTATGTCTTCTGGGGGTTTCTTAGTTTGTTACAACATTTTTGTTTAAATGTTATGGAAATTAGTCATCATGGTGCACATCCCTAATTTTGATCATATTACCACAGAAGCATGTTTTCCATATCAGACATTATTGACCAATGTCTGATATTGACCCAATATAAAAAGGTCATGTTATGTGAAGACACTCAAAAAAATATGTGAGCAGAAAATTAGACTTGGGTACAAGTTTTAACGTAAAAAGTCAATGATGCACTGAGCTAGCAAAACGTACTCGGTTACTGACGTAACCTCGGTTCTCTAGAAGAGGGAACGAGTACTGCGTAATTTCTTACGCTAGGGGAAAACCTCTTTTCCACAAGATACTGAAGCCAAAAATTATCCTTAATTTTGAATGAATGTAAAACGCGTTGCGGCAGCATGCAGACATAGGCAAGGCAGCTCGCGTGCCTATTGGCTGTCCTGTGGCAACTGCAGCAGCCTATCGAGAGAGGCCCTTGGTGACGTCAGATCCAATGGGGGCGCTTCGCGTCCACTACGTCACCTCCCGCCAAAGCGGGCGTGGCCTGGGCCTATAAATACAGCTCGATGGGCTGATATAATCTGGTTTTTCATCGCCGAAGTGAACCAGAGCGTGTTGCAGGCACGGCAAAGATACACAGTACTCGTTCCTTCTTCTAGAGAGAACCGAGGTTACATTAGTAACCGAGTACGTTCTCTTATGTGAGGTTCTCTCGTACTGCGTAATATCTTACGCTAGGGGAACACAGTGTAAAACGCCGTGCGTGCTGGGATCCAAGTGAAGAAGGGGAGGAGTGAAGGGGAGAAGTGAAGAAGGGGAGGAGTTCCCATACTACGTCATCGACGTAAATGTCGAAGTGACGGCCTTGAAAGGGAACCATGTGCTGCTGTAGCTATGTGATAGTGTGAAAGCGTGTTTGGCTGATTGTGGTGATTGTGTGAAAAATGACATGGAGGCAATACATGACTCCACCGCATTAAAAAGGATGTAAGAAAACATACAGAGTCTCCGTCATTTTTTGCCGTGCGCACCTTCGCTCTCGTGCGGACGCGTCTGGTATAAATAACACAGTCTCATCCCAAGAAGTCATATAACTGACGTCTTGGGACGTCTTTTGACCATACGTCAATATCCGCCTTTTTAGGGTACCCTTAAACGTTGGTTTATGACGATCCTGGGACGTCATACAACTGACGCTTTACCTTTAACGTCAGTTAGGTGACGGGGTAGGTTTAGGGGTAGGTTTAGGTCTGGGGTACAGTTAGGATCCGATAACGTCATCTAACCGACGTTTAAGGGTACCCTAAAAAGGCGGATATTGACGTATGGTCAAAAGACGTCCCAAGACGTCAGTTATATGACGTCTTGGGATGAGACTGCGCTGGTATAAACAAGGCTTTAGTGTCAGCGCGCGCTCTGATCGGGAAAGGGGCACAGACCTCTCCCGAATCATCTCCAGCACTCAGCCTCCGAACCACCACTAACTCCGCCTCCGTTTCCCTCGTAAGCTGATATTAGTATTTAAACATTCTCTATGATAAAAAATGATAAAACAAAATTGTAAAAAATAATTTAGGCCTAATAGCACGATTTTGGCGGTTATAGAGTTATAATGACGGTGTTCAACCATCACACCCCTATTGGTTACATAACCCTACTATTCGACTATGAGGTTCATAGTCGAATCAGACCTCTCCGAATCGAATCGTCGAATCCTCGAATTTTAGAAGTCAGCTCTAATATATATATATATATATATATATATATATATATATGGGGATTATTAGGAGGCCATGATGGACAGAGGCCACTGGGCAAATTTGGCCAGGATGCCGGGATTACACCCCTACTCTTTCGAAAGACATCCTGGGATTTTTAATGACCACAAAGAGTCAGGACCTAGGTTTAACGTCTCATCCGAAGGACGGAAGGATGGTAACCCCTACTACTCAGCTTTCTCCACAGAACAAGAGCCTGCTGGCTTAGCTTCCAAAAAAAGATGGCTGACACTACGTGTACATTCTGTGAGTGCGATCCCACCCTCTATGGGCGGGTTGAAAACATGCGGAACAGCCCCTACTACTGACTGTAGTCTTTAGCCCCTGGCCAAAAAATCCTCAGATGACGCAAAATGACGATTGAGAATTTGATTGTGTATCCCTTGAAAGTAATTACTTTTGATGATTTTGCGAATTTGAGCACAGCCGCCTCCTCTATGTAGCGATGAAATCTAACTATAATCGGACGGGGATTTTGACCTTGACGGGGTTTGGGTCTTAAGCTCCGGTGGGCGCGATCAAGCTCCGGTGGGGAGGGAAGAGCGTCGCCGGCGACCTCAGTGAATAAATCTGCCATAAACTGCCTGGCGTCCTTTCCCTCAATATCCTCCGGAAGACCAACCACACGAATATTCTGCCGTTTGGACCGCGAAAAGAGGTCTTCCACGTTACCTCTTAAAGCGACATTCTCCTCCGTCGGCGACACCAACTTTGACTGAAGAGTAGAGACCTCCTGTTCGAGATGTGTGATCCTGTCGCTGTGGCTAGTTTCCATGTCAGTGATGGTTGTCGCTTGAGTCGCCAAGGTAGACCCAATAGAAGCAATGGATGAGTGAATACACTCCAGCGACGAATTCAGCAGCACGGTGAGTTCACCAGTTATGTTTCTCCTTAGTTTATCAAGTTCGTTCACCAGTGTGTCAGTCGTTATCAGGTTTGAGGCGTCGTCCGACATCTTGCCCCTTGCATGCCCAGAATTAGGCGCCTTGGTTTGCGGATTGATTTTACCACCAGCTCGCGTACCCTTACTCATCTGGAACATATAACTTTAACAAAGACCAACAGTAGCACACAAATAGCTAAAAAGCCCCAAATGTAGTGTTAGGAGGAAAAAAATATGAAATTTACGTCAGAGCGCTAACGCCACGAGTCTCTCCACTACATGGCAAAACCGGAAGTATCCCACATTCACTACATTTTATGCACAATTGACATGAGTCGACTTTATTTGTGCGAGCCCTGTACAGTGGCGGGCTGTGTTTGTGTGTAGAAAAGAACACTGGTCTGTGGGCATTTTTATTACACTCATAACACCATCGGCTGTGGCCGGAATACCAGAAATTACACTGTTTATGTGATTTATCTGGGTCGCCCGGTACTGTGGCGGGCTGTGTTTGTGTGTAGAAATGAACACTGGGCTGTGGGCATTTTTTTTACACTCATAACACCATCGGCTGTGGCCGGAATACCAGAAATTACACTGTTTATGCGATTTATCTGGGTCGCCCGGTACTGTGGCGGGCTGTGTTTGTGTGTAGAAATGAACACTGGGCTGTGGGCATTTTTATTACACTCATAACACCATCGGCTGTGGCCGGAATACCAGAAATTACACTGTTCATGTGATTTATCAGGGTCGCCGTGGAAACGGCATTTGTGTGCAGGCAAGCAGGCCGTGGTACCGGCTTGTTTACTGCAAAATACACTGGAACAGTCGCATTTTCTGGAACTGAATGAGCGAAAAGTTTCGGTGGAAGTCTGGCCGCGGCGAGACTTAAACACCGTTGTTTTCCTAGGAGGGCTAGCCTCTGGCTTTATCTCAATCTTTTGCCGGGGCCCACGCAGAGGGGGGCGGCGGCCGGCAGAGCGAGAGCGTGGTCTCTGGTCCCGGGGTTGACGGCACTGTGAAGCGGCGGCGGGCGGAGGCTGGGAGCTTCGAGCAGACGGCTGTTTTGGGCGATCTGCTGCGAAGCTAGAGTGCTTTGGTAAGAAGTGCTTCATAGCCTGTGACGTCTTCTGAACCTCAGCTAATCTATCCGCGAAATCTTTGACGGATGATCCAAAGAGGCCAGCTGGGGAGATGGGCGCGTCGAGGAACGCGGAGCGCTCAGCGTCCGGCATCTCAGATAACGTCAGCCATAGGTGTCTCTCAGCAACGTTGAGAGAAGCCATGTTCCCGCCCAATGGTCTGTGCAGTGGATTTTGCGGCGCGAAGAGCCAGGTCCGTAGCGCTGCTCAAATCCGGCACGCTGATAGCTTCCGGTCCTTCCTCATCCAGTTTTCGGAGAAGGTCGGCTTGGAAGATTTGCTGTACGACTATCGAGTGTAATGCCGATACAACCTGTCCAGCGGCGGTATAAGCGCGGCTGTGCATAGCTGAAGTAGTGCGGCAAGCTTTATAATGTAGCGCCGTCTTAGCTCGCTGTCCAGCAGAGGGCGGGCAAAGATGGGCCGCTACAGATTCTTCTACTGGAGGAAGAGAGTGTTATCCTCTGTCTTAAGCACTGTCCACCACGGAGAATGCTGCTGAGACAGAGGTACGCGGTCTCTTTGCAGGAAACATCCATCCAGTCGGTTGTGCGCGGGCTGCGAGGACGCCTCTCCGGCCAGTGAGAGTAGACGCATCAGCTCGGATTCGATGCTGGCCCGTTTCCCTGACGACTCGCGGGCAGAGGGGGGGGAGGTCCACAGAGCTCGCCCAATCCTCACTGTCCGACGCCAGGATAGAGCAGCTGGCCTCCTCTACAGATGCAGCCATCTCGTCGTCATTAATGGCGGAAGCGGCGGCGGACGGCGGCCGTTGTCCGTCGGTGAGAGACTCAAATGAAGCGGGCGAACCGCCGAGCTTTCACGGGCTGGAGAAGGCTCGGGGACCCGCTGAGTACAGCGCATTTTACGGCGCGGCACTATAGTGGGCGAGTCCTCAGAGTCACCATGGCAATAGCTCGCAATGATGGCAGCCGCCGTCAGCGAGCGCGAGAGCTGCATGATCCTTACCCAGGCAGGAAACGCAGATGAAATGGCGGTCCCCGTCACTGAGCGCGGCTCGGCACGAGCCACAGGAACGAGGCATCTTTAAAAAGACGCTGCTCTTTTAGATAGAGAGAGAGATTGTGAGTCGCAGCAGCGAATACATACTCGGCAGAGTAAAAGGATATAAACGCCGGAAAGTGTAGCAGGTACGGCGACTGAAGGCAGCGAGATGAAGGCCAGCGGCTTCAGATGCAAAGGCTCGTCCTGCTTTTCTCAGACGGCGCGGCTTCTTCACTCTGGATCCAGCGATGCGTGAGCTTCGCTGAAGAGATGAAAAATCAGATTATATCAGCCCATCGAGCTATATTTATAGGCCCAGGCCACGCCCGCTTTGGCGGGAGGTGGCGTAGTGGGCACGAAGCTCCCCCATTGGATCTGACGTCACCAAGGGCCTCTCTCGATAGGTTGCTGCATTTGCTGCAGGACAGCGAATAGGCACGCGAGCCGCCTTGCCTATGTCTGCATGCTGCCGCAAAGCATTTTACATTAATTCAAAATTAAGGATAATTTTTGGCTTCAATATCTCGTGGAAAAGAGGTTTTCCCCTAGCGTAAGATTTTACGCAGTACGAGAGAACTAGCCTGGGTACAACCAGACCATTCTCAGTTGTAACTTATGCTGCGTTCCAGGCAGGTTTTTGAGCACGTAAATCACGACTTCAAACCACGACTCACGACTTTGTAGCGTTCCAGGCCAGTCAGGCCAAACTACCTGAGTGCAAGGAATTGTGGTAGCTAGATGTAAACAAACCATTGCTGTTTTGTATGGTTTCGTGGGCTATGTGACGTCAGAGCTCGTAACTGGGAGTACATTGATCTAGTACGAGTTCACGGGTGGGCGTTTGTCCATTATAGAACAACTTAGTTTAAAGCCCGCCCCAACGTTTCTGATTGGTGCCGCGATTTCGACGGATTAGAAATGGCCTTGAATGAGCTCTTTGCCAGACTAACTTGCAGAGCAAATCTAAATTTTCCGGAAGTTGTCCGGGTTTTCCCAGGCTACGAGAGAACCTCTCGTAAGAGAACATCTACAACATCACAGTACAATGTGCTGGAGCCTGGTATGTTGTCTTTATAGCCATGTTGAACCTGGAGTCATGTGAAGCTGAGAGATGTTATTAACTTTTACCATCATCCCTAATGTAAGTGACACTATGACACTACAGGGTCAAAGTACTATTTGTCCTTCACTTTGTAACTATGCCTTAGACTTTCCCTGCTGAGCCATCTATATCTCATGAACCCCCTGGAAACTTAATCAGTTTTTAATTTAAAAAGGCAGATAATATAAAGACAAAAAATTAGGAATTTAATAACATTGGAGCATTAAGTCTTAATATCACTGATTATACTTATCAAAAGCAGAGAACAAATTAATCAGCAAGAGATGGATATTAAAGTTCAGTCCAGCATTAGGAATATGCTGACTAGGTAATAATAGATCACCTGCTGTTGTGTTTTCAGTTTGGCAGCAAAATCTGGCCCGTTGCACTTTCGGAACTTGAATTACAGATGTATAAACATTTATAATCAATTCTGCAATGGAAACTTATCCCACTTAATGAAGTATTGCAGGAAAGTTTCAATCGAAATGAATGTCATCCAGGAAATAGCTCCACTAATAGCGGAAAAGCTCCAACATGTGTCAACATTAGTGACAGGAGACACAAGCCATCTGTCCTGTCACTTTTTCATTGAAGACAACTAAACATCAACGAGACAAGGATTATCAGGGCGTTCACATGCCCTTTTTAAAATTTGGGGTCACACACTGGTCAAAAAAAGCAACTCTACTAAACTGAATGTTTTGTTTAATGTATAATTTAGTGTAAAAAAAAGAAGAAGAGTACCTTCCAGTCTTAAAATTATGCATGAACATTTGAACTGTTATTGACACTGTTCAACGCAAGTGTCACAACATTTCAGACCAAAATGTAAATCAAACAGCTAATAACAAATTATATAAAAAATTATTTCCAACCTAACTGTTCACACTGAAGTCACAAGGCAAAAAGTCAGATACTAAATAATTTTCACATATTAAAATGGTAGAGTTTTTAATATGTGAAAATTACGTATTAAAGTTTTTAATATGTGAAAATTACGTATTACGGTTTAACGTCTCATCCGTCCTTCGGATGAGACGTTAAACCGAGGTCCTGACTCTCTGTGGTCATTAAAAATCCCAGGATGTCTTTCGAAAGAGTAGGGGTGTAACCCCGGCATCCTGGCCAAATTTGCCCAGTGGCCTCTGTCCATCATGGCCTCCTAATAATCCCCATATATATATATATACACTGATTGGCTTCATCACTGTCTCCTCTCCACCAGTAAGCTGGTGTGTGGTGGGCGTTCTGGCGCACTATGGCTGCCGTCGCATCATCCAAGTGGATGCTGCACATTGGTGGTGGTTGAGGAGATTCCCCCCTTCCATGTGAAGCGCTTTGAGTGCCTAGAAAAGCGCTATATAAATGTAATGAATTATTATTATTATTATTAGTTTTGTTTTAATAAGTTACTGTAGAACTGCAGTTCTACACTATGCAACAGTTTATATTCAGTAACTATGGTGTAAGCCTTGATCTTTAACTGAGTGGAAGTTTATATAAGAAAGAAAAATCCTACCAAAAAGTAAAAGAAACAATCTCAGTAGAATGTCATGTTAATACTGGGATAACTAATGGGACTAATTAAATGACAAAGTAGGCAAATTCCTGAAAAAAGCCAACTTTCAAATATCCCATGCAGATCAAGAAGCAACTTGTTCTACAGGGTTTGAAATAAATACAGCATCTTCTACGCATAGTAATACTTCTGGATACCAATTCAACATTTATATGCACCAGTAAAAAGATATAAAAACACAAGTTATTAAATGCAGTCTCATAGTGAGTGCATTGTGCTGACCTGCACCCACTGTCCTCCTCCAGCTCCATGTAATTTCCTCATCACAATCCACTTATTCTCCAAAAAAAACTTGATTACATGAGTCGCCGGGGCAACACGCCTCTTCAGGGGCTGCTGGGGTTTCACTTACTGGTGTAAAGCATAGGCCAGGATCATTGTTTAAGGGCGTATCATCACTGACCCCAGCCATAATGGCTTCGAAAGAATGAAAGTCACTTCAAGTCACCTGCTGTAGCATCTCTTCTACTCTACTGCAAATATGGTTGGCTTTTATAAAATATATGCATGTATGGTTAATCATTCTGATAAAAAGTGTCTTCTAAAAGACAAAATATAAACTTTTGATGAAATATTCCTTGATAGCTCCAGAAAGACACTGCATTTCTACAATAAAAATCTCAGATAGATGGACTTCTAAGAGTAATGCTCTCTTCCTATTCAGATAGCATAAAACATAAATTGATTATGTGAGCACTTCCACAATCTAACTGTAAAGTTTATATGTAAATGCGTGTATTTTATGGATCCTCTACCATTGTCAATGTGTTCCAGATCTCCAGTACTGTACTCAACTGAAATACTGTACATTCAAATCTATAAGGGTCTAGGATTAACATTCTCATAGAATAATGGTGCATGTATGACTATACCAAGGTCGGATGAGCCTAGATAACCCTTTTCTAATTAAGTCCTCCCTGGTAACACAGTGCTATTTGTCCTTCACAGTTAAATGGGGCACTTAACAAAAAGCAAAAAAAAGACATGCAATGTAGTGTTCAAATCTCTGTTTCCCCATTTTTTAAATTGAAAATCATCGTATGAAAAAACATAAGTTCAAATGTCCAGTAGCAATAAACAGGGATGAATGAACACTTGAACAGGATGTACAAAAACCAGCAGAGTTGAACCATGTTCATTTTCACCAACAACATCACCACAGTTATCTATAATTATAATTATATAAAACAAAAACTAGTGGTGGGCAATGATTAATCGCATCTAAAATAAAAGTTTGTGTTTACATAATATATGTGTGTGTACAGTGTATAATTATTTTGTATATATAAATACACACATGCCTGTATATATATATATATATATATATATATATATATATATATATATATATATATAAATAAAAATAATTATTGTTATTATATATATATATATATATATATATATATATATATATATATATATATATATATATATATATAAATAAAAATAATTATTGTTATTATATATATATATATATATATATATATATATATATATATATATATATATATATATATATATATATATAATATAAAATTATGTATAAATACATATACACTATATACAGGGTTCCCACACCTTGGTTAACCTGAAATTCAAGGACCTTTTAAAGTCCCTGTAAAGTCAAAATTAAGTATGTGTTCTGAGTTTGTCACACCACAGAAAAATGTGTTATTAGCCACCCAGCCAAATTTGAATGATAAAAAAAAAACGGCAAGTACATAAAATAAGCTATCAAAATCTTGAAAAAATTAGCAGTATTCTCTGCTCTCAAACGCTGGGGGCGTGTCCGCTGGCTGCGCTGAAACCACGGCCACTCGCGGGAAAGCTGTCGATGGTGTGATATTAGGTGATACTGCTTTCGGGACGGGAGGATGAAGGCCGAGGCGGGAGATAGTCGTTTCGGCCCATTCACCAGTAACAGCGGATTATCAGTGAGTCCCAGTTGTCTCCGACGACAGTTTATAAAACTATCCCGTGTCAAATGATCACTACAGAGGCGGGTGTTGGCGGTGATCCTCAGCTCTCCATCAAGGTTGGCTCTTCACAAATTTAATCCACCTCTTCTTGATGTGATCGTTTTTAGGAAATTTAAATAAAGACACCGATCTGTTTAGTACATGATCGCATCCAGGTAGTAGCCTACGCATTTCCGCGTCGAAGGCATAGCTAGCTAGCAAACTGTAGGCTGTAGTAACTAATAGTACTGGCAGTAACTCGCGATTGAGCGGCGAACTGATGCGAATGTGCTCTATTGTTAGGGGAGTGGCCAGCCTCAGTGGCCTCAGTGCGTCATCAAGTAGGGGCGTGTCCAGGAGCTCAGGGGCTCCAGTGCGTCATCGAGCCCCGTTTTAGCCCCGCCCAAAAAATCCGGAAAATAGCAATTGTGAAAAACTGTTTAACGGTCTAACTCCACAATTCAGTAATTCACAGTTCACAGTCTTTGTAATATGTTTTAGCAATACATCTCTAACATTTATAATGGGTTTAGAAATTGTTTTTAGAATTGCCTTTACAGGGACTTTAAGGACTTTCCAGGTCAAATACCCTCAAATCCTCTTCTTTTAGGGGACACACTTGGCTCCGTCGCATTCAAAAGTGACCGAAGCCTTGAAATGTAACTTCTCTTTTTTTCCTAGAAAAAAACACTGTATTGTATTTTTGTTCAATAATATTTTTTGATAATATTATTCAGAATTAATTTTGAAGGCATTGTATGATACTATGCAATATTTGTAACATTTTTATGAGCTATTTTTTTCAATTAGAACATTTTTTTTAATACAGTATATACATGCAAATATTTCTAAATATATACATGCATATGTGTGTATTTATACAAAACAATTATACACAGTACACACACAAATATTATGTAAACACAAACTTTTATTTTGGATGCGATTAATCGTTGCCCAGCACTAAAAAAACAAAACACTTCACTCAAAGCACTACACTGCACGGTTACCTGCTGTGTTAAGACAACATTATGCGCCCAACTTTAAGACTGTCTTGATCAAACGCAAAACAACAAATCTGCAGCCAAAGATCACTACAGGGACAAACTCTCTTTTAGCAAAGGGGTCAGGGGTAATTCATTATACATAAACACTAAAACCAGTGGCCCTGTCATTTACTTGACTTGATCTGGCAATAAATCAATTCAACATCCCACCAAAGACCAGCTGCTATCAACACCTTAGAGACATCATCACATTTCTGGCAAACACCTTTAATTCCTCTGAAAAACAGGTGCAACAAATATTGGCACAGTGCTACAGTAATCACATCACGAGCGGCAGCGACCTACAGCACACTATTACACAGTTAAAACCAAAGCGCTGCTTAAAGCAGCACTCAGTAGGAATTCCGTTTTTATCAAACGGCGACCCGAGAGTCGCTGTGGAGTACTTGTACTGTCGTGAATAGCACTCACGCAGAGATGGCTCGCACTCACGGCCGGATCCCCTCCCCCTGTACACCGGTACCTGTTCAGTAGGATGGACGCTGTAACGAGTGGAAATAAGGTATGGCCCCTTTAAGAGCTGCGCGCGCCCAACACCACATGTATACGGCGCCGGGTTATTTCTGTTTGATGCTCATTTTATCAGAATTTTATCAGATCTGTTTTTTGCCGTAAAGCAATTCGTTACCTCGCGAGACCTGATATCACACGATACTTCCTAACACTGAGGCCGGCGGCCCGCCGGCCCAAAGTTGCAAGGGTGGTTTTGCGGCTCACAGGCACCAGGGGGGTGCGAGACGACCACCATTCAACACGAAATCAGTAATATAAACATTACAATGACTCCAAAGCTGTTCGGTTAAGGTAAAAAAGTTACTTAGTTCACCTTTAATCATGCCATTAAACAGCATTTCAGACTACAGTCTTAAAGAATCTAAAGACAGAGAGCTATAGAGAAGAAAAGAAGGAGCTAAAAGGATGTAAAATTGAAGAGTGACACTCTACCCTGACCTCTCATGGACTTGTTAAGGCTTAACAAGGCCGCAATAACGGCAGCTTGTTTTTAATCCACGTCTCTAAACCATCTTCCAGTAAATTCAAGCTATTCTTTTATCCTCTCCAAGCGCTTGCTGGCTATGACGTTTACAGTCTTTCTTTGGACGCTGAGAAAACAAGTGGCCTATTTTGGCTTATTGTTCTGGTTAAATGGTAAAAGGATGAGGAACTTGAGAAAAAAGCCCCTTGTCTCCCCCCTCTCTCTGTATCGTCCTTTGTAACACCCACTCAGCTTAAAGTGATGAGGACTATCGTAATGTTTATACGGACCCATCTGCTACACTTTTTCATATAAGAAATGCTGCCTCAGGAACAGAGAGTGCATATCAAACAAGGACATAATTACTTATCTAATAAAATAAAGAACTAAAGAAAAGTGCACAAGTTGGAGTGTATTACCTTTCAGCAATAAACTTGCTTCATGACCGTCGGTTGAGCTTTTCACAGACATGCTAAAACTGAAAGTCCCATTTGAGTGCTAAAATGTTCAGCTTCTACGAACTGCACTGAACTCCTGTCTAGGCCTCTTCAGCTAGTGTTAGGCTTAATAAATAATATCCAAAGTAATTGACAGAATGTATGAATAACAGATGGAAACTAGCACTTGTAGCTAACTCTGGCTTGTACAGAAAGTAACTTGTTTGTTGATCAATGAGCATTGTCCCTATCAAATAAAATAAATGAAATTAAATCCTTGCTAATCTGAGTTATCTATGTTTTCATTCAGGATGGATCATGTAAGTAGCTGGCTGATCTCAAAAGGTCAGTAAACCCATACATTTAATTGAAAAAAAGTAACAAAAAAAAAGATTTTGAATGAGCTCTGTCAAGCTCAAAAATGGCACCATGAAAAGTATTATACTCCATTCAACTTCTGCACTATATTTCAAGTCTTCTAAAGCCATACGATAGATTTGTTTGAGACAGCACATTTAGTGAATTCCTTGAACCAAACAAGTGACATCCACAATCATGCAGTAAGTCCATAGTGAACCCACAGCCCCATCTGTTGGATGAATGTGGTACTGTTATAATTGATAACCTAAGACCAGTGGTTGAGAGCCCGTGGCCTTTGGCCTTTGCTCGTCAAATCTAAATTACCCGACAGCAGCTTTTATATCTGAGTGGAGAGCGAAGCATTTGTGTCACGCTGCAGACTTCTATTAGCCTGGATGTCAGCCGAACTTATCCCCGCCCACAACATTTGAGGATGGGAAGTTCGGTCTGGACTTGATCCGTTGTGAAGCAAGTATGCCCGAACCAAAGCTGTTCGGACCAATCAAATTGTCAGGGCAGGCTTTATACGATGATGGACAGATGATCAACAGTAACGTAATCATCCACGTCACCAAAGAGCGCTTGGGTTGAATTCGTTTACAACAAAGGGTGCTTCTCATTTATTATTTTTGCATCCTCATACCTTTCCTCACGTCTCAGCTCCACCCCCTGTAGGTTGCGAGGGAAGGCTGCAAGGAAAGTAAAGGAGGATTGAGGAATCTAATGAAAGCTTTTTTATACATTGGAATACTTGAATACTCGAGCGTCACTTCACGGCGTCATCAGCAGTGCTCAAAGGATCTGCCCTTATGTTGTTGAAGTTTGCTTATTTAAGAAATTCGTAATAAATAATAATAAAGCAAGATTGCCTGTTGAAATATGTGAGATGTGTGGTTTGTATAAACTGCAAAGGTAAAGTACAAATTAAAATGATTGTGACCGATGTGAAAGGGGAGGAGAATTTATACGCGTGTCACGTTTAGTCGATAAAACACTTCCGCATATGATACACCCGTGTATCCTTGCTCATGACTCCTCTGGAAGCCTCCTCACTCCTCGATCCTCGACTCCTCGCTGTGCAATTAGAAATTGAGATGTCCTTCAAGATGGCTGAGCTTGATTGGTTTACAGGTCATAGGATGGAGGACGGAGGAGAGGAGACGAGGAGGGATATTTTGAAGCACCCAAAGAATGGCTGTCACTGGAGTATTTAGATGTGTAGATTCAGCCATCACGCCTGTTATAGAAGATCTAGACAGTGCATTAATTTTAAAAGAGGAACAGAGAACCGCAATCAAGGCATTTGTCGAACGGAAAGATGTTTTTGCCGTCCTTCCTCCGGGATTCGGTATATCCAATTGAGTGCAAAGGCATTTTTTTCCTGGTTCGGTTGAAACACGCCCCATAATCACAGCCCAATGGAGCAGTATCAGACTCACATCCTGACTAGAATCTGAGTATGACGATGTCAGGCTAGACTTCTATGGAAGATAGAGACTGAATCTGAAACCTTCAGATGACAGAAACAGCTCATATCTCCATCTCTGTAAGTTACCGAAATAAAATGAAGCAGAGCGGTTCTTTTGCACTGTTGTCCAGTCCAGTTCACACAGCAGGGGTTTGCAGAGTATGCGCTTAAAAAAAGTGTTTAGTAAAATAATAATAGTAATAGTAAAACATTAGTTTTTGCATTAGCTCTTTCGAAAAAAAAAAATGCATTAAAAATGGTAGGTTCCCTACCCCTGACATAAGACCAGGCACTTATATTATTGGCTGATGAATTCAAACTACTTGACCTACTTAAAAAACAACTAACAGATAAATATAACCGTAAAGGGCGAAACAGCTGTAAGTCTGTTTTCCTGGAAGGGTTGTGTCTGACACTTGCCTATAGAGTGTGGAACAGACAAAATCAGGTAAGATGAGAGAAGAGTTTTTCACAGGCCTACGTGTATCCTAAAATGGGACCTATCATTTCAAATCAAGCAGATAGCTTAGTCACACTTTATATTAGGTGTCATTAACTATTATGTGGTTACATTACAAAAAAAACAAAAAAAAACAGGTACAATGTACTTATTGTATTCATGTTGTATTGCAAAACACTTTCGCTGTTATTGAGGTGGGATTCAGGTACGGTTAGGTTTAAAGTTGGGTTAAGGGAAGGATCAACAGTGTAATTATACATGTCATTACAGAAATGAATTACAGATGTAATTACATGCAGGTGTTTTTTAAATATAAGTACAATGTACAAAACATGTACACAAAAAGTGCATTGTATCAAATGATTCATTTGAATTTGGCTTCGGAAGCTAGTCATTTTACTTTAAAGTTTTAAATATGAATATTTTTCTTACACAAACTCATCGCTTTGCTTCAGTAAGCCTTTATTAACCCACCGCAGCCATGTGGAGGTTGTCTATGATGGATGGATTCACTTTTTTCAGCTTCAAACTGTTGGTTGCAATTGACTGCCATTATCAAGCTTGGAAGAGCCAGGATATTTTTTTTTATATAACTCTGATTGTATTCATCTGAAAGAAGAATGTCATATACACCTAGGATGGGTTGAGGGTGAGTAAATCATGAGCTAATTTTCATTTTAAAGTGAACTAAGACAACAAAACATAAAACAATATGAACATGAACATTGCATAACTGTTTTTGTCACACCTTTTCCATTAAGGGACAATATCTGCCCCCTTTAATCAATTTTTCCATTTCATTTTTTACCTTTGTAATACCTTTAAAAAATAAATAATGCCTTATATAAAACAATGTTCAATAAATAGGCAATGTTAAAAATCGTTTAATATTAATACAAATATTATATTAAAATCGCCAGTAGGTGGCGGTAACTCATTGTCTTTATGTGTGAGTCAGAGTCATTCATTGAATCTCACGATTCGTTCAAAGCCACAGATTTCGGCGCAAAATAGAGCAATAAGCCTGACTATACTGTTTTAAATGTAGTAAATCACTTAATGTTATCCTTTTGTTTTGTTTTTTAAATGTTGTATAAAATCAAATGTCACATTTGAAATCGTGTGGATATTTGGGAAACATTAGCCTGGGAAAACCCAGACAACTTCCGGCAAATTTAGATTTGCTCTGAAAGTTAGTCTGGC
This sequence comes from Tiaroga cobitis, assembly GCA_030578255.1. Classification (NCBI taxonomy): domain Eukaryota; kingdom Metazoa; phylum Chordata; class Actinopteri; order Cypriniformes; family Leuciscidae; genus Tiaroga; species Tiaroga cobitis. Next base: position 35,274,812 of record CM060595.1, on the reverse strand, counting down.
AAAGAGCTCATTCAAGCCCATTTCCAATCCGTCGAAATCGAGGCACCAATCAGAAACGTTGGGGCGGGTTTTACACGATAGTAGGGGTGGGGGAAAAAATCGATTCTTAGATGCATCGCGATGCGGACGTGGACGATTCTGAATCGATTCACAAATGTCAAAAATCGATTTTCAAAAAAAAATTTTTTTTTTTAAGATATATATTTATAATAACTTAATATTGACGTAACGCAAAAGACGGAACTCTGAAGCGCGAAGTGCAGTGCCCGCCCGGACCGTCTGTGGCGTGCACATAACAGAGACGCTATGGCGCGCGAGATCCAAACACACTCGTTAAAAGCTGACGTGTGGAAATATTTTGGCTTCTGAAGTTGAAGGGGGAAAGGAGCTGGACAGTCAAGAGTCACACTAGTTGTAAGCTTTGTAGAATAAAACTAAAATATTTCGGAAACAATACAAATATGAGAAGCCATATGACGCGTTTCCACCCAGAGGAGGAAAAACACTCGGCTGTACCGGTCGTTGTTATACTATTAATTTACTACAAGTATGCTGCTAGTTCAGGCACACACTTATTTTCCTGTTGGTTCTTTGCAATGTTAATAAAATCTATTGTACGTTAATTCTTTATGGGTCATTACTTACTTTTAAAGCAAAGTATTTATAGTCACACAAAAAGATTCAGATAATCGATTTAGCATCGAATCGCAGCCCTCTGAATCGTAATCGAATCGAATCGTGGGGTGCCTAGGTTCATCTCTCTCGAGTCTTCGGGTTCGGGACGGGTCCGAGTCTTTCGTTCTTCCTGTCAGTCCCATAGAGGCTATGCTGTCAGTACCGGAAAGAGTAATGATTAGTTCATATTTCGAGTCTCGAGTTCGGGTTCGGCCGGGTCCGAGTCTTTCGTTCTTTCTGCCAGTGCTATAGAGACTATGGTGTCAGTACCGGAAAGAGTAATGATTAGTTCATCTTTCGAGTCTCGAGTTCGGCCGGGTCCGAGTCTTTCGTTCTTCCTGTCAGTCCCATAGAGGCTATGCTGTCTGTACCGGAAAGAGTAATGATTAGTTCATTTTCTGAGTCTTCGGGTTTGAGTCCTTCGTTCTTTTGTCTCGTGACTTGTCACTAATTCACAACCTTTTTACAAACAAGCACATAGTTAATGTATAATATAATAGTAGTTAATTAATGTATAATATATAATAAAACACACCACAGATGCACAAGAAACATTTAGAAAAGAGACGAACTGGGACAATAATAAGATGGAACTTTTATTTTTCAGCTAATGTTTATTTCACATATTTTGTATTTTAATTCCTTAATATAAAACAATATACAATTCAGATGCAGTCAATAATACGAATCTAATGTTGTATTTGATGCGAAATACCAGCGGTCACATGACAAAAGAACGAAAGACTCAAACCCGAAGACTCGAAGAAAATGAACTAATCATTTCTCTTTCCGGTACTGACAGCATAGTCTCTATGGGACTGACAGGAAGAACGAAAGACTCGGACCCGGCCGAACCCGAACTCGAAAGATGAACTAATCATTACTCTTTCCGGCCCTGCTGTATCACACACGGCACGGCCCAGCAGACAGCACAGATCAGAGTCAGACACTGACGAGTCGACAACTAACGTCTCGAGACACGAAAGGAGGACAAACCTGATAAATATGAAGTTGCAAAGGAAAGAACGTCTCGGATCAGGAGGTGAGGTGAACTAACAGAATCAGACTGCAATAGCCTGAACTTAAGACCCAACAACTAATCAATTAATACAAATTTCGGTTTCTTATAATTTGGCTTTGGCTGCATTACCCTATAGTTTATTTTTATTATTTTTTACAAATTTAATCAACATTTTCATAAGTACTAGATGTGTTGGGATATAACATGCCATTTTAATTATATTATGCTGAAATGAATGAAATGAACGAAATGACTCGAAAAAAGATTCGTTCATTTTGCTGAACGAGACTCAAAGATCCGAGTCAGTAAAATGATCCGAACTTCCCACTACTATTACACGATGACGACAGCGCTGGGATTTTGAAGCAGATTTTGTACCCTACATTACAAAGATGGATGCCGCCGTCGAACATCACTCGTTCGAATCAGCTATCGGGGCTGTTGTAAGCGATTTGAACGTTTCCTTTTTGTTAAAAACCGAGGAAAGATCAACACTCGGAGATGTTTCTCCGCCGCTCTGCATACGTCATCTCCTTCATCGCTCTGATTGGTTTTAGGTCTATCCGCGACATCTGTTGGTGACGCCCCTCTGGAAATGATTTGTCTATGACGCTTTGCCAGACCATAACTCAGTTACAACTGAGAATGGTCTGGTTTTAACCAGGCTAGGGAAACATTGCATCAACATTAAAAACACTGCTGGATATCAGCCTGCATTTTGTTTGCACAAACAGCTCGTGACAGAACATAGACCGACTGAATGACACTTCAATATAAGTTGAAAATCTCAAATGAAGATTGCTGCACTCCAGCTTGTCTGTGTTTTCAGATCATCCACGCTTCTTGAGCATTCTTGAGCAGTGTAGAGAGCGCGCACACATGGTTACCAGATACTAATGAAAAGACCGGGTAGAAAACATGTTCTTTTAACAGAAAAGCTCTGATTTGGGGTTTAAATTATTGAATTCTGGCATTTGTGGCCACAGCGGATTAAACTGAAACTTTCCCATTTCAGACGACAAACTACGCTTGGCTACCATTTTGTTCTGTACCTCACTTGCCTAGTAACCATAGTAACAGTGCGCACGCTTTCGCGCTTTCTGCTATGACGTGGAGTGAGATGTGCACTCAACGTTGCATTCATTTTTAATTAGTCTGCATTAGTAACAGTTAATTTTGTTATGGTATGAACTTAATCCTAGTAAAATTATTAGGATTATCCTAGTAAAGGCAAAAAATAGATAATACCTTTGTAACGAAATTCAAGACTTTGTATACCAAATTCAAGGCTTTTAAGGCCTTAATTTGAGATTATTTTTCAATGCTTTTAAGATCCTGCGGCGGGTACCCTGGTTAATGTGTCTTCTCGCCTCACAATGACAGTAAACTAATTATTAGGCTACATTACATGAGTCACGTCACATAGTGGTCTATTTTCAGTTCAAAATGGTGAAAATAGACAAAAATTTATTAGTTTGCCTGGTTATTTTTATGATTCGTTTAACATTTATGACCTAAAAAAATTGTCAAATAAGAAATGTTTAGTTTAGCAACTTACATCTTATCTCGCCCTTGACCGACAGTAAACTGAAGCGCGTCGAGTCGCTCCTTTACTGTCTAAATTTTGCTCTGCTAAAATTCGCGCTGTGAACATAAAGCCCGCCTACTTTGATTTGATTGGTCATCTCAAATATTCCGACACTGACGAGCAGTGTCAGACCAATGAGGCTCAGATGAACACACACACAAACACCACCCTGTCTTCTGTTTGTTCTGACGTGCTCGCAAGCGGCAACCTCCCCAACCTGAAACCAACACGGAAGTGAATTAAACTGCAATTCATCTACTTGAGGCTGGCTGCAGAAGTGAGTCAAATCTGCATGTCCCCAATGTTAAAATGCCCAACTTTACAGCAGAAAAAAACATGTTTACAGCCTGAAGCAAAAAGTGGTTTCGGTCTTTATAGCTTATTTTGCCCTTCATGACAACTGTGAGGGGGGTGAATTTTTTTACAACTCATCCGTTTAAATTATATTAAGCCTGCATAATTAAGGGCGTGGCCACTTGAGTGACAGGTGGATTGCGGCCGTTTGTCTGCTGTAGTAGTGGGAAGTTCGGATCATTTTACTGACTCGGATCTTTGAGTCTCGTTCAGCAAAATGAACGAATCTTTTTTCGAGTCATTTCGTTCATTTCAGCATAATATAATTAAAATGGCATGTTATATCCCAACACATCTAGTACTTATGAAAATGTTGATTAAATTTGTAAAAAATAATAAAAATAAACTATAGGGTAATGCAGCCAAAGCCAAATTATAATAAACCGAAATTTGTATTAATTGATTAGTTGTTGGGTCTTAAGTTCAGGCTATTGCAGTCTGATTCTGTTAGTTCACCTCACCTCCTGATCCGAGACGTTCTTTCCTTTGCAACTTCATATTTATCAGGTTTGTTCTCCTCCTTTCGTGTCTCGAGACGTTGTCGACTCGTCAGTGTCTGACTCTGATCTGTGCTGTCTGCTGGGCTGTGCCGTGTGTGATACAGCAGGGCCGGAAAGAGTAATGATTAGTTCATCTTTCGAGTTCGGGTTCGGCCGGGTCCGAGTCTCTCGTTCTTCCTGTCAGTCCCATAGAGACTATGCTGTCAGTACCGGAAAGAGAAATGATTAGTTCATTTTCTTCGAGTCTTCGGGTTTGAGTCTTTCGTTCTTTTGTCACGTGACGGCTAGTATTTCGCATCAAATACAACATTAGATTCGTATTATTGACTGCGTCTGAATTGTATATTGTTTTATATTTAGGAATTAAAATACAAAATATGTGAAATAAACATTATCTGAAAAATAAAAGTTCCATCTTATTATTGTCCCAGTTCGTCTCTTTTCTAAATGTTTCTTGTGCATCTGTGGTGTGTTTTATTATATATTATACATTAATTAACTACTATTATATTATACATTAACTATGTGCTTGTTTGTAAAAAGGTTGTGAATTAGTGACAAGTCACGAGACAAAAGAACGAAGGACTCAAACCCGAAGACTCAGAAAATGAACTAATCATTACTCTTTCCGGTACAGACAGCATAGTCTCTATGGGACTGACAGGAAGAACGAAAGACTCGGACCCGGCCGAACCCGAACTCGAGACTCGAAATATGAACTAATCATTTCTCTTTCCGGTACTGACAGCATAGCCTCTATGGGACTGACAGGAAGAACGAAAGACTCGGACCCGGCCGAACTAGAGACTCGAAATATGAACTAATCATTTCTCTTTCCGGTACTGACAGCATGGGACTGACAGGAAGAACGAAAGACTCGGACCCGTCCCGAACCCGAAGACTCGAGAGAGATGAACTAATCATTTCCAGTACAGATTCAGATTCAGAAACCATATGTTGCGCAATGCGCATGCGCGGTCAACACAAAATAAACGAATCACTCTCTGAGACAACTCGGTAGTCCCGAGTCATATTAAAGATTCGTTCAAAATGAACGAATCGTTCATGAACGACACATCACTAGTCTGCTGTCTGTTAACGTCACTCTCAGCTAATTCCAGCAGCTGCTGTACTTGCCATCTCTGCCGTGTTTGTGTTTTTTTCGGGATTATTTCATACAATTAATACACGCATTATACCTTCGCCCACGCCGTTGGATTCCGTTGTTATCGAGTATGGAGAGAACAACCAGCGCTGTATTTCCAGTTGTTTTCATGCACTAACGTTAATGGATGTCTGACAATTTCGTTGGTAAAAACGTCTATTCGCCTTATTCACCTCGAACGTTCCACCGAGCCTGAGGGGTACACTTACCACTTCCGGTAGTTCTCACAACGCGATTTCTCTCAGTGCAATGGCGCTTCACTGCTGTGTTCACCGCTGCACCTCATCACACAGGAAAAAATTCAACAGAGGACAAACGTTTCACCGTTTCCCCAAAGATCAGTAGTATGTTTGTTATTAAAATCTACCACCACAGATTCACTAGTATAAGCATATTCTGAGTAGGGTGAAACGGTACATGTATTCGTATTGAACCAAAACGGTACGGGCGTCACGGTTCGGTGCACGAATTTACACGGACAATAACGTTACACGGTATAAAAAGGGAGGCGCGGGCGCGATCGAACTCTCTGTGTGTGTGTGAGGGAGAGAGAGAGAGAGAGAGAGGCAGAGAGAGAGAGAGGCGCGGGCGTGGGCGTGATCGGTGTGTGGTATTTAGCTTCTAGTCCCAAACTAACCTAGGGGATACATCACATCAGTTTTCCTAGCTAGGAGGAGGATGTACAGGAGTCAGATTGAGTCTGATCAATACAATTATACATGGAAAGATTGGTGGTCCACACTGGGGTTTCCATTGCTGGTGCTGCTGCGTCGGAGTCAAACTTCCGGGTTTGTGTACCCCTCAACGGCGTTCGAGTTTTCAAAATGGCCGCCAGGTGAATAAGGCGAATAGACATAGAGACCACACTCGTTATTCGGTACTGTTGCTCTCACGGAACAGATATGCTTAATTAACTTTTTAGTGTTTATAAAAAGTACCGTCAGATGAAATCCTCCAGGTGTCAGTGCTTTCTCTCCGTCCATGCAGTAGATGCACACACTTGAATGAGCGTGGATTTCTAGTGCATTTACTTGAACTTCTGAGGTAATATCTTTGGTTTAACCCATTTGAGAAATTGAGGGGCGGCCAAAATCAGATTTTAAAATGGACTGCATAAAGCTCTTTACGAACTTGACGAGCGATGCCCTGCTGACTGACATGCAGGGTCCGAAATTAACACCCGCCAAGCGCCAAATGCGGGTAGATTTTCCGTTTGGCGAGTAAATCTCAAAAGGCTATCCGCCCCACTGGCGGGTGAATGTTCATACCAAAATAGTAATGTAACGAGTTAACGTTAACGAGTCCTCTTATCGATGCTCCTGCTCCAAAGCAAATTGTTGTCCTGCCATAGTCTTATTTGATCGGTGAGTAGCTGCTAATGTAACTTAGACGAACTGCTGTGCGTGTGACAGGGCGCAACTGAAGAACAAGCAGAGACTTGAGAGAGCCCCGGTCGCGCGCGCGCACTCTTTCTCTTCGGAGCGAAAGTTTAATAAACAAGGCTTCACCGTCTCCTAAGCGCCGTCTTGCTCTCTCTCCCTGGCACATATTAATCAAAATAAATCTACACGATGGTAAAAGGTCGGAAGACCATAGTTTCATGTGGAGCATTCGGATATATTTTTTCCTGTATTACCGCTGGGTGTGAATTGTGCTAAAATACCTTCTCTGAAAAGCGTTCCGCACATTCAGCTGACATAAACAACACTTTGAATAAAAGAAAAAATCTATCCAGTGATGAAATATTTTTTGTGTTGACACAAATCTTGTGGGATGTCCCAGCTGCCGGGATAATCTCACAACGCGTGCACACATCCGATAATGACACGTCCAATTCGCGAACTAATGACTCGATCATTTGAACCGATTCATTTTAATGAATGGTTAAAACAACTGATATTTCCAGTCCTTCAGTTACTGATCGGATCAGTCAGAGTGAATGGAGTAAAAAAAATAGGCAGAGTAAAACTAAATATTTTTTTGAAATAATTATAATATATTATTATTGCATATATTTGATTAAATATACAATTAATACATTTCATTTGTACAGAACTATTCATAGGCACCACCACACAAATATTATTTTAATGTGTGTAAATTGTGTAATATGTGTGTAAATAAAAGTAAAAATGGAAAATAATAGACCAGAAATATGACAAAAAATGTTTAAATATAGCCTATATAAATTAATGTATATGTGACACAAAAAGGCTGTTTATTATTTTGGCCGGTAAAAAATATGCTTGGCTGGTGGATTTTTTCATCTACCAGTCCCCGTGGCAGGTGAGCCAAAAAGTTAATTTCGGACCCTGCTGACATGTATGCGCATGAATCACTGTCACACGCACAAGCTCAGAGCAATATTGTAAGTTACTGCATGATAATACATTTTTATAGTAGAATAATAATACATCCCGATACACAGTCTCACGTTTCATTACGTCTTTTAACCATTATAATCTTTCGAAGGGCAAAAACATGAACTTTAACTATTGGCTTTACTTCTTCAATCAGCTGTCACTTTAGCGCGAAGCCAGTAGCATATAGCATTAGCACCTCAGCTCCACCCCACGTCACGCCTCTTTGCCCATGTTCTGTTATCCTGGAGTGACAAGAGGTGACGCGCTGCCAAGATGGTGACGGCCGGCCCCGCCCACTTTAGGCTTAAAAAACGCTCTTCAGAAACCTACGGGTGACGTCACGGACACTACGTCCATATTTTTTTACAGTCTATGCGTGCTCGGCGCCGCTGCGGAAGAACTCGCTGATAACAAGACTGAAGCGAACACGAAGGCTTATCACATATTTAAAGATTGAAAGGGAGAAAACAGGACAGAGTAACACTGCGGATATCGCTCATTTATTTTTTTTGATGACGTAGAACAAGGCGGCAGGCGTGTGTTGCTTAGGCAGCCGCCTTAGTTTCAAAGTGCTGCGGGAAACCCAGATATATAAATATATATATAATTAAAAAAATTATTCATTCACGTGCCCTCATTATCTTTAATCAAAATAACTTCCCTTCCCACTTGCAGTGACTTCTCTTCTCTGATGGCGTGTTTACTGGCACGAGGGCGGTACAACCTGTCACTCACATCCGATCACAGCAAATAGCAAGCCACAATGACCCAACTATCCAATCAATTACTGGTGGACAAAATCAAGTCCCACCCTACATTTTTTCTTGTTCAAGAAGCCGATTCACCCGAATAGGGAAGAAATAGGGAAGAAAAGACAAATCGCAACTGACTCACAATAGGGAAGAAAAGACAAATCGCAACTTCCGCTTCATGCTGACTTTAAAAACACAAGGCTGCTGGAATTAAACATTTGGATTTAACAAGCACACAAACACCTACCTGCCCTGCTCGGCGAGCAGCGTTCCTTCATCCTTTAGTCTCTTGCTCTTAGCAGCACAATCCTCCAGCAGCACCTCTCGCCGCCGTTTGATCACGTGCAACCAATCAACTCCCTCCTTCTCCACATCACCCTCATCATCCACCTTCTCTGAGTCCTGCTGAAACTGCTCCACCGTCGTCTTGGAAACTCTCTCCCCCACCTTACGCTTCCAGCCGAAGGAGGCCATCCTGACAAAACAAACAATAACTCATTTATTAAATCAATTCTTTCAATTAAAAAGGAACAGCTGCTGTGAAACTGACAACTGTGAATACTATGATAAAATCTAATGATTAAAAGAACATCCACGCAGTTTCATGATTTTTTTTAATAATAAAAGTAAGTACTGCCAATTGTAACTCAAAAGAAGTTCTGTTATTTTCAGCTTATCATGCACATTCCTACACAAGGCACATTTACACATTTTATCTTACATGTCATTACCAAAACGTATAATTTAGGAATACGTTTACGTAAAAGACATAATAAGGACATTTAAAATTATTCTGAGGCCAAACCTTGAAGGTATTGGTATTATACACTCACCTAAAGGATTTTTAGGAACACCATACTAATACTGTGTTTGACCCCCTTTCGCCTTCAGAACTGCCTTAATTCTACGTGGCATTGATTCAACAAGGTGCTGAAAGCATTCTTTAGAAATGTTGGCCCATATTGATAGGATAGCATCTTGCAGTTGATGGAGATTTGTGGGATGCACATCCAGGACACGAAGCTCCCGTTCCACCACATCCCAAAGATGCTCTATTGGGTTGAGATCTGGTGACTGTGGGGGCCATTTTAGTACAGTGAACTCATTGTCATGTTCAAGAAACCAATTTGAAATGATTCGAGCTTTGTGACATGGTGCATTATCCTGCTGGAAGTAGCCATCAGAGGATGAGTACATGGTGGCCATAAAGGGATGGACATGGTCAGAAACAATGCTCAGGTAGGCCGTGGCATTTAAACGATGCCCAATTCGCCTATGGCTAAGCCCCGCCCCCCTTAGTTACTGTTGCTACGTCCGACAAACAAACTTCATCTGGGCTCTGGTATCAACATGGCTTATGCTGTGACAGCCCTTCCTGCTGAAATGTTATCAAACTTTTATAAAGCAGCAAATAAAGTGTCCGATAAAAGTAGGCAAAATGGGCTGCAATATACGTTCGAAGGCTATATTCACGACATACGGGTGAAACGCAAGGAACAACAAGGCATCCAAATAGAGGCAAAAGCATACCGGTCACAGTCAAAAAATTATCCACCGCACATCCTACTAATCGAGACGGAGGCTGGGACTAACAATATCAAGGAGCAACACTGTTCATGCAAAGCTGGGTAGGTCTCTATTCACTTCTATAATCGTTATTACAAAGCAAACGGACTACGCGAGTATAACGTTGTATTTATTACTAGCGTGTGCTAGACGACACTTGTCAGGATTTGACTTCGTTTTGGGAAGGGAAAAAAACAGACACCCCCCTCCAACCTCTCTGGGAAACGCATATCTGTGTTACAAATGCTCCAGGCACAACGTTTAACCATATTTTTGATAAAACTACGACGGTAATAGCCTGCCGAGACCAAAAATATGAGACGCCTGTGTTAAAGTCAATGGAGCGCTGTGAAAAAGTGTCGGGCCACTGTGGGAGCTCGTTCTTGGCTGCGCTGTGATTGGTCAATCTACATTCTAGGGTGTGGCTTAGCCAAAGGCGAATTGGCACTAAGGGGCCTAAAGTGTGCCAAGAAAACATCCCCCACACCATTACACCACCACCACCAGCCTGCACAGTGGTAACAAGGCATGATGGATCCATGTTCTCATTCTGTTTACACCAAATTCTGACTCTACCATCTGAATGTCTCAACAGAAATCGAGACTCATCAGACCAGGCAACATTTTTCCAGTCTTCAACTGTCCAATTTTGGTGAGCTCTTGCAAATTGTAGCCTCTTTTTCCTATTTGTAGTGGAGATGAGTGGTACCCGGTGAGGTCTTCTGCTGTTGTAGCCCATTCGCCTCAAGGTTGTGCGTGTTGTGGCTTCACAAATGCTTTGCTGCATACCTTGGTTGTAACGAGTGGTTATTTCAGTCAAAGTTGCTCTTCTATCAGCTTGAATCAGTCAGCCCATTCTCCTCTGACCTCTAGCATCAACAAGGCATTTTCGCCCACAGGACTGCCGCATACTGGATGTTTTTCCCTTTTCACACCATTCTTTGTAAACCCTAGAAATGGTTGTGCGTGAAAATCCCAGTAACTGAGCAGATTGTGAAATACTCAGACCGGCCCGTCTGGCACCAACAACACATGCCACGCTCAAAATAGCTTAAATCACCTTTTTTTCCCATTCTGACATCCAGTTTGGAGTTCAGGAGATTGTCTTGACCAGGACCACACCCCTAAATGCATTGAAGCAACTGTCATGTGATTGGTTGATTAGATAATTGCATTAATGAGAAATTGAACAGGTGTTCCTAATAATCCTTTAGGTGAGTGTAAAACTTAGCCTACAATATAATATTTGGGTACCTAATTCACGCCTTAGACCTATTTATTTTATAAGATCATTGCATGATTTGATTTCAAAGAGTAATAATACTACACTGCTTTTTCAACGCAAAGGTTCTGACAAAAAAAAATATATATATATATATGAACGCTATATTGTATAACTATATTTGCCTTTGAAATCAAAGAACAGAAATAGACTGAATGAGTTTCGTTGAAATGTTAAGGCTAAAGATTATATTCAAACGGTTATATCTACAATTATTTTAAAGTGGTTTAAATGACCCAAATAAAGTAACATTTTAAAAATCAATCAACACACTAAGGCTGTAGAACCTATTAAATGCATCTTAATGATTATCTTTGCATTAATAATGGCTTAATTCGGCTGTAAATTTCTAGGTAACGTTAGTCGTCTCATATTGAACCTAAGTTAACTGCAATCAGGTCAAGTGCACTTGTAAAGCAAATGCAGCCAACAACAGTCTGCAGCTGAATTAACACATGACTGTTTTACAGCTGCACAGGTCACACTCATGCAACCTATTGTCTGAATCACAAAAACACAAAGCGGCAGCCACTAAAGCTCTTCACGCAGTCAGTTTTCTGAAGAATGATTATGTTTGCGCGTGCGGCTGAACACATACGTTAAAATATAAGGTCCAAAAAGCCAAACCTGATTCTTAAATAGTAATTAATTCACGACAGCATCACTTGACAGATTGTGGTTCTGTTGCAACAACGCGTTACTTACGAATGTTTTGACTTGTCCACTCCGCCCTCTAACCCGGAAGTACTGTACAACTCTCTTAAAGGTAAAGAGACATTAATAACCAATCAACCCTCTGACAAGCGAGGCTGGTTCTGTTAGTCCTGTTTTTTTTTTCTTCTATTTATATAATGTGGGAGCAAAAACATGAGTCCTGTTTTTTCTTCTTCTATTTATATGATGTGGGAGCAAAAACATGGGCATTTTATTTTGTAGATAAACAAATGAGCCAAGATGAACCTCCTGTTTCCTCCACATTATTTATAATAAAACATGATTTGAATTATCTTATATTATTATTTGCATCATTTGCATTTTTGTACATTACCATCATGTTTAGCCCTTTGTTCAAACTGACCTATAGATGTGGAAATCAATGCAGCAAAGATTAGAGAAGAAACATTAAGGAACCTGATATTTTTTAATGTAAGTTTGTTATAATCTTGTGTAAGAATCCCACTGCCCCACTGTTATGTGGCCAATTAACCTTCAAAGCACACTAACCTTTGAGCTGCACATTGATCACGGACATCCTGTGCACATGAACTATTTCTGCTGACAGTTCTGAACTGCTGATCAATCATTAGTCACAACAGCTATGCCATATGTGGATCTTTAGGTAAACAGATAAATGAATGTTGCAAAATAATGTCTGTAGAGTATAGCTATATTCAATGATTTCATCATCCATCCTTTTTAATACTTCATTGTAAGCACAGATCTTAAAACTAAGATCTACTGCAGATCAAATTTGCTGCATATAGATGTGAAGAGCAAAAAGTTAAACAGTCAATCACAAATCAGTGAAACCGATACAATCAGCTGCATTGATACTGACTGACTGTCCCACTGCACTGAGGGTAAAAACTGTGATAAACTCTATGGACTTCGGCCAGGCCCTCACCTCCATTAACTACATTTGCAAAAAACCACTCCTCCCTTATAACCCTTCCTGCAATTGGCTAAACTATCATCACTCCCCCTTTAAACCCAGTCAAATATCTAGACTAAGTTCTAATACATCCTTTCTGACAGGAATCTGCGGGAACTCAGAGGAGGTTTCACGCTCCAGCAGTCAGTCATCATGTCAGACAGAGGTGCATTTGATACCAATGTGGTGACCCTCACTAGGTTTGTCTTGGAAGAAGGCAGAAAAGCCAAAGGAACGGGGGAGCTTACAACCCTTCTCAACTCCATGTGCACAGCCGTCAAAGCCATTTCCACAGCTGTCAGAAAAGCCGGGATTGCCAATCTGTGAGTAGCCTATTGGTGTATCTTCACCACGCAAACATTTAGACTTTCACAGAAAGTGTAGCCATATTAAATAACAGTAGGCTATATGACTGCATTTTTAGGCCGTTAATTTTTGCTTCCTATAGTACAAAAAAGTGTGGTATTCAATGTACACTACCACTTGCCAGAATATACAATGAGGTTTGGTGGCCCATTGAGAACCTTCTCAATAGTTTAAACCTTAATTTTCCTCTGTGCAAAACATGCATCATGCTTGCACAATTGAATATATATATATATATATATATATATATATATATATATACTATATGTCAATTCACTTTTGTAGTGGCTGATCAGTTCAGCTACTTTGCAAACACACTGCAGACTGAGGCAATGATTAGACCTTGTCTCTTGTTGAAATAGGGGCAAAGGTCGACTCATTCCCGTTATCAGCACTGTACGAGGAAAAGCAAAAGCCACACAATTCTGCATGAATCAATCACTGTTATAAATCTCCACCTCTCTTTCTCAGCTATGGAATTGCCGGGAGCACAAATGTTACAGGTGACCAGGTGAAAAAGTTGGATGTCCTGTCCAATGATCTTGTTATAAACCTGATTAAATCCTCCTTCACATCCTGTGTTTTGGTGTCTGAAGAAGATGAGAAGGCCATTATTGTAGAACCAGAGAAAAGGGTGTGTCATTGTTGTTGTTTTTTTGTTTTTTTGACCAACCTTAAATTAAAAGTAAATTTAAAATGAAAATCTAATTAATAACATGCAGGTGTTTTGTTTTAATATAATTTTAGTCTGAAATTTTGCCAAGTAATATGTGAATTATCCTACTTGTTTGTTATGGTCTGTATTGTGGTCAGTGAAATCATTTTGTTTGTTGCTTCATTAAATCCATCAGTATTAACTAGCTACTTTAATGCATTTGTGTTCGCCCAGGGCAAATATGTGGTTTGCTTTGACCCCCTGGATGGCTCTTCAAACATTGACTGCTTAGCTTCTATTGGAACCATTTTTGCAATCTACAGAAAGGTACAGTCCAGACTTTCAGATCCACTTCAATACAAACAGATATCTTTACAGTCATCTAAAAAAATGCTTTTGTTTGTTTGTTTGTTTGTTTGTTTGTTTGTTTGTTTGATTGATTGTGTGCACATGATCTCCAGGAAACTGATGATGAGCCGTCAGAGAAGGATGCTTTGAGGAGCGGCAGAAACATTGTGGCAGCAGGGTATGCTCTCTATGGCAGTGCTACCATGATGGTTCTCTCCACAGGACAGGGAGTCAACTGCTTTATGCTTGATCCTGTATGTCAGCAAGCATTATGTTACATACCTTATATTCTGAAGTATATATACTTTCAATGCATTACCTCTTAAAAGTCTAATCTTCTGCCTCCTTTCCTCCTCCATCATTAGGCCATCGGTGAGTTCATACTTGTGGACCAGAATGTCAGGATTAAGAAGAAGGGAAAGATATACAGTCTCAATGAAGGCTACGCACAGCATTTTTACCCAGATGTTACAGAATATCTGCAAAAGAAGAAATTCCCAGAGGTGAGAGCCCCCAGATTCTGAGCATATCTCACTGGAAGGTCCGAGCTATAAAAAACATCCAAGAATTAAATTGTATCTGTTTAGTAACTGTGGTGATTTTAGTTAACATCATGGTGTCTAGTCTAAACTAAAGACTTAATATAACTTACTGCTGTTTAAAAGTTTGGATTTAGAAAGATTTTTATGTTTTTTGGGGAAAAAAGTCTCACGCACACCAAGGCTGCATTTATTTGATCAAAAATTATAGTCCGAACAGCAATATTGTGAAATGTTATTTCAATTTAAATGAAATGTTTTTCAGTATATTTTAAAATGAAATGAATTACAATGATGGCAAAGCCTAATTTTAGATGCAATTATTCCAGGATTCAGTGTCACATCATCCTTCAGCAACCATTCTAATATGCTGATTTGATGCTTAAGAATCAATATTCAAAACAGTTGTGCTGCTTAGTGTAATGCATAATACTTTTTTTCCCCAGGACTCTCTGTTTAATAGAAAGTCCAAAACAGCATTTATTCAAAATTGAAATCTTTTGTGACATTATAAAGGTATTTGTACTGTCACTTTTGGTTCATTTAATGGATCTTTGCTGAATAAAATTGTTAATTTCTTCATAAAAAAGTAAGTCCATTAAAGTTAAATGAAAACATTTTTACTTTCACTCAAGTAAGTTTTTGGAAAATTTAAATGCAAATTTTTGACTGAAATAGTTTCTCAGTACCTTTTTCTCTTTTGAATGTGCAGTATATATAGAACATTATATAGAAAGTTTGTCCAGTTCAGCACAGTGAATATTTTTAGCCAACATAATACGCCTCTTCCACTGACTGTGAAGATAATGTTCTTGCTCTGACCTGCAGGATGGCAGCTCACCCTATGGAGGGCGCTATGTGGGCTCCATGGTAGCTGATGTGCACAGGACGCTGGTCTATGGTGGAATTTTCCTGTACCCTGCTAATGTCAAGAGCCCCAAGGGCAAGGTGAGAAAAAAACATAGTTAAACAGTGAATGCTTTGAAATGCTAACTACATCACAAGGCATTTGTGTTATAAAAAGATCAATGTCATATTTAAATATATTTTGAGGCAACGGTCTCACTGATTTCATGTTTCTTTCTTGGCTCCAGCTGAGGCTGTTGTATGAGTGCAACCCCATGGCGTTCATCGTGGAGCAGGCCGGAGGTATGGCAACAACAGGAGCCACGAATGTTCTAGACATCAAACCTGACTCAATCCACCAAAGGGTTCCTGTAGTGCTGGGCTCCCCTGATGATGTGCAAGAGTATATCTCCATATTCAAGAAACACGCCAAATGAGATGCGCATTTTTTAAAATTTGACTACAACCATCATCATCCCACTGACCCTCAAAAATAAATAGTGAAACAGAAGGACAAAACATGAAGCATGTTGTATATAGGGAACAAGAAGTTTCCATTTTAAGTTCCATTTTCACAATGATTTGTTCTGTCTTTTTTTTTATTTATTTTTTTTACTTTTATGGCCCCTAGTTATGTGATTCATAATAATAAAAAGAGATTATAAGTATATATAATCTGATCCCACAATGTTAAGTGACTGCCATTAAGCCCTAAATACCTCTGTTCATCTCGGAAATAAACTCAGAAATCTTTGTTTGAAATGTGTCTGCATTAAACATCATTTGATGATCAGAAATCATTGCAAAAAAGCTATAAGCTTTAATTTAACACAAATCTCATGTCATAGTGTAAATATAGCCACAAGCAGCAAGCATTGGGGTCCAAGCACTAAGGCCCATGAATCATTAGCTATCGAGTTGAAAATGTATCTTAAGATGGGGTTTTAGAACAAAGTCTTTCTTGAATCTTCATTTAAATTTAGGGTTTGATAAAACATATCATAGTCATAGGTGCCAAAAGGGACAACTGCTTTAAAAGAAATCACTCATTAAAAGAGAATTGAAAGTAACCTGCCGTAAGTCATGTTAAAGCTATGTGGTGGTGTATGTGTGGACATCATTCAACATGAATTTGATGAATTGCATGTCATGCCACAGGTTTGTGTGAACTGTTGTGCTTAAACTCTAATGTGAAAATGTATTTAAAAGTAAATAGCCTAAATTATTTAGGAATATTTTTGTAGAAATTATAAAAAATAGCCTATACGAAACACTACATAGAATTCTCGAAAAAAACTGTAATATTACTTAAGACTGTTGCATGACACACAAAAAAAGTAAATAAATGGAACAATTCTTAAGACCTAGATCGGTTTATTCAGGTGTGTTTGATTAGGGTTGGAGCAAAACTCTCCAGGACCCTGCTATGGTAGGCTATTGAAAAAAATAGAAATGACAAAAGCACATAACAAAATGACTAAAACTAAAACTGATTCATAATTCAAAATATGAATAGGTTTAAATACTATAATAGTATATAAATAATAGTAAAATAACATTGAGACAAATAAATAAAAGTAAATAATTCCGTTTATTCATCAGTTCGTCTTTATCACTTTACAATCCTGCTCTGATAGGAAGGTATTTGTCGCCATCATATGGTGTGATACTCGAACAACAGCGGAAAAGTAGGTCAAACCATGGGTCAAAATGTGGTGACGTCAGACGCAAAAGAGCGTCGCTGTATATTCCTCATCGATCGCAGGTGTCTCTCGCGAAGCAGTTACAGTACGTATTTAGGTAAAATCACCTTTAGTTCGCATTCATCCACAAAGTATTTTTTTCTGTGTTGTAATCGCGCTGACTGGATGTCTCAAGTATTTTCTCTAGAGACACATCTTTTAAAGCTAACTTAGCTAGTAATGTTTACTATTGGTTAAATTGCAGCTTGTCGCTAAGAGAATATTGTTATTTTGACACAACAGTAACTTATTTGTAGAACTGTATCGATTAGTTTGTGTAACACCAAGAGAAAGCCCATAGCCAGCGGGAACTTCTGGACAATCAAGTCATGTATTTACCGAACACTAATTCAGACTTCCTGTATGTTATTCTGACTCTAAAACCGTTTAACACGCGTTTTGAACTCTCTTGTCTAGTGCTTATTAAACTGAGGCTTTCGTTTGTGGTATTTTCAAACAATATACAGTAAATAAAACAGACATTTGCATTCAGGTATTTGTGCTTGGTTTCCTCAATCCTCTTATCAACAAAGTCACAGCAATGTCAGTGTTCCACATGCTCTCTTAATCTGTCATGAACTCGGTAGTTTTAACGCAAGTAATGTTGTTAGCTGTTACCCATAAAATACACAGAAACAATCGTTTTAATCGTTGATGCACAGCAAACCAGTTTAGGCATTTTTAACCTGCAGGCTAACTTACAACAAAACATCACATGTATACAATATATTTTAACAATTATTATTATCAAGTTGTTCTGGGATCTGTTTTTTCCCCCCTTGTTTGCTAAGATACAATACTACACATTTCCTGTTTGAGGCTATTAATAGTAAATTATGCATACAATGCACATTAAATACTTTACGTGTTGTTTACTATTGATTGCATGGAGATGTACTTTATTAGGTTAACTATTAACGTTTATCTTTTTTGTTCAGAATGACATTGGGAGCGATTGCCTCTGTGATCCTCGCTATAGGAGGAGCCGCAATGTTTTCTGCTCTTCATAAGATTGAGGAAGGACATGTGGGTGTTTACTACAGGTCAGTTGCTCAAGATTTTCCAATAATCTGCTCCCAGAACCAAGCAGATGCTGCACAGCATGTCAGTCTCTACTCTATGGCTTGTATAACTGTGTGTGCTTCTCTCCTCTCAGAGGTGGAGCTCTGCTGACCGCCACCAGTGGCCCTGGATTTCATCTAATGCTGCCGTTCATTACTTCATTCAAATCTGTACAGGTAAAAGGCAGACTTTTTATGTATAGTTAAACTCAGTTTTCTTTTTCTTATTGCATCCTCTCTCTTTTCGTAAAGACAACCCTACAAACAGATGAAGTAAAGAATGTTCCATGCGGCACAAGGTGAGGTTAATTGTTCATTCATCAGAGTCATGTGCATGCAAAGCAAGAGCAAGAAAGTCAGCGTTAGTGTAGGCGTTTGGTTTTCTCTATTGCTACATACCAAACTTTGACTTTATTGGTGGAGATGCTAGCAGAACATCTAACAACCTCAGTCAAGACTGTCACTTTTATACCCCCCTAATCCCCCCCCCCCCCATTTCTCCCTAATCAATCATCTCTCTCTTGAGCCGTCGCCTGGTTTATCATTAAAGTAACATATAGAAAACTCTACTTTACTGTGTCATTTGCATCATTTCATTGCGCTTGATATGTTCATATTAAAACACCTGATGTTCCTCAGTGGCTGGGTGTTTTGCTCGGAGCTGCTGAAGTGAGACATAGTGCACTTTGACCTGAGGCTTTCTCTGAGATTTACACTACAGGCTGTAAAACATATCTTAATGAAAACACTGTTCAAGAAATGCAATAAATTAGTCGTTACAGGGTGAAAAAAAACTTTGCGCGCTTAAAGCCTAGTCTGACTGCACCTCAATAGACGCTCCTGCTCCACTGCAATTCAGGAGAATCCTACCTAGACTGAAGGTTTATAATTGGTAAATAATAATTTACTGAGCAGACACAATTGATCGACTATATTATAGTGTTTAGGTTTAGACATTTAAATCTGGCTCAAAACATTTCACAATTCTGTTCCCTCCTCCTGTCCTTATCATTTCCTGTCATCTCTCTACTGTTCTATAAAAGTAAAGTTGACAAAAGTCCAGATAAACTGGTTAAAGTCAAGTCACCTTTATTTATATAGTGCTTTTTACAATACAGATTGTTTCAAAGCAGCTTTACAGAGATAACAGGAAAATAATGCAACAGAGTTTGTTCCCAGCTTAAGTAAATTCAGTGATGATTAATAAAAAAAAAAAGTTATTAACTTAGTTAATTTATTTATATATTATATATATATATATATATATATATATATATATATATATATATATATATATATATATATATATATATATATATATAGCCACTTTGGAGAAAACCGTGATGTCATCGTCCAGCTCAATTCAGTTCTCATATAATAGTGTCAATGCAGGCACATCAATAATATTGTTGAATATTAAATTATTAAATATTAAAAATAAATCGCTTATTCTTCCCTGCGGTTGTGTTTGTACATAGTACTGGCGGTGTAAATTTTAGAAAAAACAAAGTAGATTGGACCGATTCAAGCGGGAGATCTGTAGAAAGACTGTAGAAACTAAAGATAACTAAACTGGCTGAGATAATACCAAAGAGAAAAAGGTCAGAGGAATATAATTGGAGGAATGACCAGACAAGTGCTAGGATCCGCATTAATATTGGAAAAAAAATTCCAGCACTGGAGAGACGTTAGAGAGCGGGAAGGCCTGAAAGTGGACGCTGAGGTTGCTTTGTTTCTGCTCCATACATGAGAACTACTGGTTTTTGCTATGTTTCACAGAACCAAGATATGCTGTTGTTGTTGTTGAATCACAGCTGATGACTGCGAGCTGTCTGATGCGCCAGCTGTTAGTGGTTGCTTGTTTTGCATGGCGTGTTTGTTATTTTGGGGGCGGAGCAATGAAGGGAGGGGTGTGTTTGTTTGGGTGTCGATTTCAAATATCAAGAGTGTTTCTCAGTAATTGCTTACAGCAACTTTAATGTGGGTAAATATGTTATGTTTCTATAAAGAATTCTGTTCAAAAGTTTTGGGTCAGTATTTTTGATGTTTTTGAAAGAAGATTATTATGTTCACCAATGCTGCATTTATTTAATTAAAAATACAGTAAAGGCAAACATCTTATTGTGATATAGTATTACACTTTAAAATATTTTTTAAAAGTAATTTATTCATGTAATGGCAAGGCCATGGCATGGATGGCGTCATTACTCCAGTCTGCAGTGTCACATGGTCCTTCAGAAATCATTCTAATATGATGATATTAGAAACTGCCCAAACAATAAATCACCAGGTTTAAACGGCTTCCCCCCATAATTTTACAAACATTTTTGGTCAACTATTTCACCACAGTTTTTAGATATGTCAGCAGAAATTAAAAACAGCTCATCTATCCCACAGCATATGAACACAACACTAATCTCTGTCTTACTCAAACCAAATAAAGATCCGCCATTATGCACAAGATACAGACCCATATCCCTTATCAATACTGCCATGAAAAAAATAATTAGTAAAGCCTTATAGCCTCACGGTTAGAAACAGTGATTTCAAGTCTTATTCACCCAGATCAAACAGATTTCTTTAAAGGACGTCACTCATCAGACAACATAGTACATTATTATCAGCAAACCAGAAAATACTACAATTATTGTATCACTAGACGTGGAAAAAGCATTTGACAAAGTCAATTGGAATTTTCTTTTTGCAACATTAGAAAAATTTGGTTTTGGAAAATCATTAATTCATTCATTAGATTAGAACATTTTATAGTACACCCAAGGCTTCAGTTATCATAGCCTGGCAAGCCAGACCTACATCAAGATGTTAGGTCTGGGAACTCACAATTGGCATACCTCAATCCGAGGGGCGGGATAAACGGTTGTCTTTCGATATTCCTCTGCACGCCATAGGATAGCGCTAACCAACCAATGGCTGTGGCTGAGTGAGTCCCACGCGTTTTCCCACCAGCGGAGCTATTGATATTAAACTTTTGCCGTATCCGGTCGTCAAAACTCCGAACACATCTTCCTTTTTTAAAAATGACTTAAGTGACGTTCTCTTAACTCCAAGTCATCCAGAGTTGCGGCCAAAGCCGAATCAAAAGACCACTGTTCGTCAGCAGTATCTTGTTTGTTTTCAAGTAGCAGGGAAATCACCAATGGAAATCACGGCGCAGAACCGTCACAACTTTGCCGTCATTGTGTTAAGCCCGCCCACCAACTCTATACATGATGTGATTGGCCTGACCAGAGTTTGGTTTTTCCACTTCGAAAGCCAACAGAGAGTTGCTAGACCACACTGGCTGCAAAATAATTTTTGCTGCTGCTAGGGTGCGTCTAGATTTTTAGGCTACAGTTATCACTAACGACATCATATCACTATCATTTCAGTTGCAACGAGGGACCAGACAAGTATGTCCACTCTCTCCACTCCTATACGCATTATTCATAGAGCCCTTAGCCGCCACAATTAGACAAAATGATAATATCACTGGCTTTCCAACAAATCACTCATAAAATCTCACTATATGCAGGTGATATTTTACTGTACCTACAAAAAACAGAAAAGTCACTCATAGAAGTTATCAATATCATTAATGATTTTGGTCAAAATCTACAATTCTACCAATAAATAAAACATTACAATGTATAGAACATCAGAATATCCCATTTAATATAGGCAATATCACATACTTGGGAATACTCATCTCTCCCAACCTATCAGACTTATTTAATCTTAATTTCATTGCATTACTTAAATATGTAGAAGATGATTTAAAACGTTGGCTGAATTGGAAGAATCTAAAATAAAAATGGTCATATTACCAAAAATTAACTACCTATTTACAATGATACCAATCCAACCCACTAAGAAATGGTTAGACACATTAAATAGCAAGATAAATAAATTCTACTGGAAAAATAAAAAATAAGCATTACCACATTACAGAAAAACAAAGATATGGGAGGATTAGGGGCACCCAACTTTCACCATTATTATCTAGCTGCACAACAGATCTCTTACAATATCTCCTGCAAATGGATAAACGGCAATCATACCCATAACCCATAGTTAGACTTAAAACAGGCAGATTTTTTAAAGATTTCATTATCCGACTTACCATACATTACTGATGTAATTAAGGCTCATAATTTATGCAATAACATGACAATTCGTACAACATTATTAGCATGGTGGAAAAGTAATCAAATAACTCATAATCCAATAACACCACACTCCTTCTCTCCTATATGGCATAACCCAGATTTTACCACTTATAAATCTTCATTTATTAATGAAAAATGGAAAATTGCTGGCTTCACACATTTACATCATCTGTTCTTTTTTCAGAATTAATAGAAAAATATAATTTAGGCAAAGATCAGTATTTTTATTACATACAAATTAATCATGTTATTAGAAATAAGATGGGCAACCTTCCTAAAACTCTACCTCTTATTGAAAAAATAAATAAAAAATCAGCAACACAAAAAAATTTCCATCCAAATTATACACTATATTAATAAATAAATAAATTTCTGGAAACAAGTCTGCTTAAATACATTTAGTTTAAGCAGAAATACCAACGTACAACTACTCCAATTTAAAGTAATACACAGAACACATTTAACCCAACATAAATGGGATTTATAATAGGATTATC
Organism: Tiaroga cobitis; assembly: GCA_030578255.1. Taxonomy (NCBI): domain Eukaryota; kingdom Metazoa; phylum Chordata; class Actinopteri; order Cypriniformes; family Leuciscidae; genus Tiaroga; species Tiaroga cobitis. Next base: position 35,251,675 of record CM060595.1, on the reverse strand, counting down.
AGAATCAAACAAATGCGAACACTGCAATCTCAATACACAAGATGATTACTTTCATGCCATCTTGCCCCCCATTTACCAAATTTTGGAAAGAAATTACAGGAAAATGATCTGTTTACCTTAAACGTAATATCCCGCCATTATGTCTTCTAGGAGACAGATTACAAATAAACCCTCCACTGGAACATACTGTACATCACCCTCACTTCTGTCTCTAGTTATCGCCAAGAAAACAATTTTTATCAATTGGAAAAATATAAATAAAATCAGTATTACACAATGGCAACTGCTATTAATAGACCATTATCAAAGAAAAACAGACGGCTATCCTCAAACACAAAATAACTAAATTTAAACAAATATTTGGCACCATTACAGAATACCTAAACATTAGTGTGCCCTGAGAGGTGAATTAATGCCTCACCAATTACCTATATTACGTAAAACACGCATATCATGCATATATCAATGCTATTGAAAACCCTCCGAATATACTTATAACATGTATTAATATATCAGGAAATGTAAAGGATAAAGACATCTGATATATTCGTGGTATTGTTTTGCATTTTACTAGTTAGTATATTATGTATGTGTAAGGCATGTACGTATGCCAAAGACATTTTATTATTATTGTTATTAATATTTCTATTATTAGGTATATGGGTATATATAACTATATGAAGGTGTGTGTGTGTGAGAGTGTCTGTATATATGCATGTATGGGTGTGTAATGTTTGTAAGTGTAAATATGTATATTATATGTATATGTATGTATTCTGCAATTACTTTGAATTACCTTTAACTGTTGCTATATGATTTGTGTGAAGGGCTTTAAAGGCATGAACTACACATATATCTAGCATATAAGTACCGTTATCTTTTTTCTCCCCTTTCTTTTCTATAAACCCATCATTGATGCCACTACCACAACTATATCATAATTTAGAATTTTCTTTTTTTTCTATTTTTTTTTAAATTTCTTCCTCCTTTCTATTCTTCTTTTGCTCAACCTTCCTTGGTCTCCTAGTAAAAGAACATCATTTACTTGAAATAGATTACTGTTGTTTTTTATTGATTTAATGGGACTAAATACTTTTTAAATTACAGCTGGCATAGCACAAGTTCACGAAACAGATTGTCAGTCTTGTATCGCTGATCATCTCAGACACATGCTGTTGTGAGGGAGACCCTGCGTGAGATTTATTGTAGAAATAGATGTTCACACTCATTCATATATGGCAACATGTTGTTTTGTTTTGCTTTGCAGTGGAGGTGTAATTATCTACTTTGATCAGATTGAGGTGGTGAACTACCTTGTTCCCTCAGCAGGTAACATGATTTTTTTTTGTCATTTATAATGTAGAACTGCATAAAAGGCTGTCGTTGGGGGTGGACAACTGGGAACATTTTCCTGGCCTTGTAACATGGGAGGGCCCACTAAAGAGCCTTTTTGGCATAGCCTGCTTGCTCATAAATATTGTATCCCGCTCCCCATGAATTTACGGGACGAATCAGATTATAACTGTCATTTATTTGATGTGCCCTAATCATCTCTTTCTTAACATCATTGTCTGTTCTGCTGCAGTTTATGGCATTGTGAGAAACTTCACTGCTGACTATGACAAAGCCCTGATTTTCAACAAGGTTCACCATGAGCTGAATCAGTTCTGTAGTGTGCACTCACTTCAGGAGGTCTACATAGGTCTATTTGGTAAGTGTTGTGTTGCTATACCGTTTTAAATGATTTTATATCATTCAACTTGTTAATAGTTTTCTGCTTTAAGACCCATATTTCAAAGCAAGGGTCTCTTCCTTGCAGCTGACAGCAACTGCCTCACAAAAGACTCTCATTGAAAGTGCATTTCTGTAAATGCAGTTTTTTGCCCTTCAAACTGATGGGTGAATTTAAATAATTGTATGCATATTTTTCTCTACTAAAATGTCAAGACACCCTGAATGCACAATATAATTCACTAGGAAGGTGTAGGAAATAGAAAATGTTTTTTTTTTTCATAATGAAACACCTTAATAGTAATTAATTTGGATTTTCTTTAGCTCTAGAAATGCATGTTACAAATGTTGCAGTGAGAAGTTCATAATGGCTTTAGATTTCTAAAATAAATGCACTTCACAATGGTGTGAGGGGATTACAGCCCTCTAGTGGTGATGTGCCGATGTTGCACATGAGACTAGAATTTACCCAAATAGTATTGTAGTACATAAAGAATTTTTATTTTTGGATGAACTATGCCTTTTTATTTGCAGTTGTGAAAATTGTTCTATTGTAATCATAATATATAATATAATGTAATCATAATATTTTTTTAAAATTCAGATACTATTGATTTTGCCATGAATATATAGACATTGCTGCTGATATGGCAATAAATCATAAAGAAAGTAAATATTTGCAGTTGTGTTGTGATGAGAAAATGAGTTAAGTTCTGTGTATCATTCATAAAGTGACCTGTTGATTCTTCTCCTGCCTTAGATCAAATAGATGAGAATCTAAAGCTCACGCTACAGGAGGATCTTACCAACATGGCACCTGGACTCATCATTCAGGTGGGATTCATCATTTTTTGGCAATTTAGTCTGTTTTCCGCTCCAATTCACAGAGTTCTGTTCTTGTCAACATTCTATCTTCTGTACATGTTACGCATTAGTGCTTAGTTAAAAGGAATAGTTCACCCAAAAATGAAAATTAGCCCATGATTTACTCACTATGAAGCCATCCTAGGTTTATATGACATTCTTCTTTCAGACAATACAATCGGGGTTATATTAAAAAATGTCCTGGCTCTTCCAAGCTTTATAATGGCAGTGAATGGCTGTATGTCTGTGAAAATCCATCAAAGCGCATCTATTCATGATTAAAGTGCCCCATGCGTGTTCGGGGGTTAATAAAGGCCTTCTGAAGTGAAGCGATGCGTTTGTGTAAGAAAAATATCCATATTTAAAACTTTATTGACTAAAATAACTAGCTTCCGGCAGACGGCTTGTACGCATTGATTTACGCCAAAAGAGTAACACTGGAACTATACAGTGGAACACTATAACTCCGATTGTATTGTCTGAAAGAAGAATGTCATATACACCTAGGAATGCTTCAGGGTGAGTAAATCACGGGCTAATTTTCATTTTTGGGTGAACTATCCCTTTAAACGGGTCCTTCGAATTCAGGAAAAATAGCCATGCTCTTTCATAATTTACTCCAAAAACATGAGAAAGGTTCCTAAGACCAGAGAAAGGTTGCTGAATATAACCTCTTTGTGTATTTGTGCATGTGTTTGTCTTTCATTATTTAGCTTTGGTTTGGCAGGTATCCGATTTCCTTCATCAAATCCCTTTGGTGCAGATTAACCAAGTTTTCACAGACTCAAGCAAAGACGCTTAAAACAGCCTTCCTCGTAATAAACTGTGCAAGCAGTAGATTTCCATTGTTACTGTTTCTCATCTATTAGGACTAAAAATGTGCAAGTCATCAGCTTGTTGGTACAACACTGAGATCATTAGTAACCTGATTCAAGCTTCCTTGTAGCCTAAATATTCTAATGGAGCTTTTGTGGGTAATGTGTCATTCACTTGATGCACGATGAGCTGTGAGTCACATGAGGAGTATGTAAACATGTCCACTAATTTTGTTCCGAGATCCATTTGTTCTGACTCCTTACCCAAGGCCCTTGCAGCAAAAAGGGAAAAAATAAGAGAGAAAGTCAAATCTAATTAGATTTTGTTTAATAACAAAAAGGATGTCTGTCTGTCTTTAACTTTTTTCTCTTACTCTCTCCTCTGTTCCTCTCCCCCGTAAGCAGGCAGTCCGTGTTACCAAACCAAACATTCCAGAAAGCATTCGCAGGAACTATGAATTAATGTGAGTTTGAGAACCTTTTGCATGTAATAGCCGTTGATGATCTTATTGTGTTACAACCAGGACCCAAAATTAACTAACACTAACACAGTGAGTGAATGTAGTGGTAATAATTGTTTCTAACTGGCCTTGATTTATATTATGCCTCTATGACAAAGGAATTATTCTTCTTACTATTTTTTGTATTAATTAATAATCCTGCATATTAGTGACACACAGTACAGGTTGTTAAGTTACTCACAGCATATCATACACAAAATACACCACTCACAGTACTGGAGAAAAAAAGTGCACAAATATGTATTTTCTGCATTTGTATTTTTATATATTTCACTCTCACCATTAGGCCCAGACAGAATGTATAATGTTGCCAGCTGGCTAGTAACTTTGTACTTGTATATGAGTCTACATTTTGGACCCTGGTTACAGCATAACTTGTCATTCTATTTCTAAACTGCAACACTGTATTTTGGTTAAAGTAAGAATATTCTGTCAGTCCTTATCAATTGAGGTTGATTGAAACAGAATTTCTCTTTGTCTTCATTTTGTGTCTTCTCAGGGAGAGTGAGAGAACAAAGTTACTGATTGCGGCTCAGACACAGAAGGTGGTAGAGAAGGAGGCAGAGACGGAGAGGAAAAAGGCTGTCATTGGTGAACAAAGATTTTTTTCTTAGTACTCCGCCTCATTAGCATGTTCGGTCGTGTGGTTTGGATACCAATGAAGTTGTTGCTTATTTAAAAGTAAAAGAATGTTGCTCTACTTTTTTCCTGTCTGCAGAGGCAGAGAAGGTGGCACAAGTTGCTGAAATCAAATATGGCCAGAAAGTTATGGAAAAAGAAACGGAGAAAAAGATATCAGAAATTGAAGGTAGGTGAATGTGTGTTCATGTTCCCTCAGAGGTTCAAGACTGCAATGTAGGAGAATAAAAACTGTTTGGATTAACCATATGGGCATTTGGTCCCTGATTTGATCTAAATATAAAATTAACAATGGTCAGGGTTTGGAAGAAATGACCTCATAGCATTATAAACCCATTTCATAAATTAAAAATAAAATAAAATGCAAAAGTTCTGGTTGAGTAAGTTTTTTTTAGGAAATGAACCCTCAAGGGTCGGCAAGCTCGATTTTTTTTTTTCTTTTTTTTTTTTTTTTCTCTTCACATAGCCTTAAACCTGAAGGGGGGACAGGTTTAAGGGGGGACAGGTTTAAGGGGGGGGGGACACCCCCCCCCCCCCCCCCCCCCCCACCCCCCATCGCAAAAAATATTCATAATCAAATTACTAAGCAACCACTGAATGGAATAACACAAAATAGGTATCATTTTAAAGCTTAGAATCTCAGCATTTAATGCATCTAATCACTAATCACAACTCCTAACAAGTGCTGAGTAATCCCTCTAAAACGGAGTGTACCGCCAGCAGGCGCCACCTAGCTGCGATAAAAATAATAAAAATATTTTTAAAAAATATGACCATGATCAACTTAAAATAGGTGTCATTTGAAAGCTTAGAGTCTGAAATTTACAATGAATGTAGTCAATTTGATAAACTCCTAAGTAGTGCTGAGTTATTTGCTGATAAATAGAAAAAAAATGTTTTCATAATTTATGAAGTACTTTTTTGTACTACATACTGCAATGTCAAATACATCATACAGCTCAGATTGTCATGTGCCAACATAATCCATTGCGTTGATCGCGAGATATACCTCACGAAGTGATGCATACTTGGTGAAAAACGTCTCTCATCTTTCCGGGATCATAATGGAAAGGATTATTATTGCCGCTTCCATATCAGTGTGTATTTTACAAACTCAAAATATTTTTTTTTCTAGTACTTGTGTATTTAAATGTTTGAAACCTAAAATAAACATTATGTGGTTGAAAACACTGAATAGTTGTGATATCTGGCTCAGCGCCAGCCAACGTGCGAAAGCACTTTTGAATTTAGCAGTTGATCACGTGATGCACTGACCTTTCTAATCACACAGGTGTGATCATAGCCTACGTGCGAAAGGGTTAACATAAATATGCCTCACTATATTGAAGGGAAAGGGGCTTTATTTGTAATTTAAAATAATGGTGCTGATAATTTTTAGAGACCCCCACAGTTGTATGATTTTACTGCTTTCGTGGGAGCTCATCCTCTCTCTATGGGAGCTCAGCTCCCTCTGGCTCCCACGTAATTCGAACCATATATATATATATATATAACTTCCAACTGACCTTCTCCCAGATTCTGGTTAACTTTTCTATGAAAATAGCGCATGATGATGATGATGATGATATATATGTATATATATATATATATATATATATATATATATATATATATATATATATATATATATAAATTAATATTTGAACACCTGTCTATCAGCTAGAATTCTGACCCTCAAAGACCTGTTAGTCTGCCTTTAAAATGGAATTAGAAAATGGAAGAAGCTAAACATGACTGTCAATCTCCCTCGGACTGGGTCTCAATGCAAGATCTCACCTCGTGGGGTCTCAATGATCCTAAGAAAGGTGAGAAATCAGCCCAGAACTTCATGGGAGAAGCTGGTCAATGACCTGAAAAGAGCAAACCTGGTGAAACCTGGTGAAACCTGGTGAAAAACTACAGGAAACGTTTGACCTCTGTAATTGCAAACAAAGGCTACTGCACCAAATATTAACATTTGATTTTCACAGGTCAAATACTTATTTGCAGCTGTATCATACAAATAAATAGTTAAAAAATCATACATTGTGATTTCTGGATTTTTTTTTTTAGATTATGTCTCTCACAGTGGACATGCAGCTACGATGACAATTTCAGACCCCTCCATGATTTCTAAGTGGGAGAACTTGCAAAATAGCAGGGTGATCAAATACTTATTTTCCTCACTGTATATGTAAGGGATAATCCATGGCTTCGCGTCAGGTGGTTCTTCGCCTCTACGTTGTGCATTAAAATCCTTTAATGCATGGCTAGCCGTGGATTATCCCGCTTATACCTCGGTTATTTGCCTAGTTAAAAAGAAGTTAAAGCTGTAACTGATGTTTACAGTGTAATTTTTTAACAGACATGTAAAAATGACGGTTATTTTCGTAAGTCACGGCTCGTTAGTTCTAGCACTCCGTCCGCTTTAAATAAAGTAGAGCCACATCGGATTGCTTTTATTTGAATGAATTATCACATTTAAATATTTAAATTTATTATTAAAAGAGAGAGACAGAACTGAGAGAGAGAGAGAGAGAGAGAGACAGAGAACTGAAAGAGAGAGAGAGAGAGAGAGAGAGAGAGAGAGAGAGAGAGAGATGCGTGCACGAGTTACGTGAGCGTCTCTTCTTTAGAGTCTACAGTCCCCTCGTTGCTATAGCTAACTTAATGATTCATGGATTTATTAAAATTATTTATGAATGACAGGCAATCTTTATTTGAACTAATCATGTCATTTATTTAAATGAATTAGCTGTATGTCAAACCAAACTTTTCTTACAAGTCCTGTGGGTGTGAAAGGGGAGAGTGCAGCATTTCTAATTTTTTCCAAGTCAGACTCAGACGCGGATGATGAATGCTGGTGTCTTTTCCATTTTTCCTGTAGCGCTTTGAAACTGATTTAAAGACGGCATTGCTTGACTTGAAGTCTTTATCACTTATGATGTTGTATTTTGTAATGTGACGGTTTATTCCTGCTCTGAGACACATCAAACTTGCAACACTGTATTCGCGTCCAGCGGTAGACTGAACAGAGGCATAAAACTCCCGCAATGTCTCATTTAAAAGAGAAGCAGAGTAGGTCTCGAAATCAGAATTGTTCTGTCTTTGGCGCAAAAAGTCACTGAAAGTGTTAACTGCCCATTTAGTTGTCTTTTTCGTATTGACCTCATCTTTGTCGTCTTCGATCTTATCTAGCGCTGTCTTTTCCCTCAAAAAAAAAAAAAAAAAGCTTAAAACTTATCTAAGTAATATACAGTATTTGGTTGGCACCCTGCCTCTCCAAATGCTAAACTGACATTAACAAAATGCAATAATGCAGTAACAGCTGAAAAAGTACTTGGGTGTGTGTTTTATTTTATATTTACCGGTCAATAATGCAATCGCTGCTGTCTGTCCCATAGAAGAACATGACAGCCAACGTATGTTTTGGAACTAGTATTGGGGCTGACATGAACCACGTTACTGCCATCGCGGCGACATCAAAGAGCGTCGCAACTCTTTCTTTCTATGGCTCTGAGCCTACCTAAATAAACGTTTTCATATGTGTCTCTCTCTCACTCTTTTGCAAGTGTAACTGTTACTATGGTTACCTATGTTTATAGTAGCGGATTCATTTCGAACTGTAATCAAACTGACTGGAACTACCTGCATTAAACGGTTTTACTGCACACCTTCCAGCGAATCAGAATCGAGTATTTAAACAGCCCGTGGGATAAATATATATAAACTATCAGTAGTTTTATAAATGGTCAGCTTACTCTTCAGTATGTTTTCAACTGTGCACTTTTTGGAATGTTTTTTTTAAGGTTAGGTTTCTTTGCCTTGTACTGTAATTCTGGGGAAATGACTTTCCTGAGAAAATGGCCTGAATCATACATGCCAAAAACCACAGTGTTAAGGTTTTATGAGAACATTTGTTACGAAGTTGTTGTGGTGTGTCTGAACTAATGTGAAGCTAAAAACTGTGTAGAATGACAGATATTTTATTTTCTCAATGTTTATGCAAGATGGTGTTGTAAATGCAGATGCAAGGACAGTTGGTTCTGAACATGCTTTGGAACTTTTATAGTTGTTTATTATTATGCCGTTATTCATTATAACACAATATATATAGTTGGATGGAAAGTCTATGCTGATCAAATATTTTAATCATAATAAAAAGAGATTTGTTTTTATCTAGAAGGCGTCATCATGCTTTGATCTCTGACAAGGTTGCTTAACAATTATAAAAGGCCTGCTGTATATACTGTCTCGTAATACTTGGATATCCGGTGTACTGGTCTTTCCAGCGTTACTGAAACTGGCCAGAATGTTATCAATTTTCAACTGAGTTTTGAATGCTGATTGTAAAACTAGTGACTAATCTGTTAGGAGTGCAACAAAGTCAGTAATCTTTTCCCCACATTAAAAGGTTTTACGTATAATGAAATGAATAGTACTTTTGAAAAAAAAAAAACACCAGTCGTCTAACAGTCGTCTGCTTTATTTTATTTTATGTGGTCACCTCATGGCGGCCAAGATGTTGAGATACTAATACGCTTTCACATTATGTCGGAATTACCGTAATTACAACTTGTTAACTCTGAATTTTCAGAGGTTTGGGTGAACCGCCTGAATATATTATATGAGATGCTCAGGGTTGCCAACTTTGGGACTTTTGCTGGAGTGAGAGTTTCAGTGCGCGCACGGAGAATTTTTTGGTAACCCTAATTTTAAAAATGTCAGTCCTTGTTTACTTAGTATAAACCCTGATTTATGCAACAAGAACAAAAAATAGAATGGAAACATTTTTTCAAAATGTACAATTAATTTATTGATTGCAGTATAAAAAAATAAAGATAGAGGTGATTAAATAACAAATAACAAACATGTAAAACAACAACATCTAAACAATAAGAAATCTCAAAACAAAGGGGACACATAATAGTTACTCCCCCTCCCCAGAAAACCACAACACACAAGTTTCACAAATTAGGCCTGTTATATATGCCACAGTGGCAGTTTGACCGGCTTCACTGCTTCTGCAAGAGCTTTGTATCTGAAGCAGGGTTCGATCCGTTCATGAACAATCCGTTCATTGCGTCTGTAACGTGACAAATGAACGAAAAGACTCGGAAGGTAAAGTAATTATTTATGTTCCCTGTAAATTATTTTTGACTGCATTAAAATGATTTCTTAATTCAGAATATGATAAAGACTGCGTAGGTGGATGTGTTCGGGGAATTTGGCTGTTAAAAGTAAGTATAACATTTAAAGCCCTTTAAATGAACGAAATGACTCGAAAAAAGATTCGTTCATTTTAATGAACGAGATCGAACAAGCGAGTCAGTAAAATGATCCGAACTTCCCATCACTATGGCGTTATATGTGTGCCTCAATCCTGAGCGAGTAAATGTACGTTTTGAGCACAGATAACTATATTTTGCAAGCACATTGCATTATATTTTGAACAGAAATTAACAATCGCAAAAAAAATTCGTTTGAGCAAAGAAAAAACGATTCCGTGCTCAATAAATGTATTCTCTGCGCGTGCAATATTAACGTGCAATAATAACCCCTCTCATGCAGTTTACAGGTGCTCTCTCACAAACGTATTCTCTGCGCTCCTGTCAAGTCCCTCTCTCTCTCTCAACCTCTTAATTCTGTGTGCGCTCAACTCTTGACACACACGCTCGCTCAACATACAACAGTTACAAGTGTGCCACAAAATCAACCAATCGGAAAATTAAGTCAATTTTGATTGGCTGTTGGTCTCCAATCACCACGCAGCACAAAGAAGACGAAACATTTATTTTATGGATAGATGTCTTCTCTAGCCACCATCAAAAATGACAGAGTCAAATGGTGAAAAGGATAAGTCAAACTCACTTTAGTCACAATAGGAGATATATAGGCTACTGTAATATTATAAGTTAAACAACACAACAGCATTATAATACACACAACTAACAAGGCACTTTTAAGTTAATAATAATAAAAAATACTTACCAAAATGTGTTTTAATCCATTAGTCTCACTGTAGTCAGTTATTTTTTTATTTTTTTTATTTTTTCAGTAAGCTTCCGGGATGCTGTAGTAGATAGTTCTACCAGACGGGCTTTGATTTGATTGGAGACCAACAGCCAATCACAATTGACCTTTAATTTTCCGATTGGCTGATTTTGTGGCACACTTGTAACGTTGAGCGAGCGTGTGTGTCAAGAGTTGAGCGCACACAGAATTAAGAGGTTGAGAGAGAGAGAGAGGGACTTGACAGGAGCGCAGAGAATACGTTTGTGAGAGAGCACCTGTAAACTGCGTGAGAGGGGTTATTTTTGCACGTTAATATGGATAATGCAAATACATTTATTGAGCACGGAATCGTTTTTTCTTTGCTCAAACTAATTTTTTTTTTTTTTGCGATTGTTAATTTCTGTTCAAAATATAATGCAATGTGCTTGCAAAATATAGTTCTCTGTGCTCAAAACTTACAATTACTCGCTCAGGATTGAGGCACACATATAACGCTATACATCACAGGGTGCCATCAAGTGACAGTCTGTGGTGTCAGTCTTGTTTAGGCCAATAACTGAAAAGGTTCGCATCCGCATTTGAGTGTGGCAGGCTCAACACAATCTGGACAACCTTTGATAATTTGGGGAATTTAAAAATGCCACTTGCCCGATTTGCCAAAACGTAATTTGAACCATGAGCCTATTTTTATTGAGCAATTAGCTAGCCCACATTGCGCACGTCAGACGTTTGCAACTATAGTTGACGTCTGTAGGCTACTCTCAGTCGGCACACAGACTGATAAGGCAAGGCTACGACACTAGTGACAAGGCACACCATTTTATTATCTGCTTACCTTGATTATCATCCAAACTTTCAAATGTGCATCAGTCGGCTCCGACTCCGAACCTATGCTCTGAACTCTCTCTGAACTTTTCACACGCAACTGACGTATCAGGTGCTAGGTTTTCAGCGAATCAACGATCAGAGAACACTGCCGTGAGAACGTTGTAGGCTGATGTTACAGCTGTGGGCCTTGAACTCCTCTCCTGTCATTAAAACGCTGTGGTCTAGTCATCAACAGAAAATTAACGGATTGAGGGGGGAGAAAAATGGATTTTGGCATGACATTTCTTGCGTGTGCGTGAGAGTTGGCAACCCTGGATGCTTAGCATGAATTTAAATTGCATTGACTCTCCTTCATCACACAATTCTGACTAAATGTTACTGTGATTTCTGTTGTGTTCATTTTGCATTCTTTTTTTTTTGTACTGATTTTATAGACAGCGCTTTCCTTGCTACGCAGAAAACAAAAGCAGATGCAGATTTCTACACCGCACAGAGAGCAGCTGAGGCCAATAAGGTAAACAATTAAAACTGTACCCAATCATTAATCCTTGTGCTTTATTTAAAAAAAAAATTACACATAGCTCCATAGAGGACAAAAATGTCCACGTCAAAAAACTGTCATAAAAATTTGAAGCTTGGGAGCACAAACTTAAGTTTGGTATCATTTTAAAGACCCTTGGCAGATTATTGCTGAAGTAAAAAAAAAAAAAAAAATGAATCAATCCAAAAAACAGTTATATAGGTTTAAGTTTATGAAAATTATTTATGAACATTATTTTATATAAAATATATATATTTTATAAAAACAAGTTGAACTCAAACCTGGCTTGAAAATCAAAGCCATTAATATAAATAAGTTGTGTTCCAAATTTGAGGTTGATATCTCAAAAATGAGCTTTCAGTAAGATTTTGTTTGGGCGCAGTAACAGACTTTCCCCATTGGATGCCATGCAGCAAAACTCCACTGGTGCACACAGTGATTGGATTTTAGATTTGCAGTTTTTCCTCTCTCAATATTATAAACACATACATGCACACACACATATATATTTTTTTTTATAACACACATACCAACCACACTCTGACATCCATACCAACACACCCACACAAATATCGTTGCATAATTTATCCAATTTATCCAACCCCCCTTATTTATCCAATAATTTATCCTCTATAATATGCCGAAGCAGAAAACATGAATAAAGCGAGAATTTGCTTTATAGGCCAAACCTGGAAAAATGGCACCATCTGATAAAAAATAGTACAAATTTAAATTTTGAAAAATTTGAAAATTTAACAGAATGAAAGCCTCTTCACAAAGATTGTATCATTTTATAGTTAAATGGCCCTGGGATGAAAACAAGCAGTTTCAATGGGGCCATTTTTGTCCAAAAGGCGCTGAGAGGGGGTATTTTGTGTACCTAGTGCAAAAAAGTTTTTTTTAAGGAAATAGTAAAATTACAATAAAAATACACAACTGTGCCAAATTTTATGCAGTAAGCATTAACAGGCAAAGTGATAAAAAAAAACAAAAAAAACTGAAAAGGCCAAAAATGTCCCTAAGGAGGCACAAGGGTTAATGTGCTCATTGATTTATGAAACATGTTATTCTCTTCTTATCTCATCTCTTCTCACAGCTCAAGCTAACCCCTGAATATCTCCAGCTGATGAAATTTAAGGCAATAGCATCTAATAGTAAAATTTACTTTGGAAGTGAGATCCCTCACATGTTTATGGACTCAGGACCAGGAAGCTCCTCCTCCGCTGCTTCCAAAGCCATAGACGCCCTCTCAGAGGGGGTACTGGACTTGGAATGACGAGAGATGGGGTGGAACTCTGGGTTGTAGCACTGAGAATAAATTAACGGGTAATAAAAGACTAATAGCCTGTCTGTAGACTGCATTGGGACAATCTGCAGCTGAAACCACTTCAGTAAAGTAACACGGTGCTTTACCTGTATCTATACCGTGGTGACTTGATCACAACCCAGTGGTGCTTGAACAGAGTATTATACTTTTCAATAGAACAGAATGTGGCCGTTTGAATTTGAATGTGACAATGTACGCACAAGATTTGTGCATGGTTTAAAATATATCGTTTATAAACTTAAACAGTCATTCAGTTTTATGTTGTTTTTTTACACTGAGGGATTGGTTTATGTACTTAATTGACATCTTTCCATCTTAAAGGCTCTTATACCTCAGGGATTATTTTATTGTCTTGTCTTTAAATTACTTTTTTGTCTTCTTTTACAACCCCCTCAGAATGAAACAGTGTTTTCGATTAGGATGTTCTAAAAAAAATTGCCATTTGTTTTAAATTTTCTCTTAATCAGTAAATTAGCTCCATTAATGGGAAAAAATGGGGACATTTGGCTAACTACTGAGAAAATCTTTTGAGAGAGGTAAGAATTTCTAGTGAGAAGATATTTATGTAAACCAACAGCAGAGTAAGGTCATGTGATAACAGTGTAGCATAAAGCATTTGTTGCTTAATATAGAAGTACTGCATCATATATATGTATAAATTGTGTGCAGAGTTTTAGTATTTTGAATGGAGCAAGAAATTTTCTCACTTCAGCAGTGTACAGTTCACTATATAACGATGTCCTCCTTTAAATCAGCAGGCGTTTTGTGCCTTCTCTAGCTCGCGTGCAGCACTGATAAGCCCAGAGCAGGACTGTGATCTCGTAAACCTTCCAGTTCTTCTGTCACTTTCACATACATATCTGGAACTGGAAGGAAGTAAAAACTTTGCCACTGATATGCATATAAATGTTCTTAAAAATAAACAGCATACCTCAAATTTGTACATTTGAAATTGTATATTAATCTCATTAGTGTTTTTGTCTTTGAAAGCTGGACAGCTTTGATTTAGTGAGAACTTTAATGTGACTATTTATTTCAGAACAGTTGTGTTTAGCCAGAGGCTTTTGTTTGAAACATTTTAGCAGATTGTGTAATACTTTGTTCAAAACCTCAGAGACTCATCAGGAATTCCCAAAGACCTTTACTGTTCTTGTCTGTTTTTTGCTGGAACACAGAGTGTGTAGAATCACGGCCTCTTTTTTGTGTGCTCAAGTTCAGTTTCTTTATTTCATGTACATTAACAGTACTTAAAAGTTGGCTATGTATTGGGTGGGTAAATGTTTATACATTAAAGTTTTTTTTCTTAAGTATTTGTGTTCAGATTTTATTATATATTAAGATGACATCCTCAAAAACATGCTTTGGTACAGGTAGGTCAGTGTTACTTTTATATTTAATTAACACTTTAATGACTTGATCTGATGAATGAAAGGGAGGAGGACAAAAGGCCTGCAGCATAATAGGCCCCAAAATATTAGTGGGGAATTTAGGCACATAACCCAGTCTTGGGTGAAGAAAGGCTTTCACCATGCCAGGTGCAAATTCTAAACACGATGGAGAGAAATAACCCTGCAGAGAAATGCTCCTGTAGAAATTCTAGCACTGAACCAACAGGGCAGTTGAGGTTCTCTGCACCATGAAGTAAACAACCTCCACTTAAAAGCATACAATTTATTCATGGAGGGAGCTCTGGATTGAAGTATGGTCTCAATGTCCTCAGGAGAGAGACCAGATTTTATGAACTGGGCCCTCTCAGGGGCCAAGCCAACAGTTTCCTCAACTCTGGACGAGGGTGTAATATCGTGTCCCCTGCCTGGGACAGCAGGTCCCTCCCGATCGGAATCTCCAGAGGAGAGCCTTCGAGGAGGGACACCAGGTCCGAGAACCAAACTTGGGCCTACCAGAACGGGGCTATTACCGGCAGACGGGCCTCATCCCGGCGAACCCTCTCCAGAACTCCCAGGAACAGAGTGATTGTTTTTTTCTTGTTTTTTTTTTTTTTTGGTTGGCAGCATTGTTTACCTCTGGTTTCTTGTATCTTATTTTTGTAATTTACAATTCATGGCTACAATTTGTTTTAGAACAAACCCTTGATGCTTCTAATTTCTGTATTATACAGTTACTATAGGTGATGAAGATAGAAGTCATCCTGTGAGGCTTATGACATGGAATGTCAGGGGATTAAATGGTCCTGTTAAAAGAGCTAAAGTTTTCTCCCATCTTAAATCTTTCAAACCAGATATATTGTTTTTACTAGAAACACATTTAAGACTGGATGATCACAATAGAATTCAGAAGGTATGGGTTAGTCAAATTTATAACATTTATAACAATTTATAACAAATTTATTTCATTCCAAATGTAATAGATCAAGAGGTGTGGCAATTTTAATTAATAAGAGAGTAGAGTTTATACCTTCTGACGCAATCTGTGACCCTAATGGTCATTACATTATTGTCTCTGGGTCTCTTTTTCAAGTCCCAGTGGTTTTAGTTAACATTTATGCTCCCAATAGAGGCAAAAAGCCTCCTATCATTAATACCCAAGCTTAATCCTATGTGCCGATAGAAAAATCTCAACTCAAGATTCATGTGTTCTTCAACTGTCAGATTTACTCTTTGGCATTGACTTTGTGAAATGTTGGTTGACTTTTAGAAATCCTTTGTCAACACTTGGACATCCATGGAAGACCATTGTGAGTATGATCACACTGACTGGTGCCCTGTTTGTTTATAGGGTCGTCTTTGTTTAGAAATAAAATGGTCTCTTTATCCAGATACCTGCAGTTCAGTTTCTGGGAACTTGCAGTGAGAAGATTACAGGAAAATAAATTGTGCAATTTCCTGATGATGTAATGAACATCGATAATATAGAACATGATAATAGAGAACAGCTGTTCAATTTAATGCTGAAGTGGTACAACTGCACAAAACCTGAATTATTTTTTCAGACAGGCAGCATTTCCAGATGGTTTAATAATAATAATAAAGAGATATGTTATCTGGACATGTTAATGAAAATTCTGTCATCGTTTGTGGTAAATTGTGCTAAATTATACTAGAACGTAGATCATGGAAAACCATCATACTACATTGTAAAGCATGGTAAACTATGGTAAATCATACTAGAACGTGGTAAATCGATGTAAACTATGGTAAATGATGCTAGAATCACGGTAACCTATGGTAAATCATGCTTGAACATGGTAAATCAAGAGATATTGAGAAGCACCCCAGCTGTAATGTACGCATTGTCATTTCCTTTTAAAAAGTAGTTTTCCGTTGTTTTTTCAAGTTGTGACTAATGTAACGGTCCCTTCAAGCAAGGGAGATCAAAAACTGACTACAATGTACTCACAAAAAAAGAAAAAAACTCATCTCACAAAAATACGATTTATTGACAAAAACCAATATAACAATATAAAAATCAAAGAAAATACATTGTAGAACAAGAATTCCTTCCCCCTCCAATGATGTTAATAACCAGCCAACCCTCTATAAACCCCAATACAATCCCAACTTTGTCACACAGAACAATTAAAAATAAAGCAAAAGAGTAAATTACACAAATAACCCCAAAATCATATAACATAAAAGTATAACAAACTCAAATATACTCCAAACCAAAAATGAATTTGCAGCGATCAAAACAAAAACACAATTAACAATACACAAAAATAACCACAAAACGTATTTGGTTTATTTTAATCCCATTAGAAAAAAAAAAATCAAGACACTTACAAGCACTGTATAAAATCCTCACATACCTGCGACATAGCCACAAACCCTGGACTAACTTCCAAGATAAGGAACGGGCGTGACCAAATGACCTACAAATACACAATGTTTGCGTCTGCATTAAAAACAATTTGTAAATTAGTTTAATCCGTAAATTAATCCCTAATTAGTAAAACAAGGCTTCATAGATAGAAAACAAAACAATCACTATTTATTTAGCCTACCTGCTCATCAGACCGATCATGCACAAACCAACATGGACATGTCACCGGACAGCATGATGTTTGTGTCTGCATTTAAAACATCAAATTCAATGAACCAAAGCTTTGTAAAAATAAAACAAAACAGTCAATATTCGCTTGGCCTACCCGCTCAACCAGACCACGTCTGTGCACCAACACACAAAGAGGTGCTACCAAACAGCACAACTCCACACAAAAGATTGGACCTTCTCTCTAGGACTCCCTACAGGTGCCTGTTTAAAGTCCCCATGAATTCAAAATTGACCATACTTACTTTGTTTGCCTAAATTGATCGTTTTGTGGTGAACAATTCATCCATGCAAGTCAATCACCAAAACATTTTTTGACTTCATAATCTTTAATCAAAATCTGAAATTTCCCCTCCCCTCTGCATTGGAGGACCTTCCCTGATGACGTAGGTTTGACGGTTTAGGTGTCTGCTTAACATCCGTAACCACGCCCCTCCAACTGACATGAGACAGGCTGAATGAAAACACCTACTTTTCTAGATCCAATCAGGTGCTAGTTAGAAATAAAGCCACGCCCACTATTTTGCCTCATTTAGTATTACGTTTTTCTCGGAAATACGTCACAACACTGGAGAAAAGTCGTTTGCAACTTCCGGTTCACGGGGACTTTAAAAACCCTCTACCTAGCTGGCCACACCCTCTACTAATTGCCACCTCACCGGTTACAAAGTGACGCTTGAAAAAGCATTCAGTTGAGTCCTAGACTCTGGGACAAATCTGTGGCAAAACTCAAGTGTTTTCTTGAAGATCGAAAGCATTAAGAGGCATGCTAACATCTTTTAGCTTTAGGTAAGTGCCTATTACCAACACAAATCAATCTGAAGTTAATGAATACATCGTTCGACCGGACATAGCTAACTGTTTTATAATGTGTTTGCGCACGTGATATCAGGAAGCAACGTTTTTTTTTTTTTTTTTTTGAATTGTTAAAATTACCGAATTTAATATCAACACATGACGACTGGTGGGTGACGGCGATGCGCAAATCGAGTTACTCCTCCCACTTCTGCTAGCTTTACTGAGATATCTTATCCCGTGCGAATTGGCCATTAATGTTACAGACGTCCTGTGGTAAAATTACATTACTCCATCTACCCTTGTAAATTTAATCCCGTCCGAATAGGGCTACAATGGCAAGGAAAACTAACTTTACCTCACTCCATGAGGCCTCTAGAGGTCGGGAGCATTTCCGTTGTGTTGCAGCTTTATTTGTGTTGTAGGTTCATTTTCGTTGAGTTGTGAACTTATGCTTGCTTTTTAAATTTCGTTGTGTTGTGCACTACTGGGCCACCGTAGCTTTGCCTTCCACAACTGCCTATGTAAAGAACTGATAATGTGAAAGATATTTGAATTTGGCATCTGTCACTGCTGACTGGAGACATAATAACAAAGAGTAAGAGTATTATTCAGTTCCCACGGCCACCAGATCTCAATTACATGCACACAAAACACACACAGATTCTGTTAATAAAGAAATATGTGGTCATTATAGGAGAAAAGTTATTTAATGTCCCCCCTTTATTTAACCTTTAGCATCGTTTTCTTCTTTTCTTTTCTTTTTACTTGGAATTAATTGGTGTTTTGGAACTACGAGAAAATGACAAGAACATTTTATTTTGGGGTTTAATATCCCTTTATCCCTTTAACTTTTGTCAACTTCTTTATAATGACTTTTCATTAAAGCTGCAGTCCGTAGCTTTTTTGGGGTTAAAAATTATCCAAAATACATATTTGAGAAAATACATAACCAGCCAGTGTTCAAAACTATCTGCTTGCCTTAGCTCGATTCAAAGCGGTAACCTTGTAATAATGTTTTTAATTCCAGTGGTACTGGTGGATTTCTGCGGGAGATTCGAGCATGTCTTTGCTTCATTACGTCACATATGTACACATAAAGGAGTCTCGGCTAGTTATGGCAAGCCGTTTTAACTTTTATTCATTTCCAGGATATGAATTCTTGATATCTACAATTCAATTCTTGATATCAACAATTAAATTTTTTGATATCAAGAATTCAATTGTTGATATCAACAATTGAATTGTTGATAATTAACAATTGAATTGTTGATATCAAAAAATGTAATTGTTGATATCAACAATTTAATTGCTGATATCTGTAATTGTATTTTCACTAGTGAAATGTCACCATAGGCAGGCCATTCAAAATCAATTGTTGATATCAAGAATTGATTTTTTACTAGTAGAAATATCATTTTTGATATCAATAATTACATTGTTACTAGTAAAAATGTGAATTCCTGATATCAATAATTAAATTGTCACTAGTTGAAATGTCTATTCTTGATATCAACAATTCAATTGCTACTAGTAAAAATTTCCATTTTTGATATCTGAAAATGTATTTCTGATATCAATATTATTTCAGATATCTAAAATGGCTTTCTTACTAGTAACAATCACATTCATGATATCAGAAATTCAAATTGTCACTAGTAAAAATTGAATTATTGATATCAAAAATGAGCATTGTTACTAGTAGCAATTCAATTGCTGATATCAAGAATAGACATTTCAACTAGTAACAATTGATTGCTTGATATCAAAAATAAAGGTTTTTACTAGTAATAATTGTATTTCTGATATGTGAAATTGGAATTTCAACTAGTAAGAAATCAATTGTTGATATCAACAATTGGTTTTGAATGGCAGCCTATGGTGACATTTTTACTAGTGAAAATACAATTGTTGATATCAAGAATTAAATTTTTTATATCAAGAATTCATATCCTGGAAATGAATAAAAGCTAAAACGGCTTGCCATAGGCTAGTAGGCTATATTGCGTGTGAGGATGTTGGAGGTGGAGATTTATATTTCGAACAGAGATGGCGACAAAGAGCAAAAACGCTGGACTGCAGCTTTAACTTGCGATTAATCGCAATTAATCACACATTTTTATCTATTCTAAAGGTCTCTTGATTTCTTTTTGTCCCATTATTTTTTTCTCATTTTAATGCTCTTATCAACATGGAAAAGTGGATCGGCTTGCTTTGTGCAAATGTTTTTTATTGAAAACAACATTGGCATATACAGTGTTCAATTTCACACTAACATTCTCACTTGGAGATTTCCATTACACGAGAGTAGATGTTAAAACTTCATGCTGATTTGTACTCGGCTTTCGCCAAGATAAGCAAAACTAAGACGTAGCTTTACAGTAAACTATGCTTCTCCATCCATTTACGCTTCTTTCCATATGGTGGTGTGACTCTTCTGTCCGGCGTTAACGGCTGCTGTGTACTTGGCGCGTCAGCACACACGACGGCTGCAACTACAAGACCAGCACGACAACCGTCTGGATTGAGCCGAGTAGGGGACATCTCTAGGGTCTTCAAGTGGGCACCTTCCGTCCTCAGTGTTTCGTCGACTAGCCCACGACACCTCAAGAGGGCTCGACAGTGACTCTGGCGTCCCAGAGTCACCCCCCTCCGTCCCCCACTCAACTCAGCCCAGCTTACTGACCTCTACATCCCTCCTGCTGCTGAGACCTAACCACAATCTCTCCACAACCCAACCATACGCGCCAACCCGTTTGACTAAGGCTGTCAAACCCCACTGCTGCGTTAAAGCAGTTTCAGTGGCAACGGTTCCGTATGGCATACCACCTACCGCAAAAACACAATATCTGCCTAATCACCCGTCATTCACGCAATATACACAGGAACGTAATGACTGTAAATACTATACAACCTATACAAATAAACCAACAGACTCTTCAAGTTTTCAAGAATTCTACAAAACCGTAGCGTGGCGGCCTGTACACAGCCAGCTAGAATCTTTTAGTCTCAACCACAGCCAGTTGCTGCTCCTCTCTGCTGCTTCAGATAAGTTCTTTACTGTGTGACGCAACTCTTGGTCGCTGAATCTGACGTCTCTGAGGAACCGGGTTGTAGAGTGTGCCACAAAACCTCGACAACCCACTTCCACTGGATAAACCTGGACTCTCCATCCTCGCTGTTCTGCTTCAGTGGCCAGATGAGCATAACGCAGTTTCTTCCTCTCATATGCCTCATCTACCGCATCCTCCCATGGCACTGTTAACTCTATCAGTTGAACAATGCGTGCTGATCCAGACCACAATATCTGGTCGTAGGTTAGTGGTGGCAATCTCAGGTGGAAAAATAAGCCGTTGATCAAGATCAGCCAGCATTTTCCAGTCCCTAGCAGCTTCCAGTTGTCCTGGGCAAGAATTGGTGTTAAAACCTTTTCTTGGTGGTTGCTCGCCTGGGCGGAGGAATATTGTCTTCTGCGTGTAATGTTTTGCTAGAACAAAACACAACTCTTGCGTTGTTCCACACTCTCCCATCTCATCCACTCTCCCTGCTTGGCCTGGGAAATGGCCTTTATACACCTCATCCTCTCCTCCTGCTTGACTACCTCGTTGACTAGAAGCTTCCTCCTTTGAGCTGGGCCTGCCTTGTGCCATTTAGGAGGAGCTAAACTGAGCCCAAAACCCCCTCTTCCATGCTGTACCTGTCCCACTATATCCCCAATTTGAAGGGCAGCCTTTGCCTCTACTACAGATTTCTTTGCTGACCACTTTCTACCAGTTTTTAACACAGGGGCTGCCTCCCTTACACATTTGTCGCGTGACTCTACTAAGGTCATTTCCAGTCTGACCTTGGCACACTTAAACTCCTCGGTTAAAGCAGAGTCTGGCAGCTGCAATATTCCTTTACTATAAAGTCCCACTCGGCTGAGGCAGTGTGGAACTCCCAACCATTTCCTGATATATGAACTTATCAACGCTTCCAGCTTATCCACTGTTGTCAAAGAAACTTCGTACACGGTCAGTGGACACAGCAACCTCGGCAGTAGACCAAACTGAAAGCACCAGAGTTTTAGTTTGCCAGGCAGAGCTGTTTATGCTCTTCAACCCTTCCACTACTTGTCGTCTAACTTCTCCCACCCGAACTGTGTCCTTTAGATCCCCATCGTACCATCTCCCAGGGCAAATAATCTCTCAATGTAACACTGTCCATCAATAAAAGGATGAAAGAAATACTGACGAGGTACTGATATTGACGAGGGGGCGGGGCGGAGAATTCACATCAGCTGTGTGTGTGCTTGGCCATCATCGTATTTCAGACTGGACGTGCTGCGATGATAGCTCAGTTCACAACGACAAAACACACAAGATCACTTTGGTCTTGTCAATGGAACCATTTGGCAACTTTTTAATAGTAAACTTTCCATTCAGAATCTTATTGGCATCCATTTCGGCGTCTTTCGCTCGTCATCCACTCAAAACTTAACGTTAACCTACTATTTGGCCGGCTCGCAAGCCTAAACAAGTGTGTGCAGCGTCATGCCTGTTGTTTTGTTTCCGGTCTAGCTAGATCCGCTTGCATCGACGAATCAATATAACACACTCCAATAAGGTCAGTGTCTTCTTGAGTCCTTTAGGATACTGGATCCCAAACACAAAATAAACACACAGGAGGAGACCCAATGCCATCAAGATGTCCTCGCTCTCTTCTGTGATTACCTGCCCATCTATAGTGAGCAGAATGTGGTCATACTGCATAGGTTGACCTTCCCTGTAGCCTTTAAGCACCATCTTGGGTGTTGAGATGCCAGTCTGAGCATGGCCCTGGGGAAGAGAGGACACAAGCATTAACCAACTTCTCTCACATTTATTTGAAGGCAAACCTTATGAGTAAACAAATTAATTTAACTACCGTCTTACAACTGCTCAAATACTTTTGGCTATTAACTGAAAATAAATGTAATTTTCTTTGACAGAATAGTTTGTGGAGAGCAACAAACAAAAACCTAATGTCTGCGTTGAAATTAGGTCTGTAAAGGCCATTGCACACATTGAGTCCGAAATTCGCATTTGAAATTTTCGCATGTAAAAAAAAAAGAAATCGACCTCACGTTATGTCAATCACACTTGCACACTGTCTACGAAACTTTCGTCCGTAATAAAAATAATTGAATCGGGTTCGATTTTCTGCGTTTTTCGCATCCACAGCCAGCATTTTGAGAGTTTTTTTGACAATTCAGAGCCACCGTACAAGCGAACGACAAAATCCAGAATGGCGTCTGACAAGTTGATACAATTATGCTGCGTTCCTGGCAGGTTTTTGAGCACGTAAATCACGACTTCAAACTACGACTCACGACTTTGTCGCATTCCAAGCCAGTCACGCCAAACTACCTGACCACAAGGAATTGTGGTAGCTAGATGTAAACAAACCATTGCTGTTTTGTATGGTTTCGCGGGCTTTGTGACATCAGAGCTCGTAACTGGGAGTACATCGATCTAATACTTGTTCACGGGTGGGAAGTCACGGGTTTGACTGCAGTTCCAGTGCACTTTCACGGGTATAAGGTTGGAAAAACACGGGTTACATGTTCCCTGGAACGCAGCATTCGTCTCGCCGCACAAAGTACTGTCTGAAAAACTAAATGCGGATTACAAAGACACTGAATTAGGCATTTGCCGGTATCAAATTTTCATGCTTTGGGTACCGAAACGCGGTGCCAATAGGGAACTGGTTCCGACGTAAACGGTAGTAACCAGACTGAATAAGAACGAAAATTTCGGTGCCTGAGTCTGTGTCATGAGGCGCACACACGCAAAGTCTCTCGCTCTCTCGCTCTCTTGCTCTCCCTCTCCGCCGTGCGCACACTAAACGGTTTGGAGCACAGTCTGTTCTGTCTCATGCGCGCTCTTGCTCGCTCGCTCTAGATTCTGGGAGATTTTAACAAATTTGCGGGCGTCAGGGAGCCGTTATCAATATGCGGGAGACTCGTCTGCTGATAGTTAGGGAATTAATGAAGATGCCGAAGACAAAACGCTCCAAGGTTTGGCAGCATTTCACGTGTAAAAGTACACATCAGAACGCTATGTGTGCCGATTGTCTGAAGCCCATATAGAATCACGCCAATCCATTGGCTGATGGCGCGGGCGCCGCCTTGACGCTCTTACGTCGTCATATTATATTAGCGCGCACATCATCTGCTCCTCAGAATTCTCTGCTGAAAAGGAAGCTTGTCGGCAGCGCGAGGAGTTTGGAGGAGTCTCGTTCCCTATTCAGAGAACATGGGTTACACCAGTAACCAGAGACGTTCTCTTTCATAGGTTTACTCAAAGCTGCGTAGCTAAGATGCAGTGGGAACGAAATTTATATTAAATTATATTGTTTATATTATATTATTATTGTATTATATTTTGACAAAGTGTGTGCGGTTTCGTGTTCTTAAAGTGTAAATTGCAGGTTAACCACCACAACCAACTAATGTGTAAATTAAAGTGCTCAATATGTATATATTTAAAAATTTCTGTCTTAAAATGCGTTAAAATAACATTTATTGGGGTTTCTTCAAAGGTAGCATGTTTTTTACAGTAACTGGGTGATGACGTTATAAGAGGGAGCGCGGGCGGTAATGCACTCACTGTGTTCGGGTTGAGGGAGAATAAACGATTCGCGGGACTCCCGCAAACTAGAAATATCTATGAATAAAACATAAAAACGAATACATTTTTATTCATCTGTTGCAGAAAAGCAACAAGAACAACTAAAACAAAATAGAAACGATTTACAGGCCAGAGTTTCTATTTATAACATGTTTGCAGCGTTGATCGGTGTAGCCAATCACAGACATATGTGTTGATTTCTAGGAACGCAATGGCCAATCAGAAGCATTTACGATAGACTTCCCTCACCGCTCAAAACTGACTTTTTGTTCAGTGCTAAATTCTGCATGTTGGCAAATCCTCGAATTATAACAAACAAAGTGTATATATTATGAAAGACTCATTGATAATAACAGAGATGTGTGAGATCGCGATGAACCTGATGTCAGCTTTTTAGGAATTATTATGGGAGCGCACTTTGCGCGCAGTCATGCCAAACCATGCATGACTGTAAGTTAGCCTGCTTGTTTTTATGTTATAACAGTGTGGTTTGTGTGTTAATGCTTTAATAACAAATGATTTATCAGGAGCATTTATGCTGATGTGTATGGTGGCGACACGTAGGCTAACTTGAAAGTATTTGGAGGTACAGAAAAAAATTATTTTTGTGGGTGGGAGCGGGACAAAACACAAATGTTGCGGGCAGGAGAAAGTAACAGTTTAGAACGTAAGTTATAATAATGGCCCACGTATTAAAAAATGGTCGGATTTAAATCGGGCTCGGGATCATAATTACAATTAATGTGTCGTGCCGGGCTGGGCTCGGACACAACGTGCTCGGGTAGGGTCGGGCTTGCATACCCGAGATCTACCTCGGGTATGCTAACACTTAGAGGCACGAATAAGTCGTTTGTCCTTGGGGAACTTGTGGAGCCTCTCCCACGTTTTTGATTTATTCGTACATCCCGCACAAACACAATAGTTAACCATTTTTGCTAGCTAGGTCTCCAATATAACTGCTACTTGCCGTTTAGACTAATGGTAACTCATAGGCTTGGAGCATAGACCAGGCATAGACGGTAAAAGCTTGGAGTCCCTATTATGACGTCACGCCCAGCCTAGTGGAAGGGAGGGGCGTGCTTAAAACCACTGTAAAACGTACCAAATTTTCATATTATATGCAGCATTTTGGTATAAAAAAACATAAAAAAACAATTGTGGGCGGTTCTTATCTGTATTTAGTAAGCACATTGCATTATCTTCGTGAAAAATTTAACCTGCAATTTACACTTTAAGTACCGTTTCAAGAACCGTTTAAGCGGAACCGGTAAAAAAAATACTGAGTAGGTACTGGTATCGGATAAAAACCAACCCTAGTCTTACGTCATCAGCGTCACTGCGGACTCGTGAACGCGGATTGACAACAGAACTCCAGGGCCCGTTTAATGTTTAATACCGGGTTTCGGTACCCATCCCTATATGGGTGAGTTCATATGGATGAAGGCCTGTTGTGTTCTGTCTCTCGATATGTGATATTGGCAGCTATTGTGAAACTCACCTTCTTCATGTACTGAGTGTGGATGGCATCAAGATCTCGTCCTGAAGAATCACAGGGCCAAACGATTATATCTCATCTGGTAACAAGAGCATAGCCATAACTTTAAGAACTCTAATGATATCTTTACCCCCTGATATTGCCTTGTAGCCTGGGAAAACCCAGACAACTTCCGGAAAATTTAGATTTGCTCTGCAAGTTAGTCTGGCAAAGAGCTCATTCAAGCCCATTTCTAATCCGTCGAAATCGCGGCACCAATCAGAAACGTTGGGGCGGGCTTTACGCAATGACGACAGCACAGCTACGGTGACAGTGTTGCCAACTTAGCGCCTTTGTCGCTATTTTTAGCGACTTTTCAGACCCCTTTAGCGACATTTTTTCAAAAAAGCGACTAGCGACAATTTTAGCGACTTTTTGGACAAACCTCAGTAACTTCTAAATGTTGCCAGTACTGTCCTGCGAGCGGGAGGTCTTGCTTTCTCCCAGCCGTCACTCTCTCTAGCTGCGTCTCCCCTGTTCAGTGAATGGCTGAGAGGAGCGCACGGCTGCTGACAGACGCGAATAAGCAGTGTTTTTCCACGGACTTATCACTTATCTGCTTTTCTTTTGTTTTATATTTAAAGAATTTAGTTTGACCATTTTCGTTTTATTTCTTTTCTTGTGCTTGTTATTACTTGTAACACTCACTATCAGGTCAGGAAGCAGACAGACTGGCTAAACCGACCGTCTGCTAGCGGCCTCACGTCACCAAGGTCAGATAAATCCCATCACTTAGAGTCTCTTTCACCTAGATGTCATCATATAGAGACTGTGTCTGTTCCCCGAATTTGGAAATCCAAAAAACGTCAAGTTAAAAATTTAATTGATTTTCAACAAATAAAAAACAGATATAATACAGATGAGCAAATGATAAAGCTTGGGTTGCTGAATATTCGATCCCTTACTTCAAAATCTCTCATAGTTAATGATATGATTTCAGATTATAATCTTGATATGCTGTGTTTGACAGAAACCTGGCTAAAACCAAACGATTACATTGTTTTAAATGAGTCAACCCCACAAGACTACAGTTATAAACATGAACCTCGTCTGAAAGGCAAAGGGGGACGTGTTGCTGTAATTTATAGTAATATTTTCAAAACCACTAAGAAATCTAGCTTTAAATATACTTCTTTTGAAGTATTGGTGCTTAATGTAAAAATATATAGTGTAAACGATAAATCTCATTTGAGAATTATGCTGGCTACTGTATACAGGCCACCGGGGCACCATAAAGATTTTATCAAAGAATTTGCGGACTTTCTATCAGAATTAGTATTGGCTGCAGATAAAGTACTAATTGTTGGTGATTTTAATATACATGTAGATAATGAAAAAGATCCATTGGGATTGGCATTTAAAGACATTGTAAACTCAATTGGAGTTAGACAACACGTGTCAGGACCTACTCATTGTCGTAATCATACTCTAGATCTAATATTATCACATGGAATAGATGTTGATGCCGTTGAAATTCTGCAGCAGAGCGATGACATCTCAGATCATTATCTAGTCTCATGTAAATTACATTTAGCCAAGGCTGCAAAGCCGACTCCGTGTTATAAATACGTTAGACCTATAACTTCTGCCACTAAAGATTGCTTTATCAATAATCTTCCTAATCAGTTTCATCATCTCAGCATCCCGGATTATCACGATAGAAGATGCGGAAGCAAAAGTGCAAGTAAAACTCTTTTAATGTCACACAGGAAAAGGTCAGGGAACGCACACAACAAGTAGGGTGACGCAGGGACAAGATGGTCAGTAATCCAGAGTGAAGTGCCGTGGTGCAGAGTGACGATATCCAGACGTGAGACGAACCGTGGAACCAGACTGGAAACAGGACAAGACGATGACGGGAACAGGATCACACACGAGGAACATCAAGCAACGATCTGACAATGAGAGGAAAGTTCGGTGAGTATTTAAAGGTGAGAGGATAGGCAGCAGCTGGGGAGATGATTGCGATCAGCTGGATCGCTGATCTTCCTGATCAGAGTGGAGCCGCCCACTCACACACACCCACACATTAAACAACAGAAACACGAGACTAGAAGGAGCCAATGAATTTATAAACCGTGACAGTACCCCTTCCCTAGGAACGCCTCCTGGCGGTCCCAGGCTCCCCTACCTGTCGATTGTAATCATCGATAAGGGAGTGATCCAGGATGTCTCTAGCAGGTACCCAACTTCTCTCCTCCGGACCGTAACCTTCCCTCTGGCACAAATAAACGATTCGGTGGGCCACCGGGCGGAGGCGTTACCCCTTCTAGGGCCGTTCTGACCCTCGATTCGACCTCCCATATGAGTGTGGAGATGAATAGATTCTCCGGCAAAATGCACTCGGGAGTAGACGGGCGTTCGGAGCGATCAAAAATGCGCGACAAAGAATCGGGTTTGATGTTCTTAGAACCCGGGCGGTACGAGAGAGTAAAGTCAAAACGTCCGAAAAAAAGTGCCCACCGAGCCTGCCTGGAGTTCAATCTTTTAGCAGTTCTGATGTATTCCAAATTCTTATGATCAGTCCAGACGATAAAAGGTACCCCTGATCCTTCTAACCAGTGACGCCATTCCTCCAACGCTAACAACTCTCGGTTACCAATGTCATAATTACGTTCGGCAGGGGATAATCGATGTGAAAAAAACGCGCACGGATGCATCCTGTCGTCTGTGGGAGAACGCTGGGATATCACTGCACCTACCCCCACCTCTGACGCATCGACCTCCACCACGAACTGACGTGATGTATCAGGGGCGATGAGGATGGGAGCCGAAACGAAGCGACTCTTCAGTTTGGCAAACGCTGCCTCAGCAGCGTCTGACCACCTGTACATAGTTCTGGGGGAGGTCAAGGCGGTCAGAGGAGCGGCTAGTTGGCTAAAATTGCGAATAAACCGCCGGTAAAAATGAATCCTAAAAACGGAACAGACTGTGCATGAAAAACGCATTTCTCCGCCTTGACAAAAAGCCCATTCTCTAGCCACCTCTGAAGCACTCGTCGGACGTGCTGAACGTGTTCCTGGAGAGAAGATGAAAAAATCAATATGTCATCCAGGTAAACATATATGAACTGGTCAACCATATCTCTCAGCACGTCGTTGACGAGTGCCTGGAAGACTGCTGGGGAGTTGGACAGCCCAAACGGCATGACCAAGTATTCAAAGTGCCCCCTAGGGGTGTTAAAAGCAGTCTTCCATTCATCCCCCTCCCTGATGCGAACCAAATGATAAGCGTTTCTTAAGTCCAATTTAGTGAAGACCGATGCTCCCTGCAACCTCTCGAAAGCTGAAGACATCAACGGCAAAGGATAGGTATTCTTTACCGTGATGCTGTTCAACCCTCGGTAATCAATGCAAGGTCGCAGTGATCCATCCTTCTTCCCCACAAAAAAGAACCCCGCCCCCGCTGGAGAAGAGGAAGGGCGGATAAACTTATTTGCTAGAGAATCAGAAATATATTTCTCCATAGCCTCCCTCTCTGGAACAGAGAGCGAATATAACTTGCCTTTAGGCGGAGACTTACCTGACAATAACTCTATGCCACAGTCATAGGGACGATGCGGAGGGAGAGAAGCAGCGCGAGACTTACTGAACACCTCCTTCAGGTCTAGGTACTCCGCGGGCACGTTAGATAAATCCACTGCCTCCTCCTGAAACGTAGAAACAACAACAGACGAACAAGCAGACACCAGACAGGACTCAGAACATTTACTACTCCACTCCATCACTGATTTCTGCTGCCAGTCAATTCTTGGGTTATGTTTGAGGAGCCAGGGGTGTCCTAAGACAACAGGTGCGAGTGGAGAGTCCAATATGTAGAAGGAAAGTGTCTCGGTGTGGTTGCCTGAAGTGGTAAGTGCGACTGGTCCGGTGATGAGGGAGATGGTGGGAAGGTCTTGACCGTTGAGTGCATGTACTGATATCCTACTGGTGAGAGGGAAAAGGGGAATCTGGAATTTACGTGCAAATGAATGGTCCATAAAGTTACCTTCTGCCCCTGAATCCACCAGTGCTTGACAGTCCTGCTTGTGTACTGACCATCTTAGTCTTACCGGGAGGAGCGTAGATGTTGATGAGGTCTTCTCGGCGGAGATCCCACCCGACAGTAGCCTCATGCTTACTGCCGGGCTTGGCCTTTTACCGGGCAACTATATGCAAAGTGTCCCGCGGCCCCGCAGTAAAGGCAAAGGCCTTAGGATCTCCGCCTGTCCTTCTCCTCCCGGGAAAGCCGAGCTCGCCCTACCTGCATGGGCTCGTGATCGTAGGTAGGGCTGACCGCGTTCCCGCCGCTGGACCGCTGGCTCTTAGTACCCTCCGGAACCCGGCTGTGTAGAGTCCGACGTTCGCTTCTGGTCAGTCGTGCGTCTACTCGAAGCGCCAGGTCCACAAGTCCATTCAAAGACGGGGGCAAGTCCAGGACGTAGATCTCCTTTTGAACCCGGTCAGCCAGCCCATGCAGGAACATGTCCCACTGCGCCTCCTCGTTCCACTGACACTCCGCCGCCAGGGTCCTGAACTGAATTGAGTAATCGGATACCGATCTCTCCTCCTGCTTCAGCTCAGCGAGCATTCTTGCTGCCTCTCTCCCCGCGACCGCGCGGTCGAATACTCTTCTCATCTCGGCGGAGAGTGTCAGGAACGAGGCGCAGCACGGATCCTGGTTCTCCCACACAGCCGTTCCCCAGAGAGCGGCTTTCCCAGTCAGCAGGGTCAGCACGAATGCCACCTTGGCAGGTTCGTGTGAGAAAGTCCGAGGCTGCAACGAGAAGTGCATAGAACAACGGTTCAGAAATGCTCTACAATAGCTGGGCTCACCGTCATAGGGTTGCGGGACTGGTAGTCGAGGCTCTGACTGGGATGCGCTCTCTGATGGTCCTGGGGGAACGGCTGGTGTGGGTGGCGCAGTGGGAGCTCGTAGCTGTTGTATTTGCTGGGTGAGCTCGGACACCTGCGTCACCAGCGCCTGCACGGCGCGCGCCGTATCATTCAGGTTCCTCTCTTGATTCTCCATACGCTGAAGACTGGACTGGACGAAATCATCCAATGTCGGCGATTCACCTGCTGCTTCCATCGCTGGTCAGATCGTTCTATCACGATAGAAGATGCGGAAGCAAAAGTGCAAGTAAAACTCTTTTAATGTCACACAGGAAAAGGTCAGGGAACGCACACAACAAGTAGTTGATGCAGGGACAAGATGGTCAGTAATCCAGAGTGAAGTGCCGTGGTGCAGAGTGACGATATCCAGACGTGAGACGAACCGTGGAACCAGACTGGAAACAGGACAAGACGATGACGGGAACAGGATCACACACGAGGAACATCAAGCAACGATCTGACAATGAGAGGAAAGTTCGGTGAGTATTTAAAGGTGAGAGGATAGGCAGCAGCTGGGGAGATGATTGCGATCAGCTGGATCGCTGATCTTCCTGATCAGAGTGGAGCCGCCCACTCACACACACCCACACATTAAACAACAGAAACACGAGACTAGAAGGAGCCAATGAATTTATAAACCGTGACACGGATAGCTTAGAAGAACTTGATATTGCAACAGAAACGTTTAAGTCTCTCTTTTCCAGCACTTTAGACGCAGTTGCTCCGTTGCGCTTAAAGAAGATTAAAGAAAATAGCCCAACGCCGTGGCACAGCGAGCACACCCGGGCCCTTAAGAGAGCAGCCAGAAAAATGGAGCGCAACTGGAAGAAAACTAAACTAGAGGTATTTCGGATTTCGTGGAAAGAGAGCTCGATTGCTTACAGAGAGGCTTTAAAAGCCGCTAGATCTGCTTATTTTTCAAACCTATTAGAAGAAAATAAACATAATCCAAGGTATTTATTTGAAACAGTGGCTAAACTAACTAAAAAGAAAGCTTCAAGCTCAGAAGTGTCCAAGCAACACAGCAGTGATGACTTTATGAACTTCTTCACTTATAAGATTGATAATATCAGGGACAAAATTATAACTATGCAACCGTCTACCACAGTATCGCATCAGGAAGTGCATTGTAGTCTCCCTGAGGAAAAATTTGATTCATTTGTTGCTATAGGAGAGGAAGAATTCTGCAAACCCGTTAATTCATCTAAATCGACAACTTGTATGTTAGATCCTATACCGACTAAGCTACTGAAAGAGATGTTTCCAGAGGTCATATATCCTCTTCTTAATATCATTCATTCATCTTTGTCTCTAGGATACGTACCAAAAGCCTTTAAACTGGCTATGATAAAACCGCTTGTTAAAAAAACACAACTTGATCCTACAGAATTAGTCAATTACAGGCCGATCTCCAATCTGCCTTTTCTGTCAAAGATATTAGAAAAAGCAGTATCTTCACAAATGTGTTCCTTTCTAGAAAGAAATGATATCTGCGAGGATTTTCAGTCCGGATTTAGACCGTACCATAGTACTGAGACCGCTCTCATTAGAGTCACAAATGATTTGCTCTTATCATCCGATCGTGGTTGTATCTCTCTATTAGTGTTACTCGATCTTAGTGCTGCATTTGACACAATTGACCACAACATTCTTTTAAATAGACTAGAAAACTATGTGGGCATTAGTGGAATTGCACTAGCATGGTTTAAATCATACTTAACTGACCGTTATCAGTTTGTAGCAGTAAATGAAGAGATGTCTTATCGATCACAAGTTCAGTATGGCGTACCACAAGGCTCAGTACTAGGACCGCTGCTGTTCACTCTGTACATGCTACCATTAGGAGATATCATTAGGAAACATGGAGTTAGCTTTCACTGTTATGCCGATGATACTCAGCAGTATATTTCTTCAAACCCCAACGAAACGTCTCGGTTACGTATGTAACCCTCGTTCCCTGAGTACAGGGAACGGAGACGTGTCGTCGGGGGAGTTCCCTGAAGAATTGGGATCACGCTAGGGAGCCTATTGCCTTTGAGAGAATTAAAACGAGCCAATGGAATTGGCATGCAAAATTTGCATTCCGCAGCCCGCCTACCAGCGCGGGTATAAAAAGCGGAAGTAAATATTGCGTAATGCTTTTCGCTGAGGAGCCGAACAGTGTCCAGTCCTCCGCGAAGGTACAGCAACATGGCGAAGGGACGACACGTCTCCGTTCCCTGTACTCAGGGAACGAGGGTTACATACGTAACCGAGACGTTCCCTTTCGTCCTGGGAACTCCGACGTGTCGTCGGGGGAGTTCCCTGACGAATTGGGATCCCTAACAAAACGCCATGGTGCTGGCCCCTTCCAGCGCCCAGCTAAGCTACCCAAGCAGTTTCACAAATTACGGGAGCTAGCAAGGGAATCACACTGCTGTTCCGCAAGACCCACACAGTGGATTGGATAACACTGGGAAAGCGTGCCCAACCCGTAAACAGGGAAAGGGAACGCTGCGGAAGTCAGAAGCCTGAAGAAGGCCTGGAATACACATATGTACTAGCCCAGGGGGATAGTGAAACATATGGCAGTCCCTGAGGTAGTCCCCTCCAAGGGGAGTGGGAGCGTACTCAACAGGGACGACAGAACGAGTCTGTCAAGGGGAAGACACGGCTAGACTGCACGTGGCATAATGGGTCACCGAAGAGACCACTGGACATAACACCCAGTCTACACAACAACTCCCATAGAGGTAGTAGACCTGGCGCCGGCGGTCCGCCACGCCTGGCACCGAAGGGGTGATGGAGGAACTCACGAGGCTAACCAACGTATGGCGCCAACGGAGCGAGAAACGCACGTATCCGGCTGAGGCACGGAGTGGCGTAGCAAGCCGACACAACCTATTCCCTCGCACCACTGGCCGTAGCGAGTACTCGGGAGGAAATAGGTTCCACACGTAGGCTATAGAATCTAGCGAACGTGTTCGGTGTCGCCCAGCCCGCAGCTCTACAAATGTCTGTCAGCGAGGCGCCTTGAGCCAACGCCCAGGAGGCGGCAACACCTCTTGTAGAGTGAGCACGCAACCTGGGAGGACAAGGCTCACCCGAAGCTTCATACGCTTGGGTGATAGCATCCACTAACCAGTGAGCTAACCTCTGCTTGGAGACGGCCTTCCCCTTCTGCCGGCCTCCGTAACAGACAAAGAGCTGGTCTGAGGTCCTGAAGCTTTGCGTTCTGTCAGTGTAAACCCGCAGGGCGCGGACTGGACAGAGAAAAGCTAGGGCTGGGTCTGCCTCCTCCTGGGGCAGCGCTTGCAGGTTCACTACCTGATCCACGAAGGGAGTGGTAGGAACCTTGGGCACATATCCGGGCCGGGGTCTCAATATAACGCGAGAAAGGCCCGGCCCGAACTCTAGGCACGATTCGTCGACCGAAAAAGCTTGCAGATCCCCGACCCTCTTAAAAGAGGCCAATGCCAACAGGAGCGCTGTCTTAATGGACAGGATATTCAGCTCGACTGTCAGCAAAGGCTCAAAGGGAGGACTTTGAAGAGCTCTCAGTACCAGAGCTAGGTCCCAAGAGGGTACAGAGTGTAAAACACGAGGTGGATTTAACCTCCTAGCACCCTTGAGGAATCTGATGATCAGGTCGTGCTTCCCCACGGACTTACCTTCTACTACATCGTGATGTGCGGCTATTGCGGCAACATACACTTTGAGGGTGGAGGGAGACAGCCTTCGCTCCAACCCATCTTGTAGGAAGGAAAGCACGACTCTGATCGGGCAAGTTCGGGGGTCCTCCCGGTGGGAGGAACACCATTCGACGAATAGGTTCCACTTCAATGCATAGAGGCGCCTCGTAGAGGGGGCTCTAGCAGAAGTGATGGTGTTTACCACTGCCTGTGGTAGACCACCTAGAACCTCCGCGTCCCGTCCAGGGACCAGACATGGAGTTTCCAGAGGTCTGGACGCGGGTGCCATAGAGTGCCCCGTCTCTGAGAAAGGAGGTCCTTCCTCAGAGGAATCGGCCAAGGAGGGGCTGTCGTGAGGAGCATGAGTTCCGTGAACCAAGTCCTGGTGGGCCAATAAGGCGCCACTAACAAGACCTGCTCCTCGTCCTCCCTGACCTTGCACAGAGTCTGTGCAAGAAGGCTCACTGGGGGAAACGCATACTTGCGCAGGTCCCGGGGCCAGCTGTGAGCCAGGGCGTCCGTGCCGAGGGTCCCCTCGGACAGGGAGTAAAACCACTGGCAATGGGTCGTGTCCGGAGAGGCAAACAGGTCTACCTGTGCGAGTCCGAAAACACTCCAGATCAGCTGAACCGCCTGGGGATGGAGTCGCCATTCTCCTGGCAGGGGAGGCAACCGTGAAAGCTCGTCTGCCACACGGTTGAGCTCCCCTGAAACATGAGTGGCGCAAAGCGACCTCAGATGCTTCTGACTCCACAGGAGGAGGTGGGAGGCGAGTCGCGACATGCGGCGGGAGCGTAGACCACCTTGTCGGTTGATGTACGCAACGGTCGCAGTGCTGTCCGTACGGACCAGTACGTGCTTGTCTTTGAGGAGCCCCTTGAGGCGGCACAAAGCCAAGCGTACTGCTTGCAACTCTAGGCAGTTGATATGCCAATGCAGCTGGGGCCCCGTCCACAGACCCGAGACTGCATGCCCTTTGTACGTGGCCCCCCACCCCATGGCAGAGGCATCTGTGAAAACCACAGCATGCCTGGAAACCTGGACTAGGGGCACTCCTGCCCGTAGAAACGCAGGATTCGACCACGGGGAGAAGGTTTGGCGACAGTGCGGGGTCACTTTGACCCGGAACGTGCCGCTCTGCCACGCCCACCTCGGGACTCGATCATGAAGCCAGTGCTGGAGCGGTCTCATATGTAACAGGCCGAGCGGCGTTACTGCGGCTGCGGCTGCCATATGCCCCAGGAGCCTCTGAAATTGTTTCAGTGGGACCGCTGTCCTGCCTCGAAAAGACCTGAGGCAGGTGAGCACTGACTGGACGCGCTCCTCCGTGAGGCGCGCTGTCTGGGCGACCGAGTCCAACTCCATACCGAGATAAGAGATCCTCTGCACGGGGCAGAGTTTGCTCTTGTCCCAGTTGACCTGAAGCCCCAACCGGCTGAGATGCCGTAGCACCATCTCCCTGTGCTCGCACAACACATCTCGCGAGTGAGCCAGAATGAGCCAGTCGTCGAGATAGTTGAGAATGCGAACGCCTTGTTCTCTCATGGGAACAATGGCCGCCTCCGCGACTTTCGTGAAGACGCGGGGTGACAGGGCCAGCCCGAAGGGTAGGACTTTGTACTGATACGCTCGACCCTCGAAAGCAAACCGAAGAAACGGTCTGTGACGAGGAAGAATCGAGACGTGAAGTACGCGTCCTTCAGGTCGATCGCTGCAAACCAATCCTGGGGACGGATGCACTCGAAAATGCGCTTCTGCGTGAGCATCTTGAACGGGAGTTTGTGCAGGGCCCGATTCAAAACTCGCAGGTCCAGGATTGGCCGTAACCCACCGCCTTTCTTGGGTACAATGAAGTAGGGGCTGTAGAACCCGGACCTCATCTCGGCAGGAGGGACCGGCTCGATCGCGTCCTTCGCCAGCAGGACATCGATCTCTTTCCGCAGGACAGGGGCATCCACTGACCGCACACGGGTGAAGTGGACGCCCCTGAACCTGGGAGGCCGGCGTGCAAACTGAATTGCATAGCCGAACCGGATGGTGCGGATGAGCCATCGAGACGGACCCGGAAGCTCTAGCCAGGCTTCCAGGTACCGAGCCAACAAGCCCACCCGAACCACCGGCGTACCCGCGGAGGGGCAGCGAGGTGGAAGGCAGGGACCCGGCTGCAGTGGCGATGTGGCCACTGGAAGCGGGGTCTGGGCGTGGAGTTTGCCAGAGACCTGCTTCCACCGAGGGGCAGACGGCAGAGGGAGCGCGTGGGCTTTCTGCTGCGGGCTGCCCCTTGGCGAGAGGAGGGGAAGAGACGAGGTACGAGGCCCTGCCTCCTCGTGAGCTGGTCTCTGCCCCTC
Organism: Tiaroga cobitis; assembly: GCA_030578255.1. Taxonomy (NCBI): domain Eukaryota; kingdom Metazoa; phylum Chordata; class Actinopteri; order Cypriniformes; family Leuciscidae; genus Tiaroga; species Tiaroga cobitis. The sequence goes on along the minus strand of CM060595.1, from coordinate 35,214,514 downwards.
TGGGCCCAGCCGCCGAGAGGAGCGACGCAACCGAGGAAGCGTCGCCGCTCTCTGCAGACTGGAAAGAGGGGAACGGGAGCGATGCTGCTCGGTGACAGCATCCACTGCCATTCTGACCCTCTTGGACGGAGGAGACTGCGTGCCCACCAGTCTCGACCGAGGATGACCTGAAGGAGGAAGGAGAAACTGCTCTTTTAATGAATTTTTGGGTACCGCTGACCGAGTGGCCAGCGGCGGAACAGAAAGTTTTTTCATACAAAACAAAAAATTCTCCGCCCGGCCCTCCCCCGGGGGAAGGAGGCATGCAGGGGCACCCTCCTGAAGAGCAGTCATCTGGTCCTCCTTCAGGTCGCCCGTCTCAGGGGCGCTTCCCTCCCTTCCTTTTACGGGAAGGGGCCGGGGGGCGTCTGAGCGGGTTTGGCCGACCTCTTACGACCAGACTTCCTCACTCCAGGGTTGGAAGGCTGCGCTGGAGGGGGAGCTGGCGCAGGAGGACGGCCTCGGCGACGGGAAGCAGCTGGAGGTTCAACAGGAGCAGAAGACGGACCCGCAGCAGCCCGTCTCCTGTGCAGGACGTGCCGTATCGCCTCCGACTGCTTCTGGGCGGCGGAGAACTCTTGGGCTAAGGTCTCCACCGCGTCGCCGAAGAGGCCGCCCTGGGAAATGGGGAAGTTGAGAAGTCTGTTCTTCTCCGCTTCCCGCATCTCAGCCAGGGTCAGCCATAGGTGGCGTTCCTGGACCACTAGAGTGGACATCGCCCGACCCAGCGAACGTGCGGCGACTTTCGTCGCCGAAGGGCGAAGTCCGTCGCCACACGCAGCTCCTGCAGCAGAGCCGGGTCAGAACCACCCGCCTGCAAGTCATGGAGCGCCTTTGCTTGATGTACTTGCAAAAGCGCCATGGCATGCAGGGTGGAAGCGGTGTCTCCACACGCCACGTAGGCATCCTTGGTCAGACCGGAGGAAAACCTACAGGCGCGGGAGGGGAGTGAAGGGGCACCCCGCCAAGCGGAAGCGGTCTTAGGACACAATAGCATCGCTACCGACCGCTCCACTGGGGGGATTCCCTCGTACCCGTGCGCCGCTCCACTGTCCAGGGTGGTGAGGAGGGAGGAGCGAGGATGTCCACGCCTGGACGCAAAAGGTGCCAGCCAAGACTTCCTCAACTCCTCATGCACTTCAGGGAAGAATGGGACTGGAGCAGGCCGTGGGGCAACAGTACGGCCCGCCCCAATACACCAATCATCCAGCCGCGAAGGTTCGGGACCCGGCGGAGGGTTCCACACAAGCCCGACATTCGCAGCCGCCCGTTTGAGCATAGCAGCCATTTCTGGATCCGGCTCAGGCTGAACCACCACACCCGAAGGGGGCAGTCCTGCCGAGTCATCACCAGAAGATGACCGCTCCTCCTCCGATGCCGCGATCGACATCTGATCCTCAGGTGGTGCTCCGAAGGAGACAACCGGAACCGCCCGAGGGGGCTCCGGCCGCTCCAACGGAAGCGCCGATGGCCGCGAGCTACTAGAGGTGTGAGGATGCCGATAGGATCTTTCACCAGTCGAAACATTGCTCACAGTAATCCTCATACGCTCACCAACAGGAATCACAGAAGTAGCCGCCTGCCGAACTGAATCGACAGACGAACTAGATCTGGGATTTTCTGAAGGGACTCCCCCATGTTTCAGGGTTCTCAGTCTCGAACGCAGCGTCGCGAGAGTCATTTTCCCACAGTGAGAGCATGACTCATCCACAAACGCTGCCTCAGCGTGCGCTAAGCCCAAGCACGAGAGGCAGTATTTGTGACCATCATCCTGAGGGAGAGATCGACCGCATCCAGAAACGCACGGGTGAAACGTCATCCTGAAAAGGACGCGAAACACCCGTGTTGCTCTTTTAGAGAAAAGAAAAAAACTCTTTAAATGTGCCGAGGCACAGAGGGACCACCGCGGCAGACAAACGGGGAAACTGCAAGCCCGAGTGCTGCACTCACCACCCAATACCAGCCGTTAAAACAGCTTTTTTGTTTTAAGCCAGCCGCGGGAAGCGATGGTCGCTCGAGTGCCGTCACGCCAGCAGCAGAGGATTCTTCTCTTCTCCCAAAGACGCTCGTTCTTCTTTCTTCTCAAAAAAGCTTTCTCAGAGGACACAGCAGCTCAAAGAGACACACTGGAGGCTCCGAAGCTAAAAGCATTACGCAATATTTACTTCCGCTTTTTATACCCGCGCTGGTAGGCGGGCTGCGGAATGCAAATTTTGCATGCCAATTCCATTGGCTCGTTTTAATTCTCTCAAAGGCAATAGGCTCCCTAGCGTGATCCCAATTCGTCAGGGAACTCCCCCGACGACACGTCGGAGTTCCCAGGACGAAAGGGAACTTACCAATTCACAAAATTAACGGAATGCATAGCTGATATAAAAAATTGGATGACTAGTAATTTCCTACTACTAAATTCTGAAAAGACAGAGATTCTAATTATTGGACAAAAAACTTCCACACGTAATAACCCAGAATACTGTCTAACACTTGATGGCTGCTCTGTCAAGTCTTCGTCGTCGGTTAGGAACCTGGGTGTGCTCTTTGATACCAACCTTTCTTTTGAAAGCCACGTGTCTAGTATCTGTAAAACTGCATTTTTCCATCTTAAAAATATATCTAAAATACGCCATATGCTCTCATTGGGAAATGCGGAACAATTAGTCCATGCGTTCATGACCTCAAGGCTAGATCATTGTAATGCTCTACTGGGTGGTTGCCCTGCACGCTTAATAAATAAACTACAGCTAGTTCAAAACACCGCAGCTCGAGTTCTTACCAGAACCAGGAAATATGACCATATTAGCCCGGTTCTGTCAACACTGCATTGGCTCCCTATTAAACATCGTATAAATTTTAAAATATTGTTGATTACCTACAAAGCACTAAATGGTTTAGCTCCGCAGTACTTGAGCGAGCTCTTAACGTATTATAGTCCTTCACGTCTATTGCGATCTCAAAATTCCGGCCAGTTCATAATACCTAGAATATCTAAATCGACTGCAGGCGGTAGATCCTTTTCCTATTTAGCACCAAAACTTTGGAACAGTCTTCCTACCATTGTCCGGGAAGCAGACACACTCTGTCAGTTCAAAGCTAGACTAAAAACACATCTCTTTGACCTAACATACACATAACACACTATAGACTTCTATAAATTCAATGTTAGGCTGCATAGATTAGGTCAGCCGGAACTGGGAACACTTCCCTTAAATCTTGATGTACTCGCTACATCATAAGAAGAATGGCATCTACGCTAATATTAGTGTCTTTGTTTATCCCGAGGTTTTCCCGCAGCCTGCCGGATCTAGGCCGTGTCCAGATCTGACGAAGGAGATCCGCCTGGACCCGATGACAATGCAGTGCTGAAGTCTCCACTATCCTCTCCCTATGGAGGATCCCTTTCCCACTCTACAGATGAAGCGTTGTGAATTCTGGCTCGCGTACCCCGAAGTGATAAAATAAAACAAAATTCTGTATCAAAATTTATAACTATTTAAGTAGTTTGTTTAGGCTGGGTTGTATGGAATTACAAACCTGCGCACATATTTTAAAAAGCACATAACTATAGAATCAATTCTGAATGAGCATGTGAACGCCGTCAGCGTTAATCACAGGTTCGCGTTTAAAAGTCTGATCATTTCGACGGAGGTGAATCAATCAAAGTTAAATAACATTATTCAAGAACCGCTATAATGCCAAAACAATCTGTTACCTTAAATTATATGTTTATCTCTGTAAAGCTGCTTTGAAACAATCCATTGTTAAAAGCGCTATATAAATGAAGATGACTTGACTTGACACTATCACAGAGCTTAGTTCATCCGGTTCCCTAACTCTGTCAATTCAGATAATGTTCCACATCGGGTAGGTGAGGTTTAGTGCATACGTGAGTCCAAGAAGAACAGCATAGGCTCTTGCCAGATTTTCCAAGCCAGCCATGACTTGCATCCCCTCCAAGATGATGCTGAAATACTCCTGAAAATCCCTCTTGCAGATGGCAATTTTCATTATGTGCTGCAGGATATCTCCATTGTCACACTGTAAAACAATCAGATTAAGATGCGCTGCTTACGTCCTCCTCCATGTTTACATGTGCGTAGTGATATTAACTTGATTTTGGCTATGACCTACTTACATTTTCGATGCTGATTGGTTGAAAATCTAGCTCAACAGTTTAATATGTCTCAATACGCAGTCAATATAGTGCGCCAATAAATTACACTTTTCTCATTAACTGCAGGATAATGCGTGGAGAACTTTTTGCTTGGATACCTTTTATTAACGTTGAACATATTGAGCAAAAGAAAATGTAGTGCCCCGTTTGTCGGAACGAAACTGAACGATACAGCTCACGTACAGCGGCCTAATAGGCCTATAATCATTCACTATATTATAGCTATTATAGCTACTCGTTCTCGTACTATTGTCTGACAACAACAAAAATAGGAAATGAAAACAGCTTTATTTGACATTCGGCTATATTATATTAAATAGGCTAGAGCATTCATTTACAGGGTTCCTGCACACTTTTTAAAGTCAAATTTAAGGCTTTTTAAGACCTTTTTAAGACCTGAAGAAATCAAAATTAATACCGTACATTAGGGGTGTGCAATATTGACAAAAATATATCTCGATATTTTAAACATTTTGTTGATCATAATTAGATGATATTTTACTGATTGTGTTTTTGTGCTGGTGCATTGGGTGGTTTAGGCCTGTTGTTGACAGCAGACTCACGAAGATATTCATATTTTTCATATTCTATGCAGTGGTCAGTTCACAGTAGTGACAGAAATGATTAATTAATGTGCAATATTTGCCACCTTAAATTGATTTCCAGGGGCATTTTCACCTATATATGGACATTTTTTCTAAACTTATTTAGAGTTATGCATCACCTTTTATGTCAAATAGCCTACTAACATTCAAATTATTCAAATTAAATTGTACAGTAATTATACTTATTAATACAATAATACTTAATTACACAATAATTATACAGTACCACCGTTACCAGTCAAATTAAATCATTCAATCAAAATCCATCTTTGCAGTGCAGAGGTCACACAGAAGCGGAATCAGAAGTGGCATTAATATTTACACTCCATTTACAATTGCATAAATAAAGCTATGAGTTTTTTTAAATCGATATTCAATATTTAAATATGAAATGATTTCTAATTTTAACGTTTTAATTAAAGGGTACTTTAAATATGAAACTAAAACCGCCAGTAGGCGGCGGCAAGTCACTGTCCTAATACCGTAAGCGAGTTGAGCATACTGTCTATGGAGTTGAGGGATTCATTCATTCAACCGATTTGTTCAAACGGCTGATTCATTCGGGAAAGAAACAAGTGATTGTTAATTGAATCGTTAAAATGACTCGTTCAAAACGTGGATTTCAGTCAAGAAATCATCGCTGTCTGTTGCTTGACTCTGCTACGGTTTTATTTTGAAATTCTAGTCGGCGAAATAAAGGGAAAACAAACAATATTGACAATATGGTGTCTAAAAAGTAACTCATGTTAATTTATTTTTAATTTAACTATTGTATAACATAAATATATCACACTTGTGCACGGGAAAACGGCACTCTTACTGATGTGATATTCTAATATAAGAACAGAAAATGATATAAATATAAGACAAAAACTAATTTGAGGACATAGGCCTACAACTGCACTGACACATCACGCAGTGAAAGCACGAGAGACAAATGCGATGTCAGCTCACAGCGCCTCATACATCGTTAAAACAATGATTACAATATCATTATAGACAATACACATCGCACACCCCTAAGGACATAAAGAATGAACTTACGACTGAACTGACATTGCCAACTTTCTTCTTCTCTCCTCTCTCGCGTGCAGGAGACAGACGTTATTCTGCCGCGAATGTGATGCGAATTGTCACGTGAACAAGCAAATCCACAAAGATAGAATAATAAAAAATAATACTACGCTAATTAGATAGTTTTAATTTGGAAAACATTTAGATATGTCGAAGTGTCATCTAAAATTTAAGAGCTTTCATAAGTAAAAATAAGACTTTTTAAGACTTTTTATGGCCTTATATTTTAAAAATCGAATTTAAGACTTTTTAAGACTTTTTAAGGATCCGCGGGAACTCTGATTTAGAGAGAAAACGCACTAGGCTGACAGAAAGCAAATTGCAAATGCAAATGAATATGCTAATTGACGTATGACGTCATCTAGCGACATTTAGCGACTTTTAGGGAAGGCCTTAGCTACTTTCCTTTGAAAATAGTTGTCAACAGTGACGGTGAAGCAGATTTTGTACATTTACAAAGATGGATGCCGCCGTGGAACTTGGGGTGTGACGGTTATAGTTGAACACCGTCATTAGAACTCTATAACCGCCAAAGCAATGTTATTAAAATATTTTTTTCACACATGTTTTTTATCATAGAGAATGTTTTATACTAATATCAGCGTACGAGGGAAACGGAGGCGGAGTTAGTGGTGCTTCGAGGCTGCTGGAGATGATTCGGGAGAGGTCTGAAATCTCCCCGGTAAACCTGCCCCTTTACTGATCAGAGCGCGCGCTGACACGGAGTAACGGTAGAGATCCACTTTTGCGACATGACTGTCGTGTGGTGTCACGACGCCTCCCCACATTTGTACTTGATGGGCGTTTCTCAAGTTTACCGTTATGGGGGTGGTTTTGAGCCAGCGGCCAGTCTAGAACAGAGGACCTGCGAGAGACTTCCCCCCGTCTCCATATGCTCTACTTCTATTGGATAGTCGCGTCGCGTTAAACGGAATTCATTTGCATAAAGATGGGCATCGGCCAGCATTATGCATCGGCAGCATTTTTTCCAAATGAAGCGCCACCTTCCCGGGATGCTTTGCGGGCGCGTTAAAGTCGCGTGACGTCACCCATAGGAATAAAGCTGAGCTTGGCGCGACAGAAGTATCGCACGGACAAGTGGATCCGCACCCTAAGGCCGTGTGTCCACCAAAGCGTTTTTAGCCAGCTGAAAACGCTAGACGCTCTGCTGAAGATGCCTAGCTGTGGGTGCTTGAGAGCGTTTTGGTAGCGCTGCGTTTTTTCTATTGAGACGTTTCGTTGCTATGATACAGAATATTCGCAGCACAGTTTACTTGTAACTGATTTCGCAGATAATTTGCTTCGTACTAAAAATTTATTTTTCATCCATTTTGTTCGGTTAGCTCTGCTGGTTGATGTCCTTAGTACAGAAAGAATGTTGTGACAGTTGGTCGGTGTGGTGTTAGCCCCGCCCCTCCTCCACTGTGATTGGACGGCTGGGTAAAAAGTGACAGTATGAGCGCTGCGTTTTACCCTGCGTTTTGAACATTCTTCAACTCTCGGCGACCAGTAAAAAACGCCGGGCGCTCGGCGCTTCAGCGTGAAAAAACCGTTCAGCGCCTAATGGGCCTTTCACACAAGACGCGGAAAGCGCTGCGCTGCGCTATGAAACCCATTCATTTCAATGGCTTGCGCCGCGCGAAGACGTTTTGTTGCTGCGTCGAGCAAACCGCAAGCGCAGCGGTGCGCACCATTGACTTGCTCGCGCGCACGCCGCGGTTAAAGTTCAAAATAGTTTAACTTTTGCCGCTGCGGTCTGTGACGATTATCAGCGCGGCCAATAGAAACGGGACATCCAAACAAACACGGAAATCAAAATGGATGAACAGCTAGTACTGTGTGTATCGGAATTTCCTGAGCTCTATGATACAAGTTTGAGGTCGTATAGGGACATCGGCAGAAAAGCGGTGTCATGGAGACATATCTCCATTCAAGTTGGCATGTCAGGTGTGTTTTAATATATATATAATTTGTTCCTTTGTGTCAGCTTTAATGTTTGAATAAATGTTTTATTCTAAAAAAGAACTGAGCTCATGATTCGTGTGTTGATTTCGATGTTATATATGTGTGTGTGTATATATATATATATATATGGCATAGCGCAGCGCAAATCGCGTTGTATCTGAAGGGCAACGCTGAACCCAGCGGCCAGCGCAGCGCATTCCGCGTCCTGTGTGAAAGCCCCTTTTTTATATTAAAACACACCTGACATGCCAACTTGAATGGAGATATGTCTCCATGACACCGCTTTTCTGCCGATGTCCCTATACGACCTCAAACTTGTATCATAGAGCTCAGGAAATTCCGATACACACAGTACTAGCCGTTCATCCATTTTGATTTCCGTGTTTGTTTGGATGTCCCGTTTCTATTGGCCGCGCTGATAATCGTCACAGAGCTCAGCGGCAAAAGTTAAACTATTTTGAACTTTGACCGCGGCGTGCGCGCGAGCAAGTCAATGGTGCGCACCGCTGCGCTTGCGCTTTGCTCGACGCAGCAACAAAACGTCTTCGCGCGGCGCAAGCCATTGAAATGAATGGGTTTCATAGCGCAGCGCAGCGCTTTCCGCGTCCTGTGTGAAAGGCCCATTACGTTCATGGTGTTTAAAATACGCGGTGCTCCCATTGAAAACAGTTGAAAACATACGCCAGATGCGTGGAAAAACGCTTTGGTGGACACACGGCCTAAAGCCTTGTTTATACTCGACGCGTCCGCACGAGCGCGAAGGTGCGCGTGGCAAAAATGACGTGTTCGGTGCGCAAGACCGATAATACCCCATTTCGCTTGGCTGTGAGCACGGCTTTTTTTGTAACAGCGCGCGGCGCCGCGTCCGAGGATGAACGACTTCAAGCCGAATCTGCCCGAGCATGTACGTCTCACTCTCACCGGCGCACCGGCACGCAGTTTGCGCGTCTAAATAGCAAAGTTCAAAGGTTTTGTTTACTGTGTGTGATTTATTTAATCGAACGCATCACTTTGCTTTTGCTTTTATTTTTATTATATAGGCGATATACTTGTAAAAGCACTTTAGGACATCTGTATTTTTTATATATATAAATTAAATATATATATATATATATATATATATATATATATATATATATATATATATATATATAGGCCTATATATAATACAATTATAATACATACAATTATATTAACCTTCAAATTTCGGGACTTGGTCACCCTAGTTACTCCACTCTTACATGTTTAACAGGGATTCATTTTCAACAATGGCAAAAGCTGTTTCAAATCACTTGCATGCTTTTCCCAGGCCAAAAAGTCTCCTGTGTGGGCCCTGGAATATATCTTTATACATGTTGGGGAAACTTGGGGGAAAAAAGGTTTGAAACCACTGCTTTAATATGTTATCCTCAGAAAATAGGCCCTACATTATTTATTGTATTCAATTATTTCTAAATTTCTAAAATATGAGAAGACAGAGTTTATAAAACCTTTAAAGCTGCAGTAGGGAGTCTTGAGAAAACGTTGACTTAGCCTGAAAATTTGAACAAGCACAACTTCCAGGTCCAACCCCCTTGCTCTCTGCTGTGCTACAGCCCTCCCTCCACAGCTCGTCCTCCACAGCTCGTCCTCCACAGCGGAGCCTGTCGTGAACGCGCAGGCTAGTAAACAGGGCCACCGATGACGGCGGATAAAAAGTTATATGGCACATTCACTAATAGGGACTAAACGTCAATAATATGCTTTACATTGACTATGGCCTTCCCATACTTTGACTACAAACTTGGTCCTCAAATCATTATGTATTTTCCAATAGCCTCCCAGATAGCAAACTGACTCCAGACCGGATCCGCCACGGAGGTACCACAAGCTCCGGAACGGATCTGCAAAACGGGTCCGGAATGGAGTCCACTTGCACAGCGCAACGTATCCGTAACAGATAAGGATTGCGGATCCAGACCAGATCCGCGGCAGACCCTACCCATATCCGCTGATAAAGCAGCTTATCCGCCGCGGATCCGATCTGGACCCGTTTATGAAGCAGCGTATCCGCTGCGGATCCTATCTGGACCCGTTCATTTCGGTCAGGAAACCTTTCAGATCCCAATTATCTGGCCAAAACTATAGCTACAGATATATTTAAAATCTAATGGTGGACGAACATTAGATAGACTGGATTGCTCTATGAAAGCTTGAATAGTTATTAATGTATCTGCCTTTATTAATATGAATAAAACATGTAATCATTAAGCATTAATAATTTTTAGCCAGTAACAATTAAAAAATAGGCTATTACAGACTATAAATGTATTTACTATTTTTTTTAATAGTTTTATTCATGTACACATTAAATAGACATTACAGAAAAAATTAAATCAACCATGAATTGTACCAAGAACATCATTTTATTTAGTGAAAAACATTACACTAAAATTATCAATTATTTTTTTCACTACTGTTGGGTCAAGGTTTGCTGACAGGGGGGACGGCTCCTTGAGCTTCCCCTATCTGATGCCAGGTTGAACCACCGGATTACATGTTTTGTAATGTCGTCATCGGTGGCGGCACGGGAGAAATGGCTCTTTCTCACAGCACCTGTAATACACAAGCAGATTTTCATTAAATGTCATGAAATCACATTGAAGCTACCAGGTTGTTGTTTTTTAGAGGATAGACAATCTTTTTTTTAACTTAAAATAATGTTTCCAAAATCATTTCAGTGTTAAAGTCATAACAGGGTGAATGGCACTTCTGCCTCCGCTTTGCGGTCCTATATCTGCTATAACCACACTATGTAAGATTGCCAGATCGGGTAGCATTTCTGTAGTTCGAATAAGACATAAGAAAACTACAAATTTGACTTGCTTTACATCAAGCGTTACAATAGTCATTATTTAGTTTTTCTTTGTTTCTGATGTTCCAATACATCATACTTTCATGAAATCATGCAACATACTCTACATACTTACACAGGAGTAACTTCTTTGACTCCATCTGGTTGAATGACTTTTTCCCATTCATGCCCTTCCAGTTGATCCTCCTCCCAACATCGTCATGGAACATGCGGGAAAGGATGTTCCATGTGACACGTTTTGTGTCATGGCCCCCAATAGTTGCCAGGGAGGAAATCTAAAGTGTAACAAAAATCTGTTATTTATTAAAGGCATAAGAATAAGACTTTCTGATTGGCTGGAAGACCATTCAAAACATTTATAAAATGGCTGATAAAAATATTTTGCTTAAAACATTCAAAATAATTAACTATAACAAAATCCCGAGGTCATTCACATCCCAAGGTCATTTTAAAGTGCCCCTATTATGGCTTTTAAATGTTTCCTTTCATGCAATGTGTAAAATACATAGCTGTTTGTTAAATGTAAACGTTCTACAAAGTTGTAAATGCATGATAAATAAAGTAATTTTCTCCCAAAAGAAAGAATCGACTCTGAACAAAATTAGGAAATATCAACATACTTTAACAGTAAAACACTATGTAATGTAAACTTATCTTAATGAGATTGGGAAAAACAACTCACCACACTAAACTTCAGTTGATTATTTGCAGGATTTTTGAGCCATTCCTCAAAATTCTCAACCTCTGTCATGGATGTTAATGGAAACACAACTGGGTTTTCAGGCATTTCCATGTCTTGGCCTGGTGGATTCAACTTGCTCGTCAAGTAATTTACTTTAGTTATAAGTTGCTCTTGTTGATGCTTTATTAGTTCCAGCAGGCTTAATATGTGGACTTCTGCAGCTGTAAAAAAAGAAAGAAAAAAGTTTGTAATATATAAATAAATTTATTCTGCATTGGTCAACTCATTAAGGCACAATTCACTGAACAGATGAGAAATATATACTGTATATATTTTTTAATAGATTCCTTAAAGAATTGAATTTAGGATTCTAATCACATATAAGCATTGATCAGAGAACACAAACAGAAGCTCAACTAAATGATTGATTAAGTGATTATCATTTTAACCATTATACAGCATGTCAAAAAATTTAAGTTTTCATTGAATAAAAACTAGATTAAAATGCCCATAAGTTTAGTTGACTAAAAAAAGAACTAAACAAAAACAGGATAAGTTTGACTAAATATGATAAAAGTTAAATAGTAAATTTGACACAGGACTAAGTGGATGGCTGCCCATCTCCCAACTGTCACTGCCTTAATCAGGGTCTCTCCTGGCTTTCACAAATCATACGTCCACCTTGCTGATGAAAACCCTTCAATCATATGCATAAAAATAAAAAAGCTGACAAAATAAACTCTATTTGAGTCTTGTATCTAATGACGTATTGCTCACCAGAGCAGGCAATACTGTCTGATCCACATCTTCCCCCCCGCCAGGTAGGTCTGTAGACCCTGCTTGCAGAAGGGGTTTGCTCTTCTGCTGGTCTCTGTGAACAGTGAGGCGGTGAAATGGGTGGAGGTGGTGAAATAGGTGGAGGTGGAGAAATGGGTGGAGGTGGAGCAGCTGTGCCGCTACTTAGGATAATAGGTGGTGGTGCGATAACAGGAGCTGATGGTTGGGTTAAATGTTTGCCTCTCTTTTTATGAGCATCTTCCTCCCCGCTCTCATCAGAGTCTCCCAAGAAATGACTATAAATTAGGGTGGAAAAAAACAAGCAGTAAACATCTTATTAATTACTCTTATTAATAATAAATGTAAAGCCTTCCTGTAGCTCAAACAGTAGAGTGTTGCCGCTTGCAATGCTAAGGTCATGGGTTCGATTCGCAGGGAAAGCAAGAACTGATAGGAATGTAAATGGGTACCTTGAAATGCAATGTAAGTTGCTTTGGATAAAAACGTCTGTCATAAACATTTTCACTGGCCTAAGAACTTAAAGCTCCAGTAGGTAGCTTTTGTAAACAAATATTTGTTAAAACTGTCATTATATCCTGACAGTAGAATATGAGACAGATAATCTGTGGAAAAATCAAGCTCCTCTGGCTCCTCCCAGTGGTCCTATTGCCATTTGCAGAAATACACGCTCCCGGTCAGAAACAACCAATCAGAGCCAGGAGGAATGTCTTAGCAGTGTCAATCACGCTCGTGTACGCGCTGATCACCCCTCTCTTGCACAGCGCGAGCGCGTACCGTCGTTCGTGACTCTCCTGTTCGAACTCGTTCATCCAAATTAACGAATCTTTTTTCGAGTCATTTCGTTCATTCAACGAACGAAATGACTCGAAAAAAGATTTGTTCATTTTGAATGAGTCTTTTTCGGAGTCATTTCGTTCATTCAACGAACGAAATGACTTGAAAAAAGATTTGTTCATTTTGATGAACAAGTTCGAACAGGAGAGTCACGAACGTGCATCACAGAACAGAGCAAGGCGAGCATTTGTGCTTATAAAACTTTAAGTTTTTTATTTATTTTTGAAATGACCGATCGTTTTGCAAGATAAGACCCTTATTCATCGTCTGGTATCGTTTAAAGCCCTTTGAAGCTGCACTGAAACTGTAATTTGGTCCTTGAAACCTTGGTCCTGTGTCCCATTGAAGTCCATTATATGGAGAAAAATCCTGGAATGTTTTCATCAAAAACCTTAATTTCTTTTCGACTAAAGAAAGAAAGACATGGACATCTTGGATGACATGGGGGTGAGTAAATTATCAGCAAAAGTGTTTTTAAAAGTGAACTAATCCTTTAACGTTATCTTACTAGCTATTTATAACTTATAGAAAGAGTGCAACGTTATAAAGTTACATGTATTGCAAAATACATAATTAATTTAAGGACCAAGTTTGTAGTCAAAGTATGGGCAGGCCATAGTCAATGTAAAGCATATTGTTGATGTTTCGTCCCTATTAGTGAATGTTCCATAACTGTTTATAATCTGCCGTCATCGGTGGTCCTGCTTACTAGCCTGCGCGCTCACGGCAGGCTCCGCTGTGGAGGACGAGCTGTGGAGGGAGGGCTGTAGCGCAGCAGAGAGCAAGGGGGTTGGACCTGTAAGTTGTGCTTGTTCAAATTTTCAGGCTAAGTCAACATTTTCTCAAAACTACCTACTGCAGCTTTAAGTTGTAAATCAGTGAAATTGGTTGAGAATGGTTTCTCTGAGAAACCAGAAAACATACTGTCCATTTAACTCTATTTAAGCTGGCTTTACGTGTGGTGGTTGTCGGGTTCATCATATCATAAAACTAAATTATGTTTCTGAGAAAATATAGAGGCCAAAAAGTTATGTAAAATATAAAGGATAATATACGTATACTAACATCGGCTTTGGCCTTCTTTTTGGCCGAATCTCCTCCTCTTCCTCTTCAGACTGTAGATCTGATGTGTTGCACTTTAGAGCTTTCTTCAAAAGTTGTCGTGCCACAAAGTAGTCATCTAAAAATTAAATAGCCTACATGTTAAACTTCAGTAGACCTTCAAATTAATAGAGTAAAAAAGAACAGAACTATAGACAACAGAACAATATGAGACAATGTAATTAAAAGGGTTTTCTTCTCATATAACATATTGCCAAAATACTTTGATATTTGCTTACAAAAGCCATTTAGGTTATTTAAAATGAAAATACCACATGATTTAATAACTCTGGCATCATATTTTTTTCCAGTCAGGTCCAGGTTCCTCAGAATTTTTCACTGCCCTGTTCACTCTCTCATCATTTTTGTAGTTTGGCCAGTAGGTAACTCCATCACTGTACCAATTTTGTGGCACCACTGCTACGGTTTTGTTTAGCAGGAACTCAATTAAGTGAAACATCCTTAAACGAGAAGTAACAAACAGCACCAGAGAAATTTAACTTCCTGTTTCAAGAACAGGTCAGTACATCTACCTTAGGTTATTTCACCAAGTGCATGGTGTAATTGCATATGGGTCACTTTTAAATGAAAGAAGCTGGTCCAAAAAATTCAGATATGGTCAACAAATCAGAATTGGGCATCAAGACCTGCAGTGTAAATGTGGCCTTATTGAACTCAATTGAATCAACAATGAACTGTCAACTTACTGTGAAGTTGCATTGAAACAATATGTATTGTATAAAGTGGTATATAAACAAACATGACTTTGAACACATTGAACAAGCAACTTACAGTAAAGTACTTACAGTTAATTGTTATCCAGCTTCAGACTGCAGTGTTTGTGATGATGCATGGTAATGTCATTTTTTTGTCATTGTATCTGGTCCTAATTCTATATAAACACCTGTCATCAAAACTAATGTGCAACCGCATCAATTCTTACAGCTAATATTAGAACACAAGAGCTAAAACTAAAACTATCATTCTCCCCAGAAAAAAAACAACTAAGCTAAGAATGAATAATCTGAAAATGCCTTTACCTTTTAACTGGTAATTATAAAAAAGGAAAAAACTGATAAGCCTCTTTAACCTTAAAAGTTTTAGTTCACCCAATAATAAAAAAAAATAAAAAAAATGAGAGAGAGTAAATTATATTAAAATATTAGAAATTCTTGGGTGAACTAAACCTTTTACCTGTGGAGATATTCCTAAAATGTATGAAATAAGGGTATGGCCACAAAACCATCCCTAAAACAACACATTTTTGGACAAGCTCTGAAGCTTTAACACACTTGAATATATCCAATGTTTCTGACATAGTATGGATATTCAGATAGTCAGAATTGAATGGGTAAGTGAAGAACAAAGACTTCTCTGAAAATTCTTTGTACACTACGTACACTCCATCACTGCATTCCACAATGTTATGTATCATACAAATCTCTTTTCCAATGACAAAGACATTATTCCCGGTTGAAACTTTAACAGTCCACTCGTCACAGGCCATCTCACCATACTGTGCTTTCACTGACAATCCATCTACAAGTGGCCCAACAAAGACTGGAATTTAGACAATGTTGTGTGCTTTTGACCGTTAAAGCGCTATAATTCAAGAAAAATAACTCAGTTTTGTTACTCACGAGCTGTTTGTTATGCGGTTTAAAATCGCTTGAATGTTTAAATAGGTAAGACTTAAAAAGACGCACAAATTATAAACATTAGTGACGATGCAATGGCCCGATTGTGCAAGTGACATTTCCATCAAATGTCCCGACTCCTGAAACGCGAGAGTCTAGAATCACCGCCTGCAGCTGCAGCGCGATTGGCTTGCCTTGTGTAACCTATTTTGAGAGACAGAGAAGACGCAATCCCGCACCGAAATTCGAGCCCTGGAAATAATTATCTGAAACAACATTAGGCCTACATGGGGAGGTGGTTGAAAATATATTTGTCATGATGTAAACCAAAATGAACTCAAACTAACCAAACCAGTACAGTGTTAAATGCTGTAGTGGGGACCAGTGTCAGTATTTGACAAAATATCTGGCTAAATCAAGTTGGAAAAGTATTAAATCTTACTTTACTCAGATATTCGGAGATGAAACAGTAGATCAGACTGGTAGCACTTGAACGAACTGTAAGCTGAGCTGAAACAGAACACACACACACACACACACACACACACACACACACACACACACACACAGTCTCTTAATGCAATATGAAATAATGATCTGAAACAACATTACATGGGGAGGTGGTTGAAAATATATTTGTCATGATGTAAACCAAAATGAACTCATACTAATCAAACCAGTACAGTGTTAAATGCTGTAGTGGGGACCAGTGTCAGTATTTGACAAAATATCTGGCTAAATCAAGTTGGAAAAGTATTAAATCTTACTTTACTCAGATATTCGGAGATGAAACAGTAGATCAGACTGGTAAGTTAGCACTTGAACGAACTGTAAGCTGAAACAGAACACACACACACACACACGTACAGTATTATATATTAATTATGTATATTACATGGGGTGATGGAACTGTCAAAATGAAACAAAATGAAACAAAAATCGACACAAACTATAACTTTATACTAGACATTCCGTGAAAAAGGTATTAGGTAACGTTAGGCCTAACGTTAACATGATAATTTCTCGCCTGACATTTTACTGGAAAGGGGAGAAAATAATGTGCTCAGGGTTTGATAAAAATACGGACAGCAAACGTTAAATCACCTCACCTCCCAGAGAGAAATAATTCCATCCAAAAAAAAGCTTTTTACCCAGTTATTAATTACCAAAAACATTTTTACTCAAATCTCCGCTAAATCTAATGACCATTTGCTAACGGTAACGTTAACTAAGTTATGGTTTTACACAATCATTTCAGAAATAAAATCATGTTGTACACGTGCAGTATGAACGGTAATGTTACACTGTACAAATAAAGCATATTTGAACTATTCTTACCGTGTTCCGTGTTTGCCGACTCGAACTGCTGTTGTAGGTTTTTCACAGTGCGGGATTCAGTGATAACGGTGACAGTTGAAATAGGCGCGTTTGGTCAGCGGGTCCGCCCAGCGTCTGTAGCGAGCCCGCGACTTGACAGTGCGCTGTCAGGAGGCGGGGCATATTCTGTGCGCATGACCGAATAGAGGGTATGCGCATGACGTCACCGTCGGCCGGAGTGAATGCGGTCACGCCCACAAGTGGCAAAAAGACTGAGCGGCAGCATTTGTTTTCAGCGTGAATGCCGTGAAAATCACACAAAACACATCTAAAACGGGAAAGAGCTTTGCGATTGACTGTACAACTAGATTTGACCAGAAATCTGAGGTACTGTATATTTTTACAGACTGCAAAAAGCTACAGAACAGACTATATTCTGCATAATTTGATGTTTGTAAATAAACACTGACAAAAAACTATACAAGTTTTAGGGCTGGACGATATGATGATACAGTATACCATTAATGTAAGTGATCACTCGGATTTAGACCTATCTATATTGTATTTATATAAAACGTTTACAGGCAAATTGTCTTCATTTATTTCCCCGGCGTCGAAATCAGGCACATATAAATGTCAGGAAACACGATTCCTGGCTGCATGTCAATATCCATGGATCACTGGATCTTTGATAAGTTGTAAGGAACACTATATCGAGTCCAACTTTTAGTTTAAACTGATAATAGTTTGTTTTACTCGCGTTAACGCAGTTTCCCCTATTAACTCCAGTCACGCAGCAGCTCTTCTGCCACTCAGTCCCGCTGAGGGGGGCGTGTTCCGGCGGGGAAGTGACGTTAATGCATTCCCTCTATTGAGTCTGAAAGAACCAAGGGGGTAATCCATCGACCGGAAGTTGAAGTCGGCCGGGTGCCGCCATCTTGTAGCAGAACTTCACTTGCGTTAGCATTTCCATTGACTCCCATTCATTTTGGCGTCACTTTGACAGCGAATAACTTTACATCTGAGGCGTTTAAAGACTCCATTTGTCCATTATTTATTTCTAAAGAAACACGACAATGTATAAAGGGCTCCATTACCTTCTATGTTACATTATGGCCCCGTAGAAACAGTTTTGGTAAAAATAGGCTAACGATTGCGTCATAACCACGCGCTGTACAGAAATTACCGTACAGACAGGAGGAGAAGCTCGCAGGCAATCGGGGGGACGTCCCGTCAAGGGAGAAGCCCATAGATAATGAGTCCATAAAAGCAACGGAATACTTACTCCTGCTCACTCACGCCAAAGAACTCTTTGCTCAAGTTCCCCGTCTCTGCAAGATTAACGTTGGCAGTTTTCACGCACAGCTACTAGAAGATTAACGTCTGTCAGACAGGTTGCTCACGTCATCAAGCTTAGTTTAAGTCGGTCTGAGTCTGCGCGTCAGGAACGGAAGTGCTCAAAAATCGCTAAAAGTGGGCTTCAACTGTCTCAACTGAGTTCCAATGAGATCGCTCTGTCCATTTCTTTTACTGTCTATGGAAAGAACAGCGGACCTAGCGGCTTGAGGGCGGATCCGCCCCGGAGTCTATTGCTATCAGGGCTACATGTAACTTTATAACGTTGCACTCTTTCTATAAGTTATAAATAGCTAGTAAGATAACGTTAATATAACGGTAACTAACGTTACAGCATGTAAGTAATTATTCTAGCGATATATAATGCTAGATAAGGTGTGCTAGTACATTATTTCAGCAACATGACAAGCCAGTGAATTAGCAGGTTTCAATTGTTGCTTAGCAGAGTGCGTGACATTTTATCGTTATGCGGCTAGAGTTTTGACACCGAGTCAATGGGCTCTGTGTAATTCTTTCTTTTTCGGTTGTTTATCGTCATCAGTCTTTTTCCTTTTACCTCTTTGTTTTATGAGCAGGTGTCACTCGAGAATTGGCAGTTTAGGTTGTTTCTCCGTCATATGCACAGCTGCAGCACGCCGGCAATCTTGAGTTTGAACGACGGCTCGCGCTCCGGCGCTCGCGCTGTGCAAGAGAGGGGTGTGATCAGCGTACACGAGCGTGATTGACACTGCTAAGACACTCCTCCTGGCTCTCATTGGTTGTTTCTGACCGGGAGCGTGTATTTCTTGCAAATGGCAATAGGACCACTGGGAGGAGCCAGAGAAGCTTGATTTTTACACAGATTATCTGTCTCATATTCTACTGTCAGGACATAATGACAGTTTTAGCAAATACATGTTTTCAAAAGTTACCTACTGGAGCTTTAAAGAACCATACAGGGCCTTAACAGGTTCTTTGTGTGGTTGGGGTGCTATAGCACCTCAACTATACAAAGAACCACTAAAGAACCATACTGGGCACTGGTTCTTTTTATGGTAGTGTGATATAGCACCTCAACCACCCCAAAGAACCGCTGAAGAACCAATTTTTTTTTGTTTGTGTAGGCCTATACTTAAAAATGAGCATCCATAAAAAACTTTATGAAAACAAGAAAGCTTGATCGGAACCTTATTTAGGCTTGGCTATGTCAAATTATAGCAAATTATAAAAATTCGAAACCTCCCAACTTTTCAAAAATCAATTCAGGGATGATATTCCATATAAGCCTAATTTTTTTATCCATTTATTCTTAAATATGTAATAAACAGTAGGCTAATACAATCAAGTAGCCTACATTTAGATCACCTTTTTTAATTGGATGCAGAGCTCTAATGCGGTCTGTTCTTAGATGAAATTAAACAAAACAGGTATTAATTGTTAAATAGATTTTAACAGGGCTGGAATGGCCTATCAAAAGACAGCACGATTTTTTTTTGCGTTAAACTGTAATTTTTAATAAATGTTAAAAATCGGTGTTCAAAGAGATCGGGTGATCTTGTTTTTGAGTTCGTAAAATTGCGATGGTGGGAGGAGAGCAGCATTTCTCAACCCGAGTCAGAATAAAAGCAGGCTACACTTATAGTGAAAACTGCTTCCATCAGAAGACCGGAGACAGCGGACATCATCTCTTTAAAGCTGCTGTTGCTGCCTTTTGCGATTATGTAAAAACAACAGTAGGCTAGTTCACGAGAATGATTGCTCTCGTATTACTGTTTTTTGGAGGCGACTCATTGCTGCAGTGGATTTGGGATTTCGTGTATAAGGAACGTCATGTTCTCCTCACGTCACCCCAGTGGAGTGTGTGCGCAGCTTTCAGCACTCATCTCATCTTCTCTGCTCCCTTCATGCTTCTGGATGTGTTCAGTACACACGTGGTGTGGATTCATAAGTACAGGATACGCAGTGAAGCCGTTGGTTTGTACCAGTGGTTTCAATGTGCTTCTCGAATTTTATGGAAATACATGGTTGGCGTTTTACCGTTAACCGCGTTGTTTCTGTCGGTACGGCGCACGCATTTCCCGGAGAGAGCACCGTCCTCATTTCATGCATTCAGGGAATGTGTCTCATGCATGCTCATCTTCGATACGCTGTTCTTCATGTTTCATTATACCATTCACAAGTAAGCAGAACACATCTCTCTAATCTCAGCATGTGGAGCTTGGCAAAGTTTTAAATTCTGTTCTTCTCGCTATATTAAATATGTTTCGGTTAGGCTAGACTTTCTCAGTTTGTGTAAACTATAGGGTTCAGAGTATTTTTTTTTTTATTCCACATTATTTTTACACATGTCTGGTACAAATGTGTGGCTTTGTTTCATTCATACAATGTAGCTATACTTTTTTCTTTATTTACCCTGGAGAATGAAATTTAAATGTGACAACATGCCCCATAGAATGAACGTTGTAAGAAAAATAATGCTTAAAATGTTTTCTGATCTAATAAAAAAATATACATGACGAACTAAAATATTTTCTAAACTAATTTACTAAATTAATATTTTTTTCATATAAAATAATATGGTAACACTTTACAATACGGGTGCACTAATATGAATTAATACATACTTAACTAATACACAGATAATCATGAGATAATGTATGACTCATGAAGAACTAAACCATTAATTAATGATTACTGCATCAGTAACTAATAAAGAGTCTATATGATTAATAGATTAAGTAATAAATGAATTGCTATTAATTAAACATGTCATCATGTTTTAATTCCTTAACATATTTTATAAACTAATAAATGAATGTGTTAATTACCATAATTAGTCAACGCTATGCACTTCAACTTCCAGTTGTCTACTTTAATTAATCATTAGCTAATGATTTGCAAAGGTATCATTATGTTATGACTTTACTTGTTGAGGCACACGACTATTGACTAATTGTTAAGTAATATGTCATTATGGTTATAGGTTTTGTCATCCCCACTAAAGGTCTGTGGGGCAGTTTAGTGTTTGAAGGATGGGTAAGTTGGGCGACACACAAATATCAGCACACCAGAATCTGAAATACTGACGCTGTTACACCGTGTTTATACTGGACGACACCATTACAGCTGTCTACAGGACATGACAGACCATTGCAAGTCCATTTGTCCTTCATAACAGAAGTAGCGCAAGAGCTCGGAGTACGTCAGAAATAGAGTGAGGCATCAGTTAACTGTCAGGATTTTGTTGTGTAATAAAGGCTTTCTGAAGCAAACCGATGAGTTTGATGAAAAATATTCATATTTAAAACATTATAAAGTAAAATAACTAGTTTCCTGCCAAACGAACATATGGATCTGACTTACGTGTAAAGCGCAACTTGTGCGAGTAATGTGACATACTGCGGATATTTACTCTATGCCATGAGGCACTATGCTGCTTCCGACGTCATAAGTTGCACATTAGGCATGGCTGTTAGCTTGAATTTTACTTTATAAAATTTTTCTTACACACTCATCGCTTTGCTTCAGAAGGCCTTTATTAACCCTAACCACTTTACATTTTGCCTCACATTCACTCACTCATTCATACACCGACGGCGGTGTCAGCCATGCAAGGCACCATACAGCTCGTCGGGAGCAGCTGGGGTTAGGTGTCTTGCTCATGGACACCTCGACACTTGGTCAGGTGGAACCGGGGACTGAACCACCAACTTTCCGGTTTGTAGACAACCTACATGAACCACTGAGCCACTACCACCACACAGTAATCAAGCCTAGATATGACCAGGGCCTGGACGAGGAGTTGTGTTGCATGCTCAGTTAGGAAAGGCCTGATCTTCCTGATGTTGTGCATTGCAAACCTGCATGATCGAGCTGTCTTTGTAATGTTTTCTGTGAAGGTCAGCTGGTCATCAAATATTACTCCAAGATTTCTGACCGACCTTGACCGATTGAGGATTAATCTAGCTGGATAGTGAAGTCGTGTTGTAGAGATGGATTGGCAGGGAGGACGAGAAGCTCAGTCTTTGTCAGGTTAAGCTGCAGGTGATGTTCCTTCATCCATGCCGAAATGTCCGCCAGACAGCTTGAGATACGTGCATGCTACTGAGGGATCATGTCAAGTCAAGTCAAGTCACCTTTATTTATATAGCGCTTTTTACAATACAGATTGTATCAAAGCAGCTTCACAGTTATAACATGAAAATAATACAACAAAGTTTGTTTCTAAAAGGAAATTGCGTCAACGTCCACCTTAAGTAAGGCAGATCAATAATATTATTGAATATTAAATGTCCCCAACTAAGCAAGCCAAAAGCCAAGGCAACAGTGGCAAGGAACCAAAACTCCATCAGGGACAGAATGGAGAAAAAACCTTGGGAGAAACCAGACTCAGTCGGAGGGCCAGTTCTCCTCTGGCCAACGAAGGAACAGTGTATGATTCGGGCAGCATTACAAGTCAGATTGGATCGGAACATTTAGAGTATTTATCCATTTCCATGCCGGTATGGAGACGAGTTGTTGAGGATCAGTGCCGTCCACCATAGAGGGTCCATATCGCCGGCGTTGAGTCGTCTCTTCACAGGCTTTATGATTGGGGCATCTGAAGTCTCCGTGAGAGGCTGGATACAAACTGGAGCTGACGAATGCCATTTTCCTCGGGACTCGCGTCCCGAGATAACAGCAGAGAAGCAAAAAGGGAAAATAATTAGCATAGCTGCTGTGCATAATGATTTCCATGACACGAGCGTAGATGATAAAAACATGAAGACAGTGACTCTTGCGTCCCAGAGTCACCCCCTTTCCGTCCCCCACTCAACTCAGCCCAGTTTACTGACCTCTACATCCCTCCTGCTGCTGAGACCTAACCGCAATCTCACAATCTCTCCGCAGCCCAACCATACGCGCCAACCCGTTTGAATAAGGCTGTCGAGCCCCACTGGTGCGTTAATATGCGGTTTCAGTGGCAAACGGTTCCGTATGGCATACCACCTACCGCAAAACACAATATCTGCCCAACCACCCGTCATTCACGCAATATACACAGGAACGTAATGACTGTAAATACTATGCAACCTATACAAATAACCTACAGACTCTTCAAGTTTTATAATATTAAATGCATTTGATCATCTGGTTGAAATGAGAGGTAGAGCTGTGTGTCATCAGCAAAGCAATGGTAAGAGAAAACATGTGCCTGCATGATGGGTCCTATGTGGTGTAAATGGAGAAGAGATACGACTCAAACCAGTGGAGGGAAGTTCCAGTAATGCCCAGCGATGAGAGGGTGGACGGAAGGATATGATGATTCACAGTGTCGAAAGCAGCAGACAGATCCAGGAGAATGAGGACTGATGATTTGGAAGCAGCTTTTGCAGGGCTTCTGTGACCGACAGTAATGCAGTCTCGGTTGAATGCCCTTTCTTGAAGCCAGATTGGTTGACATCCAGCTGGTTGTTCAGAGACAGGAAAGATGATACTTGGTTGAAAACAACTCGTTCAAGTGTTTTCTCAATGAATGGTAGAGAGACAGGTCTGTAATTCTCTAAAAGTGATGTGTTTAATGTTGTTTTTTTAAGCAGTGGAGTTACACGAGCCTGCTTGAATGCTGTAGGGAAAATGCCAGTGTGGAGGGATGAGTTGAAAATGTGTGTGAGAGCTGGTAGAAGTGTGGCAGAGATGGCTTGTAGAAGTTGTGAGGGGATAGGATCTAGAGGGCAGGTGGTAGGATGACTTTAGAGGAGAAGTTTAGATACTACCTCGGTTAGTGGAGAGAAGGAGGAGAGAATGTTATTGGGTGTGGGAGAGGTTAGTTTGGGTTCCTGTGTGTGTGGAGCTAAGAACTGACTGCTTATAGTTGTAGTTTTGTTAGTGAAGAAGTTAGCAAAACCATCAGCAGTTAGCGAGGAGGTTGGTGGTGGTGGAGGTGGACAGAGGAGAGAGTTGAATGTCTTAAAGTGTTCGTGTGTTAGAGGGGTGGTTGATCTTGTTGTGGAAATATCAAGATTTTGCAGCGTGAACATCAACAGAAAAGGATGACAGCAGAGACTGATTCATACTCAGATCAGATGTGTGTTTTGATTTGCGCCATTTCCTCTCCGTTGCCCTGAGCTTGGTCCGGTGTTCACGAAGAACCTCAGATAACCAGGGGTTAGAGGGAGTAGCGCGTCTGGCCTGGAGGAGAGAGGGCAGATATTGTCTAAAGAAGAAGTTAAAATGGAGCATAAAGTATCCGTTTCCATATTCACATCCAGAGATGAGAATTGCGAGGGTGAGGGAAGAGAAAAAGTTACATGACATAACTTTGTATAATTAGACAAACATTGTGCACATCCAGCAAACAAAAAGCTCAATGAGGGTGCTCAGCCATAAAAAACAAAAACAAAACATGTTCTACACGAGAACATGCAATAAATAATTCTTCTATTCATGGAGCTGTCATGTGCCAACTTCTTCTTTTTATTCATTACATTTAAAATGACAAGTATAAGGAACAAAGATCATGTGCAAAGCTAAATACTTCATATAGAAAATATAGAAAAATCACTCTCCTCCATTCATCTTTTCAAATCTGTTGATGTTATTATGATATATCTCACTCTACTCATTTTCTCCACTTGTAGATTCAGCATAAATTAAATAACATTTTATAACACACAATAATAGAGACTAAAACAAATTTATGTATTTTTTTCCCAGAATTCCCTGGCTGTACCACAGCATCCACCGCATTCACCATCTGAACAGGGACACTTTTGCTCTGGCAGCTCAAGACTCCAGTATTTCTGAACTGCTGTCTCTACAAACCCTTGCATTTATCAGTGCCATGCTGGTGGGCTGCCACCCTGTTAGCGAAATCCTTTTCCATCTGGTTAACACCTGGATGGCAGTGGAGGACCACTGTGGATATGACTTTCCTTGGGCACTGCACCGGTTGCTGCCATGCTTTGGTGGGGCTCCGCACCACCTGGCCCACCATCAGCACTTTAAAGGGAACTTCGCCCCCTACTTCAGACACTGGGATTACATCTTTGGGACCTCATTGCCCATCCCAGTAAATGAAGGAGAAAATTGATAAGGTGAATCCTGGGTTAATTAGGCCGTTATGACAGGGAGATTGAGACTGTAAAAAAGTCTATCGTATTTCACCCTGAATGAACTGTCATTTAACATTTTAACAGATTTTCAAATGTCCTTACTGAAATAAGTCCAGATATATACCAAGGAACATGAAGTTAATTCGGTTTATAATAATCACAGTTTACAATCACACTTGCAATTGTCTAATTTTTTACTTTTTTTACTTACTGTGTGGATGTTTTATGCATGCATTATTGATTACTGGCTATTTATTTAGGTAAGGGTTAGTAACACACATGTAACATTTCATTCAAAAATGTTTCTACACAAATATAATTATTACAGTAGGTAAATTCCCATGTTACATTTAAACTTTAATTTTAAAGTTTCAAAATGTTTTATTTTAAAGTCACATAACAAACTGCCTTGGGTGCATTTTGAAGTATTTCCAATGGAAACCTGTCAAACAGTTTAATAAAAATATTGCAACATTATAATGTTATGTTGAAGTAATTATATACAATAACATTCAAAAGTTTGAGGTTGGTAAGATTTTTTAAATGTTTCTTATATCTTATGGCCACCAAGGCTGCATTTACTTGAACAAAAAGCAGTAATATTATGAAATATTGGTGCAATTTAAAGTAACTTTTTTGTATTTGGATTAGTTATACTATCTCTCTATAAACTTTTTGAAAGGTCAAAGTGGTAGTTTGCATATAGGCTGTCAATGGAGAGACAGAAATCTCAGATTTCACCAAAAATGTCTTCATTTGTGTTCAGAAGATGAACGAAAGTCTTACGGGTTTGGAATGACATGAGGGTGAGTAATTAATAGCAGAATTTTCATTTTTTGATGAACTAACCCTTTAAGGATACTTGGTATGTTTTAATAAATCCTCTTGTATGAAAGTTGTTGAGGTGCGGATCTTAAATTAGGTGACAACCACTACAGATTGTTCAGACAGAACAATAAAGGGCCAATCCCAATTCTACCCCTTACCCCTTCACTTTCCCCTTCCCCTCCGTTTTGCATGTGCACGTGAAGGGGTAGGGCTGTCCCAGTTCTCTTTTGGTTGGAGGGGGAGGGCTAGGGGGAAGGACCAGATAGCCCTTCAAACGAAGATTTTTCAGGACCACACTTAAAGCACTGTTTTAAGATTGTTTCTGATGAAATAGAACGGTTAAGATTTGGACACATGCTGCTGGCCCGAGAATGTTCGGTTTCTGTGGTTGCAGAAAGTCTATAGGCCTATATATATCAGTATATTTGTTAGAAACATATAAACCCTCCGGTGACGCGGGTATGTAATGCTTCATGATGGCACTGGCACTGTTGGAGGGTTACGCCAATGGCAGAACAAGGAGAGAACGAGTTTTCAGGGACCATGATTTGCTGGCCCATGATGATGACTGGCTAATAAGCCGATTTAGATTCCCTATTGTGCTCTTTGATCTATGTGCTGAATTGGGTCCAGTATTAGAGAGAGCAACACGCCGGAACCATGAAATTCCAGTCCAAATACAAGTCCTCACCACTCTGGGGTTCTTGGCAACCGGCTGTTTCCAGCGGGAATTGGCAGACAGGTAAATTATTTCTATTAAAAAAAACTATAAGTAATCCTCAAATATGTCACTAAGACCTTTTTGTATATGAAATAATTATATTGGAATCTATCATCTCACCCTATAGGTCTGGTATATCACAGCCGTCCCGTCCCTGAGTGCCATAATATCTGTCGTTTTGAATGGTAGGCCTATACTTAATGTGGTTAGTCGATACATCAGGTTCCCCTGCACTGTGCGAGAACAGGCCGAAATTAAAATGCAATTTGCAGCAATGTCTGGTTTCCCAAATGTAATCGGCGCAATTGACTGCACTCATGTTGCTATAAGGGCACCATCTGAAAATTAATTTGCTTAATAGAAAGCATGTGCATTCTATTAATGTGCAAATCATATGTGACTCCAGCATGACCCACGTCACAAACATTGTGGCACACTGGCCTGGTTCAACACATGATTCCTTTATCTTGACACAAAGCAGTGTAGGGAACCGACTAAACGCAGGCGCAGTACGTGATGGCTGGCTTCTCGATGAGTTTAACAATATTAAAAAGTAGAAACTGTAACAATTTTGTTTTTAATATAATTATAACCTGCAGGCGACAGTTGCTACCCCATGAGACGCTGGCTCCTCACCCCATTTTTGAACCCGCAGAGCGCAATAATGAGGTCCACTCTCATGCCCGCGCTGTTGTGGAGCGTGCCATCAGCATCCTGAAATGCAGAT
The DNA here is from genome assembly GCA_030578255.1 of Tiaroga cobitis. Lineage (NCBI taxonomy): Eukaryota > Metazoa > Chordata > Actinopteri > Cypriniformes > Leuciscidae > Tiaroga > Tiaroga cobitis. The sequence continues at coordinate 35,186,732 of CM060595.1, read as the reverse complement.
GGTGTGCTCTGGATGCCTCGGGTGGCAGACTTTTATACCGTCCAGTAAAAGTGTGCAAGATTGTCAGGGCGTGTGGTGTTTTGCACAATATAGCACTTGAACGGTATTCCTCTCCCTGATCTCCCTCTACCTGATCTCCCTCTACCCCAGCATTACGACCCCGAGCCACAGCCCCCTGGCCGACAAGGGATATCAACGAGGTGCAAGAATCCGTGAGGATGTCATGCGGCGTTTGTAAAGAAAGACACAACTCAAGGTTCATGTTTTAACTGCATCTTTTAATGATTGTGCAATTTCTTGCATCACAGCTCTCATCTGCCGTAGCTCATCTGCAACCCTGTTGACAGCGTTTATTGTCTCTCGCTGTACCCGACCACTTTTGGACGTGCCAGACGCAGAAGGGGCACTGCTTTGAGCCGGACGCTGTGCATCTGCATCTGAGAACCCCTCACCCTGAACCTCCTGTTCACCCACAGCTTCAGACTCCGGAAGGACTGGAGGACAAACAATTGGCAACATTTATCCATTTATCACCCCACACACTCAAATGTACAGCGTTAATGATTAAAAATCTGTTTAACCTTGCTCCTCTGTGGTTTCAGTCACGTCAGTGTCTCCCTCCTTTTCCGACACAATACCACTGTAGGAAAGGCTAAGCTTTAATGATGCTGGTGCCCTCTGCTGGACATTTAATTTGTTGCACTTTAGGATATACGTATTATTTCTGAATCACCTGACCATAATTTCTGTTATTTGATTGGTTTAGATCAGGAGAACTGAATGTCAATCAAAGACTGTTCATGCCCAGACACGTAATGTTGATAAAGTTTGCGGCAGTTTTGTAATGATCTCCGTGCTAATCTTGTTCAATTTCTTTGTTCAAGTAGTTAAATACTCTTTCATGTATATATTGGTAGATTTAGTTGCTGCTATGTTATATTGTAACACTAAAAGTTCGTTTATTCCTTTGAGGTAGTCAATGCGCACGTAAGATCGATCGCACATTCATTTCAGCATCAAACACGCTGAATTAGACTTTGAATGTTACTTTTTAAATATTATGTGAAAATATTTAATTCGGTTTCATCTGAAAGTTTATTTAAAGTGAATATGTGTATAAACCTGAGGAAATTTACAGCTGCTGGACTTGTATAAATATGTCCTTATCTTTATGCTATTGCATTACTTCTATATTGTTAAGTTATTACTGTTTCTGCCTCATTGTACCTATATTCATTATTGTTATTATTGTTCATTTATAGAACCACACCCATACTGATGAATGAATCGAAAGACAACAGTAAAAAAAAATATTGTGGACATGGACCAAGTGATTTATTGTTCTGCCTGAACAATTGGTTGTCATCTAGTTTAAGCTCCACACCTCAACAACTTTCATACAAAATTTGGTCCTTTGAGCCGGATTGGCAGCTACTACAGCATCACTATGTCCAGAACAGAAAGACAGGGTACGCCAGATTTACCAGTGGTTCGACAACGTCGACAAATCATCCCACCAAGATACTTAGATGACTTCTATGTTGATTACACAGTGCCACATCGGTTACTTCATTCTGATGAACAGCCCACAAATGGTGCCACTGGGCCTGAACCAGGTAAAAGGCCTGCATTTAAAGAGTTTCCATGTACTGAAAGCGGACCAGAACCTTGAGATCTTGAGAAATGGAGAGAAGGAACTTGACACATACGCTATACTGGATGACGGTTCAGAGAGGACAATGTTACTGTATGAAGCAAGCAGCACAGCAACTTGATCTTCAAGGACTTCCTGAAGATATAGCCCTCCGTACTGTGAGACAAGACATACGGGTTGTTCATGGGGCGGCTGTTTCATTCTCAGTAGCTTCTGCATTTCAGCCAAACAAACCCTTCACCATTGAAAGAGCTTTTACAGCCAAAGAACTGAGCCTCGCAAAACACACTTACTCTGTTAAGTTGCTGCAGAAGAAATACAGACATCTACAAGGTCTGCCCGTTCCCCCACTGCAGCAGGCTCAACCACTCTTACTCATTGGCTCAGATTATCCACATTTATTCACAGCCACAGAGCCAGTACGTCTCGGACCTCCTGGTGGTCCTGCCGCTGTGAAAAACCAGACTCGGGTGGACTCTGCAGGGCCCCTCAAAATTCCTTTCCAGTCAGCTCTCACCACAGCAGTGTCTATTAACCTCCACTTTGTCACCAGAAGCCGAACTGTTCAATAATGTACAGAAATTGTGGCAAATGGACACACTTCCGTATAGGAGTGAGAAACTGATCACAAGATCAAGGCAAGACACAGAAGTGGTGCAAATCCTTGAGGAGAAAACAATCAGGGTGGCAGTCGGAGACATTCAAAGGTATGCAACACCTCTCCTCTGGAAAAGAAATATTCCACCTTTGCAATCAGCAAAAGAAGCAGTAACAGCTCATTTAAGAAGCACAGAAAAACGTCTTTTGGAGAACACAGATCTTGCTTCAGTGTACATTAAAGAAGTGCAGAAACTTGAAAATGCGGGCTATATTTCGAAGCTGACATCAGAGGAGACAGATAAAAGCCATCGCGCATGGTACATACCAAACCACATTGTTCAACACAATGAAAAGCACAGAATTGTCTTCAACTGCTCATTCAGGCACAAAGGAACAAGCTTAAATGACCATCTCCTGCCTGGCCCTACACTTGGACCAACCCTCTTAGGTGTACTACTGCGCCTCAGAGAAAATGCTGTCGCTATTAGCAGCGATGTAAAAGGAATGTTCCACCAGGTGGTACTGCTGCCGGAGGACAAACCCTTTCCAAGGTAAGCACTTGGACTTAAACACTCTCCACCCTATAGTCTTAGATCCTGCTCACCCTCTTGTAAAGCTTCTGATTCAACATCACGACAACCTCCTGTTACATCCAGGACCCGAGCGCGTGTTCGCAGAACTGAGACGAAAATATTGGATCATAAGAGGCAGAGAGGCAGTCAAAAGACACCAGCGCAGTTGCTTTGAATGTAAGAAATGGCGAGGGAAGCCAGAAATTCCCATAATGGCAGATCTCCCCCAGTCTAATCTTAGACTGTTTTGTTCAGCTTTCTATTCGACGGGGATTGACTGTTTTGGCCCCTTCCAGGTTAAGTTTGGACGCAGATGTGAAAAACATTGGGGAATACTGTACAAGTGCCTTACTACCAAAGCTGTCCATATTGAACTTCTATCGAGCATTGACACAGACTCCTTTCTCATGTCGTTAAGAAGGTTCATAGCTCGCAGAGGGAAACCATATGAAGTGCTTTCTGATAATGGCACAAATTTCAAAGGAGGTATTACAGAACTTCAGAATGCCTTCAATACACTTCACCCAACCTTAAAAGAGAATCTGGCTTCTCAACAGATTAAACCCACCAAATGCACCACATTTTGGTGGATCTTGGGAGAGAGAGGTTAGATCTATCAAGACTGCACTGGTTGAAACCAATGAAATTACAGAAATGATAGTCAGGTGATTCAGAAATAATACGTATATACTTAAGTGCAACAAATTAAATGTACAGCAGAGGGCACCAGCATTATTAAAGCTTAGCCTTTTGTACAGCCACCCCTGAATTTGTTTAACAAATTTGTAATTAAAGAAAAGACTTATTAGTCTTTGTTGGTGTCATCAGGTAGGGTAGGCAGTTTAATCAAACGAGCCACAGGCCTTGTGTAACTATTGTCTTTGACATTTACTACTGCTGTGCGGACTCGTCCATCTTTTCCAGGAATGACTTTGGCTACAGTACTTATTTGCCATTGGGCTCTGGGTGCTTACTGGTCCACGATCATTACAACATCACCAGTATGAAGGTTTTTTGATTCTCTTTGCCATTTTTGACGTCGTTGCAAGTCCAGCAGAGGGCACCAGCATCATTAAAGCTTTGCCTTTTGTACACTTCTAGTGCTAAAATGACAGTCAAAGAAACAAAGTCTGTGAGTGTGGCCAGCTTGAAGTCCAGTCCAATTCTTTTTCTGTACTAAAATGGTAAACATGTAAATATCACAGGCACAGCATATTCAAAGTTTGTCAAGTGCTCATCAAGCTAACATACACGTAATTGCTTTAATGGTTTGACTTGGCTCGAGTTCATGGTTGGGGAGTAAGGCCATGGCACTGAAGCTGGAGACAGATCATTGGTAATTTGCACTTAAAAGCTTTGGCAGAGCTGATCAAGTCATTTGTTTGTCCAGCAAGGACACTAATTTCAGTCAGCAGAGCTAAAGCAGCCAACAAACTATGCTTGGTGGTTTGAGAAACTCCATCTCAAATAGGACTTGCCAGGACACTGAATCTTGCTGAACCTTATCCGTGAAGGCCACATCATATCTGTGCAACAAGTCTGGATGCACAGCATCATTCACTTTCACAGTGCCAAATAGCCTAGTCCTTAAACTGAAATTTTTAATTAAGGTTATAGCCTTCATGAGACCATCTATCACCGTTCCATTTTTAATATTGCTCCCCACATTGCACTTTGGTGAATTATAAAGGATTATTCACTCTTTTTGCTTGTTCATGGAACACAAGCCTACAGCGTACATTTACAGGAATGAAAACAAGTTTGTTAAGAGGTAAGTTAATACATTTCAGAACTTTCAAAAAGTCCCTGATATATGCATTCCACTAATGTATTCCTCTATACATGTCCTCTAATTTGACATGTAAATTCCATTGGAATTCCAGTGCCACATCCACAGATCAAATCAAAGAGCAGGATATATTCCTGCTAAAGTCTTAGCTTGCAGACTGATCTCATGAAATGGCGTATGTATGACACGCCAATTCGTATTTCCATTTTTGGCGTGCTATCAACACGCATAATCGCTTTTCAGCGTGTTTATCAACGCCGTTGACTTAACGTTACATTACTGTATATATAAATATATGACCTACCCCAACCCCGTCCCTAAACCTACCCGTCACTGGGGTTAATACCATTTATGAGTCTTCCCCTACCATCCTAGGGAAAAAAATATCGCTCCCCAGATGTAGATCTACATTTTGCTTCGTTTCGCTCGGACATTTAACGGCGTGTACATACACGCGGAATCACTCGGACATTTAACGGCGTAGACATACACGCAAAAGATGACGGTTCGTTTCGGCGTGGACATACACGCGGATAGCTCAAAATGCATATAAAAGCCTATGTTTACGCAAAGTCATGATGTCATGTTGTAGCTTGAGTTAAACTCTGCTCATTACCATTCCTTACGATCGCAGACAACATGACTAAGCCAAAATCCAAAAAAGGAGACAAATGAGCAGATGATGCATGTGAAAAAGACGTCTGTCAGTCAGACGACACCCAGGAGATTGCCAACTCCACAGACCCCGTTAATCTTGCTGACATTATGGAGGCTATCAAATCAATGAACGGCTCCATGAATTCGGCGGATCATTTTCGGTTAACGCGATCTCTGGTCTCTACATCTAAATGTACCATAACATACCGATCTCTGTTCATTATGCTGTTACAGTTTCTTTCGATTTTGGCTGGCCAAAGCCAAGTTATAATTGGAAATGTAATTCTTAGCTCCTTTTAGAGATGTGAAATTGTGAAGCATATATTCAGGGTTTGGAAAAAATGTGTTAATCGATGCCTTCATTACTGGTGGTTCAGTTTTCATTACTGATGGTGGTTCAGTTTCGATCGGAGAAAATGGTGGCTGATCACGCGCGTCTGGCAGGTGCTGCGTGTGGTTCAAATAAACCACACATTTTCTCAATAGAATCGTCAACAAAATTCAATTTCTCAGTAAAACCCTTTTTTTTTACGGACTGTAATGTTGTATGTCCTAACAATATTGGTACTATCATTGCAACATCGATAGGTTAAAGAGAGTAGCGACGGCGTTTTCCCCCTGGTTCTTAGAAGTCAACATGCATTGCATTCTAAGATTCTAAAAAATGGGAACGTAAAGTCACCTTGTACCTCAGTGCCTCGCGAGAAGGTTTTGTCATCTAGCAAAAACTTGCGACTGGGATATCTTCAATTAGCATCAATATTACTTGTGGCTGGAGGTATATAACCGGAGTAAAGATAGTTTGCGGTTTGATTTTCAGTTTTCGTTTCGCTGTGGTCCCGCAGTGCGGTGTCGTGGACATGCAAATAATATCTCATCTCGTTATTCATGATTTGTGAATTTGTGTAACGGTGTTTCTCCGGTCCAAAATCTTTTTTTTAATTTTTTTTTATTGGGTATAGCTCCAAAAGTAGGTCACTTAGGAGTCTGAACCCAGTGTCATCTTGACATGCTCGATTTGTGATTTTTTTAACAGCAAAGCTCTTGTCTGTAAAACGTTCGCTAAGTCCAGTAGACAGGAATGTGGAAAATAGGCGTTTTTCATGTTTAAACAATGTATAATAACAATTTATAATAAACACAAACACTGCTGGATTACAAAAACACTTGTTTTAGATTGAACCTGATTTGTGAAAACTTTCACAGATCAGTTTGGGTCAGTTAAGCCTTCCCTGAGTGGTTAACTTGGTCATTCTGATTTGTGAAAACCTTCCAGAGGTCAGTTTGGGTCAGTTAACCCTTCCCTGAGTGGTTAACTAGGTCATTCTGATTTGTGAAAACTTTCACAGATCAGTGTGGGTCAGTTAACCCTTCCTGAGTGGTTAACTAGGTCATTCTGATTTGTGAAAACCTTCACAGGTCAGTTTGGGTCAGTTAACCCTTTCCTGAGTGTTTAACTTGGTCATTCTGATTTGTGAAAACTTTCACAGGTTTGGGTCAGTTAACCCTTCCCTGAGTGGTTAACTTGGTCATTCTGATTTGTGAAAACCTTCCAGAGGTCAGTTTGGGTCAGTTAACCCTTCCCTGAGTGGTTAAGTCAAGTCAAATCAAGTCAAATATATTTATATAGCGCTTTTCACAATACAGATTGTATCAAAGCTGCTTCACAGTATCAATCAAAACAACTTAACAATGTTTGTTTATTACTGGAAAAAAGACATCCAAGTTTGATAGAGCTGATCACCGGCATGATTGGTTAATTAATTTGAATATCCCCAACTGAGCAAGCCAAAGGCAACATTGGCAAGGAATCGAAAAACTCCATCCAGTGATCTAATGGTGTCCTAAAACTCCATCAGATGACCCAATGGAGAAAAAAAACCTTGGGAGAACCCAGGCTCAGTCGGGGGCCAGTTCTCCTCTGGTGTTTATGAACTAGAGGCCGAATTTACAGTAACTGTAAGATCAAAATTTATATGAGTGCCTGGCTAAATAGATGCGTCTTCAGTCTAGTTTTAAACTGGGAGAGCGAGTCTGAGCAACGGACAATTTCAGGAAGGCTATTCCAGAGCTTCGGAGCTAAATGTGAAAATGCTCTGCCTCCTTTGGTGGATCTGGACATCCTAGGAATGACCAGAAGCCTCGAATTTAGTGATCTTAAAGAGCGCGATGGATTGTAAGGCGATAGAAGATACGTTAAATAGACTGGAGCTAAACCATTTAGAGCTTTATAAGTCAAAAGCAATACCTTGTAATTAATACGGAACTTTGTAGGTAACCAATGAAGTGATGATAAAATCGGTGTTATATGATCATATTTTCTTGATCTAGTAAGAACTCTAGTGGCTGCATTTTGGACTAACTGTAGCTTGTTTATTGAAGATGCAGGACAACCAGCTAATAAAGCATTACAGTAATCTACTCTCGAGGTCATGCATGCATGAAATAACTTTTCTGCATCAGAGACTGATAGCATATTACGTAGCTTAGCAATGTTTCTAAGGTGGAAAAAGGCTGTTTTTGTAACATATGAAATATGCTTTTCAAAAGACAGGTTGCAGTCTAATGTAACACCCAGGTCTTTTACTGTAGCGGATAAAGTAACAGGGCATCCTACTACGTTAAAGTCGTGCTGTGAAAGGTTTTGTGGACGGTTTTTAGAACCGATAAGTATAACCTCTGTCTTGTCTAGATTTAATAAAAGAAAATTACGCGTCATCCAATCTTTTATATCTTTAACACAATCTGTCAATTTGGATAATTTAGCGTATTCATCTGGCCGTGATGAAATATATATTTGAGTGCCATCAGCATAACAATGGAAACTAATTCCATGTTTCCTTAGAATATTACCAAGTGGCAGCATATATATTGAGAATAATACAGGGCCTAACACAGATCCCTGCGGCACTCCATAGTTTGCCGAAGTTATGATCGATTTTTCTCCATTTAAGTAGACGAAATGGTAGCGGTCAGATAAGTATGACCTGAACCAGCTTAATGCTTGTCCTTGAACACCAGTGTAATTTTGTAGTCGATCTAAGAGTATTGTGTGATCTATAGTATCGAACGCAGCACTAAGATCAAGTAAAACTAGTACTGAGATACAGCCTTGTTCTGAAGCTAAAAGTAAATCATTTGTGATTCTAACAAGCGCAGTTTCAGTGCTATGATGCGGTCTGAATCCAGACTGAAACTTTTCATAGATGTCGTTCCCTTTCGTTGTCACTCCGAGTTCCGTCGGATGACGACGAATGGGGTTTCGCTTAGAAAGCCTATCCACTTCGAGTAATACAAAACGAGCCAATGGCAAAGAAATGCCATGGGTCTGCAGAATTTGCTTGGAGCAGCTCCGCCCCACCTCGTGGGTATAAAGGGCGGAAATTCCAGCAAAGCAGTATGTTTTCGCTTTGGAGCCAAGAGTATCTCTTCACTCCACAGCCATTTCTGACTTCACTCTACGAGACGAGCCACTCTCTCCGGTGTTGGTGTGACAGCGATCTGCAGCGAGTTCACATTGCCTGCTGATCTGTGCAGTTATCTGCCAATGAGTGTATTTCTCCCTGCTCGCTTCAACATCGCGGAGTTTCTTCCTCCTCTCACAAAAGAGCTCGCACACGGCACGTCTTTTTAAAGACGGCTCGCCCGTGCATTTCTGGTTGCAGTGACGCAACCCGCGAGTGTTCAGGGGATTCCCCGGGTCTATTTTCGGATGCCCCGCGAGTTTCCCTTGACGCTCCAGAATCGGATCTGTTGTCCATCACAGCATCACAGGGTGGGCTAGAATTTTCAGGAAGTGAAGATTTGACAGTGCTGCCACTTTCGAGTGTGCATATGGCATTTGTCGAGTCAGATCCTGAGATGACGGCCATGCTTTCCCGGGCGATTGGTTTTTGGGTGTGGCCGCTGACTCCTGTCAGCGTCCACTCCAATACCTTTTTTCCCAGATGTGCATCAGGAGATCTCGAAATCCTCGAAGACCCCCATGTCTTCCAGCGATCCCTCGTTGATCTCCTTCGCCCTTCCTTCCCTTGACGGGGCCGCTGCCCATGGGTACACTGGGGTCCCCCGGTTGAACGCTCTGTTGCGATGCTACTGTGTCCTCAGAGTGCTTCCTCTCGGCGCGATCCTAAGCACCCGTCCTAAGCCTGTAGTTTTTCGTCTACACTTGTGGCGAATTCCTATAGCGTTACAGGACAGGCAGCCGCCTCACTGCATGCCATGGCCATTCTGCGGGTCTACCAGACCCAGATGCTCACGGACATGCACGAGGGCGGGACTGACCCAGGGCTCTTCAATGAGCTGCGCGCAGCCACTGACCTTGCTCTCCGAGCGACGAAAGTGGCCGTACGTTCCCTGGGTCAGGTGATCTACACCATTCTGTGGCTGAACCTGTCCGATGTGCAGGATGTCGGGCGGACCCATCTGCTTGACACCCCCATATCCCAGGTCGGCCTCTTCGGCGGTGCGGTTGAGGGCTTTGCCCAACAGTTCTCAACCGCCCACGAGCAGAGGGGCTTATTCTGCCCCGACGGCCCCGCCGTCCGAGCTGATCCCTCAGTCTGCCCACCGCCGAAGGCGCCCTCCTGCGGCTCCCACCCCGCCCGTTCACCCGGGCTGGCTCTGGAAGCCGCAGGGGGACGCCACAGCCCTCTCCAGCCCCGTCCCCCGCTATACGCCGGGTTAAGCGGCACTCTTGAGATGGGCTCCTCAGAGATGGGACTCAGTTCTTTCCAGGAGCTGGTAGCAGGGCCACTCCTTTCCCTGGTGGAGGGCCGGGGAAGAATCGTTATTCAGAAAGAACTGACTCTCCCGTTTCTGAGCACACAGAGTTCTCGGACGACACGGTGCGCCGCCCCCGGGCCGTGCACCCCTCGTCCTCCTCTGTCCCAGAGCCGGATGACAGTGCGCGCCGTCCCCGGACCGTGCCGCTCTCATCCTCCTCTGTCGCCAGACCCCTGGCAGAGCAGACCCCCGTGGAGCGTTCGTCCTTCCCTGGTCTCCTCTGTCAGGACGCGGTCTATGACTGTGCCCCCACACCGGGCCGCTATGCCGTCCACGTCCGGGCCAGTCATACCGCTTCGCTGCCCCACCGACGGGAAGTCTGTGGTTCGCGTGACCCCGCTAGTACAGTTCTTGGGAGCCTGGCTAGAGCTTCCCAACCTGTCCCGCTGGGTCGCACGAACGATCAGGCTCGGCTACGCGATTCTGTTCGCGCGGTCTCCTCCCTCAACCGCCACTATGGTCGGTGGCAATGCCCCTATCATGAGAGCGGAGGTTGCTACCCTGCTGGTGAAGGGTGCGATCGAGACTGTCCCTCCAGCCGAAATGAGTTCCGGCTTCTACAGCCCGTACTTCATTGTCCCCAAGAAAACTGGTGGGTTACGGCCAATCCTGGATCTGCGCGTGCTGAACCGCTCCCTTCACAGGCTGCCGTTCAAGATGCTCACCGCCAAACGCGTTTTCGAATGTGTGCGGCACCAGGATTGGTTTGCAGCGATCGACCTTAAGGACGCCTACTTTCATGTCTCCATTCTCCCTCAACACAGACCGTTTCTTCAGTTTGCTTTCGAGGGGCAGGCATATCAGTACGCAGTTCTCCCTTTCGGGCTAGCCCTGTCTCCTCGCATCTTCACGAAGGTCGTCGAGGCAGCCCTTGTTCCCCTCCGGGACCGTCTGGGCCTTCGGGTCAACTGGGAGAAGAGCAAACTTTGCCCCGTGCAGAGGATCTCTTTTCTCTGTATGGAGATTGACTCGTTCGCCATGTCCGCGCAGCTTACGAGCGAGCGCGCACAATCACTGCTGACTTGCCTGAGACAGTTCGAGGGCAAGAGTGCGGTTCCACTGAAACTTTTTCAGAGGCTCCTGGGGCATATGGCATCTGCAGACGCGGCGACGCCGCTCGGATTGCTTCATATGAGACCGCTTCAGCTGTGGCTTCGCGACAGAGTCCCGAGGTGGGCATGGCATCACGGCACCTTCCGAGTACCAGTTACTCCGACCTGCCGTCAGACCTTCACCCCGTGGTCGAACCTCAGTTTTCTACGGGCCGGAGTGCCTCTGGAACGAGCTTCGCGGCATGTTGTTGTAACGGCAGATGCCTCTGCCACGGGCTGGGGCGCCATGTGCAACGGACGTGCTGCCGCGGGCTCCTGGACAGGACCCCACCGCTTATGGCACGTCAATTGCCTCCAGTTGCTGGCGGTACAGCTCGCCCTGCGCCGCTTCCGAGCCGTGCTCAGGGGCCAGCATGTACTAGTCCGTTCAGACAATACCGCGACTGTAGCGTACATCAACCATCAGGGTGTTTTGCGCTCCCGCCGTATGTCGCAACTCGCCCGCCACCTCCTCCTATGGAGTCAGAAGCATCTGAGGTCGCTTCGTGCCATTTATATCCCCGGAGCTCTGAACTGTGCAGCCGACGAGCTCTCACGGCTTCAGCCCCTCCCTGGAGAATGGCGACTCCATCCCCAGTCGGTTCAGCTGATTTGGGACCAGTTCGGGGACGCACAGATAGATCTGTTTGCCTCTCACGACTCGACCCATTGCGCCCAGTTTTATTCCCTGACCGAGGGCACGCTCGGCACAGATGCTCTGGCCACAGCTGGCCGTGGGGCGTGAAATATGCGTTTCCCCCAGTGAGCCTTCTTGCGCAGACCCTGCGCAAGGTCAGGGAGGACGAGGAGCAGGTTATTTTGGTCGCGCCTTACTGGCCCGCCAGGACCTGGTTCCCCGAACTTGTACTCCTCGCGACAGCACCTCCTTGGCCGATTCCTCTGAGGAAGGACCTCCTTTCTCAGGGACGGGGCACCCTATGGCACCCTCGTCCCGATCTTTGGAACCTCCACGTGTGGCTCCTGGACGGGACGAGGCAGGTTTGAGTACCCTACCACCAGCGGTGGTGGCTACCATCACTTCCGCTAGAGCTTCGTCCACGAGACACTTACGCGTTGAAGTGGAACCTCTTCGTCAGCTGGTGTTCTTCTCGCCGAGAAGACCCCCGGAGATGTTCGATCGGTGTTGTGCTTTCCTTTCTTCAAGATGGGTTGGAGCGAAGGCTGTCTCCCTCCACCCTCAAGGTCTATGTTGCCGCTATTGCCGCACAGCACGACCTTATAGAAGGTAAGTCCGTAGGGAAGCACGACCTAATCGTCAGGTTCCTGAGAGGAGCGAGGAGACTGAATCCTCCTCGTCCTCCTCTCGTACCCTCTTGGGACCTCGCAGTGGTGCTAACTGCCCTGCGGAGTGCTCCCTTCGAGCCTTTGCAGTCGGTTGAGCTTAACTTCCTGTCAATGAAGACAGCGCTTTTGACTGCATTGGCCTCCATTAAGAGGGTAGGGGACCTGCACGCATTCTCCGTTGACGAAGCGTGCCTGGAATTCGGGCCGGCTTACTCTCACGTGATCCTGAGACCCCGGCCTGGATATGTGCCCAAGGTTCCTACCACTCCCTTCCGGGACCAGGTGGTGAACCTGCAAGCGCTGCCCCCGGAGGAGGCAGACCCAGCCTTGGCACTGCTCTGTCCAGTACATGCTCTCCGCATCTATGTAGACAGAACGCAGTGTTTCAGGACCTCAGACCAGCTCTTTGTCTGTTATGAAGGGAGACTGAAGGGAAAGGCTCTCTCCAAGCAAAGGTTGTCTCACTGGATAGTGGACGCCATTGCTTTGGCTTACCAACAGCAAGGTCGACCGTGCCCCCTTGGTGTGACTGCCCACTCCACCCGGAGTGTGGCATCCTCTTGGGCTCTAGCGCATGGCGCCTCGCTAACAGACATCTGCAGAGCTGCAGGCTGGGTGACACCTAACACATTCAACAGATTCTACAATCTCCGAGTGGAGCCAGTCTCCTCCCATGTACTGACTTTTTCAAGTTAACATGGGACCCGTTAGGTGTCTGCGCTTGTTCGCCATTCCACTCCACGGACTGGATACGTGCGATATTCTCCTCAGGTGAGCTTCCCCGAAAGCCCTGAGTTCCTCCAGCACTCCTGATGCTGGCGCCAGTGTCTTTTGCCTGCGCGTCGGCTAGGTGCCTCCCGTGTGCATGGTACCTCCTCTGAGCTACCCCCACATGTGTATTCCACTGTAAGCCTCTTTGAGCATGTGTCTTTCCCTTGGCAAGCCACCTTGCCACCCCTGAGGTTGAAATATTCCACCTGCAGCTGGATACCCCAGTGATTCCCCATATGCATCCCTTGGATCATATGTGTATTCTCTAAGTCCCCCCCCTCTGAGTTGGCAGTAATTGCGTATTCCCTTAAAAACCTTGGGATATGCTCCCCAGTGTACCTTGGTATTCCTGTGCTAATAGGAGTCCTTCGTCCGTGCTGTCTCACGACAGGGATCTCAGATTACGCAGGGCACTGGAAGACAGCCGAGAAGGTGGCGTGATTAGACTGGTATCCCCATTCATCGTCATCCGACGGAACTCGTAATGACAACGAAAGGGAACGTCTCGGTTACGGATGTAACCCTCGTTCCCTGAGTAGGGAACGGAGGCGTTCCGTCTTCCTGCCACTTTCCGCTGTACCGCGGGGATCGCCTGAGCTCAGTCTTGGCTCCTCAGCGAGGAAACATACTGCTTCGCTGGAATTTCCGCCCTTTATACCCACGAGGTGGGGCGGAGCTGCTCCATGCAAATTCTGCAGACCCATGGCATTTCTTTGCCATTGGCTCGTTTTGTATTACTCGAAGCGGATAGGCTTTCTAAGCGAAACCCCATTCGTCGTCATCCGACGGAACGTCTCCGTTCCCTACTCAGGGAACGAGGGTTACATCCGTAACCAAGACGTTTTCTCTCAAGAAAGAGCCGAGTTGAGCGGACACAACTTTTTCTAATATTTTTGACATAAATGGAAGATTCGAAATGGGTCTGTAATTTGCTAGGTTATTTGGATCTAATTGTGGTTTCTTAATAAGAGGTTTTATAACTGCCAGCTTGAACGTTCTTGGAACATGACCTAAAGATAAAGATGAGTTAATAATATTGAGAAGAGGCTCTTCCACTATAGGTAACGCTTCTTTCAGTAGTTCAGTTGGTATAGGATCTAATAAACATGTTGTTGTTTTAGATGAAGTGATAACTGGTTAACTTGGTCATTCTGGTTAACTTGGTCATTCTGATTTGTGATGATTTGTGAAAACTTTCACAGATCATTGTGGGTCAGTTAACCCTTCCCTGAGTGGTTAACTTGGTCATTCTGATTTGTGAAACCTTTCAGAGGTCAGTTTGGGTCAGTTAACCCTTCCCTGAGTGGTTAACTAGGTCATTCTGATTTGTGAAAACTTTCACAGATCAGTTTGGGTCAGTTAACCCTTCCCTGAGTGGTTAACTTGGTCATTCTGATTTGTGAAAACTTTCACAGATCAGTTTGGGTCAGTTGACCCTTCCCTGAGTGGTTAACTTGGTCATTCTGATTTGTGAAACCTTTCAGAGGTCAGTTTGGGTCAGTTAACCCTTCCCTGAGTGGTTAACTAGGTCATTCTGATTTGTGAAAACCTTCACAGATCAGTTTGGGTCAGTTAACCCTTCCCTGAGTGGTTAACTTGGTCGCTCTGATTTGTGGAAACCGTCACAGATCAGTTTGGGCCAGTTAACCCTTCCCAGAGTGGTTAACTAGGTCATTCTGATTTGTGAAAACTTTCACAGATCAGTTTGGGCCAGTTAACCCTTCCCTGAGTGGTTAACTTGGTCATTCTGATTTGTGAAAACCTTCACAGATCAGTTTGGGTCAGTTAACCCTTCCCTGAGTGGTTAACTTGGTCATTCTGATTTGTGAAAACTTTCACAGATAGGTTTGGGTCAGTTAACCCTTTCCTGAGTGGTTAACTTGGTCATTCTGATCTGTGAAAGTTCTCACCAATCAGAATGACCAAGTTTACTGACCCAAACTGACCCAAACCGACCTGTGAATGTTTTCACAAATCAGAATGACCAAGTTAACCACTCAGGGAAGGGTTAACTGACCCAAACTGACCTCTGAAAGGTTTCACAAATCAGAATGACCAAGTTAACCACTCAGGGAAGGGTTAACTGACCCAAACTGATCTGTGAAGGTTTTCACAAATCAGAATGACCAAGTTAACCACTTGGGGAAGGGTTAACTGACCCAAACTGACCTGTGAAGGTTTTCACAAATCAGAACGACCAAGTTAACCACTCAGGGAAGGGTTAACTGACCCAAACTGATCTGTGAAAGTTTTCACAAATCAGAATGACCTTGTTAACCACTCATGGAAGGGTTAACTGACCCAAACTGACCTCTGAAAGGTTTTCACTAATCAGAATGACCAAGTTAACCACTCAGGGAAGGGTTAACTGACCCAAACTGATCTGTGAAGGTTTTCACAAATCAGAATGACCAAGTTAACCACTTGGGGAAGGGTTAACTGACCCAAACTGACCTGTGAAGGTTTTCACAAATCAGAACGACCAAGTTAACCACTCAGGGAAGTATTAACTGACCCAAACTGACCTGTGAAGGTTTTCACAAATCAGAACGACCAAGTTAACCACTCAGGGAAGGGTTAACTGACCCAAACTGATCTGTGAAAGTTTTCACAAATCAGAATGACCTTGTTAACCACTCAGGGAAGGGTTAACTGACCCAAACTGACCTCTGAAAGGTTTTCACTAATCAGAATGACCAAGTTAACCACTCAGGGAAGGGTTAACTGACCCAAACTGATCTGTGAAAGTTTTCACAAATCAGAATGACCTAGTTAACCACTCAGGGAAGGGTTAACTGACCCAAACTGATCTGTAAAAGTTTTCACAAATCAGGTTCAATCTAAAACAAGTGTTTTTGTAATCCAGCAGTGTGTGTGTTTATTATAAATTGTTATTATACATTGTTTAAACATGAAAAACGCCTATTTTCCACATTCCTGTCTACCGGACTTAGCGAATGTTTTACAGACAAGAGCTTTGCTGTGAAAAAATTCACAAATCGAGCATGTCAAGATGACACTGGGTTAAGACTCCTAAGTGACCTACTTTTGGAGCTATACCCAATTAAAAAAAAAAAGAAGATTTTGGACCGGAGAAACACCGTTACACAAATTCACAAATCATGAATAACGACATGAGATATTATTTGCATGTCCACGACACCGCACTGCGGGACCACAGCGAAACGAAAATGTCTCCGGTTACTTTCGTAACCTCGGTTCCCTGAAAGGCAGGGAACGAGACATTTACGTCGATGACGTAGTATGGGATCTCCTCCCCTTCTTCACTTCTGCTGAAATCTTATGGGCTAACGCCAGCTGGAGACAGCTGGCCAATTGACGCAAAATATGTAAATACTGACAAGCGCTGGCAGTATAAATTGCGTATGCTTCGTCAATTGCACCAGAATCACGACTGAACGCTCGAATGAACAAGCGACACGGCGTTCAACGTAAATGTCTCGTTCCCTGCCTTTCAGGGAACCGAGGTTACGAAAGTAACCGGAGACGTTCCCTTTCAAGGCGATCACTTCGACATTTACGTCGATGACGTAGTATGGGAACTGTGTCAAATCCCGCCGTGGAGCAGAGACCCACCCACTCGAGAATGACAGAACCCACATCCAATAGCTGTGCTACTAGAAATACAAGTTCCTGATAGGGCGAAGCGAGCCAATAGCGCGCTTTCTAAACCTTGTCAAAATTTGCATATCCCAAGCAAATGAGATAGAGGGAAGTCTTGCACTGAATCATTCAGGGCAGAAACAACACAATATAATAGCAAGTATAATACAAGTCAGCAGCAAAGCGGCGACAGTTGCATAAGCACAATACATAAATCCAGAATTCATGCACAACCTGAAAGGTCAACTCACCGAAAGCACTTGAGATGCAACAGAAGGTACATCCAACTTATAAAATCTGGCGAAAGTATTCTGAGAAGACCAGCCAGCAGCAAAACACAAGTCCCTTATAGACATACCTCTGGACCAGGCCCACGAAGAGGCGATCGCCCTCGTCGAATGAGCCTTAATGTTGAGGGGACAGACCACCCCCTGGCAATCATAAGCCAAAGTGCTTGCGTCCACAATCCAGTGAGCGAGTCTCTGTTTTGAAACTCCACGTCCCTTGTTACAACCGCCAAAGCACACAAATAGCTGATCCGACTGGCGAAAGCGGCTGAGCGAGTCATAGACATCCGTAAAGCCCTGACTGGGCAAACAGCGTTCTGAGCATCAGTATCAGGCGACGATTCAGAAGACAATGCAGGCAGTAAAACAACCTGCGCTTTGAACGGAGTATTGAGTGACTTCGGAACGTAACCTTGTCTTGGCCGAAGAGTGACATTACAATCTCCCGGTCCAAAACGAATGCAGTCCTCGTGAACCGAGAAAGCTTGCAGGTCCCCCACACGTTTCGCTGAAGCGAGAGTGAGAAGCAAAGCAGTTTTCAGGGAAAGCTCCTTGACCGCAAATGAAGGCAGTGGTTCAAACGGTGGAAGAGACAGAGCCCTCAACACCAGGGCTAAATCCCACGGCGGCACAGAAGGCGGCCGTGACGGACACAATCTCCTTGCTCCCCTGAGAAAACTGATCACCAACGCATGTTTACCGATCGACTGTCCTTCGATCAGGGGGTGAAACGCAGCAATAGCAGCCACATACACCTTCAGAGTGGACGGTAAACTCACATTATCCCTCCTGTGCTGAAGGAAGCGTAGAATATCGAATAAGCGTAGACACGGTGCAGTTACCCGGGTCAATACTGATATCCTGGCACCATTTAGAGAAAACTTCCCATTTCAATTTGTATAAACGCCTAGTGGATGGGGCGCGCGCCTCAGAGATAGTGCTCATCGCTCGAGAGTGCAGAGCGTCCCGCTCATTCAGAGTCCCCGCAGCGGCCACACATGAAGGTTAGCTAGCGTCCGAGAAGCTGACGGCGTCGAGCTCCCTTTTCTTGGGGGTGGGAGGGCCCACCAGCGGCTCGCTGGCGGCAGTGGGCCCAATCCCTGCAGCTGCTCGAGCCGTTTCTCTCCTGGCCTTGAGGGCGCGCACTGGCATGTCCGCACAGTGGGCCCACATGAGGTCGTCTGACAGGGCCGTCTCAGTGTGGCCCAGGCCCATGCAGGCGACACAGAACAGGTGGGTGTTGCAGATGGATGCCATCGGATGCCAAAGACAGTGGGGTATCTTTAGATGCACCTTCAACAATGGCGAGTAAGATTATTATTTCCAATTCGAATAGCACACGTCGATTTGAGCGTGAAGAAAAGGATTCTGGTGCAATTGACGAAGCATACGAAATTTATACTGCCAGCGCTTGTCAGTATTTGCATATTTTGCGTCAATTGGCCAGCTGTCTCCAGCTGGCGTTAGCCCATAAGATTTCAGCAGAAGTGAAGAAGGGGAGGAGTTCCCATACTACGTCATCGACGTAAATGTCGAAGTGACCGCCTTGAAAGGGAACTGAAAATCAAACCGCAAACTATCTTTACTCCGGTGGAGAACCGGGAACTCAATCCTGGTCCACATGCCTCTGGGGAAATTGTCCTTGACTGTGTACAGTCTCCTCTCCAGCGCGAATGGCGATGGCTGTGTAAACTATGATGACAGCTGTTTCGTTGGTCCGGCACGCGGCCGGACCAACTGTTCCTTCCCTGGGTTTCGATTTTAGGTAAAGTTGGTTTTATATTCGCACATTCGCGTTAAAGAACTTTTTCAATTAAATAGTCAATGAAGCAATTTTTTTTTTTCAGATTCGAAGCAGCTACACAATATTGACAACAAAGATTGTGAACTACAACATTTTCTACAATCGATCAAAATGGGCAAGTATATTTTTAATGCATACACACTTTGTTGAATATTCAATGTAGTGTGGTAACCAAGATAGGGACCGTCTAAAAAGTTAATATTGTTTTTCATCGTGTGCAAACAGACAACTACATTTTAGCCAACTATAGATGTACCAGCAAATATCTCTCACATTATGTGTTCTAATGCAATAGAATGTCCTTTAGCAACAATACAAACTGCATTATAATGATTGTGTTTAAAAAAGGTGTTTAGGAAATAAAAAGAATGAACATGTAGGCAACATGAACTGTAATCTGGTAACAATGCAGACTGTAGAAACTGGAAAATCATGTGTAATCTCCTGAACATAGTTAATCGCTTCATTTTACATCTGTTTATATTTATGTTTATTTATTTAATTGAAATCAAAATGAACAAGAACAGTGTTGGTGTTGGTTTTAATAATGACATATGATTTATTTCAATAGGTTTTGAAAGGATGGGCCGACCGTTCCAAAGCAAGTTGGATGGTCTTGTCTGGACCCTACAGAACGTACTACAGCCCATGTCTTGCTGTTTTATCCACCTCGGTTTTTCTGTTTAAGTGTAATAAAGAATTTACAGTGTAACAGTGTTCTCCGGGTGCTGAATAAAAAGAATGGCCTAACAGTATTTTATGTTTTCCTGTTGTATAGCATCAATTAACATTAAACTCTCACAATAACACAATTCGTGTGCATTGATTGATGTTTACAGTCCTGCAGAAATATCACTGTCCATGGGACTGAATCCATCAGATTATTGACAAGTACCCAGAAACCATGACAGCAAACATGATGTTTATTTTAGGGGTGAAAGGGTGTGGATTTTGGAATAAACTGCTGCTTCATGTATATGTAATGAGTGATTATAATCAAGGTTTTCTTTCTAAATATCACATGAGTGGAATGACTTCTCTAGGCATGTGAGATTTTACTTAGTTATAGAAGTTACCAGTATGATTACTGAAATGTTTGTTTCATGTATTTTCTGATGTCTGTATTTGATATCTGAATGCAGTAACAGTGCTTGCTCATTTAGCCCGGCTTCCAGAAATGAAATATGGAAAGATGTTTTGTTTTGTTAAGAAAGGTCTTCAACATGTGTCAATACATACATCTGTTTTTCTAAGGTACCCTGAAGACTATAAGTCACAGGGGTCATTGAAGTCTATAGTTAAAGGCCCGATTCACATATCGCGTCTTTTGCGCGCTCAAGTTCATTATTTCAAATGTAGGCGCGCGGTATGCGCGCTCATAATGGAAGCGACGCGGTCGCGGTGCGACGCGCTCGTTTTTTCCAAGCGCGTCCGCGCCGCATCGAGATAAAAACATCTCAACTTTTCAGAATGCCGCAAGCGCACCATAAGCGCACAGTGGGTCACGTGACAAGAACCAACCGGAGCGCAACCGCCCTAGCGCTTTGGAAAAAGGAGAATGCGGCGTGCCCAGCGTTTTCTACGCGTTTTTAGGCGCTATATGTGAATCCGGCCTAAGGCAACCTTTCTCAGTTAAGGCTCAATCCCAATTCACCCCTTGGCCCTACCCCTTGTTTTCGAGTGTACCCCTTGGCCCTTAAAACAGAGTTACGAGGGCCAAGGGGTTGAAATATTCCCCTACGAAATGGAACAACCCTTCATGAACCCGATACGTCATCAGTCGTCGGCGATGGCTCTGCCGTTACAGAGTTTTTACAGGATTTCTCCATGACAACGACTGACAATCAGTGAGCCTGCTCTTAACTTTGAGGAAACATGATGATTATAAGATTCCTTCCTCGAAATGTGTCTTTTCTGATTCAGAAAGGTAATTTATTATACAATTTCTTAATTTAAATGACTATAGCATCATTATAAGAGTAAATAAAGTGCATGGTGGTGTCATCTGGCGCTAAATTTAAATGTTTAACCGTTTGCGAAGCCATCTCGCCGGTGATTTGCGATGCATTCTGTGAACTTTTCGTAGCCCTCCGTTTGGAGTGTGCCTCTGAAAAATCTCAGTTTCGAGGGCTATGTAGCCCTACCCCTTCGCCCCACCCCTCGATCTCAACAAGAATCTGGACTCCCTACCCCTAGACGTGAACGCGCAAAACGGAGGGGTAGGGCCAAGGGGTGAACTGGGATTGAGCCTTGATGTATAACAGTTTAATTATTTTAGCTAAGCAGTTTATACATAAGTGTAGATTTATGAAGGTAAGACCTTTATTTTTGTTTTTTATGAAGGAGTTAACTCTGTATAAGAAAGCTTTGAAAGATATAAAAACAAGACAAGCTTTAGAGGTTTTCAAAATTATACACAATTTGACAACTGATTAGACCTCTGTGATATTTTATGTTCTATGTATTTATTTATTTATTTATTTATTTATTGTGTTTACAAAAATCTTAAATTGTTTTGATATTGAAGGTATGTATTGTTAATATGAATTTGTAATGCCTGATTTTGATTGTTTAATACAAATAAAAATGAATAAAAACCTCTCGATGCATCCTCGGTAAAAGGGGCGGATCAAGAACACATCTGGGGATTTGAACTGGACTGAACTTGGCTAGATGTGAACTTTGAATTGGAACAGTACTTGGGCAGCGACTGATGACGTTTCACAAGTCCACAAGAACACAAGTACAGACAAGAACCAAAGGGGTAATCCATCGACCGGAAGTTGAAGTCGGCCGGGTGCCGCCATCTTGTAGCAGAACTTCACTTGCGTTAGCATTTCCATTGACTCCCATTCATTTTGGCGTCACTTTGACAGCGAATAACTTTACATCTGAGGTGTTTAAAGACTCCATTTGTCCATTATTTATTTCTAAAGAAACGCGACAATGTATAAAGGGCTCCATTACCTTCTATGTTACATTATGGCCCCGTAGAAACAGTTTTGGTAAAAATAGGCTAACGATTGCGTCATAACCACTCGACTCTCTGTCGCGCTGTACAGAAATTACCGTACAGACAGGAGGAGAAGCTCGCAGGCAATCGGGGGGACGTCCCGTCAAGGGAGAAGCCCATAGATAATGAGTCCATAAAAGCAACGGAATACTTACTCCTGCTCACTCACGCCAAAGAACTCTTTGCTCAAGTTCCCCGTCTCTGCAAGATTAACGTTGGCAATTTTCACGCACAGCTACTAGAAGATTAACGTCTGTCAGACAGGTTGCTCACGTCATCAAGCTTAGTTTGAGTCGGTCTGAGTCTGCGCATCAGGAACGGAAGTGCTCAAAAATCGCTAAAAGTGGGCTTCAACTGTCTCAACTGAGTTCCAATGAGATCGCTCTGTCCATTTCTTTTACTGTCTATGACAAGAACGCATATTGAGAAACGGCCATTAATAGAAGAGAATTGGCACTCTCTGGTTACTTCCTGTTTCTGGACTGGCTGCAGTAACACGCCTCTGTCCATAAGGGCTGTAGCGATACACTAATCTCACGATACGATACGATACACGATATTCAGCTCACGATACGATATATATCACGATATCCAGCCAACGATACGATTTGATACGATTCGACATAATTCGATACACTTACATACTTTTCTGAAAGATTTAAAGGGGACAGAGTGATTTTGGTGACATCTTGTGAGTGTTCCATTTACTTGGATTTAATTAATTGAACTGAAAACTAAAAACATCAATTACACAATATATGTCTCTGACTGGACAGAGTCTCTACAGCTTGCAAATGCTGGACAAAATGAATCAAAGATGTGTTGAGAAAATTTGTTCCATTTATTGAAACAGTGCAAACTGTAGCTTACAAGCCTTTGAAAAGTACATAAAGTGCAGTATTGCAATTAACAATGCAGAGTTAAAAAGTGCAAATAAAGTTTTGAGTAAAAAGGTTTTATAAAAAGATAAACCTAACATATTTCAGCCTTTAAATCATTTTTATAAAAAGAGTAAAAAAACAAACAAACTGACATTTACAATGCACATTAGCTTATCTTTTATTATTAATAGTAAAATTCGGTCCGATTTTCCCATGGCGTCTGTCATTGCTAAGCATGCACTGCGCTCTCCACAATGACAAAGAAGTTTTAGTAGCTAATAGATTTCCCCGCTACTTGGACGCGTACTTTCATGTCTCGATTCTTCCTCGACACAGGCCGTTTCTGCACTTTGCGTTCGAGGGTCGAGCATATCAGTACAAGGTCCTGCCCTTCGGGCTGTCCCTGTCTCCCCGTGTCTTCACGAAAGTCACGGAGGGGGCCCTTGTTCCCATGAGAGAACAGGGCGTTCGCATCCTCAACTATCTCGACGACTGGCTCATACTAGCACTTTCTCGAGATCAGTTATGCGAACACAGGGACCTCGTGCTCATGCACCTCAGCCAGTTGGGCCTTCGGGTCAACTGGGAAAAGAGCAAACTCGCCCCCGTGCAGAGGATCTCTTTTCTCAGTATGGAGTTGGATTCAGTCGCACAGACAGCGCGCCTCACAGAGCCTCAGTCGGTGCTGAATTGCTTGAACACATTCAAAGGCAGGACGGCGGTCCCACTGAAATTTTTTCAGAGGCTCCTGGGGCATATGGCAGCGGCAGCAGCAGCAGCAGCAGCAGCAGCAGCAGCAGCGGTAAACCCGCTCGGCTTGCTTCATATGAGACTGCTTCAGCACTGGCTTCACGGCCGAGTACCGAGATGGGCGTGGCATCACGGCACTCACCGGGTGGCAATCACACCGGCCTGCCACCAGACCTTCAGCCCGTGGTCAGACCCCTCGTTCCTTCGGGCAGGATTCCCCTTGGAACAGGTCTCCAGGCATGCTGTGGTATTCACAGATGCCTCTGCCACCGGGTGAATGGCGACTCCACCCCCAGGTGGTCCAGCTGATCTGGAGAGAGTTCAGAGAGGCTCAGGTAGACCTGTTTGCCTCCTCAGAGACCTCCCACTGCCAGCTGTTTTACTCCCTGACCAAGGGAACACTCGGCACGGACGCATTGGCACACAGCTGGCCCCGGGGCCTCCGCAAATATGCATTTCCCCCAGTGAGACTACTTGCACAGACACTGTGCAAAGTCAGGGAAGACGAGGAGCAGGTCCTTCTGGTGGCTCCCTATTGGCCCACCCGTACTTGGTTCCCAGAACTCATGCTCCTTGTCACAGTCCTCCCTGGCCCATTTCTCTGAGGAAGGATCTTCTGACTCAGAGACGGGGCACCTTATGGCACCCGTGTCCAGACCTCTGGAAACTCCATGTCTGGTCCCTGGACGGGACGCGGAGGTTCTTGGTGACTTACCCCCAGAGGTACTTAACACCATCACTTCAGCACGGGCGCCGTCCACGAGACGTGTTTACGCCCTGAAGTGGAACCTGTTCATTGAGTGGTGTTCTTCCCGCCGAGAAGACCCCTGAAGATGTTCGATAGGGTCTGTGCTTTCCTTCTTGCAGCAAGGGTTGGAGCGAAGGCTGTCTCCCTCCACCCTCAAAGTACATGCTGCTGCTATTTCAGCATATCACGACCACTAAGATGGCAAAACAGTTGGAAAGTGTCCCCTCCATACCCTCTTGGGACCTTTCCCTGGTGCTTCGAGCAGTTCAGGATGCTCCCTTTGAGCCTCTGCAATCAGTAGACTTAAAGCTTCTCTCCATGAAGACTTTGCTACTGGTTGCATTGGCCTCTGTCAATAGGGTAGGAGACCTGCACGCATTTTCGGTCGACGAATCGTGCCTAGAGTTCGGGCCGAGTGACAACCATGTGGTATTGAGACCCCGGCCTGGATATGTGCCCAAGGTTCCTACCACTCCATTCAGGGACAAGGTAGTGAACCTGCAAGTGCTGCCTTTGGAGGAGGCAGACCCAGCCCTGACTTTGCTCTGTCCCGTTCGCGCTCTGCGTTTGTACGTGGACAGAACCTAAAGTCTCAGGACCTCAGACCAGCTCTTTGTCTGTTACGGAGGCCAGCAGAAGGGAAAGGCTGTCTCCAAGCAGAGGATGGCCCACTGGATAGTGGATGCGTGTTATGGCGTGTCCTGCCTGCTCAGGTTGCATGCACACTCCACGAGAGGTGTCGCATCCTCCTGGGCGCTGGCACGTGGCTCCTCGCTAACAGATATCTGTGGAGCTGCGGGCTGGGGACACCTAACACGTTCGCTAGATATTATAGCCTACGTGTAGAGCCGGTCTCCTCCCGCGTTCTCACCCTAAACGGGTAGAAGCACCGAGAGGCCCGGCTCTGTCGGCTTGCCGCACCCTACTGTGCACCCTTATTGCTCCAGAGTGAAACACCTGTCGAGTCCTCCAAAACCCCTCAGCCCGGACATGGTGGAGCGTCCGGCGTCAGGCCTTTATCCGCTGAATCCTTGAGAACCGGATCTGGGCTGGGTTCCATATGTGTGACCCTACGTGGAACCCATATGTGTATATTTCCACGGCTGCTCCTAAATGGAAGCCCGTGTCTTCCCTTGGGCTAAGTCCCATTATTCAAATGCCGTACAACCCTCGGGTTAGTCCATATGTCTATTTCCACATATCTCTCCTTAAGAATGTGGCTCCCGCAGCGTTCCCCTCCCTCAGATCAGGCACGCTTTCCCAGTGTTATCCAATATCTCAATGTATGGGTGTCAAGACGGAACAACAGTGACGGACACTCTCGGTGTAAGCCCTCTCCTATCGTCCTTGCAGGGAAGAAGGTGTGGAGGCTTACACAGGGCGCTAGATGGGGTGCAGCAGCTGTGGTGCTTTGGTAGGGATTCCTATTGGTCAGTCATGAACTACGTTGTAGTGACTGACCGATAGGGAACATCTCGGTTACATTTGGTAACCCTCGTTCCCTGAGGGAGGGAACGGAGACGTAGGTCCCGTCGCCACATCTGCTGCCGCCCGCCGGGGAGCCCAGCTTTTTCAGGCTTGGCTCCTCAGCAAAAAACTAGTGTGCAATCGCAACAGCTGCTTGTTAAATACCCGCGCTGCGAGGCTGCACAGCTGATGCAAATGATTGCACGCCAAAGTGCATTGGCTTGTTTTAGTTTCACTCGAAGTAGATTGGCCTCTCTGGCGAGATTCCTATTGGTCAGTCATGACCCTGGTCTCCGTTCCCTCCCTCAGGGAACGAGGGTTACCAAATGTAACCGAGATGTTATACAATGAAATTATCCATGAAAGTAAAAAAAAATATTATATTACAAGTTTCTTTGAAAATGAATTTTAATATGCAAATGAGCTATACACTAATCGAATATGCCCAAAATACACCCTAATGGGCTTATTTTTTCCTTTACTCCTATCACAATCAAACCTCACACAGTGAAAGTATACATGAAAAGTAACATTTTTGTTTTACAAGTTAGTATCTTGTAAAACAAAAATGTATGTAGTTAGTTTCTTGGAAAAATCTATTTTAAATATGCAAATGAGCTCAACATTTGGCCAAATTGAGCCAAGAAGCAATAAAGTCACAAGTAGAAAAACGGGGGGGATTTCGTGCACTTGCGCTTTCAGACAGAACGCGGAATGCGTGGCGCTGCGCTATGAAACCCATTCATTTCAAGGACTTCCAAAGATACATAACATGTACAAGTGTATGCACTATGCAAGCAATGTAGGATTGGATTTACCCTATTATACTTTATCGACACAAATTGATAAGCCAAACCGCAAACAGCCACCCACAAATAGTCTATAAATAGGGTGACTTTGAGTTCACTTGAACAAGGGTTAAATTACTCGTCAGGCTACAGAAGAATACCATAATTCCGCCGTTCAATAAGGCCTAAGACATCGAGAGTCACGCAGACCTATAACAACCCAGCCACAACACATAATTGGGAATAACATGCCTTACCTTAACACAGAATGGATTTTAAGGACTTCGCGTGCAGATCAATAGCCTCCAACATTTATATTTTTTCTACGAATCTTTGAGTTTACATCATGTACTAAACATGATTGAAATTTTCACCGCAGCGCCACCACACCTTGATGCTCATGACAAGAATAGCATAGGCCTAGTTATCTTTATTGAAGTGAATTAGGTTTAAATCACCATCATGCATGAATGAATCACATTTTTGCTGTTTTACACATAATAATCCACGATGATCACATTACACCCAACTGAAATTGCACCTCAAAATAAAACATTGTCACTATTTTTTGAGACCCCCCAAAATTTCATGAATCACGTTTTCAGGGGAGCCCATGTCTTATTAAGGGGAGCCGAGCTCCCCCTAGCTCCCACATAGTTCGCACCCTGTGCTGAGATACAGGTGATTCTGTGATAAAGTAACTCAGAACTCATCTCCAGTGGAACCTCAAACTCACCCTCCAACGTCAACAGCTGCAAAGTTCCATAGTCTTCGGGTTTGGGGCTTTTACAAAATGACGGAGTGGAAAGGGGGAAGTGAACGTATGGACCCAAAAGACTGGGGGCGGTATGTTTTGGATGGGAGATTTATGCCAATAATCAGCCTGCGGCACCACCAGAAATACTAGATGTAGTCCGCTGTAGTTGCAAGAAAGACTGCAGCACAAAGAGAAGCACATGCAAAAAAACATGGACTCCCTTGCACTGCCATTTGCGGAGAATGTCGTGGTACTAGCTGCACAAACTCACAGCTGCCCGATTTATCAGATGAATATGACCCAGAGGGGAAGAAATAAGCAAAGAACAAACCAGGAACTGATATAGGGGGTGCCAGAACCAAGAGCCACAGATAAGGGGTCGAAGATCCAGGCTGGATTAAAAAAAAAAAAACATTAAAAAAAACTTTAAAAAGAAAAACCAAAAAAATAAAAATAAAATAAAAAACACCCAAAAAAACTCCCATGTTGTTGCTACCTTGTCGTGGTGGGGAGGCTTGTGTGCCTCTGTGACCCTGAAGACTATACCAGCGGGGGTTATACTCCTGGCAGGTACTACCAAGCCAGGCAGTTTTCAGGTTAGAAGCCAGTCTAAAAGCAGCATTGCCATCACCCATTGGCCGATTTGTCATACATATGAAGGGTGTTTCTGCCTATGCAAATTAGGACATATTCAATAAGTGTGGAGCTCATGTGCATATTCAAATTCATTTCAAAGAAACTTGTAATACAAAAAAAAAATTACTTTTCATGGGTACTTTTTATTGTGTAATGTTTCATTTTGATAATAGTAAAGGAAAAAAGTAAGTAAGCTTTATTTAGGACCTTTCACAGACAGAAGGCCACAAAGTGCTTCACAACAGAAAATTTACATTAGAATATACACATAATATAAAAGGCCAAGACAATACAAGATCATATCAACCCAAAAGTAGCTCATTTGAAACCTGAACAAATAGATGAAGGTATCAACACAGTTGCACTTGAAGGTATCAACACAGTTAATAGAGCGCAAAGAGGGCGGAAGATCGTTCCAAAGCCTAGAAGCAACAGCCTGAAAAGATCGGTCACCTCTAGTACGAAAACGAGTGCGTGGAACCTTCAGCAGATTCTGATCCACAGACCTCAGGGCCCAACTGATGTAAAAAGGAGCCTGACCATGCAAGGCTCTGAAAACTAGAACCAGAATTTTAAACTTGATCCTATAGGACACTGGCAACCAATGCAGTTCTTTTAGAATAGGGGATATTATGAGTCCTCATATTTGTACGGGTCAGAATTCTGGCTGCAGAGTTTTGCACTAATTGCAGTCGAGAGAGCTTAATTTAAAAAAGCAGTTCCTCGTCAGCTGCTTACAATGCTGCATTAATGGCATGTCTTTGTCCAAGATAACTCCCAAGTTTCCCGGGACTTGGATTAGCAGACTGGCCTAAGTCACCCAAGTTCCATATGATCTCGCACGAGATTAACATAAACTGAACATACTCGATTTAATTAAACTGACTCTTAGTTGTTCAAGAACAGAAACCTCTGAGATGACATCTTCAAAATTCTTATTTTTTTCTGTATACAGTAAAGCAAGTTGCAATCTGCATTAGCGCCAATGTATTGATAATGTATTGCTAGAAACCATATTGCAATGTATTGTATTTTCAATTTGTCCTTGTGGAATTGGGCTTTGTCTAAAACTTTTTTTTTTAAATAAATATTTTTAAACATCTCTCCATGTCGTATTGTATGCCTGATGTGCTGAAAATTAATTTTTGACAACACTAATGAACATTTAAATGCACCACTGTCAAACACATCTTATGATATTTTGAGAAAAAAAAAACTACAAGCACACTCATAACAAAAACTTTTATTGAAGGGGAACACAATGAGGGTTTATGCAAACCCAATCTATAAGTTCTAACACTAATATATTGTCATAGAAAATCAGACCCTGCCTCCAGCTGCATAAAAACAGTCCATGCTGCAGTATCCTTCAAAATAATTTTCAGAGTAGAACCCTTGAAGTTTTCCTCTTCGTCCACATCCTCAGTATCCTTCACAGTCTTTGTACATATCATTTCATGATTTAATGCAATGGGATATCAGACTCCTCTGAAAAGGAGTTCCAGTTTACCACACCTGAGTTTACACCGGTTCATGTGTAAAACATGTTCGCATTTTTTTCTTTTTTGAATACGAAATTTTCTGGTAGCAGTGTCTCCTCAGTATTCATTTTATTAGTGGTGTGCCACCACAAGAAAAACATTTAGCAATTAAAAGAAACACTTATTGCCTAAAAAAAAAAAGCATTAGTAGATTATATTACAATGATTAAAATAATTTTAGCACTAGAAGTCAAGTCAAGTCATCTTCATTTATATAGCGCTTTTAACAATGGATTGTTTCAAAGCAGCTTTACAGAGATAAACATATAATTTAAGGTAACAGAGATTGTTTTGGCTTTATAGCGGTTCTTGAATAATGTTATTTCCAGCTAAAGTTAATTTTGATTGATTCACCTCCGTCGAAATGATTAGACTTTAAACGTGAACCTGTGATTAACGCTGACGGCGTTCACATGCTCATTCAGAATTGATTCTATAGTTATGTACTTTTGAAAATATGTTCGCAGGTTTGTAATTCCATACAACCCA
The DNA here is from genome assembly GCA_030578255.1 of Tiaroga cobitis. Classification (NCBI taxonomy): domain Eukaryota; kingdom Metazoa; phylum Chordata; class Actinopteri; order Cypriniformes; family Leuciscidae; genus Tiaroga; species Tiaroga cobitis. The sequence goes on along the minus strand of CM060595.1, from coordinate 35,156,723 downwards.
TGCCTACACAAACTACTTGTCTTTTCTATAAATTTTGATACAGAATTTTGTTTTATTTTATCACTTCGGGGTACGCGAACCGAAATTCACAACGCTTTTTCTGTAGAGTGGGAAAGGGATCCTCCATAGGGATGGGATAGTTGACACTTCAGCACTGCATTGTCATCGGGTCCAGGCGGATCTCCTTTGTCAGATCTGGATACGGCCTAGATCCGGCAGGCTGCGGGAAAACAAAGACACTAATATTAGCGTAGATGCCATTCTTCTTATGATGTAACATCAAGATTTAAGGGAAGTGTTCCCAGTTCCGGCTGACCTAATCTATGCAGCCTAACATTGAATTATAGAAGTCTATAATGTATTATGTGTATGCTAGGTCAAAGAGATGTGTTTTTAGTCTAGCTTTGAACTGACAGAGTGCGTCTGCTTCCCGGACAATGGTAGGAAGACTGTTCCAAAGTTTTGGTGCTAAATAGGAAAAGGATCTACCGCCAGCAGTCGATTTAGATATGCTAGGTATTATCAACTGGCCGGAATTTTGAGATCGCAATAGACGTGAAGGACTATAATGCGTTAAGAGCTCGCTCAAGTACTGTGGAGCTAAACCATTTAGTGCTTTGTAAGTAATCAACAATATTTAAAAATGTATACGATGTTTAATAGGGAGCCAATGCAGTGTTGACAGAACCGGGCTAATATGGTCATATTTCCTGGTTCTGGTAAGAACTCGAGCTGCGGTGTTTTGAACTAGCTGTAGTTTATTTATTAAGCGTGCAGGGCAACCACCCAGTAGAGCATTACAATAGTCTAGCCTTGAGGTCATGAACGCATGAACTAATTGTTCCGCATTTCCCAATGAGAGCATATGGCGTATCTTAGATATATTTTTAAGATGGAAAAATGCAGTTTTACAGATACTAGACACGTGGCTTTCAAAAGAAAGGTTGGTATCAAAGAGCACACCCAGGTTCCTAACCGACGACGAAGACTTGACAGAGCAGCCATCAAGTGTTAGACAGTATTCTAGGTTATTATGTGTGGAAGTTTTTTGTCCAATAATTAGAATCTCTGTCTTTTCAGAATTTAGTAGTAGAAAATTACTAGTCATCCAATTTTTTTATATCAGCTATGCATTCCGTTAATTTTGTGAATTGGTAAGTTTCGTTGGGTTTTGAAGAAATATACAGCTGAGTATCATCGGCATAACAGTGAAAGCTAACTCCATGTTTCCTTATGATATCTCCTAACGGTAGCATGTACAGAGTGAACAGCAGCGGTCCTAGTACTGAGCCTTGTGGTACGCCATACTGAACTTGTGATCGATAAGACATGTCTTCATTTACTGCTAAAAACTGATAACGGTCAGTTAAGTATGATTTAAACCATGCTAGTGCAATTCCACTAATGCCCTCATAGTTTTCTAGTCTATTTAAAAGAATGTTGTGGTCAATTGTGTCAAATGCAGCACTAAGATCGAGTAACACTAATAGAGAGATACAACCACGATCGGATGATAAGAGCAAATCATTTGTGACTCTAATGAGAGCGGTCTCAGTACTATGGTACGGTCTAATTCCGGACTGAAAATCCTTGCAGATATCATTTCTTTCTAGAAAGGAACATAGTTGTGAAGATACTGCTTTTTCTAATATCTTTGACAGAAAAGGAAGATTCGAGATCGGTTATAATTTTGTCCCTGATATTATCAATCTTATAAGTGAAGAAGTTCATAAAGTCATCAATGCTGTGTTGCTTGGACACTTCTGAGCTTGAAGCTTTCTTTTTCGTTAGTTTAGCCACAGTTTCAAATAAATACCTTGGATTATGTTTATTTTCTTCTAATATGGTTGAAAAATAAGCAGATCTAGCAGCTTTTAAAGCCTCTCTGTAAGCAATCGAGCTCTCTTTCCACGAAATCCGAAATACCTCTAGTTTAGTTTTCTTCCAGTTGCGCTCCATTTTTCTGGCTGCTCTCTTAAGGGCCCGGGTGTGCTCGCTGTACCACGGCGTTGGACTATTTTCTTTAATCTTCTTTAAGCGCAACGGAGCAACTGCGTCTAAAGTGCTGGAAAAGAGAGAGTTAAACTTTTCTGTGACAATATCAAGTTCTTCTAAGCTATCCGGGACGCTGAGATGATGAAACTGATTAGGAAGATTATTGATAAAGCAATCTTTAGTGGCAGAAGCTATAGGTCTATCGTATTTATAACACGGAGTCGGCTTTGCAGCCTTGGCTAAATGTAATTTACATGAGACTAGATAATGATCTGAGGTGTCATCAGAATTTCAACGGCATCAACATCTATTCCATGTGATAATATTAGATCTAGAGTATGATTACGACAATGAGTAGGTCCTGACACGTGTTGTCTAACTCCAATTGAGTTTACAACTGCCCACCCTCATCCGGAATGCAGAATCCCTGACAGCATTCAAAAGACAACTGAAAACTCATCTCTTCCGTGAGCACTTAACATAAAAAAAAAAAAAAAAAAAAAAAAAATTCTTTCCTTTTCCTTTAAATCCTCGCTTGTCTGGCTTATGCTACTCCGAGCAATGTCTGAACTTTGTTTTTTGAGCACTTCTTGCGTTGTCTTTGCCTCTTCACAATGACTCGCTTGGTTTAGTCCTCAGTTGTAAGTCGCTTTGGATAAAAACGTCTGCTAAATGAATAAATGTAAATGTAAATGATCATCGCGAGATGCATGCCGGTTAGAAACGTGTCCGAGTGCGGTCCGACTTGCTCTGATGTCATGCTGACGTATGTCAAAAAACTCTTGCGACTGCAAGGCGCACGTGTCGGATTCTGCAGTCGCGCGCAGTTGCTCTCCACCGACTGTGCTGATCAAAAGCACGATGGGAAACGACTTCCTGATGACACAGCTTAATGCTCATTGGTTTAAACAGTGCGATATGGGTTATGTGATGTCATTTTTATAAAAAAAAATATATAAAAAAAACACATGTCTGTATATTAAAGAAAAAAATTATTGATAAACACGTATTTGAAATGTAATTAAATAACAAGTACTTTGGTGTCTTGTTCATTATAGACAATAAAAGAAATGGACACAGTGACCATATAGACTTTAACGGAGAAAAGTGAAGTCAATTAGAAGCACTCACTTCCTGATTGCCAACCGCACTGTGCAGGCTCAAACTGAGCTTCACGACGTAGTGTGATGTGAGCAACCTGTCTGACAGTTGTACGTCTTCTAGTAGCTGTGCCAAGAGGAATCTGAATCATTCCCTTCCGAATCTTGCAGAGACTGAGAGCGTGAGTAGGAACTGTCCATGAGCAGCAGCAGGAGCAACTTTATCACTCTCTATGGGCTTCTCCCTTGACTTTATGCCTCCACGCATAATCTTTATGCCTCCATCTGTAAACCCTGCGGCTCTGGCCGAGGGGGGGGGGGGGGGGGGGGGGGTATCGCGATAATGTATCGCGAGAAGTGGAAAATCTCGCCAGTGTCTGTACCTGTCTACAGCACATTCGAATCTGCTGTCTGCAAGTTATCTGGTCCCACCCCAACCATAATTGCAACTGTTTACCACCCTCCTAGACTAAAGAGTGAATTTTTAAATGATTTTACTGCTTTTCTCACTCACTTATCTTTCCTCTCACCAAATATATTACTGCTGGGCGATTTTAATATACACATGGACAATGTTAATCTGCCTCTTACTAAAGACTTCACCTCCTGCTTAGAAAGTTTTGGATGCCAACAATTTACTACTTTCCCAACACACAACAAAGGACATACTCTGGATTTAATCGGTTGTTCTGATGTCACCCCTTCTGACCTTACAGCCGTTGAACTCCCCATATCTGACCATTTTCTCCTCTCATTTACATTGAAACTCACTCTATCCTTTTCTAAAATATCCCGTCTTATTTCATTTCGGAATATAAAGAACATTAATCTTCCCCTCTCACTTCAAGTATTCACTCCTTCTGTTTTTCTGAGACTCACAACCTATCCACCCCCGATGCTCTGGTCTCTCACTACAACACTGGACTCCTTAACATTCTTAATTCCATTGCTCCGTTAAAAAATCGATCTGTTTCCTTTTCCGTCTCCGCCCCTTGGTTCAACCCCGACCTTCGTCTCATGAAAGCCAAAGGTCGGCAACTTGAATGTCTCTACAAGAAAACTGGTCTCACTATTCACAAAGAAATGTACAATAACCACATCTTATGTTACAAGGACTCTATTTCTAACACCAAAACACACTACTACTCTCGTATAATCACTGAAAATAAAGGAAACTCCAAGTCATTGTTCTCCCTACTTAACAATATCACCCAACCCAAGGACTTTCTCCCGCCTCACCTGTACACAACATCTTTCTGCAACTCTCTCATTTCATTTTTCACTGAAAAAATTAAAAACATCCACCAGCACCTTGGATCTACTCCTCACTTCAGTACTAAATTACAGAACTCATCAGGAAATCCAAGCCTTCCACCTGTCAACTTGATCCCATTCCCACACAACTTGTTAAAGCCTGCCTTCCCTCCCTGGTTCCCCTAATCTCTGCAATCATCCATTCCTCTCTCACCACTGGAACTGTTCCTTCATCATTCAAAACAGCCGTCATTACCCCAATTTTGAAAAAAATTGGCGCAGACCCCTCTAACTTAAATAACTTCCGTCCTATATCCAATTTACCATTCATTTCCAAAATTCTAGAAAAAACAGTTGCCTCTCAACTCCATCTTCATCTCTCTGATAATAACCTGTATGAACAGTTCCAGTCTGGCTTCCGTCCCCTTCATAGCACTGAAGCAGCACTTATTAAAATCAGCAATGACCTCCTCGTGGCAGCTGATTCTGGACTACTTACCATTCTCATCCTCCTTGACCTGAGTGCCACCTTTGATACCATCTGTCACTCTGTTCTCCTCAATCGGTTATCCTCTATTGGCATCACTCACACTCCGTTAGACTGGTTCACATCCTATCTCTCTGGCCGTACTCAGTTCATTCAACTTAAGTCTTTTAAATCCTCTCCCTCCCCCGTCACTTCAGGTGTGCCCCAGGGCTCTGTCCTGGGGCCTTTACTTTTCATCATTTATCTCCTTCCCCTGGGCAATATCTTCCGCAAATTTAATATTCAATTCCACTGCTATGCCGATGACACCCAGCTCTACCTCTCGACCAAACCATCGTCCTCTCTCCCCCCCACCTCACTCACTGACTGTATCTCGGAAATAAAAACCTGCTTTACAAATAATTTCCTCAAATTAAACAGTGATAAAACTGAGATCCTTCTCATTGGAAGTAAATCCACTTTATCCAAAACTGACAGCTTTTCTCTCATTATTGACAATTCCTCCGTCTCACCCTCCCCCCAGGTTAAGAGTCTGGGAGTCATCCTCGACGGCACTTTATCCTTTCAGTCCCATATCAATAACATTACCCGGTCTGCCTATTTCCATCTACGTAACATCATTAGCCTTCGCCCCTCCCTTACCCCCCAGACTGCCGCCATTCTTGTTCACAGTCTAGTCACCTCCCGTTTGGACTATTGCAACTCTCTGCTTTTCGGCCTCCCTCACAAATACCTCCATAAACTTCAACTGATCCAGAATTCAGCTGCCCGCATCATAACCCGAACACCCTCCATCCACCACATCACTCCTGTTCTCCAACAGCTTCACTGGCTCCCGGTCCTGTCCCGTATCCAATTCAAAATCCTTCTGTTCACATTCAAGGCCATCCACAACCTTGCCCCTTCATACCTATCTGATCTCCTGCACGGTCCAACTTCCACCCGCTCCCTTAGATCCTCTTCCTCCATACACCTGTCTGTCCCCACTGCTCGTCTCACCACAATGGGGAGCAGAGCATTCAGCCGCTCTGCCCCCCGCCTCTGGAACTCTTTACCACCTCACCTGAGAAACATCGATTCATTCTCTCATTTCAAATCACAACTCAAAACGCATCTGTTTAAAACTGCCTACCACATGTGATTTAAATTTTGCTTTATTCTTGTTTTGATGTTCTATTGTTTTGGCTTTGCTGCTTTTAAATGTCTTGCATTTCTGTACGGTGTCCTTGAGTGCCAAGAAAGGCGCCTCAAATAAAATTTATTATTATTATTATTATTATTATATTACGAAGTCCCTTAAATGTTCGATCAAGCTACGCGCTTTACAAATTTGTCGATACTTAAATAGTATTTTTATTAGGGCTGTTTTCGACTAAGGATTTTCATAGTCGAATCTGATTGGTTAGATTTTGCCGTAGTCGACTGATAGTCGAACCTTTTTTTTTTTTTTTTAGATAGCAGCTAGATTTTTTCCACTTCAAACAAAAGAGCTAAAAAAAACCTAAAAGAAAAACATGGTGTGTAACAAATACCTTTTATTCATTTAAAGCCAGATGAACAAAACATCACACATATATCAAACATCAGAAAAGTTCACATAAAATAGGAACAAATTGGCTTCAAAAACAACAACGTGCCAAAACGTGCTTTGTTTAAAAACACACAGTAAACAAAACCTTAACAAAAAAACTTTGCAATGAACTTTCAAAGTTCATTGCACAGTTTTTTTGTTAAGGTTTTGTTTTTAGTTTAGTTCAACTTTGCAATTTAGACGCGCAAACTGCGTGCCGGTGTGGTGAGACGTAGCCTACATGATCGGGCAGATTCGGCTTGAAGTCGTTCATCCTCGTATGCGGCGGCACGCGCTGTTACAAAAAAAGCTGTGCACACAGCCAAGCGAAATGGGGTCTTGCCGGTCTTGCGCACCCAACCCGTCATTTTTTGCCGTGCGCACCTTAACGCTTGTGCGGACGTGTCGAGTATAAACAAGGCTTTACTCCGTGTCAGCGCGCGCTCTGATCGGTAAAGGTGCACAGACCTCTCCCGAATCATCTCTAGCACTCAGCCTCCGAAGCACCACTAACTCCGCCTCCGTTTCCCTCGTAAGATGATATTAGTATTTAAACCAGGGTTCTCAAGTTTGATCAAAAGCTTGGAGTGAGATCACATGCGGTTAGGGGAGGAGCCCTAATGGAGCCCCGCCCCCGCCCATCCCCGCCCCCCCCAATTTTACCCATTGTTCATAATTAACCAGCACAAATTGAAATTATAACAGTTGGTAAATCTGATAAATGACAGAGCAATTCATCACATCAAATATTTCAAAATTACAAATATACAAAAATTACAAAAATATAACAAATTGCTCCAAACAGTTTGGAAAAACAAATCTTTTTGCATTTTGAATTATTGTATGGTGGGACATTGTGAACAAATAGACATATTAGAGTATGTGTGTGTGAGTGTGTGTGTGTGTGTGTGTGTGTGTGTGTGTGTGTGTGTGTGTGTGTGTGTGTACACAAGAGTACACAATCCAGCTTATGAAATGTGTTTTGTGTTGTAAGTGTTTGTTGCACATTTTGATGCCTTGCAACCTTTTTAGGGGGCTTACCCTTTGGTGCCCAGAATGATAAAATATAATTTTGCTTTTTCCCTGACATCTTTGAAAAATACAAATGCAATGGCAATGATTAATGTATGTTTTGACAGGATATAAAATATTACCCAGAGCACTTTGCTTTAATACATGTAGCCTTAATGTAACTAGAAAGACTATTAATACAGTATAATATATAATTTAAAATAAAACGAAGAAATGCATCTTCATTCCTTCCCATACCCACTAACATTTCCCTTAGTTTCAGATAAGCTAGCCAAACTGAGCCAAAGCTTCTGGCCTGGTTGCAAAGTAGTTGTAGAGTTTTTGACTGCATCAATAATAATGTATAGGATGGGCTATATATTAAATCCTCTAGCCTAAAAATGTTAGACGAGCTTTCTTCCAATTTATCTTCTCCATCAAGACGTGTGTTCGCGCGATGTTGTTGGTTACTCAGTAACGAACATACGGAGGCCGAGAATGTTCCGCCAACTTCCGCGTATTCGCGGCTGATGCCTAACTATTAACGAACGCAATCTGGCCGAGATACGTGCTGGCGGCAGGAAACTTCACTTTGTGTGCCTGCGCCTCGAATACAACGTTATATATAAAGCTTGCAGGACAACTTGGTTGGCATTCCTTTTCAGCGTGAGAAATACACGGTGTGGCGTGTGAGCGTGTGAACTAGTTGAATTGCGTGTGTCTCACGCCCAATGCGTGAGACTTGAGAACCCTGTTTAAACATTCTCTATGATAAAAAATGTTTGTAAAAAATATTTTAATAGCACAGTTTTGGCGGTTATAGAGTTCTAATGACAGTGTTCAACTATAACCGTCGGTCTCAAGGTTATATAATAACCGTCACACCCCTATTGGTTACATAACACTTCCCTACTATTCGACTATGAGGTTCATAGTCGAATCAGACCTCTCCGAATCGAATCGTCGAATCCTGGACTATTAAAAGTCAGCCATCATTTTTATAAAACAGGAAAGTTATTTGTCATGGCCAGAAAGATAGCCTTTCTTGCGAGTCTACGGATAATTTCTCTTGATTGATGAAAGATCGTACAATCAGTTTGCCGGATGAACAGATTATTCGATAACAAATTAATTCCATAAGGGTTATCCTTGGAATCGATCTATCCTAGACAATTGACATATTAATATTTAATTATAATTCCTTGTGATTGATTATTGATATATAGAATTGATCTATTTTTGCCTACCTGTATGGATAATTGATTATAATCCGTTGTATTTAAGTGTCCATACAGATACATTGGCAACGTATTCCCTTTACGGGTAATTGTAATCTGTGTATGCGATTCCTGGTCATATTCATGACCAGTTATTAAAATTATATTCCCTTTATTTGAGCTAGAATCGCTACAATAGCGAAGGCACTAAATGTTCCTAGAAACACTGTTGGAAGCATAGTTTGCAAGTTCAAAGTTAAAGGAACAGTGGTTACACTACCTGGACGGGCAGAAAAGGGAAGCTATTGTAAGGCTGGTGCCGGTATGTCTGATCGACCCCTCAATGTGACAAAAGGCCCTCCTGGGAATTAACACTTGAACTATCCCTTGAATATGTAACTCCCTCTTGCATATGTAACAGGAACTTTGGAGACGCAGCACACAGTGCAGTTCACACTTCACCCACACCATCTCCCCCACATCCCCCTCCTCCTCACCTGAAATACACTAAAACCTTATGCAATGTTATGTGTGTACAAAAATGTAACTACTCATGTTTGGTGTCTTTTGATGTATCACAATGCGCCTGGTGACATGGTCTCATTCTCCCAACTATGATGAAAAGCTAAAAGAAGTTATGAAATGTGAGAAAAGTGATGTGTCCCATAATAGCCTCATTCAGACTACCTCCTGTATGTAAAATCAGGCAGACCTCACAGTGTGAGCCCCTGAATAAACAACCAAAATCTAATTATAATGACAGACATCACCATTTGGTAACAACTGAATTATCTGGGTTTATAAGGAAAAGAGCAGAAAAGTTCGGGGAGTCTGTAGGTTGACTGCCCACACAACCGCTGTGTGTAATTTTGTTGACAGGTAATAATTTCTACAAATTCTGTGATTTCTGAATTGATATTGTAAGGGGGTGTACAGTTAAAGACCCAGAACCAGATATGAAGAATGAAGACCCGGAGTCAGAATTATAAAAAATGAAAGAAAAGTTTTACTGAAGATAGTTTGCAGTTTCATCACGGGAGAAGTCAGCTTCAAGACTCACACAGGAGTTCGTAGGCCGCCTCGCTTACAGTTACAAAGATCACAGCAGTTATACCATTTCCAAGGTCTAAGCTACGTCATTGCTTACAGGTTGAATGATTCTCATTGGCTAAGAAACATTAAGAGCCTAAACAATTTAAAACATGTGAGGAGATAGGGGTGCCTATCGCCATTAGTAAAGATAGTTGTCGTCCACTCAATAGATTTAGGTCTGTGGTGGCCTCGCAGGTTAGAGCAGGGCGCCGGGTTGTCTGGTCCGAACGTCCAGAACCTACATAGAATGTCATACGCACACACACAAATAACAGACACTAGCAAATAACAGCTCCCATCAAGGCTGAAGAGAGTCTGAGCTCCTTATTATCAGTTAAGTATACCAAAACATAATGCTAAAACATTCACTCGTTTGGGAGAAAAACAGATAACTGGCATTTACTCCCAAGGAAGGAAATATACTGGAAAGAATACATTTTAATACAACAATTAAAGTTCAATAGTAACGCTCAATATAGCTTGACCATCTGTCCAGCGAAGGATCATATGTGTCCATGCTGCCTTTAGGACCCTCTAACCTTTCTACTGATCCCAGAGAAAGAGACAAACGGCCTTGTGGGTTACATAGCCTTCGTGTCCTGCGTGTACTACGTGCAATCTCAAAGTAAGATTGGAATGCACCTAAAAGAAACTGGTTACTTCCATCACATGCATTTAAGAAAATATAATTTTACAAGCACAAAGAATATAAAAATGAGTATGTGATAATGAATATATTTGATTATTGATTTTTCATAAGGGAGTATATAAGCATCCAAAAGGATTTATGATTATAGATGTATTTGAAGAGGCAAGGGATTTTGACCAACCCTTCAGTCCCCCGTTTTAGACCAATGTGGGGTCCAATACCGCCACGTCTGGTCTAACCAGTGAGGTCACTACGGAAGGGAGGAGTGGTGACGCATGCTCCCCTGACGGGTCACACTTGTCTCTTCACCTCGTCACGGACATGCTGGTTACTAAAAATTCCAGTCCCCATTAAGAGGTTCTCCCACCTTCCACTCACAACAGGACATCAATGTAATTCTTCCTCAGTTTATCAGTCAGGTTAAAATTTTTATAAAACACATAACTGATTACGAAACAAGTACATATTTATTCTCTGGAAGCCAGGCTACATAAGCAAGCACTGTTGCTTTATTCCTAGCATGGCCTAGATCCACAGTCACTACTCAGATCCTAAATGAAGACATTGTCTATAATCATGAATACCAGAATATATGTACTAGGTTTTTATTTTTATTTTTATAAAACTATGATTTCCAAATCCTTTTATTATAAACAAAGTTGGATGGTGAATCCATTATTTTCACTACCCCTTTTATAGACCCTTTAGGTTCAAAACACAATGGTTATCTAACTAAAAATAAACAACAACAAAAAATAAAATATTAATAATTAAGACCCATAATAATCGATGTAAGAACTTTAAGTCTTTACTGAAATCATCTTTCAGTTTTACGGTCACATAGCATGTACCATTTTAATTGTATAACATCTTATACCCTTTTTTGTTTGTTTCAAAAATAGAAATAAAATAAAACAAATTCACATCATCATTTCAGTCATTAATTTACCACTAAAATATAGAAGTGTTTCCCATTCTGCTTAATAAAGCTTTTGTTCATTCCTTATCTTTATATCACATTAATCCCTGTTAATCATACAATGCCTTATTATTTTTATTTTGAAACTCACTTTTCATACCATTTAAACTTAATTTGACTTCCATACAGTATTTGTCTATCAAATAGTTAGTCTAAAGATTATTAGAACATTGTAAGTATATTACAAACATAAAAAAATTATAATATTAGCAGTATTGGCTCAGTCCCACTTATCTTTACAGTTTCACAGAAAACAAAATATTATGTTACTCAGATCCCAACCCCTAAGACAGCCATATAGCTGTTTTCTTAGACATCTAATGTCATACATCCATTTAATGGATTGAGAAATAAAACCTTTTCTTTTTAGAAGTTATATTCACTCCTCCTTTGTTCGCCCTCCGGCCTTTCAATAAGAATGAGGGAGCTCACTCTGGATAATTTGGATAGTGACTTAGCCAATGTGTCACTTTGTCTCTCTGCCGTCAAGCCTATATATATATGTATGTTTTTTTTTTCCTACGTTTATCCTTATGATCCCACCTAGTTGTCTATTTAAATTTAGACCCTCAGTTGAATTTAGACAAGAGTTTTACCCCATAATGGACGGCAATCTTCTTTACAATTCCAATTTATATAAAATACTAATCCAGAGAGTAATTCAGTTCAATATCATAAATGACAAAAGATTTCATAATTACCAATAGCAGACAGAGCTGGAAAACCACTCCAATTAAAGCTCGTCCCATGTTCTGCATTGTCCTTTCATCAGATTGACTCAGAATTATCAACTTTTTTAAAGTTTGTCATTTTACTTAACCCATCTGTAATGATAAAACACTAATTTCAGAAGTTAATGACACAATATCCTTAAAATCAGGAAATAATAGTACCCCAAACTAACACATACAAGACATGACGCACAGTCACCAACAAATACACACATTCATACCTGACTATGAACTGCTCATATTCTCATATTCATATATTTTATATTGTTGCTAAAAGATTTAAATTTTAAATAAGATTTTAACCTTTCCATTTTCCTGTAGCTTCTATCTAATTTTATATGGTCCCTAAACCAGTTTCAAAGCATGCCTGTTCATTATTCATTTGATTTTTTTTTGTTGATTTTTTAACAAGGTCAGCTGGGTTGTTTTGGTTCATTAACATTATTTTGTTTAAGCTTTCTCTAGCAGGCCGATAACAGAAAGACAGACACAGTTACCATTCCTTCCTCCGCTCCAGCAGTCTCTCTCACTATAAATACATTTCTTATACAAAATGTAATATTAAATTCATTACAATAACCTTTGACCATCCACCTTTGTTATCCAGACTTAAATCTACAAAAGCTGTCTTCATCTTTAGTCACCACCATGTCTAACGACCTTCAGGAGTTAGAACTATGTTATAAACTTCTATACATTTTCCTTGCCCATAAGGCAACCGACATCAAAAAGTTTTATTACTGTCTCCACAACAATTAATAATGGCAATCCCCTCACGGTCTCAGCTGGCTCTTGAAAGCCCATTGCCATTAGCTCCTTGTCTATAATTTTCTTCTCCTCAGGGTGTTGTCCCCCCCTGGGTATAGTTGCAGACACTTGTCACAATGAAAAACAAGCCATACAACTAATGCGGTTTCTTCTGGTGAGTGGTATAGAGGAGCTTGCATTATGGGGCAGACTGCCGGGACTCGTCCCCGCTTCATCTCCCCTTAACGGTATAAGGACGCTGCTGGCCTCACAGCTCCTGCTCAACTCTCCTACCTGTCTCACATAAAACACCCCCATTCAGGAGATGCCCAGTGACTTTACGTGAGCCCTCTGGCTTGGGTTGCCCCCTGTCTGGCCAAAGAAGGTCTTACCCGTCATCGAGGTGGTCACTCGTGCCCACTGGTGACCGCTTTTTTTTTTCCATCACAGAATCTTTGACCTCAACAAAATCTGTTGTTCTCTGGAGCTTAGGGAAGACACAATCAAGAGTCACCAGGGCCATTCCGATTGCCTAATAGTGTTCACACAGGGAGACAGGTCAATAACAACAGTATTTAATCACTTAAATCCATTAACCATCTTAAAAGCAGCAACCTAGCTACTCAGTGGATTTAGATCACAACCGTACATTCAGTGTACAGTTTCTGTAGCCGAAGGCGTCGGCCCACCCCCGTTTCATGGTGGGGACTAAGATCAGACAAAGAAGTTACTGGTCCTAAAATAACCTAATCAAAGATGTCACTTCTATAGTTTAAGGTCTGTATTATTATTTTAAAGACTTCTTTAAAGTCATTCAGTTTTACATTTAAAACATTTACAAATACAAATTGCCCTTTATGGCAATTGTTTCTTTAAATATCTCTGTGTCTATGATTCTTCAACTGAAACACTGTGTTTTAATTCAAATAGCTTATTATCACTAATGACAGGCTCAGATAACAGCTTTTAGCTGACATTGAATGAGAGAGACTCTGAGACATTCAGGACTGGCACACTGCACTCTCATAAACTTCTACATCAAACATTTATCTACCATCCTATAACTCTATCCCAGCTTAAGGCATATTTGCCAGAAATTACATGTGTTTCCAAATAAATATAATTTTTATAGTTGTCTTTATTTAGACATTACAAATTTCCACTCAGATTGAGTCTCTGTTGCACTGGCAGTTTCAGCCACAGTACACATCCGATCCAGATAAGCAAACTGTTTCATTACAGCCAATAATAAACTTATCTTTTGAAAGCAAAACATCAGCTTCTAGTTCTTTCATGGTCAACTTTTCAAGCTGTTTGTTTAATCAGCATTCAGCAACTGTTAATCCAGTCCTGCTTCTGCTTATTTGATCTTCAATAAAAATAATTATTTTAGTTCTCAATAACGTTTCACATTTCTGAATCTCAATTTAAATGTCAAGTTCTCAACCATAGTTTAATATTTGACTTAAGTTTTCTCTTGGAGTTTATGCATCTCCAATTAGGATTCACACTAACTTTGACGAGGCTAGACCTATCTGCTTGTGATACTTTTGCAGTTATTGTAAATCATCTGTGAGATAAGTCTCTCTATATCATCTAAAACCTTTTTAAAACACAATCATCCTTTTAGTTACTTATAAAAATTACTATTATAGATCTTTTCTTCAACAAGATTCACTTTAAGACTTCAATCTTTTGACCTTGTTTTTTTATCTCTTATTTTTCAGACGAAAAATGTTAATGTCGTCATTTAAACACTGATCAACTTTCAAACCCACATTAATACCAGGAATTTGTCACTATCACATTTTTAAACACCTTCTCGGTGGGTATTTACAGTTACGTATTAAATGGTCGTCCTGATGACCACCATTAAAAACATTCTCTGTCGGCTCCAACTTACTGCACACTCGTGGAGCAGCGTGTGTCCCATTCAGGAATGCAAACAGAGCCACTGATAAGCAGTTCTCTGTATTCTTTTATAGTCCACCAGTGGCGGATTTAATCATAATAGCCAAATCATAATCTTCATCATTATCATTGGCAGAACATTAATTTTCATAAGCTGCATGGAAATGCTCAAAATATTGTAAGTTGTTTTCACAAAGTTTCCTTTTAACTTTAGTCGCTTGTCGAGGGAAATTATCCCCGACCCAGAATTTACTTCACTTGCTTTTTCTAATCATCGTAAGCAATACAAGGCTAAACATTTAAATTTTCCAGTTTCTTTATTTGTTTGTAGCCAGTCAAGTTGTTTAAATTTCCAATCAGAATCAAAATACTGACTACCATTTACTTAATAATTTCTGCAAATTTCTTTGAAGTGAGGGCTTCAGAGCACAGCTGCTAACAGCGTTTGCTTTCCTGTCTCACTATTTGTTTCAGGACTGCCATATCTTAATCATGGTTCATACTCACCTGAAGTTATTGCAGAAATGGAGGCGGCGATCTTTTAACAACACAGCTTGGCTTCTGCGTGATGAAACTGCAAAGTATACTCCAAAATCACAGTTACATATACTGGTCCACGCCAATTTGGGTCACAACTTCTTTTTTTTTTTTTTTTTTTCTTTTTTTTTCTCTCGGAATCGTTCCTGATGCATCCCTGGCAAACAACCCTATTATTGTTAGTATCCCTAACTGCCTGATTCACTTCACTAAGTTCGGGGATCCCCTATCTGAGATGGAAGAGATTGAGCAGGTTTTCGGTGCCACTGGACCTACAATCCAGGGACGTACTCTGCTGGGGTGTTGCTATACCAACAATGCCCAATGGGGCCCCCCACAGAGCACGCTTCGCTTGCGCTGTCTGCTCTTGTTAAAACTTTAAACAATGCTATCAGCGACTTCCTTTTATACTTTAACCTTCAGTATAATTAATCTTCACTCTCCTCATCGGAGTGAAGCTCTCCCGCTCCCCTTCAAAATCTCTCCCAATCAGATAGCCCTAACCAAATAATAAAATTACTACCTTGTTTGTTGATTAGCCAGGGATGTCACCAAAGAATAATTGCCCGCATCCTCCACCATAACTGTAAGGGGGTGTACAGTTAAAGACCCAGAACCAGATATGAAGAATGAAGACCCGGAGTCAGAATTATAAAAAATGAAAGAAAAGTTTTACTGAAGATAGTTTGCAGTTTCATCACGGGAGAAGTCAGCTTCAAGACTCACACAGGAGTTCGTAGGCCGCCTCGCTTACAGTTACAAAGATCACAGCAGTTATACCATTTCCAAGGTCTAAGCTACGTCATTGCTTACAGGTTGAATGATTCTCATTGGCTAAGAAACATTAAGAGCCTAAACAATTTAAAACATGTGAGGAGATAGGGGTGCCTATCGCCATTAGTAAAGATAGTTGTCGTCCACTCAATAGATTTAGGTCTGTGGTGGCCTCGCAGGTTAGAGCAGGGCGCCGGGTTGTCTGGTCCGAACGTCCAGAACCTACATAGAATGTCATACGCACACACACAAATAACAGACACTAGCAAATAACAGCTCCCATCAAGGCTGAAGAGAGTCTGAGCTCCTTATTATCAGTTAAGTATACCAAAACATAATGCTAAAACATTCACTCGTTTGGGAGAAAAACAGATAACTGGCATTTACTCCCAAGGAAGGAAATATACTGGAAAGAATACATTTTAATACAACAATTAAAGTTCAATAGTAACGCTCAATATAGCTTGACCATCTGTCCAGCGAAGGATCATATGTGTCCATGCTGCCTTTAGGACCCTCTAACCTTTCTACTGATCCCAGAGAAAGAGACAAACGGCCTTGTGGGTTACATAGCCTTCGTGTCCTGCGTGTACTACGTGCAATCTCAAAGTAAGATTGGAATGCACCTAAAAGAAACTGGTTACTTCCATCACATGCATTTAAGAAAATATAATTTTACAAGCACAAAGAATATAAAAATGAGTATGTGATAATGAATATATTTGATTATTGATTTTTCATAAGGAAGTATATAAGCATCCAAAAGGATTTATGATTATAGATGTATTTGAAGAGGCAAGGGATTTTGACCAACCCTTCAATATGCTTAACTGATGATTTTATCCTCTGAATTGGATTTGAAATGATTACATCATTACCTGATCAATAAATTGTAAACGTTTGATTTTATTCTAACCGACTCTGAGAATTGTTTTCCCCCGAGTAGATTATCGGATTCGTATAGTTTGCGTCAGAGTTTAGTGACGACTAATATCTGATATCAGATTCAAGTGTACTTGAATGAGGAGACGGGTAGTTTCCGTCTAGAATCAGCTGTTTGATCTAGATTTGGGTACGTCTAAAAACCTCTGTTCTAATTTAATGTTACTTTAGATAAGTGCACGCTACTAAAGTAAGTTATTGAATTAAGTTCCTGAGGTGGCATTCAAGGGGGCTGTGTATGTCTTCGATTATGTACGTGTGAATTACGGCAAATCCCAGACATTCAGCCAATTACCTCTGTTTTGATAATCGGAAACTGACGAGATTGTGCCGGAGACCTGGTGAGGAACTCGAAGTGATATAGTTTCCTGATCTGAGCGGATAAAATATAATCAGAGTTTAAAGAATAAACAAACCTTCGCTAATGTTTAATGATGCACGGATATCATTAAAACCTTTTCATTTATGGAGTCAGATAATAACGAGATAATACATGAGAAAATATATTGCATTTAATCTTGTTGTGTTGCGTGAAAGGAAAGGCAAGTAATACGCAGAGTAACCTTCTACCGCTGATTGGATGCCGAATTTGGACCAATCGAGCCGGACTTTACACTATCAACGACTGCAACCAGATTTTTGTGAAGGCAGGTTCAGAAAAACCCTTGAGTGACTGCAAAAGACCTGTAGCAAGACTTGGTGGCAACAGGCACTGAGGTTTTAGCTTCCACAGTAAGGAGTGTGCTAAACGCATGCGGTTTCCATGCCAGAACGTCAAAACACACACGACTACTGATCCAAAAGCACAAGAAAAGTTGGCTCAAATTTGCTCAAAATCATATAAATAAGCCACAGAAGTTTGGGGATTCTGTTCTGTGGAGCATGTAAACAAAACTGGAACTTTTCGGCCCTATGGATTAGCTGGAGGAAGAAGAATAAAAACATATACTGAAAAGAACACTCTGGCAAGGCAAGATGGATTCATTGAAGTATCAGAAAATCTTAGGAGAAAACGCCATGCTCTCAGTGAGGAAGCTGAAGCTTGGGTGTCATTGGACCTTCCAACAGGACAATGATCCCAAGCATACCTCAAATTCCACCAAGGCTTGGTTGCAGAAGAAGTCTTGGAAGATTCTACAGTGACCATCAGTCACCTGACTTGAACCCCATAGAAAATCTCTGGTGGGATTTGAAGAAGGCGGTTGCAGCACAGAAACCCAAGAATATTACTGAACTGGAAGCCATTGCTCGTGAGGAATGGACTAAGATTTCTCAGAAAACGGTGCCAGAAGCTGGTGTCTGGTTATACATCTTGTTTGCAGCAGGTCAGGACAACAAAAGGGTGTACTGCAGTATTCCACTTATATAAATATCTCCTAAATTAATTTCTTTAATAGTGGTTAGGATGTAATTCCATTCAACTTGATCAAAAGCTTTTTCTGCATCTAATGCAATAATTGCCATTTTAGAGTGAGATTTCAGCTTAGAGTAGGTTATATTTAGAAAACGTCTGACATTAAAAAAAAATTGTTGGGGTGAATACATGTGGAAATACATTTGTTAAATCTAGTTGCCAAAATTTTAGTGAACACTTTCAAATCAATATTGAGAAGAGCAACTGGATGAAAAGAAGACGCGTCTTGTCCTTGCATTTCTTATGAAGTAAAGAAATATTTGCGGAGTAGAGAGAGAAAGGACATTTCTGCTTACTAAAGGAATGATTGAACATCTGTAACATAAGGGGTGCAATTTTATCTGCATATTTCTTATTAAATTTGATACAAAAGCCACCATGGCCAGGGGTCTTCCCATTAGGGAAGGCATTAAATGCATCTGCTGTCTCTTGAATAATATCAGCATTCAAGACTTCCTGGTCAGCTTCACTTAAATTTGGAAGGGGAAGCAAATAAGGAAAGTCTAAAATCACCTCCGATGATACAGACATCTTAGATTCACACAACTCTGCATATATTATTGATATCCTTTGGATTTGTTAATCATTTTGTTGTCAGTTATACTATGAATTGATATACTGGCATAGGAACCCCCTTAATGCCAGGCTAATCATTTATCAGGTTTATCCCCCATCTCGAAATGTGTCTGCTTAATATTTAATAACATCATATTCACCTGGTCTGAAGTGATCTTAATGGATTCATATTTAAGTGACATCATGTAATTTTGAACAAGAGTGCAGTATCCCCATAGTTTTTCCAATTGGGTAAGGCGAGCATCTATCTCCACTAAGCGTTTTTGTCTGAGTTTCTTTGATGCCGACTCATAAGAAATTATGGGTCCCCGCATCACAAGTTTAAAAGTTTCCCATAACACAGAATTGGAAACATCTCCTTTATTGTTGATCTCGATAAACTGTCAAGGAATCCGATATTTTATTTATTTATTTTTTTTGATAGGGACGTTGTTGATAGGGACGCATGTTGATGAACATTTGTACAGAATACAAGATGTAAACAAGCCGGATTATAGCAGTATTGCTAATTTACGTCCGTAGTCCCTAGGCAGGTACACACAATAACAAATACTCACTATACACAAGACTCAACTAAAAAACACAATACATAAAAAACACATCACAAAAATTACTAAAAAAAATGTTTACACACTTGATTTTTTATAAGCCACTTCTTAAGATGTTCTTTAAAAGTGTGATAAGTAGAACTGTGACGATGCAGCAAGGAAGAAGCGGAGAGAGAATCCAGATGCAAGCACTTTAATAAAACAAACAGGTAATCCAATGGAACTCAGGACCATTGGATTACCTGACCATTTGACCGGGCGGACAAGAAAAGCAAACAACTACAACGACCAACAAAACACAACTGAAACACAGAGGTATAAATACACAAGCAGACAAGCTAAACAAGATAACAAGGGGGCGTGGTTAATCCGAGACACCTGGGAAGACTAATCAACATAACGGGGAACAGCTGAACATGGGACAAGACACATGGCAGGATCACATGACAAACAGGGAATCACATGACAGACAAGAACAAGGAACAAGACAAAACCCACACCGTGACAAGAACATTGTCGTATTGACTGTGGCAAACTATTAAAATATTTGCTCCCTGTCACTGATAAAACTTTCTGGCCAAAGGATGTTCGCCTATTTGGTACTTCCCAGTCCCCTCTACTGATAGACCTGGTACCAATACCACAATCTGCCCTCTGTTTAATAAACTCCTTCAATGGAGGTAGAGGAAGGCCATGCCAGACCTTATAAACAAAGCACGCATAATTAAAATGTGTAAAATTGTCAAAACTCAATAGATTATGTTTTTTATTTATTTTACAGTGGTGAAATGAAAGGGGTTTTTTATCAAACACTTTTATCGCCTTCTTACACAGTATTTCTATTGACTTAAGAATAGAGTTACTAGTAAAAGACCAACTGCAAAACCAATACTGCATATGTGAAAAAATCATTGAATATAAATACAATTTCACAATATTAGACAACTTTTGTACATGACTTTTAAAAGTGAGAGTAGAATCTAAAGTAACTCCAAGATACGTAAACTCTTTCACAACTTCTATTTCCTCTGCTCCTATAAATACATTTGAATGTATCATCTCTACTAATCGTTTTGAGAACATCATACACACAGATTTTTTTGTGTTCAATATTAAACCAGTCCTAATAAGCCAATCCTGTACATTAGTCATAGCAGAGGTCAAAGTAATCGAGGCTTTTTCAAAATTCTTTGCATGGGTATAACTACATCATCTGCATATAACTGAATACTTACATCTTTACATACTTCAGGTAAATCATTAATGTAAAGTGAAAATAAGATTGGTCCTAAAATTGAACCTTGTTGTGGAACAAATGGAGCAAGCAATATAAGAGGATTTCACACCATCAATACATACACATTGTTTCCTATTTGAAAGATAAGATTTTACCCAAAGTATAGCTTACTCTGAGAAATTAAAATTTGTTAGTTTAGATAAGAGCACCTGATGGTAAACGGTGTCGAATGCATTCTTTAGATCTAAAAAGACAGCACCCACACACGTATTCTTATCTAGTAAACATTTCACTCTCTCAACAAACAAACAGTTTGCTAAATCTGTTGAGTAATTTCTAAGGAAACCAAATTGCATTGGATGTAAAGAATTAAAACCCTTATTCAGATGATTAGTCAAAAGATTTGATACCCATTTTTCTGCTACCTTAGATATAATAGGAAGAATACTAATTGGCTCCAGATTTGTAGATTGGAACAACTGTAGCCATCTTCCAGGCAGATGGAACAACTGCTTGTTTGAATGACAGATTTGCCATATGTGTTATTGGGCAAACTAAAGAATCTTTATTTCTTTTTAAAAATGTTGTGTCAAGCCCATACGCATCCTTTGCTTTGGAGCTTTTTAATGCATCAATGATATTTGCTACTTCTAACTCAGTTATTTCATCTATTTGAAATATCGGTTGATCAATTTGTATAGGTCTATATGAAAAGTATTTTACAGTAAAACGCTGGGTTAATTCATCCACTGAATTTCTAAAATTTGAATTAAAATTTGTGGCTATAGATAAAAAGTATTTTACTAATATACTGTTAATTTTAAGTTAAAAATGTTTTACATTATTCTTTGGTTTACCAACTAATTTATTAATGGTTTGCCAATTTTTTTTCCCATCCCTTTTTGACCCCTTAATAATGTTCATAAAAAAACTTGCTTTAGTCTGAATTACTTTATTCCTCATAGAGGTGTATTTATATCGATCAGTTAGGAGACCAGAATTCAATGATTTTTTTAAGGAGCTGATCTCTCTCCTTCATCAATTTCCTACATTCATTGTTAACCCAGGGTAATGTATTCTCTTTTATTTTTGTAAACCGTCCCCTTCTAGTAAACAATTCAAGCACCTCTTTAACCTTTCCCAAAAAATAATCAGAGCCTCTCTCTAAATTTTTACTTTGCAGGACTTCACTCCAATCAATGTCTTTTAAAGCTATTTCAAGATTGTGTTGCTAATATTTAGGCGCTATATCACGATGGGCATTATTTTTAAATGAATTTAAAAAGCGTTGCTTTGTAAGTTTTCTAGAAAAAAATATTACATTATGGTCAGACAGCCCTGTCAACAAATTATAATGCTTTAAAATTATTTCAGGTTTATTTGTAAACAATAGATCTATTTTAGTTTTAGAAGAGGGGTTATTCTAGTAGGCTGTTCTATCAGTTGTGTAAAATTAAAATACTCAAAAATCTGTTTTAAATTTTTTCCTGTCCTTCCTTTCATTCCAATTTATATTAAAAATCTCCCATGATAATTATTTCTTTTTTCAAGTCACAGTGGTTAAGTTTCAATTGGTCATAAAAATCCACATTTGCTGAAGGTTTACGATACATACAAATTAAAATAAAAGACATTTCTGCAGAAAGTGTGATATCCACACCAACGCACTCAAGATATCACCTGGCCATTCAATTTGATTACATTTTAAAGTGCTTTTTATATTAATTAAAACCCCTCCCCTGCTCCCGATCTTTTCTAAAAACATTATATCCAGGCATATATACTATTGAATCTGCGGATGAACAGTTTAACCAAGTTTCTGATAATCCTAGAAAATCAATATTGGAATTACGTTGTTCGCGTTTAGGAGTCATAGCTACTCCGGATCAGTGGCGCCTCCAGAAATTTTTCATAGGGGTGGCCAGATGGGGCCACTTAAAATTTTGGGGTGGCACACCAAAACTATAAACCATAATTTCAGAATTGTATCTGTTGTAGTAAACCGGCCTGTAGAAAACTATCAGAAAGACTTAAGGAAACTCCTACTGATATACTTTGGTTTATTGTGTTATATTTAATGTTACTAATGATATTAGTAGGGCCCTACTAATATATATTATATTATATATAATGATATATATTATATAGATATGATATATAAGGGCCCTCGCCCCGCGGCAAATTTCCAGATACTTACATAATTGTGATGAATTTAATCCTTTTTAAGTTATTATTTTGCAGTGTAAGATTACATTTAACATCTTTAAATATTACATAAATGTATTATTAATTTTTAATAAACTTAATGAGTGTATAAATCAGCAGCAAAAAGCAATTCTTGAAAAAATCTGCAAAGTAATTTTATAAAATCTAAATATGTTAATAAAAACAAATTACTATTAGTTCTCTTATAAAATTCAATCAGGAAATCATACATTTCACAATTTTATATTTATATATGAATGTCAAGAATTCAGAAGTGCATATATAGCCTACACTACAAAGAAATAATATGCAATTAAATTATGCCTATTGTAAATGTATTGAGCAGGCTAGGTATAACAAAATATATTGGCTTTTAACAATATTTCAGTGCAAACCCATGATAACATGAAAAACAGAGCGCACACAGCGTGTATGTGCATCGCGGGATTCGCGGGTGCAGAATGTGCTCAAAGCAACATGGAGTCACAGTGTGCAGCGCTGCGCTCCATAAGTGCGCATTTATAGTGCGCAGTATACTGTAACCGTTTGGCACTTAAAAAGCACGTCACGACACATAATTCCCCGTCTTCTTTCACTAAAGAATATTTTTGACTTATTTATGAAATGCATAACTGATGCTACTAAAATTTGTACTGGCCATTGGGGTGGCCAGTGGGGTGGCCAGGAGTCGGCCACGGCCACCCCTGGCCACCCCCTGGTGGCGCCATTGCTCCGGATGTTTAAATGTCCGCCAAACAATCCTTTCATTTTGCATCGTGTATCCCAGACAATTTTGGCCTGATTCAGGGTTTGGAAAAAAATTGTTAATCGATGCCTTTTCATTACCGGATTCCTCGGTTTCAAAGATCTGTTTAAATGTAGGCCTACATTCAAACAGGTAGTTGTAGGTAACCGAGTCAAACACTCACCACCAACAGGTTCGGCACTTTGCAAGTTAGCGTGCACATCAAACAAATGCGCTGGATCCAGTCCACTCCGCTAAGTCCGCTCACAAACGCCTCCACGTCTAGACACACCAGCAGCAACAATGTTCGGGAACCCCATGAGAGCCGGCACCAGCTAGAAGTCCAGCAGAATCAGGCCACAACACCGCCCGCGCCGGCACTCCCGACAAGGAATCCACACTCAAGCCAACCGCACCAGAGAGACCACACCACGACACGGGAGGCTGGAGCCCATGGTCATCGTAAACCACTTAGGTAAAGTTGGTTTTATATTCGCATATTCGCACATTCGCGGACTTCCGCGTTCAATAACTCGTGAACTAAACGTTGTTGCTACACACAACACATATCACGATAACTAAAGATAAAACACCAGAAGCTACAACATACATTTCCTCAAAACGATCCTTCGCACTGGACAAAATACATTGATCTCTATGCGCAGGCTGCTAAGAAAGGACCATCTGCAAAGCGCAAACCCGAAGGAAAACTCGTTTTGAGGAGATTAAAATATTAAAACAATGTTATTTGTGTAGTAACAATATTCAGCTCACGAGATATTGAACGCGGAACTCCGCAAATATGCAAAGCGAATATAAAAAGCAACTTTACCCAAGTTGCAGACTTGATCATGTAGGACCTTCAGGACCACATAGTAAGTGGACAGCACCATGAACATAGTCAAGTTTAAAAAAAAAAATCAACCAGGGTGAAAATAGTTTCAGGTTTGATATTTGCTGAGTATTCACCTTGATCACGACTGCTTTAGTGTACTTTTGTGTAGGCTATTGTACATACAGTACAAAAAAAATTATTTAAAACTTACAGTAATTCACCAAAAAGATTTTTTCATGTTCCAAAGGTTGTAGTGCTTTCCCAGATACCACACTGACTTACTACAGCTGAAATTTTGACAATAACTCCCTTACTGTACGTACAATAAACTAAAATGTTTATGAAACAATTACTGTAATTCCCCTAAAGTATTTTTTCCCGTTCCAAGGGCTGTAGTGCTTTCCTACTGATCAGACTGACTTACTACAGGTGAAATTTTGACAATAACTCCTTTACTGTACGTACAATAAATGAAAAAGTTCAAGAAAAAATTACTGTAATTCCCCTAAAGTATTTTTTCCCGTTCCAAGGGCTGTAGTGCTTTCCTAGTGACCACACTGACTTACTACAGGTGAAATTTTGACAATAACTCCTTTACTGTAAGTACAATAAACTAATAAGTTCAAGAAAAAATTACTGTAATTCCCCTAAAGTATTTTCCCCGTTCCAAAGGCTGTAGTGCTTTCCCAGTGACCACACTGACTTACTACGGTTGAAATTTTGACAATAACTCCTTTACTGTACGTACAATAAACAAATAAGTTCAAGAAAAAAATACTATAATTCCCCTAAAGTATTTTTTCCCGTTCCAAGGGCTGTAGTGCTTTCCTAGTGACCACACTGACTTACTACAGGTGAAATTTTGACAATAACTCCCTTACTGTGCGTACAATAAACTAATGTTTAAGAAAAAATTACTATAATTCCCCTAAAGTATTTTTTCCCGTTCCAAGGGCTGTAGTGCTTTCCCAGTGACCACACTGACTTACTACAGGTGAAATTTTGACAGTAACTCCCTTACTGTACAATTATCAAATATATTTATGTAATAAACATTATTACATGTGTTTATTACATACGTTTATGTAATAAACTGTAATTGACCTATAGTGTTTTTTATATATATTCCAATGGTTGTAGTAATTTCCTTGTGATCAGACTGACTTACTACATGTTGAATACTGCCTATACTGTCACAGTGTTTGGTTGTTTTCCCTTGTTTATCACTAGAGGTCCTCGTTCTCACGGTGTCCTTCACATTTGACTTCAATTCCCAGCATTCTGTCTGTCACTGTCACTCATCAGTTCATTGCACTCAGCTGTTCCCCGTAATCATTGTTCCCAGCTGTTCTGTGTTAGTCTTGTTAGATATGTGTATATATTTCCTGTCTGTGTTAGTATGTGTATGGAGTCGTTACTTTATGTCCTCACACTTCTGTGTTCTTCCTTTGCCTGAGTCTTGTTTTATGCTTTGGACTGCCTTTGTGGATATTGAACCTTGCCTGGACTGGATGACTACGAGTTTGGATTACCCTTTAAATAAAAGACTGCTGCTTTTGCATCTTCTGTCCCCCATGTGTGTTCGTGACAGAACGACTCCGTCAACTCAGATCCAGCGGTATGTTTTTTAATATCTCTTCCCCAGCCACTGAGCGGGAGAGAATGGAGTTTTTTAAGGGGACCCGGTTGGTCAAGTTTTGCGGGACCCGTGGAGGTCACAGTGGAGGATGTAGTCGGGAGATGGTCCCTGTTCCTGTGGTCCCTGTTTCGGTGGTCCCGAGTCCGGTGGTCCGGAGAAGGAGAAGGAGAAGGAAGAGACACATCCCGTCTGCCCAGTCAGAGACTGTTCACGTCCCGTCTGCCCAGTCAGAGACTGTTCACGTTCCGTCTGCCCAGTCAGAGACTGTTCACGTTCCGTCTGCCCAGTCAGAGACTGTTCACGTTCCGTCTGCCCAGTCAGAGACTGTTCACGTTC
Source organism: Tiaroga cobitis (assembly GCA_030578255.1). NCBI lineage: Eukaryota > Metazoa > Chordata > Actinopteri > Cypriniformes > Leuciscidae > Tiaroga > Tiaroga cobitis. Next base: position 35,130,192 of record CM060595.1, on the reverse strand, counting down.
CGTCTGCCCAGTCAGAGACTGTTCACGTTCCGTCTGCCCATTCAGAGACTGTTCACGTTCCGTCTGCCTTCATGGACCAGGACTATATGGAGCGTCTGGCTCAAATTCTGGACATGCCCGTGTCTGCTGTTCCAGAGCCGGAGCCAGTGTCTCCTGTTCCAGAGCCGGAGGCAGAGCCAGTGCCCGTTCCAGAGCCGGAGGCAGAGCCAGTGCCCGTTCCAGAGCCGGAGGCAGAGCCAGTGCCCGTTCCAGAGCCGGAGGCAGAGCCAGTGCCCGTTCCAGAGCCGGAGGCAGAGCCAGTGCCCGTTCCAGAGCCGGAGGCAGAGCCAGTGCCCGTTCCAGAGCCGGAGGCAGAGCCAGTGCCCGTTCCAGAGCCGGAGGCAGAGCCAGTGCCCGTTCCAGAGCCGGAGGCAGAGCCAGTGCCCGTTCCAGAGCCGGAGGCAGAGCCAGTGCCCGTTCCAGAGCCGGAGGCAGAGCCAGTGCCCGTTCCAGAGCCGGAGGCAGAGCCAGTGCCCGTTCCAGAGCCGGAGGCAGAGCCAGTGCCCGTTCCAGAGCCGGAGGCCGAGCCAGTGCCCGTTCCAGAGCCGGAGGCCGAGCCATTGCCCGTTCCAGAGCCGGAGGCCGAGCCATTGCCCGTTCCAGAGCCGGAGGCCGAGCCATTGCCCGTTCCAGAGCCGGAGGCCGAGCCATTGCCCGTTCCAGAGCCGGAGGCAGAGCCAGTGCCCGTTCCAGAGCCGGAGGCAGAGCCAGTGCCCGTTCCAGAGCCGGAGCCAATGTCTGTTCCAGAGACAGAGCCAGTGTTTGTTTCTGTGTTTGTGTCTGTTCTTGTGACTGTTACAGTTCTTGTGGCTGTTCCTGAGCCGGTGTCTGTTCCTCCTTAGCCGGTGTCTGCTGTTCCTGAGCCGGTGTCTGCTGTTCCTGCGCCTGAGCCACCGCCCTGGCCGCCCGAGGGGTCTTCACCGCCCGAGGGGTCTTCACCGCCCTGGCAGCCCGATGGACTCTGTGTTTCGCCCTGGATACCCGATAGACTCTTTGTTTTGCCCTGGTCCCCAGTTAAGCCCTCACCCCTTGTTCCTGTCTCCCTTCACGGACCTGGCCCACTATCCCTCCCCCTGATCCTCCACCGTTCCACCTCCCTCCTGAACTATTGTGTCGTGTTTTAGTGTTGTCGTGGAGCGTCTGGTAGCCGCTCCGTAGAGGGGGGGTTATGTCACAGTGTTTGGTTGTGTTCCCTTGTTTATCACTAGAGGTCCTCGTTCTCACGGTGTCCTTCACATTTGACTTCAATTCCCAGCATTCTGTCTGTAACTGTCACTCATCAGTTCATTGCACTCAGCTGTTCCCCGTAATCATTGTTCCCAGCTGTTCTGTGTTAGTCTTGTTAGATATGTGTATATATTCCCTGTCTGTGTTAGTATGTGTACGGAGACGTTACTTTATGTCCTCACACTTCTGTGTCCTTCCTTTGCCTGAGTCTTGTTTGCGTTTTATGATTTGGACTGCCTTTGTGGATATTGAACCTTGCCTGGACTGGATGACTACGAGTTTGGATTACCCTTTAAATAAAAGACTGCTGCTTTTGGATCTTCTGTCCCCCGTGTGTGTTCGTGACATATATCTACCGCACTGTAAGTATACTACAATAATATTATTTTGAAATTCCATGTTCCAGAGGTTATAGCATGTTCCCAGTTATCACTCTACTCAATTAACTTTGATCAATGTATCAGGTAAAAGTATGTATTAACTGCTGTTCCTTGTGCAATACATTTCTTTCATTGATTAAAGATGTAGTGACCTGATTCAATGATTTCTTTCAGTGTCTAATATCTGATTGAAAAGGGTGACATATTATAGTTTTATTCAGAACTGTGATTTTACAGCAAAGTGCCAGCAGTGTTGTGGTATCAGATACAATTAAGGATTTTACAAGCAGTGTTCACAAAACGTTTTCATCTATGGCTTTACTAAAACTAACATAGACATCAAGAATTAGCATATTAATCTCAACAATGGTGACCATTAAATAATGATTCATCCTGCAATGCAAGCTGGGTACTAGCATAATACAAAACTTATCCATGGCTCCCAGCATGCATTGCGCATTGAATCACTTTGGTCACCATTGTTGAGATTCATATGCTGATTATTGATGTCTGTGTTAGTCTTAATGCAATTGATGAAAACTTTTTGTGCACAAACTGTTTGTAAAATCCTATCTTTTATCTGATAGTCATGGACTTTTTTTATAATCTAATATACATAACATATATCTTCAGGTCTAATTTAAATAAATAGGCAAACCTAATAATACATCACTTGACTCTGTAAAAGTTCAGTCAACATGTCATTAAGAGATGAATTTCATCATCAAAGCACAACCATTGACACCTGATCATACTTTCTTTTGACTTTTGTGCCATTACACATGTGTTTTATAAACGCATGAGTTACAGCAGCCAAACACAAACTAATTTGCAAGGGTCAAGAGTCCAACTAAAACAACTGCTAATCTCCAATATGGTGACCTTGAACGAAACTCAATAAATCATCACCTTCTAAACCTCTGTCACTTCTTCTTGTGTCACTCCATCTATGTCTGACTCCGGTTTGACAATAGAAGGCTAAACGTTTTTGAAATTCTCAGTGCATGTTTGTTTGAGGTAAAAGGACAGAACCTCATGAGGCTCTGCCCCTTGTGCTGGGAGCAGCAGCTCATTTGCATTTCAAGTTTTTCTTTCCTTCAGTGATTTTGCTTGTTAACAGCAGGTATTCATCACTAATGCTCAATCATCACTTAATTAGTCACTTAAATAATTGCTTAACTTCTTGACTGCAATGTATATCTTCTTTTTGTTTTTAAAATTCAATTAAGGTAATCGGTGTCCTTAAATGTAATGAGTTAGCTTAACTTAAAAGATTTGACTTTGTGTGTGATATTGTGAGCTAGTAGTAACTACAAGCACTTAAAAGTTCATTTAAAGTTTGTAATTTCACTGTTTTTACTGTTTCAATATATAATATCAAATCTCAAGATATTTGAATGCAGAAGTTTAATTGTGTATTAAGAAATATCCTTGTTTTAGTGGACTTGATTAAATTGTGTATTAAGAAATATCCTTGTTTTAGTGGACTTGATTAAAATAAGTTCAGAGTACTCATAACTATTGTTTTTATAAACTTATATTCAAATTAATTAACCAATCATACCATTGATCAGCTCTACCAAACTTGGATGTCTTTTTTTTCCAGTAATAAACAAACATTGTTAAGTTGTTCTGATTGATACTGTGAAGCAGCTTTGATACAATCTGTATTGTGAAAAGCGCTATATAAATATAAATATATATAAATATATTTGACTTGAATTGAGGTAATCGGTCTCAACTGAAATGAGTTAGCTTAAAGTGTTGGGTTTTACAGTGCACCTCTCAGATATTCAATACAGACATTAGATAATACATGAAATAACATTTTCGATAATCACACTGGTAATTTCTATAACAAAGTACAATCTCATAAGCCTAGAGAAGTCATTCAACTCATTTGAAATTTAGAAGGAAAATATTGAATAATACCTTGATTAAATTTGCCATTTGATATACATTGAAGCAGGAATGGATTCCAGATTTAAATCATTACAATAAGATTGTTGCTTATTTATAACGTTAAAAATATGATTAAGCTAAAATCTTTACAGTTTTTAATCAATGAACGAAATGTGTTGTGCCAGGAACAGCAGTTCTAATACCTACTTTTACCTAATACATTTATCAAAATTAATTGAGTAGAGTGATCACTAGAAACATACTATAACCTTTGGAACAAGAAGAAACACTTTTTGTAATTCTGTAAACTGAATTACAGTATTTTTTTCATAAAAAATGTGTATGTACTGTACTTGCAGTAAGGCAGGTATTGGCAATATTTAACCTTTAGTAAGTTAGTCTGATCACTAGGAACATTCTCCAACCTTTGAAACATGAAAAGAATGCTTTAGGGGAAATACAGTAATTTTTTAATAAACATTTGATAATTGTACGTACAGTATAGGAGTTATTGTCAAAATTTCACCTGTAGTAAGTCACACTGGTTACTAGGAAAGCACTACAGCCTTTGGAATGCGGAAAAATAGTTACGGTCATTTACAGTTAATTTTTCATATACATAATTGACAATAGTATGTACAGTAAGGGAGATATTGTCAAATTTTCACCTGGAGTAAGTCACACTGGTCATTAGGAAAGCACTACAACCTTTGGAACACTAAAAAATACTTACAGTGAATTACAGTAATTTTTTCATAAACCTATTTGATAATAGTATATACAGTTAGGGAGTTATTGTCAAAATTTCACCTAAAGTAAGCCAGTCTGGTCACTAGGAGAGTACTACACCCTTTGAAACATGAAAAAATAATTACGGTGAATAACAGTATTTTTTTCATAAACATAATGGACAATAGTACGTACAGTAAGGGAGATATTGTCAAAATTTCACCTGTAGTAAGTAACACTGGTCATTAGGAAAGCACTACATCCCTTAGAACGGGAAAATAATACTTTAGGGGATTTACAGTAATTGTTTCATAAACATATTAGTTTTTTGTACGTACAGTAAGGGAGATATTGTCAAAATTTCACCTGTAGTAAGTCAGTGTGGTCACTGGGAAAGCACTACAGCCCTTGGAACGGGGAAAAAAATACTTTAGGGGAATTACAGTAATTGTTTCATAAACATATTAGTTTATTGTACGTACAGTAAGGGAGTTATTGTCAAAATTTCACCTGTAGTAAGTCAGTGTGGTCACTAGGAAAGCACTACAGCCTTTGGAACGGGAAAAAAAATACTTTAGGGGAAATACAGTTAATTTTTCATAAACATATTTTACAATAGCACATACAGTATGCGAGTTATTGTCAAAATTTGACCTGTAGTAAGTCATTCAGGTCACTAGGAAAGCACTACACCCTTTGAAACACGAAAAGAATACTTAAGGGGAATTACAGTAATTTTGTTTAATAAACATTTGATAATTGTACGTACAGTAAGGGAGTTATTGTCAAAATTTCACCCGTAGTAAGTCAGTCAGGTCACTAGGAAAGCACTACAGCCTTTGAAACACGAAAAGAATACTTTAGGGGAAATACAGGAATTTTTTTTAAAACACATTTGATAATTGTACGTACACTATGGGAGTTATTGTCAAATTGTACTTTGTTTATAATGGTTTTAATGTTCTTTTAAAGCAAATCATTCTTCTATAAATACATCCATAAAGTAAAGAAGTTACTGTTTTCAGCCATTACAGTAATAAATACATTTAAATAATGTAATATTTTTTTGATGGAAGGTGTGCCATTGAAGAACCCCATAGGAGTGTTGCTAGTTTTTTAAATGGTCACCTGTTAGGGGCGCACAGTCAAAGACCCAGAACCAGATTTGATGAATGAAGAGCAGGAGTCAGAATTATAATAAATTAAAGAAAAGATTTACTGAAGATAGTTTTCAGTTTCATCAGCAGAAGTCAGCTTCAAGACTCTCACAGGAGTTCGTAGGCTGTTACAAAGATCACAGCAGTTATACCATTTACAAGGACATTGATTACATCATTGCTTACAGGTTAGCTACTTCTAATTGGCTAAGTACACATACAATCTAAACAATTTTCCAAAAATATACAGATAAACTGAAGTACACTCACCTAAAGGATTATTAGGAACACCATACTAATACTGTCTTTGACCCCCTTTCGTCTTAATTCTACGTGGCATTGATTCAACAAGGTGCTGAAAGCATTCTTTAGAAATGTTGGCCCATATTGATAGGATAGCATCTTGCAGTTGATGGAGATTTGTGGGATGCACATCCAGGGTACGAAGCTGCCGTTCCGCCACATCCCAAAGATCCTCTATTGGGTTGAGATCTGGTGACTGTGGGGGCCATTTTAGGACAGTGAACACATTGACATGTTCAAGAAACCAATTTGAAATGATTGGAGCTTTGTGACATGATGCATTATCCTGCTGGAAGTAGCCATCAGAGGATGGGTACATGGTGGCCATAAAGGGACGGACATGGTCAGAAACAATGCTCAGGTAGGCCGTGGCATTTAAACGATGCCCAATTGGCACTAAGGGGCCTAAAGTGTGCCAAGAAAACATCCCCCACACAATTACAGCACCACCACCAGCCTGCACAGTGGTAACAAGGCATGATGGATCCATGTTCTCATTCTGTTTACGCCAAATTCTGACTCTACCATCTGAATGTCTCAACAGAAATCGAGACTCATCAGACCAGGCAACATTTTTCCAGTCTTCATTGTCCAATTTTGGTGAGCTCTTGCAAATTGTAGCCTCTTTTTCCTATTTGTAGTGGAGATGAGTGGTACCCGGTGGGGTCTTCTGCTGTTGTAGCCCATCCGCCTCAAGGTTGTGCGTGTTGTGGCTTCACAAATGCTTTGCTGCATACCTCGGTTGTAACGAGTGGTTACTTCAGTCAAAGTTGCTCTTCTATCAGCTTGAATCAGTCGGCCCATTCTCCTCTGACCTCTAGCATCAACAAGGCATTTTCGCCCACAGGACTGCCGCATACTGGATGTTTTTCCTTTTTCACACCATTCTTTGTAAACCCTAGAAATGGTTGTGCGTGAAAATCCCAGTAACTGAGCAGATTGTGAAATACTCAGACCGCCCCGTCTGGCACCAACAACCATGCCACGCTCAAAATTGCTTAAATCACCTTTCTTTCCCATTCTGACATTCAGTTTGGAGTTCAGGTCTTGACCAGGACCACACCCCTAAATGCATTGAAGCAACTGCCATGTGATTGGTTGATTAGATAATTGCATTAATGAGAAATTGAACAGGTGTTCCTAATAATCCTTTAGGTGAGTGTATATCTCCATATGCAGCTGAAACTCGGACCCTGAAGTTGGGCACGTCTGTCACGATTCATGAATTCACTGTTTCCTTCTTGTCTCGTGTCTTTGTTGTTATTCGTGTGTGGGTGTGTGAGTAGAGGGCGTGACCAACCCATCATCACTGATCAGCGCGCAGCTGGTTTCACTTTCATTACCAGCTGCAGCTCATCCACTTTACCCTTCATATACTCACCGTTTTGTCCTCTCCTTTGTCAGATCGTTGTTTGGTGTTGTCGTGTGTGTGTGTTCCTGATCCCGGTTGGCGTCCAGTTCTGTGCATTGTTCCTGTCCTGATTTCCGATCGTGTCTTCGTCTCCGTGTTCTGGATTTCTCACCATCATCGTCATCATCGTCACCTCATCTCTTCATTCCACCTACACTCTGTTGGCCATCGACGTCCCTGCGCCACTCCCCGTGTCCAGGCATCATCAGATTCAACAATTGTTAATAAAGAAGAGTTTTACTTGCATATTGCTTCCTTGCCATTATTGCCGTGACGACGTCGTGATCTTCCAGGTCTGATTTGGGTTGCTGGCGCTAGCCTGTCCTGAACAACCCTCAGTCAATCTCCAATAATGGCAGTGGTTCCTTAACCTGCAACCAAGAAGACTAACACAAACACCGACACACTGCTTTTCCAAGGTTGGATTTGGCCAGGCTCTAACTATAAACAGGAGAGTTCTCTCAAAACATCAAGATAATGCGTTTTTTTCCTGGAAAGTAAGGCTTTAAACCAGGAGTCAACAGTTAAGAGAAAGGGAATTTAAACTGGTTCAGGAAATTAATGATGTTTGTAAAAAAATTGAATAGTTAGAGGAAGATAAGGCCAAGTTGTTAAGTTTACAAGCCAGGTTAGATAATTTATTCATCCATAGAGCGGAAGGTGCTTATGTTAGATCCAGAGCAAAATGGATAGAACAGGGGGAAAGGAATACCTCATATTTTGTTGGACTTAAAAGGAGACAGGAGAGAAATAAAATAAATGTCTTGGTGATGAATAATACAGAATGCTCTGACACAAAAGCAATTTCTGAAGAAATATAAATTCTTCTCTAAATTATACCCTTCATCATATTCAGAGGAGCATTCATTATTATTTCTTGAAAGCATTAAACAATATATTCCTCAAATTGGGACAGATTTTAAAGAAATATGTGACTAATATGTAGTAGTTGGATTTAGCTTTAAAGCAAATGTCAATAGGCAAATCCACGGGGCAAGATGGTTTAACCTCAAAGTTTTTCTAGGAAGATATAAAAGAATTATTATTTAATGCCCTAAAAGAATGTACTGAAAACAATAATTTGATGACGACCATGAAACAAGGTATTATTACTTTGTTACCCAAACCGCGAAAAGGACAAGAGATATATTGATAACCTGAGGCCAATAACTTTATTAAATGTGGATTACAAATTATTTACATGCATTTTTGCTAATCGGTTGAAAGAGGGCATAGGACAGATAATTAGTGAAACTCAGTCAGGAATTCTTAAAGACAGATCTATACACAACAACATTAGGCTGGTTCTTGATTTACTAGATTACAAGGACTTTATCGAGGACAATGGTTTCATATTGTTTTTAGATTTTTTCAAAGCCTTTGATTCAGTTGAACATCCATTTATAATGAAAATTGAGTTTGAGTCAGAATTTATTAAGGTGGTTAATATGATGTATAAAGATATTAATAGCTCAGTTTCTCTTCCACAAGGAACGTCAAGAAGATTTGAGGTTAAACGAGGGATTCGGCAGGGCTGTCCTTTCTCACCTTTATTATTTATTTTAGTTTCAGAATTATTGGCGATTTTTATAAAAAACAACCCTGACATAGAGCCTTTACATGTGCTAGGTAATTATCTATGTATAACTCAGCTGGAAGATGACACTACTATCTTCTTCAAAAGTTCAGAACAGATCCCGCTCATTATTGAGAAGCTTCTCTACAGCATCTCGATTACAATTAAATTGAAAGAAATGTGAACCAATGGCTATACATGAACACTCTAATGGATCTGTATGGTATTCCAGTTAAAACGAAAGTGAAATATTTAGGGGTAGTGATAACCAGAGACAGAAAAACCAGAGAAGAACAAAATATGGGGTGAATTGGGATTGAGTGAATTGGGATGAATTGGGATTGAGCCTTACTGTACGTAAAGGATAGACACCTAACCTTATATTTAAAATATTCCCATTTTCTACAATATGTATTTATCTCCACATCCCTTTTAATTTCCCCCAATAAGGCCTTCACTTCCTTAACATATACAGTGCCCTGCGAAAGTATTCGGCCCCCTTGAACTTTTCGACCTTTTGCCACGTTTCAGGCTTCAAACATAAAGATATAAAACTGTAATTTTTTGTGAAGAATCAACAACAAGTGGGACACAATAATGAAGTGGAACGAAATTTACTGGATAGTTCAAACTTTTTTAACAAATAAAAAAACTGAAAAATTGGGCATGCAAAATTAATCAGCCCCCTTAAGTTAATACTTTGTAGCGCCACATTGTGCTGCGATTACAGCTGTAAGTCGCTTGGGGTATGTCTCTATCAGTTTTGCACATCGAGAGACTGAAATTTTGTGCCCATTCCTCCTTGCAAAACAGCTCGAGCTCAGTGAGGTTGGATGGAGAGCGTTTGTGAACAGCAGTTTTCAGTTCTTTCCACAGATTCTCGATTGGATTCAGGTCTGGACTTTGACCATTCTAACACCTGGATATGTTTATTTGTGAACCATTCCATTGTAGATTTAGCTTTATGTTTTGGATCATTGTCTTGTTGGAAGACAAATCTCTGTCCCAGTCTCAGGTCTTTTGCAGACTCCATCAGGTTTTCTTCCAGAATGGTCCTGTATTTGGCTCCATCCATCTTCCCATCAATTTTAACCATCTTCCCTGTCCCTGCTGAAGAAAAGCAGGCCCAAACCATGATGCTGCCACCACAATGTTTGACAGTGGGGATGGTGTGTTCAGGGTGATGAGCTGTGTTGCTTTTACGCCAAACATAACGTTTTGCATTGTTGGCAAAAAGTTCGATTTTGTTTCAGCTGACCAGAGCACCTTCTTCCACATGTTTGGTGTGTCTCCCAGGTGGCTTGTGGCAAACTTTAAACGACACTTTTTATGAATATCTTTAAGAAATGGCTTTCTTCTTGCCACTCTTCCATAAAGGCCAGATTTGTGCAGTACACGACTGATTGTTGTCCTATGGACAGAGTCTCCCACCTCAGCTGTAGATCTCTGCAGTTCATCCAGAGTGATCATGGGCCTCTTGGCTGCATCTCTGATCAGTCTTCTCCTTGTATGAGGTGAAAGTTTAGAGGGACGGCCGGGTCTTGGTAATTTTGCAGTGGTCTGATACTCCTTCCATTTCAATATTATCGCTTGCACAGTGCTCCTTGGGATATTTAAAGCTTAAGAAATCTTTCTGTATCCAAATCCGGCTTTAAACTTCTCCACAACAGTAAGGATGGCTGGCGCGAAACAGACGTTCCGAAGCTTTGCGAGATCCCGAAGCAAAGATGATTCGAAACACTGATCCGAAGCGTGATTCAAAACACCCACGTCACGTGACAACGGCTAAATGAAGCGTCTAAGTGTTTCATCAGGTGGAGTGCTCCGCCGAATCAGGGTTTCATTGATTGGTCGGTTTGGGAACAAATCACACAATCACACAGTATAAAAGTTTTGTCAACGCATTTTCATATCGTGGGTTTTTGTGAGAGGAGTTTATTTTGAGATAGCAGATTTTTGGTGATATAGTGACATTTATAGTGCGATTTGTTTAGTTATATTTAGGATTTAATTTACATTTACACATTGACTTAGAGACACACAGAGTACATATAGTGACACATTAATAGATGCATTGATAGAAATATATATATATATATATATATATATATGATTAATAGATAGATAGATATATTACAGATACAGATAGATAGATAGATAGATAGATAGATAGATAGATAGATAGAGCTTCATATATTACAAACATACAATAATAAAAAAAAAAAACACATTTTTTTTATTAGCTCTTTGTAAAGGTTGTTTCAGATCAACACCTGAAACCCGTCTCCACGGTGACACCTAGTGGTCACTTGCAGGCTCCAAGTGACCACTAGGTGTCACCGTGGAGACGAGTTTCGGATTGATTCGAAGCCTCGAAACAAAATGGCACATTTGCTTCGACTGTTTCATTGCTTCACGAAGCCTCGATCTGCCCATCACTACACAACAGTATCTCAGACCTGGCTGGTGTGTTCCTTGTTCTTCATGATGCTCTCTGTGCCTTAAACGGACCTCTGAGACTATCACAGAGCAGGTGCATTTATACAGAGACTTGATTACACACAGGTGGATTCTATTTATCATCATTAGTCGTTTAGGTCAACATTGGATCATTCAGAGATCCTCACTGAACTTCTGGAGAGAGTTTGCTGCACTGAAAGTAAAGGGGCTGAATAATTTTGCTCTCCCAATTTTTCAGTTTTTTATTTGTTAAAAATGTTATCCAATAAATTTTATCCAATAAAATGAAATGTCCAAAAAATTTCGTTCCACTGCATGATTGTGTCCCACCTGTTGTTGATTCTTCACAAAAAATTACAGTTTTATATATTTATGTTTGAAGCCTGAAATGTGACAAAAGGTCGAAAAGTTTAAGGAGGCCGAATACTTTCGCAAGGCACTGTACTTCATAATTGAACAGGTCTGCATTAAACTTCCAATAGTTTTTCTTACTTTTATAAATACTATCGGGCTTCAGTGTTATTTCGATAGCCCAATGATCTGTTAAGGGAGAGGCAGATATTGAAACATCTGTCACAGCATTTGTTACTTCTGGAGTCACCAGCCACAGATCTATTCTGGACCTCGATCTCCCATTATGACAATGAATGACAATGACAATTTATTTGTACAGCACTATTAAAAATAACAGCCAATGTGCTTTCCACATAGACTCACAAATCAATAAGGAACTTTATATTTAAGCAACATGTAAGCACATATAAAAACACAATCTTTAATCAAAAGCTTTTGAAAATAAATATGTTTTAAGTTTGGATTTAAAAATAGTAAGAGATGGAGCCTGTCTTAAGCTAATTGGGAGAGTATTCCAAAGTCTAGGTGCAGCGATGCAAAACGCTCGATCTCCTCTTCGCTTTAGCCGCGATTTTGAGGTAGACAGGCCAGATTTGAAGAGCGTAGAGACCTTGCAGGCTTTTGTTCTATAATTCCACTAGATACGTTGGTGCTAATCCATTCAAAGATTTATAAACTAAAAGTAATACTTTAAACTCTACTCTGTAGCACACCGGTAACCAGTGCACTGATCTTAGAATTGTAATATGCTCTCTCTTTTTTTTTTTCGCACAGAAAACGGGCCGTAGCATTTTGGACAAATTGTAAACGAGATAGTGTTTGCTGACTAATTCCCAGATATAATGAGTTACAATAGTCCAATCTATTCGAAATAAATACATGAATTAATTTCTCAAGATCTTTGAATGAGAGAAACGGTTTTGCTTTAGTGAGCAGACGTAGCTGATAAAAACACGATTTTACCACAGAGTTTATTTGACGATCAAAGGAAGCATATACAAAGAAAATAATAATGGAGCTAAAATAGAGCCCTGCGGAACTCCATAGTGTAGGTGTGCTGTAGGCCTACTCGAATAACGTTCGCCCATCTTAACTGAAAAACTCCTATTTTTTAAAAATGATATTAACCATTTCAAAGCTGTACCTCCTATACCAGGGGTCATCAACCCAAAATGTTGAAAGAGCCATATTGGACCAAAAAAATAAAAAAAAACTCTGTCTGGAGCCGCAAAAAATTAAAAGTTTTATATAAGCCTTATAATGAAGGCAACACATGCTGTAAGTGTTATATTAGCCCTCTAGTATCAAAATGATAAGTAGGCTACAAATTAGAGCTTAGATCGGGCCCAAAAAATCAAGCCCGGCCCGACACATTAAACGTATAATTATGAGCCCGAGCCCGATTTTAACCCGACCATTTTTTAATGCGTGGGTCGTTATAACTGACGTTCTCAACTTTCTTTCTACCGCCCGTAACATTTATGTTTTGTCCCGCTCCCGCCCTCAAATAGACTTTTTTCTGTACCTCCAAATACTTTCAAGTTAGCCTACGTGTCGCCACCATACATCCTCCTGATAAATTATTTGTTATTAAAGCATTAAAACACAAACCACTGTTAATTTAACATAAAAGCAAGCAGTTTACTATGCGTGCATGGTTTGGCATGACTGAATGCGCGCAAAGTGCGCTCTCTTAATAATTCCTAAAAAGCTGACAGTTCATCGCGATCTCACACATCTCTGTTATTATCAATGAAGCTGTCTGCACAATGAATATTTCATAATATCCACACGTTGTTCGTTATAATTGGAGGATTTGCCAGCATACAGAATTCAGCACTGAACAGAAAAGTCAGTTTTGAGCGTGAGGGGAGTCTATCTTAAATGCTTCTGATTGGCCATTGCGTTCAAGAAATCAACACATATGTCTGTGATTGGCTATATCGCTCAACGCTGCAAACATGTTATGAATAGAAATGCTGGCCTGTAAATCGTTTCTATTTTGTTTTAGTAGAGTGAGTGCATTACCGCACGCGCCCGCGCTCGCACTCGCCCATCAAATCTAGTCCCGCGCCGCACTAGAGTGCGTTGGGAGTGCTCAGCTATCTTTCTCTTTTTCCCCTTGGGATCCATGGCCCATGACACACCCGCCGGTTTGTTTGTCAGCCACCGGTCTGGCATCATGCCGATCTGACAGATACGTGTGTCACAGTCTATGACGTAAATTCTTCGTTGACAGAAATGTTGAAATTAAATATTTATTATACACATTTTTACAACGTTGAAAAACTTTAAGAATGTTTGTCATGTTTTTCATCCTACAGAAATTATATTAAAACAAAAAATATTTTTTCCATTTTCACATTTTTGAAAAAGCTCCAGGGAGCCACTAGGGCGGCGCTTAAGAGCCGCATGCGGCTCTAGAGCCGCGGGTTGCCGACCTATGCCTTATACCAACATAGTGCCTTAAACGGTCAATTAGGATAGTATGATCAATAGTATCAAACGCTGCTGTTAAATCGAGAAGTACAAGTACTGTAAAATCACCAGAGTCGCAAGTAATTAAAATATCATTAAGAACTCTGACCAATTCAGTCTCTGTGGAGTGACATTTTCGAAATCCAGAAATATTGACTGAAATATTTAAAATAATGAGTTCTCAGCTAAATAACTCTGTAACTGTAATAGAATAATTTTTTTCGAGAAATTTAGAAACAAATGGCAAATTTGAAATTGGCCTAAAATTTGTTAAAATAGATGAATCCAGGTTCGATTTTTTAATCATTGGACGGATCACTGCATGCTTTAAGCAGTCAGGCATAATGCCAGATTCTAGACTGCGATTTATTATTATCAGAAAATATGGAGCCATATCTGCAATGAGTTGTTTAAATAAAAAAGGAGGAAGACTATCCAGTGGTGAGCCAGAAGGCTTGAGCTGCTTAGCTATTTCTAACAATTCCGCCTGAGTAACTGAGTTAAACTCACTAAATGACACAGCATCAATTTCATTTAAGAGATGGTTATTTGAATTAAGAGAGATTGTAGAGGACGTGCAAGTTATACTCTGTCTAAGATCTCTTATTTTGTTTTCAAAGAGAAATAAAAACTCATCACATGACGGGGATCCAACCCCCGAAGAGAGTACGGTCGATGGATTTCAAGTAACATTTATAATATTAAAAAGTGTCTTTGGTCTGGAGCAGTTCTTGTTAATAATGTTTGATAGATGTCGACATTTGGCTTTCTTTACTTTCTTCTGGTAGATGCGCAGAGCATCCTTTAAAATCGCAAATGACACCAGAAGCCTGTCCTTTTTCCAATTTCGTTCCGCTTTTCTGCAACAGCATCTGAGGTAATGAATGGAATCGTCAATCCATGGTTCATAATGACATTTTTTTCGCGGTGATCTTAAAGGTGCCACGGCGTTCAAGACATCAGAGCCGGTGGAATTAAATCTGGAAAGAAGAACTTCCGCGCTGATCTCACAAGCAAATTCATCGAGCGATGGCATCACTTCGTCAAAGATGACATTAGCCCCCATCTCGGTGTTGATGTTTCACAAACTGGACAATGACCTGGCGTGTTCTCTTCTCCTCCTTTCTCCCGGCCCTATGACTTGTGTCTACTATCTCCTCCATCTTCTGTGCCCAGTGCGGTGCCACCTTCTTAAAGGGATACTTCAGGATTTAGCATTAAGCTTTGTATCAGTAGAAAACCAGTAGTATTTTCGAATGACCGTGCTTCCCCCCCTCATATCCCCCTGATATAAGAGAAAAATTCATTTTTAGCCTGGAAAAAATCCTCCCATGAAGCAAAAATCGTCATTTTGCGTCATCGGAGGATTTTTGTGCCAGAGGCTAAAGACTACAGCCAGTGTTCCGCATGTTTTCACCACGCCCATCTGGGGCGGGATCTCACTCACAGAATGTAAAGATAGTGTCAGCCATTTTTCTGTAGAAGCTAAGCTAACAGGCTCTTGCCTCTTGTTCTGTGTAGAAAGTTTGTAGGCTAATCACGATGGCGGAAGGTAGTTTTGAAGTTGAAATGGCAGAAGGGGATTTCGAAGATCTGTTGCGAGAATCTGATGCTCACGGCAACCTGTACGAGCCGCAATACAGCGATAAACAGTTGCGGGAGATGGAGGAACAAGAGGCGGCCGGAGCGAGACCTGAGCCCGGCCAGACTCGAGCTGGGGCGGACTGGCGGTGTCAGTGCTCTCGCTGTGCGCCTATAGAAACAGATATAGAGTCTTATTGCTGTCGCGAATCTCAGCAATGCCATTTTTTTCTGGACGAGATCGCTGAATCCGCAGAGCTTTGAGTGTAAGTGTTAATTATTTTTTTAATTAAAAGTTATAACTCACATTGGTTGTGGTTCTTTTTATAAACCTTTAGTGTTACTAGAGTATGGATTAGCCTAGATAACGTATTAGCTTAGAAAAATAGTGATTTCAATTGGAGGAAAACAGTTCATATGCAGAGCTACTAAGCTACTCTGTTGATATGGTCCTGCCTTGCATCATATTTTTAATGTGAAAGTCTAAGTTGTGTTATAGGCTAGTACATCCCGGTACAACGCAATTTAGCACGTAAGTGGCCTCGTAAGGGCAGCAAAGCAAGTGCATTCTGGGAGTTGTGTCTTTCAGCCAAATGAGTAAAAAATACATTTTCGGCCTTTTCTCAGTCTAGAATGCTTCAATTTCAAAAATAATTTCACATTTCTACTGTATAAATGACCAATATTAAATACACATTCATCTTCCCAGAGGTGAAGTATCCCTTTAAGTAGAGTGATCACCTCCTCTCTTGTTTTCATTCATCATTTCTTTTATGCCTTTTATCCTCAGGTTCCACCTTCTGCTGTACCTTTCTGTCACGGAAACACACACAGGGGACAGAAGATCCAATTGCAGTATGTTTATTAATAGGGTAATCCAAACTCGTAGTCATTCAGGCAGGGGTCCAAATCCAATAAGGCAATCCACAAGACAAAAACTAGAAACGGGCAGATACTGAACTAGGAAGTGTGGTGACATCAAACAACGACTCCGTACACATACTAACACAGACAGGGAATATATACACATATCTAACAAGACTAACACAGAACAGCTGGGAACAATGATTACGGGGAACAGCTGAGTGCAATGAACTGATGAGTGACAGTGACAGACAGAATGCTGGGAATTGAAGTCAATGTGAAGGACACCGTGAAAACGAGGACCTCTAGTGATAAACAAGGGAACACAACCAGACACTGTGACATAACCCCCCCTCTACGGAGCGGCTACCAGACGCTCCACGACAACACACAAAAACACGACACAAGAGTTCAGGAGGGAGGTGGAATGGTGGAGGATCAGGGGGAGGGATGGTGGGCCAGGTCCGTGAAGGGAGACAGGAACACTGGGTGAGGGCTTAACCGGGGAGCAGAGCAAAACAGAGAGTCCATCGGGCGTCCAAGGCGAAACAGAGAGTCCGTCGGGTGGCCAGGAGGAAACACAGAGTCCGTCGGGCGGCCAGGGGGAAACACAGAGTCCCTCGGGCGGCCAGGGCGGTGAAGACCCCTCGGACGGCCAGGGCGGTGAAGACCCCTCGGGCGGCCAGGGCGGTGCAGACCCCTCGGGCGGCCAGGGCGGTGAAGACCCCTCGGGCGGCCAGGGCGGTGAAGACCCCTCGGGCGGCCAGGGCGGTGAAGACCCCTCGGGCGGCCAGGGCGGTGAAGACCCCTCGGGCGGCCAGGGCGGTGAAGACCCCTCGGGCGGCCAGGGCGGTGAAGACGCCTCGGGCGGCCAGGGCGGTGAAGACCCCTCGGGCGGCCAGGGCGGTGAAGACCCCTCGGGCGGCCAGGGCGGTGATGCCCTCTCGGGAACAGACACCGGCTCGGGAACAGACACAAGAACTGTAACAGCCACAAGAACAGACACAAACACAGGAACAAACACTGGCTCTGGCGCTGGAACAGGCACTGGCTCTGGAACAGACATTGGCTCCAGCTCTGGAACGGGCATTGGCTCTGCCTCCGGCTCTGGAACGGGCCCTGGCTCTGCCTCCGGCTCTGGAACGGCCCCTGGCTCTGTCTCCGGCTCTGGAACAGCAGACACTGGCTCCGGCTCTGGAACAGCAGACACTGGCTCCGGCTCTGGAACAGCAGACACTGACTCCGGCTCTGGAACAGCAGACACTGGCTCCGGCCCTGGAACAGACACTGGCATGTCCAAGATCCAAGCCAGACGCTCCAGATAGTCCAGGTCCATGAAGGCAGACGGCACTGGCCTTGCCTCCGGCTCTGGAACGGGTACTGGCTCTGCCTCCGGCTCTGGAACAGGCAATGGCTCTGCCTCCGGCTCTGGAACGGGCACTGGCTCCGGCTCTGGAACAGCAGACACTGGCTCCGGCTCTGGAACAGGAGACACGGGCATGTCCAGGATCCGAGCCATACGTTCCAAATAGTCCATAAGTATACCCCCGGCTGCGAGAATGGGTCTCTCCTGATCCATCTCTGGCTGGGCAGACGTGACGTGAACAGTCTCAGGCTGGGCAGACGTGACGTGAACAGTCTCTGGCTGGGCAGACGTGACGTGAACAGTCTCTGGCTGGGCAGACGTGACCTGAACAGTCTCTGGCTGGACAGACGTGACATGAACAGTCTCTGGCTGGGCAGACGTGACGTGAACAGTCTCTGGCTGGGCAGACGTGACGTGAACAGTCTCTGGCTGGGCAGACGTGACGTGAACAGTCTCTGGCTGGGCAGACGTGACGTGAACAGTCTCTGGCTGGGCAGCAGGTTGTTCGGGAACGACCACCGGGGCGTTGGGGAGGTAAGAAGTCCTTCTCCTCCTCCTCCGTCCTTGATGGCGAGGTGCAGGCTCAGTACTGGATGAGACCAGTGGTGAGGACTTTGGACTGGGCGGGACCAGTGGTGAAGACCTTGGGCTGGACGAAACCAGCGGCGGGGGCTTTGTGCAGGACGGAGGCCTTGTGCAGGACCGAACCCGCAATGATGGCCCTGTGCTGGGCGGAACCAGTGGCGAGGGCTTTATGATGGACGGGACCAGCGGCGATGACCTCGTGCTAGGCGGAACCAGCGTAGAGGATCTTGTGCTGGGCTGAACCAGCGGCGAGGATCTTGTGCTAGACGGGACTTGTGGTGAGGGCTTTGTGCTAGATGAGACCCGCGGTGATGGATTTGTGCGGGGCGGAACCAGTGGCGAAGGTCTTGTGCTGGACCAGACCAGCGGCTCCGGATCAGGAACATGGCCAGGCGGAGGACGATGACGTGGAATTTGTCGCCCACCTCCTCCCCTGCAGCCTCCCCGAGCTCCGGAGAACTTGGCCAGACGAGTCCCCTCGAACGACTCACCATCTCTAATGGACGTGGTCACTGGAGATTTTGCTGCCGCAGCTTCCTCAGTTTGACGGGCCCATAAAGCGAAACATTCAAAGATGTTTAACCGGGGCGCTTCCTCCCCGGTCTGCGAACCTCCTCTCTGTGGTCCCCTTCCTCCCCCATTCATAGGAGGAGGGTTACGGAATCCCGAAATGCTGGATAATCAGTCCAGGCAAAGGTCAAAATCCATACAAAGGCAATCCGAGAAACAAGAAACAGAACCAACATCCGAAGTGTGGGACATAAAACAACGACTCCGTACACATACTAACACAGACAGGGAATATATACACATATCTAACAAGACTAACACAGAACAGCTGGGAACAATGATTACGGGGAACAGCTGAGTGCAATGAACTGATGAGTGACAGTGACAGACAGAATGCTGGGAATTGAAGTCAATGTGAAGGACACCGTGAAAACGAGGACCTCTAGTGATAAACAAGGGAACACAACCAGACACTGTGACACTTTCATGCTCCCCCGTTCTTTCTTTGAGATCCGAATTGTCTTTTTTCAACGCTGCCACTTTCTCTTTTAAGGTCGACACTTTACTCTTGCATTCTTTGAGTTCTGCTGCATTGAACTCCAGCGCTTTAGCCAGGCTACCAATCATTGCGCTGTTCTCTCTAATCTGAGCGTTAATAACTTCCAGCTGCTTCTCCTGTTTGTTAAATCTTGCGCCCAGTGTTTATTGCATCCAGAATTGCCGTCCTTAAAAGTTCTTCCTTTGGCCTCCCCCATTTTCGAGCCGGGGAAGTGTCCGTGATGAGTTACCCTGAGGGTCCTCCAGCTCGCCGAAGTGTCTTTTATCATTCTCGGCGTTCATTGTTTCCATGGCTTCCCGCGAGTAGTCATGTTGTAACAGCGCTTCTGGTACATTAGCCTTTTGGCTAGCGTTGTTTTTTGTTTTTTTTGTAAATTTTATTTATACAGATTTTTTTTTTAATACACGGGTGCACATAATACAAACAAAAAAAGGCAGTAAACCAGACAATTAAGGCAAAAAAAAAAATTAATAAAAACACAAAGCCAGCAGTTACACATTTTATAGAAAGAAACAAGTATAAATATACGTGTCAGTACAATGAATAGATATCACAAAAAGTCCATTCACAAATTGAGTCAAGGAGGCCTGAGCCAGAGGGGAGTGGCAGTCTCAGTAAAGATAACTAAAAAAAAATTTTAAAAATTAAAAAGTGCATTGCATTTAGGTCCCAGTTTGAAATCTATCCTTCCTGATGTATTCTATGAAAGGGCCCCAGATCTTCTTGAACTTATCTTGAGAGCTAGACATTAGACATAGAGAACCGAATTTCTTCAAGGTGTAAACAGGAAACCATATCATTAAGCCACCTCTTGAAGCAAGGAGAGGAAGCTGACTTCTACTCCTTTAGGATAACCCGTTTTGCAATGATCATACCAAACATGAGGGCTTGTTGTAAAGCGGATGGAAGAGCCAAATAACCTTCGGAGCAGCCCAGTATTACTAAGAGACAGTCAGGAATCAGTTGTCTATTGTAAACAGCACTGTACAAACTGAAAATATCGACCCAGAATTTAGTGAGCTTAGAGCAGGACCAGAAAAGATGCCCAAGAGTTCCATTAGTTGATTTACATTTATCACAAGTGGGGGAGACAGCCGGAAATAATTTGTTCAGTCTAGTCTTGGAATAGTGCAACCTATGAACTACTTTGAACTGAATAAGCTGTCGAGCATTAATAGAGCATGCTTTTATCCTTTTTAACCCCTTCGCCCATTGCTCGTCAGATATAACTTCGCCTGTGTCCTTGATCCACGACTCTTTAATATGGAGAGAGGGGGTTGCCACAAAAAAAGAGGTTAACAAACCGGGAGATCAAATGCTTGGAGGTGGGAGGGCTGGTCATAATATCAAAAAAGACATGTTGCATGGGGGTATCTAGGTGAGAAAAAGTATGCTTGACAAAATTCCTAATTTGTAGATTACGAAAAAATTGGTTAGTAGGGAGTTTGAACAGCCTGGAGCTGGGCAAAAGATGCAAAGTGATTATCAATGTAAAGATCCCTGATGTTAAACCTTTATCTGATCATTGCGTAAAGACAGCATCCATCAAACCAGGCTTGAAACAGGGGTTCTGACATATGGGAGCATGAATTGAATTTTCTGGGAGTTTCAGAATTACCTTGATTTGCTTTAAAATTTTAATCGAATTGCAAAGTACAAAATTGCGTAGCGATTTAATTTTAATGTCAGGTTTTGAGAATAGAATGGCTGACAAGGAGGCACCAGTAAGTGAAACAGCATTACTAAGCTCAATCTCAGGCCATCTAGGGCAGGGTCCACCCACCTCTGCACCCCCAGCCGTGGACTGATTCCAGAAAACCATTTTACCATTTAAGCACGACCATTTTAACAATGTTGACACGGCCAATCAATGAGAAGGGGAGAAGTTTCCATTTATCTATCATACCCTTGAGCCTGCCAATCAGATCCATATAATTAAGTTTAAAAAGAAGTTTTGGATTTCTGGGGATGTTAATCCCCAGGTAGGAAAAGTGGTCATGAGAGACTCTGAAGGGCAGATTGAGAAGAAAACTGGAGTCAAGACTGCTAGACAGAGGCATAAAAACAGATTTCTCCCAGTTTATAGTAAACCCAGAGAGTCGCCCAAAGCCATCTATCAGATTAAGAAGGGGTGAAAGGGATGTTTTTTACATCTGAAAGGGTCAGAATTACATCATCTGCGTACAGACCGGTGGTGCACTCGGATGTGCCGCACCTTATACCGGAGATTTGGGAGTTGGCTCTAATGGCTATGGTCAGCGGTTCAAGAGCTAGAGCAAAAAGGATTGGAGAGAGGCAGCAGCCCTGCCTGGTGCCGCGGTGTAACGGGAACGGGGTGGATCTTTCGTGGTTGGTTATAACTAGGGCTGGGCAATTTAACACGTTATTATGGCGTTAACGCATTTATTAATTAATGCCGACAATTTTTTTTATCACACGTTAACGCAGTTTTTTTTTTTTTTGAAAGTCCGTTGCTCACTGGCTCTGAATACACATAGGCCTACAGTCAAACCATGAATCACAGAAGGGGTGGGATGTTGGTCAGCCAGCAAATAACCCACCCAAACAAGCAGTGGAGAGGCTTTGACAGGTTCTCTCAGGTGAAAAGAAAGGGAGACAGCGCTCCGCGAGTGAATGACAGGCGCTCTATGGATAGTAACCATGGCAACGGCTTCTGTGCGCTACGCAGCTGTAGACTTTTTAACTTAAAATAAAATGACACGCAACTTTACCTGATAGGCCTGCGTTTAGTTTAGTGGAGATGCGCTGCCATGTGAATTCCCTTCTGTTGATAACTATTTAGATTGTGGAAACTCACAAACAGCGAGCCGAGGATCAGTCTCTCTTCCAATTATTTGTGCTGTGCGTCGTCAATTCAACTTCGGCAACGGGAGTGCGCGGGCGCGTGCGTGAGGCGAGCATGACCGCAACAATTTCACAGGAACGCACTCGCTTGTCGCTGCACCTGTGCTCGACCACTTCACCTCACTCTAGGCTGATTTAATTCTGACTCGGACCAACGCCGGAGCCTCTTCTACGGTATAGACTACGCGTTGGTTTTTATTTATACTTCTGCGTCGTTGTCCCCCTTGACGCGCAATTGCACATGCAGAGGGATCATGATGCATGTGAAACCCGGGGAGCGGTTCTAGCAATCACAGCGCTTGCGGTACGCGTAGAATTCAATTGACGCATTGTTACATTTTTGGAGAGGTGCACGTCAGGGTACGCGCGCTACACACAGCAGGTAGGCCTACGTAGGTACGGCGTTCGACGTAGAAGTATAAATTGGTCTTTACATCTGTTTAATGTATTCTTAGTGCATGTGGGAATATATGGAAAAAAGAGGCCGCACTTTGCATAGACAGTTTATTTTACACAAACGCGTTTGTGTAAAATAAACTGTCTATGCAAAGTGCGGCCTCTTTTTCCATATATGAACTCTACTTATTAGGCCAGCACTCTTAAAATAAATTTAAGTGTAATTATTGAGTGAAGCCTGCTCCATCCTCCATTCATAGTGTATGTGGGAAACCATGTCATGACCAAACCTAAGCTACTATAAGAGAAGTAACGTTGGTCGACTTATATCTGTAGTAGTGGTCATGACCTCTGACTACAGAGACTGTTTCTGCTGCTCCCTGATAAAAGATACCTGTTCAGAAAAAAAAAACAAGAATACTGGACTCGTTTTAACAAGCTAGATAGAAGGTAATGCCCTCAAAGTTTGATTACATTAATGTTTAAGTTGAGATTTACAATAAATATTTTATTGCTACTATGTAAAGGGAATAGACTTTATTCACAGCAGCGCCATCTTTGATTTTTAATGGGAATGAAAGCGAGGCTGTGAGGGACAGACACGCATCTCTTCAATGGGCTGTACTGTTATTTAATGTGTTTTTGAATTGTTCTGCTCATGAAACACTGGAAAAATATCTTTCCAAGAAATTTCAGTTGACAAAAAAACCCTGACAATATAAGCTGTGGAAAATTGTAAGTAATCTAGGAGCTTTAAAGCTTTTTAAAGCGGATGCCATTGGAAACACGGCAAGTCTATCCCTCACAGCCTCACTTTCATACCTGTCATGGCGCTGCTCTGAATAAGGTCTATACTGCTGGTATAAAGCACCTTATTTGTTTAAAGTTTTGTTAAACCACATGTTATTGCACTTTTGTGTATATAGCAGTACATTTAAATCAAAAGTGTGCAATACACTACTTTAGAATTCATTATTCACTCTTGCGCGTAGTAATGCGATTAATCGCGATTAATCACAATAAATTCATGCGATTAATCGCGATTAAAATTTTTAATCGTTGCCCAGCACTAGTTATAACAGAAGATTGGGGGCTAGCATACAGCATTTTTAATATATTCATAAATTTCGACCCAAAACCAAATTTGTCAAGAGCAGCGAACATGTATCTCCACTCCACCTGGTCAAAGGCCTGCTGGGCATCTACTGAGATCACAGCAGAGTGGGGCAATTTAGTTGAATACATTAAATTAACCAAACACCTTGTGTTTGAGAAGGAAACTCTATTGGGGATGAAACCTGATTGATCAGGATGAATTAAAGTGCCAATATATTTGTTTAACTGGTTAGTCAGGACTTTAGCTATAATTTTTTGGTCAGAGTTGATCAGAGATAGGGGACGATACGAGGAGACATTTGTTTCGTCTCTGTCCTTTTTTAAAAGGACACAGATATGAGCGTCGTAAAGAGTATGAGGGAAGGTACCCTTTTTTACTGAGCAACTGACCATCCGAAGCAGGAGGGGGGCGATAACGTCAATGTGCGTCTTGTAAAATTCTATCCCAAATCCATCTGTACCGCATGCTTTGCCACCGGGAAAAGAACAAATAGCATCTCTAATCTCCTCCAGTGTAAATTCAGATTCCAACTCTAGTCTTGCGAACTCAGAAAGGACTGGAATGTCTAAAGTATGGAGAAAATTGGCAACATCTGTATCTGTGGCAGTAGATCTGGAAAATATATAGCTGGCTGTAAAAACTAAAAAATCTGTTATTAATCTGCTTGTGATCAGTTAATAACTGACCGGTGGAGGAGGCAATTTTATGTATTGCCCTATCAGATATGAAGCCCTTCAGTTGCCTAGCGAGCAATTTATCGGCCTTCTCACCCAGCTCAAAGTGCTTCTGCTTTAGTTTACGAATATAGTTCCCAACCTGCTCGCCCAAAATATGGTTATATTCATATTTCACTTTCAAAATAGAGCTAAATGTGTGTCATCAGAACCTGTGTTTCGATAATCCTCCTCCAATTCAGCTAGTTCAGCCTCAATATCAGTGCGATGGCTGAGCCTAGCCCTTTTGCGAGACGACTGATACGAGATGATGTGCCCTCTGATCACGACTTTAAACGACTCCTACAAAATAGAATCTGAGACAGCGCAATTGTCATTTATGAGCAGAAAATCAGCCATCTTGGTAGATATATAGCCACTGAACGTGTCATCTAAATATAGAGAGGGGTTGAATTTCCAACTATAGTGAGTGGCATAAAGTTTAAAATCAATCACCAATGAGAGGGGCACATGGTCGGAAATTAAGATGCTATGGTAAGTTGAGCTTATTACATTCGAAATAAGTCTAGAGTCAACCAGCATATAATTAATTCTTGTGAAACTGCCATGCACAGGGGAGAAAAAAGAAAATTCCCTTTCTAAGGGGTGCTGGTGCCTCCATATGTCAACCAGGTCCAGAGATTTGGCAAGGCTATTGAGAACAGGGACAGATTTCAATAACGGGGCCACAGACGAGGAAGACCTATCTAATATCGGATCAAAATAGCAATTAAAGTCGCTGCCAATAATTATGTTGTAATCATTGTATTCTGTGACAAGGTTGAATATTTTACAGAAAAAATCGGGGTTATCGAAATTTGGGGCGTAGATGTTTAAAAGAACTAAAGGGACTGAGTTTACCGTACCCGTGACAAGTATGAACCTTCCACCTGGATCAGTAGTCTTTGATTTTAATACAAATGGGATGGTTCTGCGAACAAGAATGGCAACCCCCCTCGCCTTGGAGGAAAAGGTGGACTGGTACACCTGAAAAACCCACGCAGATCTTAAGCGCCTCTGCTCTGAAGGTTGGATATGGGTCTCCTGCAAAAATACAATATCAGAAGACAGGGACTTCAAATGTGAGAATACTTTACCTTTTAGAGCCCTGCCCATACCCCTACAATTCCAAGTAGTAAAAGTGATGTGACTCATCCCTGACCTAAGTGAATAAATGACATAGATCTATGCGGAGGGACATATGGTGAAGTTTGATATGCGACATACCAAAGGCTGGCAAAACAACAAGTGACAAAAAAAACAAATAAAAATAAACAAATAAACCCCTCCAAAAAACCAAACCCGCTAAATAAGCGGTACATCCCACTAGCTAACAAGGAGGCTGCCGGGTAACAGAGCCAGCCAAACTACACACCAAAAAGCCCACTTACCAAGGGGCCCCGTGCACATCTCCAACATATTAACTAATGTTTAAATTGCACCCACAAGAAGTGTACAGTGTAAGCGATATTCAGAACACACACTTGGTGAAATATAGATAGCAGATGGGACGGTGCAGCATATAAAACATCAAACTTAAGAAAATAAAAAGAAAATACCATAGGGAAGAGTGTGTTTATATGAAAAAGTAAACAAATTAAAACATATAGCCGGGAGTATCAATCAATATTAATACAGACCTAAGGTAAAAAATGAAATTGTCCCAGTACTGGATTTGTCTATCCAAAAAAGTGTGAAACACTATTTAAACACATAACGTTACCTTATGCTGCATCAATGACCAACTGAAAGTAAAAGTTGAACTGAACCTTTTTAAAAATGCTCGATAGGAAATTATCCAGTCCGAAAAAAAAAAAAAATCTATATATCCATATATATAAATATATATCTATCTATACACATATATAATAATATCTAGGATTTAAGAGTAATTCGCTGGGCCTAAAGAGTTGGCAAACCGTTCCGCTTCAGCTGGAGACACAAACATCTTCGATGTGTTGTAGTCGACGTGGAGCTTGGCTGGAAAACGCAGGGAACATTTAGCACCAGCTTCGGTTAGCCGCTTCCTCACGGTTGTATAGGCTTGCCGCTGAGCCGAGACCTCCGCCGTGTAGTCAGGGAAAATGGAGACTCTCTCACCGTGATAGTGCAGAGGTGCTTGTTGACGGCTGAGTCGCAGTATGTCGATCACGTCCCGATCGTTGTGGACCTTGGCAATGATGATCCGTGGCCGCTCATTAGGCTGAGGCTTTGGTCTCAGGCTACGGTGGGCCAGGTCTATTTTTACGGGTCTGCTAAAGTTGTCTTGGCCGAGTAGCTCTAGGATCAGCTTAGAAACAAAGTCAGTAGGGCTGCCTTTCTCCTCCCCTTCTTTGATGCCCACAATCCTGACATTAAGTCTGCGGGAGCAGCCCTCCAAGTCGTTCACTTTAGCCCTACTTTAGCCCTTTAGCTTCTGAAGCGATGATAGCGTTACTTTAATTGCGTCGAGGCGGCCCTCCAAAGATTTCTTTAAACCATCTACGAGAGAGGTGATTTTCGCCAGCTCAGCACCGTGGTTAGCAATACCAGCTAGTATAGCTTCGTTGCTTGCGGCCGACGAGCTCGTCTTGGATGTATCCCTCTGACTATCGTCTTTCTTAGGCATGTTGACATAAACTCACTCCCAACAGACTACAACACAATTTTAAGGGCAGGCCAGCGTAAAATAATGTTAAAATGCAATGATGTAAAAGTAAAATAAAGGAGATGTCACGGAGCACGCCGAAAACACATCTACTCCATCACTGCGCAAGAGCATTGTAAGAGCATTGTGCGCATGTAATTTTAAGAGTTTTTCAGGCGAGAATGTAGTTGTTTAAAGCTCAAATCTGTGGTTTATTTATAAAGATAGCGCCTATTTGAAAAATCTATCTGACGTTTTCGGAGTTGTGAGATCCAGGTGATCACCGGGCATTCAACGCTTATTAATCCCGACTGGAACAGCTTTTCCTCGGCTAGTGCTTCTGACGTTTGCCGCTGGCTCTGATGTCTCTAGTCTAGTGAATAAACATGACGTATAATTCGTTTTGTGTATACATCGATCTTTGGTCTCATTAATCTATAGTTTGTTCCATGGCAAATCGTTTTGGCGGAGGGCAAAGTGATGTTTCATAACTTTATATATTTAGGCTATTTAGCCTATTAGATAGCTTACTTATGTTTGACGGAATAGTTTGCTTTATTTCTCATTGTACTTATCTCGTTATTTCGACTTAAGTCGTTATTTCGACATAATATCTCATTATTACGACATAATATCTCGTTATTATGACATAATATCTCGTTATTATGACATAATATCTCGTTATTATGACATAATATCTCGTTATAATGACATAATATCTCGTTATTATGACATAATATCTCGTTATTTCGACATAGTTTTTTAGTTTCGGGTTGTATTTAATCTTCTAAAACCGTCAGATCGTCCGCTTTTTGGCGGCTGCCAACGCAAATGTTTGTCCCGCCAAAGCCTTTTTTGATCGATGAGTGATGTAGAATAGAATGACTGCTGCGCTTGACAGGGCGCATAACAAGCAGAGAGAGAGAGAGAGAGAGAGCGCACGCCCTCTCACGTCTTCAAACAACACGAGCACTGTCCATAGACAGTAAAAGAAATGGACACAGCGGCCCCATTGATTTCAACGGAGAAGACTGAAGCCCGATTATTGCACTTCCTGTCTGATGTCTGAGCGAGTGCGCAGGCTCAAACTGAGCGTGACGACAGTCTGACAGTTGAAAATCTTCTAGTAGCTGTGCCAAGACAAATCTGAATCACCTAATTCCTCAAAAACGTTGTTGAAATATTTTGTCCCGTTGCTTTTATGGACTCTCTTTTTATGGGCTTCTACCTTGACTTTGTGCCTTCATGTCCCCCCGATTGCCTCATAGACAGTAAAAGATTGCCGCGAGCTTCTCCTCCTGTCTATACGGTAATGTCTCTATTGTGCGACAGAAAGTCCTGTGGTTATGACGCAATCTTTAGCCTATTTTTACAAAAACGGCTTCTACGGGGCCGTAACGTAAGATACAAAGTAATGGAGAATTTTATACATTGTCGTGTTTCTTTAGAAATAAATAATGGACAAATTAAGTCTTTGGACGCCTCAGATGTAAAGTTATTCGCTGTCAAAGTGACGCCAAAATGAATGGGAGTCAATGGGATGCTAACAGCAGGTGAAGTTCTGCTACAATGGCGGCTCCCGCGAGGCTTCAACTTCCGGCTGATGGATTACCCCCTTGGGCATAGCTTGTCGGACATAGCGATAGTAACGACGGGGGGCGGCTCTTTGCGAACGGACAATAGGCCTATTTCACCAAATGGCGACCGAGGCCGGAAGTAGGGCAGCGATACTTCCGGTCGCGCCGCCGCCCACTACGATCGCCATTCATTCTCAAAATGGACTGTGAACAGCTTGTTTTCTTTTACTGTCTATGGTTTTATCTCTCAGTCATTCATATATCTGACAAAAGTAAGAATAGAGAATAGCAGATGTTGTCCGTTTTGTTGATAGTTTTCAGGGAGCTGTGAAAAGATCGAAATTGGACAAATGTAACAAATTCTTAACGTTTGCCTCATTTTTATAGTCTATGGTCTGACCGAGGCAAGTTGAACGAGAAGCTCATTTTAGCAGTCAGAAACTGTCCTATAATTTATGATATATCTCCGTGTACATACAGTGGTATTCACCGTACTGACTCCGTGCCTGAATGGTTTCGGGAACCCAGATAGACCGGTATTTGCCCGTTTGCTGCAGTTAAATAGCCGCGATGGCAAAGAGCAGTCACTGTTTCTCGTTTATCTTTAATATTATGCATTTTATGTACTGATTCCATATATATTTAGACTTTTCCTTCCAAAATGTTTGTTTGTAGCGGCAAGAAAACGTACCTAACAGAGTAACATCCGTGAATGTCACTCACAAACATTACTAGGCAACCAGTAGTGGGAACACTCTTCAGTGCAGCCACTGGCGACCTGTAGCGACAAAGTCGCTTGTAGTGTGAACGGGGCTAGACCAAGCGGCAACCTCCCCGTCTCTCTCTTGAAACCAACACAGAAGTGAATTAAACTGCAATTCATCGACTGGCTGCTTGAGGCTGACAGCAAAAGGGAGTCAAATCTGTATCTCCCGCATGTTAAAATGCCCAACTTCACAAAAAAAACATGTTTACAGCCTGGTGGCAAATAGTTGTTTTGGTCTATATAGCTAATGTTGTCCTTCATGACGACTGTGAGGGGGGTGAATTTTTTTACAACTCTTTTTACAACTCTTTTTTACAAAATTATATTAAGCCTTAAAGTTCTGCATAATTAAGGGTGTGGCCACTTGAGTGACAGGTGGATTGCAGCTGATGTCACTGCTAGTCGTTTGTCTGCTGTCTGTTAGCGTCACCCTCAGCTGTGTTTGTGCTTTTTTCAGGATTATTTCATACAATTTAATACACGTATTATACCTTCGCCCACGCACGCCGTTGGATTCCGTCATTGTTGAGTATGGAGAGAACAACCAGCGCTGCATTTTCAGTTGTTTCCCTCGCATGCACTAATGGATGTCTGACAATTTCATTGCTTTTTGGAGTTTAGATTTCAAAACGTCTGTAGATATAGAGACCACACTCGTTATGCGGTACTGTTGCTCTCACGGAACAGATATGCTTATTTAACTTTTTAGTGTAAAATAAAAAGTACCGTCAGATGAAATCCTCCAGGTGTCAGTGCTTTCTCTCCGTCCATGCAATAGATGCACACACTTAAATAAGCGCGGATTTCTATTTCATTTACTTGAACTTCTGAGGTAATATCTTTGGTTTAACCCATCTGAGAAATTGAGAGGCGGCCAAAATCATATTTTAAAATGGACTGAATAAAGCTCTTTACGAACTTTGCCATGCTGGACGTGCGATGCCATGCTGACTGATATGTATGCGCATGAATCACTGTCACACGAACAAGCTCGGAGCAATTTTGTAAGTTACTGTCTGCATGATAATACATTTTTAACAAAGAAAAAAACAAACAAAAATAATGACTTTATTCGACTATTCCTTTTCTTCCTTGTAGGCCTGAAACGAGACTTCAAGAGATTTCCACGACGCATGGAAATCTCTTGAAGTCTCGTTTCAGGCCTACAAGGAAGAAAATGAATAGTCGAATAAAGTCGTTATTTTTGTTAGTTTTTTCGCACAAAAAGTATTCTCGTCGCTTGATAAACTTATAGTTGAGCCACTTTTGTGACATGGAATATTTAAACATTTTCTTCATTGACTTTCTGGGACGTCAGGATTCATTCCCTTAGGGAGCCTATGTAGGAGTGATCCAGCTGTCACATTTAATCAAAAATATCTTCATTTGTGTTCCGAAGACGAACGAAGGTCTTACGGGGTTGGTACAGCATGGGGGTGAGTAATTAATGACTTAATTTTCATTTTTGGGTGAACTAACCCTTTAAGAAGCTACATGAGATATTTACATGATTCCCCATAGACAAAATTACAAGATTACAAATCACCACGATCAACCCATTCAAAAAGTTTACACCCACTGCAGCTCTTAATTATTCTGCAAGGACTATGCAAATTTATAAGCAAACCTGTAATAGTCTGTTGCTAGCTAATGCATTTTTCACTATGTAGCATTACAAACTGCTCCCTGTCTCTGTGCAGTTTTGTGTCTTAAGTAATTTGCCAAGGTCTGCAAGAGACAGTTGTGATCTGGGATTTTCAGAATAGCCATCTGAATCTGCCCCCATTTGAGTTAAAGCAATGTCCCATAAACATTATTTTAACCTTGGCAAACTCCCTTTTGCTATTCATCATTAGTCTTTCATCTCTTATTCCCTGGGTACCTGATTCAGCCTTAAAGATTATCCCCGTACGTACAGCATTCGCTAAAATTGTTTCCTAAATGGAAGTTTAGGAGGAGCTTGTTCATCTAGTCCTGTCAATCACAATAGCATACACAGTAAGTAGCCTCACTCCTGTTACAATTTATCCCTCCTCCACCCCAACTCCATCTGCATTTTTAATCTCTACAATAATTCATTTTAATTGTAGTCCCGGGGGAAATAAGCACAACATTAATTCCCTTAAAACAACAATTACACAGAGGTAATCTACATATCTGGGCCCGTATTCCTAAAGAATCTAAGAATTCTTTTAGAAAACTCTTAATTTAGCTTAAAAACTTTTACGTAGGAGACTTAGCTTAAGACTCGGGACCGATCTGAGAGCAACTCTGAGTAAGGAAAAGACAAAAACTCTCATCTTAGTGAGGAGGCGGGGTTGACCCCGTTGCTATCTGTGACACAATCTTTTGAAGACAGTGATTGGTTGGCTGTCCAAGAAGGGAAAAAAAAGAGCCATTTTAAGTATAGAGTTTACTCACACACACACACACACACACACACACACACACACACACACACGCACATTATATTTATATATATAAATCCTTTTTTTTTTTACCTTGCTGTTAATTTCTTAAGGTATTTGATTGGCTTAGAATGATAAAAATTGTTCCACTCTTTCCAATTACACTGATTGCTGTCTATTTAAGTGGTGGTTGAATGTTTGTTTTAATATAGCAAACATGGATTAAAAAACAAGAAAGACGAGAAAGCCCGACTGGTCAGAAGAACCGTGTTTACTGTTAGCCCAGTTAGTGGATGAACACTAGGCCATCATTAAAGGAAAATTCGGGCTTGGTGTCACAGCATGGAGCGAGAAGCGGACGTGGGAGCTTATAGCGCACATTATTAACGGTTCATTCCCCTGCTTGTGCGCACCAGGGAAGCCTGCTATTCATAACTGCAGTTTTTTTGAGCCTGCAAGGTGGGAATGTCCAGTGGAAACTAAATGAACTGCGACACAATAAGAGGTTCTGAAAGTGCTGTAATGTTTGTGTGATCACTGCTTACAGAAGGTTGTGACTGACCCAAATCACTGCTGCTTTTTCCCATTTGCCAAATATCTTAATGTAGTGATTACTTTCATTTCTGGCGTTATGGCATTCCTGCGCTGTGTCGGAGA
This sequence comes from Tiaroga cobitis, assembly GCA_030578255.1. Classification (NCBI taxonomy): domain Eukaryota; kingdom Metazoa; phylum Chordata; class Actinopteri; order Cypriniformes; family Leuciscidae; genus Tiaroga; species Tiaroga cobitis. Next base: position 35,097,586 of record CM060595.1, on the reverse strand, counting down.
TATTAGCGTGTCTTCAATAAGATCAGTCACAAACATGATCCCTGCACAATCTCATCTATAGCGTCTTATTAACTCTCTGTCATCTATTGTCTGCATCACATTTCTTCTCCCTCTTCATCTTTCTGCCATTTTCTCCTCTGCTAAAGAAACTCTTAAGCCTCTTAAAAGTCCTCATCCATACTCCACATCTCAGCAGTGTCTATACCCAGCACTGGCACAGAAGGAAGGAATGTAGCACTTAAACACCACTGACTTAACCTTCCCCCTCTTTAAACTTCTGGACCACAGTCTCAATGGCAGCGGCAAAAAGTCCGGAAGGCAAAACCAGGGCGTCTAGGAGAAAAGATCTTTCCTTCTCCTTCAGCCCCGACAGGTTAAGCCAAAGATGTCGCACCATGGCAACCAGGACAGCATGAGAGCGACAGATGGCATGGGCCGCCCTGCATGGTGGCACGGAGGGCAAGGTTGGTGGTATGGCAGTGCTCCAGCACTGCGTCTGAAGCAACCACCTGCCTTCAATAGGCCAGCTTCGAGGGCAAAACAGGAGTCTACCATAAAGATGCCACGTCTGATGGGAGGTAACCAACTAGCAATTGCTCCATCTGAGCTATCTTCACATACCTGTATTCCTCCAACCCCTTGATGTTTGCTTAATGGGTGAAACTCGGGTAGAGAACAGACCTCATCGTGAAGGTCTGGGAGAAAGGCAAGGCTTTCGGAATGGAGCTTCTTCACTGTGTTCACTAGTGAGCACAGCTAGCCCCCTCGAGGGCTAACCCTGCATGCTCCATTCCCAAACAAATTACACACAGCTTGTGTGTGTCATTCGGGGTGATATAGCGATCACACGGACGTGTTTTGTAAGTTCTCCTTATATAGTCTGCCTATGATGTCACACTTACTGCAGTAGCCAATCAAGATTGCTGTGTTAGCACACGCGCTTCAAACCAAATAGAGTTTAAGTGTTTTTAGCAAAAATAGATTGTAAAACCCTGATATACAGTAGTCAACATTTTAAGTGGATCAAGAAAGTTCATCAAAGTTGTCCTAAGACAAGAACTGGTATTGTTCAAAATTCATGTATAACTTTAATGAAAGGTTTTGATCCACTTCAAATGTTGACTACTGTAGTTTTACCATAACTTTTCCTCACCATGAAAATAGCCACAGAAGCTGGCATGGAGTTTAAAAAAAACACTACAATTTAGAGGTTCTTGGGTTCTTGACTCTTGACTTTAAAGAACCCTTAATGCCAAAAAAGTTCTATATAAGGAGAAATGTCTTAAATGATTGCATAATACTTTTGTTTAACAGGCTATTCAATTTTTTTTCTAGTGATAAATTGTTTACGAGCTGCTAATTCATAAAATGTAATTAAAATATAAAAATGATCAATTAAATAAGTCCATAAAATTATCCAATGATGGGAACCCCGGCCTAAAAGGTGCTATCCTGTATGTGAAGCACCTGACAGAACCCGTTCTATATGAAGAATGTTTTTTTTTTCTAAAAGTGTATGACACAGCTAAGTGTCATTTAATAGAACATGGAAATGATTTTTCTGTACCAGTGTCTCATCTTCTTTGTCATCTCAACTAGCACTTGTCAGCAATGTTTTTTGCAGCCATGGTTTTTGCAGGAAAGATTTGCGATTGAGCCAGTAGGGGGCTCTACACACTTTTTTACAGATTATCTGCACCTCTCCTGGTGAGGGTGTTGATTTTTTTTTCTGCTTATAGATTTCCCATTGGAACAGACAAATTAGTACTGTTGATTCTACTTATGTAATATTCACAGAAAACCATTTGTTCACCAAATATGAAAATGACATGAGGTAAACCAGACATAACCATTTTATTAACCATTTAATTTTAAAATGTAAATTGACATACAAATATCTGAGGAGAAAAGAGATAGAAACCTGGGCCCGTATTCCTAAAGAATCTAAGAATCCTTTTAGAAAACTCTTAATTTAGCTTAAAAACTTTTACATAGGAGTCTTAGCTTAAGAGCGATTCGGGAATGATCTGAGAGCAACTCTGAGTAAGGAAAAGACAAAAACTCTCATCTTAGTGAGGAGGCGGGGTTGACCCCGTTGCTATCTGTGACACAATCTTTTGAAGACAGTGATTGGTTGGCTGTCCAAGAAGGGAAAAAAAGAGCCATTTTAAGTATAGAGTTTACTCACACACACACACACGCACACACACACACACACACACACACACACGCACATTATATTTATATATATAAATCCTTTTTTTTTTACCTTGCTGTTAATTTCTTAAGGTATTTGATTGGCTTAGAATGATAAAAATTGTTCCACTCTTTCCAATTACACTGATTGCTGTCTATTTAAGTGGTGGTTGAATGTTTGTTTTAATATAGCAAACATGGATTAAAAAACAAGAAAGACGAGAAAGCCCGACTGGTCAGAAGAACCGTGTTTACTGTTAGCCCAGTTAGTGGATGAACACTAGGCCATCATTAAAGGAAAATTCGGGCTTGGTGTCACAGCATGGAGCGAGAAGCGGACGTGGGAGCTTATAGCGCACATTATTAACGGTTCATTCCCCTGCTTATGCGCACCAGGGAAGCCTGCTATTCATAACTGCAGTTTTTTTGAGCCTGCAAGGTGGGAATGTCCAGTGGAAACTAAATGAACTGCGACACAATAAGAGGTTCTGAAAGTGCTGTAATGTTTGTGTGATCACTGCTTACAGAAGGTTGTGACTGACCCAAATCACTGCTGCTTTTTCCCATTTGCCAAATATCTTAATGTAGTGATTACTTTCATTTCTGGCGTTATGGCATTCCTGCGCTGTGTCGGAGATATTAGCGTGTCTCCAATAAGATCAGTCACAAACATGATCCCTGCACAATCTCATCTATAGCATCTTATTAACTCTCTGTCATCTATTGTCTGCATCACATTTCTTCTCCCTCTTCATCTTTCTGCCATTTTCTCCTCTGCTAAAGAAACTCGTAAGCCTCTTAAAAGTCCTCATCCATACTCCTAACAATTTTGACCTTAAGACCTCTTTTAAGGGTTAAGATGCTTTCTGAATTACTTTTTTCTTTACTAGGATTTTTTCTTTAATTTTAAGAGTAAACACCCATATTTCTAAGAATTTTCTTAGAATTTTGTCACTAGGAGCTACTCTTTGCATTAAGATTCTTTAGGAATACGGGCCCTGAAGTTTCAGCTAACAGGCACTGGAGTCACATGCTGCTAAATACGAACATTCAGTGTTCACAAATAAACAGTAGATGGCAGTCACATCTTAACATGAGTCTTTCTTTCATTGAAGCTTGTGCATTTGTTGGTTTGAAATATAAAATGTTTAAGGTCAGCCTTTTATTTCAGAAAATTGTCATTACTCAAATAATTGTTTTAATAAACGCTTTATACAGCAGTAAAAAAGATCAGTGACACATTTCCTCCTGTGTAGTGATGCAATTGCAAACTAAATAAAAATGTGACATTAAAACAATGAGAAAAAAGTAGAAAAACAATTTATTTGAAATATCAAATATACTACAACAAAACAATACTGACAACAATATCATCATTGCATTTCCCCCCTAAAATACTGTAATTCACTGAATAAAAACACTATACATTCAATTGAACTAATTAGTAAAAGACAAAAAACATAAATTTCTCTTACTGTTACAATACAACACAGTATGCCACACTGAACACTTTGAAAAAATAAAATAAAATAAAAATAAAACTCTGATATATACATAATATGGAGCCCTGTACAAAAAAAAGTATATCGTCGCAACAAATGAATCACCACACTGTAGCCACGGTTTACTTAAAACGAGAAACCAAATTAGTCACATGTGCTGATGTATTAGTACGGTTACTAATACATCAGCACATGTGACTAATTTGGTCTCTCGTTTTAAGTAAACCGTGGCTACGTTGTAATAATCTGTTACCTTGTTTCAGTTAAATCAAAATGAGGGAACGAATTAGGTGGCCACGATTTAGTAAAACGGGAAAACAAATACTTAATATTATGTGCGGGGCTAAGGTGTTTTTTTAAAATATATATACACGATTCACTAAATGATTAGTACAACAAAATGCAGTCAAACTTACAGTATAAAAGATTTTGGCTACAAATATGCAACATATACAGGAAAGGAACTAGCACCATTTAACAGTACTACAAAAAAAAAACATATTAATGCTAAAATGTTCAAGCTTTCAAATTAACTTTAGAAATGAAAAGCATTATTTATCTAAGGTGCAAAAAGAGGAACAATTGCTTTAAATGCCTTTTTGGGTACAGTCCATTTTGAAGAGGTCATCTCGATGCCTCATTCTCGGCAACTTAAAATGCCAACTCTGAAACTACTCAGGAAATAGGCCTAATAAACGGCAGTGTATCTGAAGTTCACTTCACTAGAATAGATGAGAAGAATGTATCACAATGTTCATTTCGGAATTATATATATATTTTTTGTTGCATTATCTTATAGAATTTATTTTATTTTACTTGCATGCTCAAAGCCTATGAAGTGAATAATGGGACTGTTTCAGGGAACGTCTATTGGAAAGTGTTGTGCATGTGCACTTTTTTATAGTCTTTCTGGAAGGCAGTTCGGAATGATCTGGTGTGAGCTCTCAAAGTAATGAACCTAACACCTACTAATGATGCTTGTTGCCATTGCCAGAGGGCAGTGCATATGGTGTAAAAGAAAAAAAAACATTTAGGTTCAAATATTCATTGCAATATAATATTTTTGTGGCATCCCATCTGTATCTGTCCACCACACTACCTCAAACACATCTTTGTCTATTCATAGACACATCTGCTGACATAAATGCTGGCGTCAACCCACACGACAACACTTGATGTGTTAATTCCCATTGGTTTTTACAATAGATCTCAGTCCTCATTTGACTAAGTGCAATCTTCTTCAAAGAACTGTAATGCATGTGTTTTAAGACAGGTTTGCACAAACTGGTTGTTATGGGATTACATTTTGGGTAACACTTTTGAATACTGTTCCATCATTAATGTATAACTGCACAGGAACAACTGAATAACACAATATTAACATTCTAGTAACTGCTATTAAAGGGATAGGGGGATAAATCTGAGAGCTGGATCACTCCTCCATAGGCTTCTAAGGGATTGGAACTTGCAGGGCCAAAAGTTATTAAAGACATCGTTAAAATAGTCCAAGCGACTACAGTGGCTCAATCTTAAATTTATCAAGCGACGAGGATACTTTTTGTGCGCAAAAAACAGAAAAATAACGACTTTATTCAACTTTTAATGCCATTCTCTGTTGGCCTTGAGTTAGTTTACTTAGTGTAACTGCGCAGCGCTTGTGGGTTGTACGTCACACGCATCACACACATGACCAGCGTCGGCTAATAGTGAGCCTACGTGTGACGTACAACACAGAAGCGCTGCGCAGTTACACTACGTGAACTAACTCGAGGTATTAACTAACTCACAAAAAGTATTCTCGTTGCTTGAGAAACTTAAGGTTGAGCCACTCTAGTCACTCGGACTATTTTAACGATGTCTTTAATAACTTTTGGGACGGAAAGTTTCAATCCCTTAGAAGCCTAGGAGTGATCCAGCTCTCAGATTTAATGAAAAATATCTTAATTTGTGTTCCGAAGATGAACGAAAGTCTTACGGGGTTGGAACAACATGAGGGTGAGTAATTACTGACAGAATTTTCATTTTGGGGTGAACTAACCCTTTAACTATCAAGAAACTCTGATTAACTAAGTTGAATGTGGTAGTTCACTATTAGCTAATCAATAACTACTATTGTTTCATACCTCCAAGAGGACTTATAAGAACTACTATATACAGGTTCATAATTAATGTGAATAATGCATAATGTATAATTAATTCTAAAGTGAAGATCATGGCAACCCACTAGTAATGACTCAAGTATTATTAAACCCTTAAGGAATTACTCATTATTTGGAACAGTATTCTAAAGTGAAAAGCATAATAACTCTGACAGAAGTCATTGTAAGCTTTTGAAAATTTTGTAAGGTTTTGGATAGTAATTGCTTCTGACGGATTTGGTAATACTTGGGTCATAACTAGTGGGTTACCATGGTGTTTACTTTAGAATACTAATCCAAATGCCCAGTAATTCCTTTAGAAGGATGTAGTAACACTTGAGTCATCATTACTATCCTGAACTTTAGAAAAACCTCAAAAGCTTACAATGACTTCAGTAATTGCTAGTGAGTTATCATGCTTTTCACTTAGAACACTGTTCCGAATAATTAGTAATTATTTCTGATGGATTTGGTAATACTTGTGTAATTACTATGATCTTTACGTTAGAATTAATCATATTAGCGCTTTTCCACTACACAGTACCAGCTCGACTCGCCTCGACTCGGCTCGCCTTTGTTTGGTTTTCCACTGTGTAAAAGTTGTACCTGTACCTGCTTTCGGGTACTTTTTTTGTATCACCTCAGGCGAGGTTCTGAGCAGGCTGAGGCGATACTAAAATGTGACGTGAAAACAATGCCGACTGCTGATTGGTCAGAGAGAATCGTCACTATTCACTGCGTCATCATTGCACGCGCCAGATGGAGTATCCAGAATAACCCCGCCATTTTTAAATAGTTTGGCCAGAGATAGTTACTAAACTTACTACTATTATTATGGCAACTCGGAAGAATACTCCGTGGTCAAACGAGGAGGTGCAGACTTTCCTTTGTTTGGTTGCCGAAGAGAGGATCCAGCGAGAGCTTGATGGGGCAACGAGGAACGAAAGGCGTCGCTATGACGACCGGGTACTATTTGTGGTGGTACTGTCTGCAATGGAAAACGGAGTGAAAAGCGAGCCGAGGCGAGTCGAGTCGAGCTGGTACTGGTAGCACTATTGGAAAAGCGCCAATACATTGTGCATTACACTCATTAATTATGAACCTGTATATAGGATAGAAGGCTAGTTCTTAGTAGTCCTTTTGGTGGTATGAAAAAAAACAGTAGTTATTGATTGGCTAATTGTGAACTACCTCATTCAACTGAGCGCTATTAACTTACTTACTACTTCATTAATCAGAGTTTCTTGTTAGTTAATAGTAGTTCTTAGAATGTTAATATTTTGCATGACAAATTTTTTCCCTGTGTAGTTACACTATTCTAGTAGAACTATTCTAAAGTGTTACCAAATAATGTTTTCAGAAGTACCAAGAAGATCTCTTCTTTGTGCAGTTCATTTACTGTGTGTTGGTGGTTGTGTACATGTAAGGGATGAATTTGTGTAATTGAGTTATTGGATAATATTGTTAAACTGTCTAAATACTAAATCTTGTAAATTTCTCTGTATGAATGAAATTACAGAGGTGGAACAGATCCTTTATTACACTGACAAAATAATTCAGCTGCACTTTTGCACTGCTGTAAAATAAAAATAAAAATTTGGACATTGATTGACGTGTGCTTACTTTGCAGGAGTTTCCCTGCAGCGACACCAGGTTAGAGATGCTATGACAGTGCTGAAGAGAGATGCATTTGACAGTCTCAACAAAGAGTTAAAAAAAAAAACATCACGTTATTCTTAATTGAAAACAACTTACTGATTAAGCTGAAACACATTACAGTGGAATGTGAGGGGCGCAAACATTGAGGTCAAGCTTTATTTCAAGCCATTTCGCAATATTGCATGATGTGACATGATCCATTTTATTTGCTAGTTAATTTTGCTAATCCATTCAGCCATATCTAAAACCTGAAGCTTTGAGGCATAAAGCTTAAAGGGGTCATATAATGGTACATGCACTTTTACAAGTGGATTATACTGAAATGTGTGTTGGCAGTGCCTGTACACAACCATCATATGATGATAAAAATCTATCCAGTGTTTTTGTTTTAATATATGTTTTTCCCAGTCTCAAATCGAGCCGTTCGACCATGTGACGTCACACGGTCGGACGCCCCTCCCAGGATTGTTGATTGACAGCAGCATTTCAACACAGACCCACCCTGAGCGAGCTGTCATCATAGTCCGTCATTGTTGATCTACTGGAGCAGAATGGCGTCTAAGCGATTGTGGTGTTCCGTTCTTGGGTGTAATAACGAACACAGCAGTCATTTTGATGTCAACTTGTTCCTAAATCCGAACCGCTGAAGACGCAGTGGCTGAGTTTTGTTTTCAAAGGGAATATTCCCCACAAGCAACGTCAATGCTTTCAAGTTTGTGCGATTCGCGAATCATTTCTCGAGGGTCAGCATAAAGCTGGTTTTGCTTAGAAGCTGCTCCTGAAAAAAGAATCGGTACCAACTATTCATGTCCCTGCTGCACCTCCAGAAGAAGTTAGCGTAACATTTTATTAACCTTTATATTAATCTTTGCAAATCGCATGGCCGCTTCATGATGAATGCGGCTAAGGTTTACACTCAGGATAAGTTACATTACGGCATGTTTTCTATGTACGACGTTCTCAATGTAATTTATAATCCCACGTTTATAATGAACAACGCGTTATGGTTATTGTGTTATTACAAACTGAGTACGTATACATTAGTAAACACATAGCGTTCGTAAATCTCACTAAGTTACTCTAACGTTACCCTCCAGTCCAGTACATACAAAGATAGATCAAAGGGACATTATGTTAACCAACCATTCAGAAACGTCTTGTTCGAGGCTTAATTGTCGAATTTCTTTGCGGCCGTCATCTTGTTCCGGGTCCGACTCCGGTTCAAATTGATACAGTTGCACAGATGTGTCCTGAGACTCCCGCTGCCATTCTTTCTCCAAAATATACCCTCAACTGTTGTCAAGGCAACACTCCACATGCATTGTGTCAAAACGCCCGCAGAACAGAGAGGTGGAGTGACTGAAGCTCATTATCATTTAAAGGCATATGCACTGAAACGGCGTGCTGAAAACAGAGCTGTTTTTGACCAGGTAAAATTAGTGTTTTCTTACAATACTAATGAGAATTTTTAATTAAAGTATATTACAAACTTTTCATTTAGACCCTAAAGAATCAAATGAACTTGTATGAAAATGGCATTATATGACCCCTTTAAGGTAAGGTCACACAACAACAACTGATGTCCAGAATTCTTTTACACAGACTTGTCAGTGAACTGTAATGTAATAAATCAAAAGCTTTTCATGTTTTGCTGGTTTTTAGTAGTTATGCAGTGCCAAGGCATAATAATGTGTCACGGTTTAGGCATAAGTCAGTTGGTTTGCTTTGGTAGCGTACTACGCTTTAGCATAGTGTTAGTTTTGGCAGGTCACGTTAGTCAAGCTCACATCAGCTGACTCTCAGCTGATCCACGTCTACCTATAGGAATATGACGCCTATCACTGTATACATATATAAGCTCCTTCAGTATTATCAGCAGCTATCGTGTTTCTCAGGAGCTAATTACCCTCCTCCCTCCCCAGCTCCTCCTCTCGTTCAGTCAGGATTTGGCATTCTGATTCCCCTTTGAATCAGACTAAATTCTCAAACTATGTTGTACATTAAAATCTTGAATTAATGATATCTGCAATACATGTATGTTGGTTCTGTTCTGTTTACACTAAGGGGGGTTATTGCTGCTCTTATCCATGCTAGGCTGTTCTTGCCCAGAACAGAATCATACCGCCAATCCGAACTGTATCCTAATTGTAAATCGTCTTTGACGACAGTGGTCCTGACAGAATTAGTTATAAATCCTGATTAGCAAAAAGTCCAGTCTCTTGGGTTTATAAAGACGTTTATAGCAGGTCTGGTATAGTTAACTGCACACATGAAGCAGTAAACATGTTATGACTAAAGCAGAACATGACCCGCATCATTGAGGTGCAGTGCCAGTGTCAGTAGTTTTCAGCTTCAGGAGGTAATGATCCATTTCCTGGACTTTTACTGAATACAGCAGGAGTGAGCTTTTATTAAACAGAGATATTTTTTTAAGGTACAAAATTTAAAGAAATACAGCATTCCAAAATTTGGGGTCGGGACGATTTCTGGAATGTTTTCGAAAGAAGTCTCTTATGCTCACTAAGACTGAATTTATTTGATCAAAATAGTAATATTGTGAGAAAATTTTACAATTTAAAAATAACCGTTTCTATTTTAAAATATCATTTATTTCTATGATGGTATAGCTGGATTTTCAGCATCATTACTCCAGTCTTCATTGTCACATAATCCTTCAGAAATCATTCAAATATGCTGACTTGGTGCACAAAAAAAATTTATTATTATCAATGTTGAATGTTTATTTTTTCCCCCAGATTCTTTGATCGTGACTGTGATAATACATTCACAGATGTGATTTCTCTTCACATTAACAATCTCCTTTTCCGCCTTCTCTTCTTTCTCTCTCCAGGTCTCGCAGAATCAGGCCTGAGGGCAGAGTAAAGTCTGAGCCCTTACATTGTGAGATATTTCTGGCTATGAAGTCTGAAGTTCTAAATGTCTGGATCTCTGAGGCGATGGAGAGGTGCTGAAGGTCCAGTTCAGTACACTCTACTGGAGCATGAAGCCCCCAGGCTGTCTGCTGCTCTACGGCACAACAGGGTCTCACTGTAGACTGTCCTCCTGCCAGAGTGAGAATGACATGCTGGCTGTAGAGGGCATCTAAAGAAGAAACATCATGTGTTGCTGTTGCTTGCATGATGACTCCAGTTGCTGGATCAGTGCAGGCTGAGCTTCGCACCAGAGGAAGAAACTCACACTCATGCAGGCCAAGATCAGAGGTTATCGTGGTGGTGATGTCATCAAGCATGCAGGGGTCCTTCAATGGCAGGCAAGGATCTTACAGGATACAGACCACAAAAGTCAGCCACACAGTCATTGAATCTCTTTCTTTCTCTTTCTTTCTCTGATGTTTTTGGGTCACATGACCCAGAGAGGACGTTCTCTTTCCCAAAAATGTTTATGTTATCGCATTGGATTAAAATTTACTGACTTTGCTCACACAGTGGTACAACTACTTTATAATTTTTTGGGATAAATGTTGTACCTTTTCCCCATTTTCCCCATTTTTCCCCACCTTGTTACTTGCGGTGTTTCAGGTCAAAAATAACCGGCCTACAAAAAAAAAAAAAACGTATAAATCTCTCGTTATGTCAGGGTTCTGTCACTTCTGTCTAGTCTATTTCTTGGTTTTGTGACAGAGCCCTGACACTCCTGTTTTGTCTTGTCTGTGTGCCTTGTTTCATGTGCTTTCGTGTCTTGTGCTGTGTAGACAGCTTGTGTTTCACACTAGCTGTGTGCTTTCATGTTGTCATGTTTTGTGTGAACACGTGGCTTATGAGTGTTTTCATTAGCTGCGTGTTCATGTCTCGTTTTGTGTGAGCACATGGCACAAGGAAACATACATGACAAGCCATGTGCTCACACAAAACGAGACATGAACACGCAGCTAATGAAAACACTCATAAGCAGTGGTGTAAAGTAACGAATTACAAATACTCTCGTTACTGTAATTGAGTAGTTTTTTTTAGGAATTGTACTTTTTTAAGTAGTTTAAAAACAGTGTACTTTTACTTTTACTTTTACTTGAGTACATTTTAAGTGCTGTATCGGTACTTTTACTGCGCTATTTTCCCTGAACCTGCCGTCGCTACATTTATATTAATATTTATTTTTATAATAAGTCATCATGTGACTCCATGCGTGATTCCCGTCAAATCAAATCGCGCGCGGAAAACTTTGCATCAAACCAGCATCAACAGACTTCGAGACACCTGGCGCCAATTTATTTTGTTCACGAAGTGACTTTCGGAGTGGATCTTGAGCCTGGAGGAAGTTCATGCATTTGTGTCTTCATATAGGCAAAAAAAAAACAGCGCAAGCGTCACACCTCACACGTGCTTCAGTGTGTGTGTGTGTGTGTGTGTGTGTGTGTGGTAAATGAAACTGCGCGTCGACTGCACCATTCATTCACACAGAACATGCAGGATTCCTATTTAAATTGTCTTTGTGGTTTAATATTCACACACACGTACACTATATCGCGATTTGATTTCAAGTGTACTGAACTGCTTTCTATTTATTCATCAAAAAATGGACAAATTCCGTGAAATTCCGAGTTATAAATTCCTTTTTTATGACTGGATTTTGTCAGCATTTTAGGGGGGCGGGGGTCGTCCAAAACAATGGTAGGCGCTGTGTAGTGCTAGCAGTCAAAAATAAAACTGTTGGAGAAATATTGAAATACTGTTTATTTTTTTCTATGAATCTGTGATAAAAGAGTAAGCTACATTTTCAATTTGCAGGGTATAAGGTGGACTAACATTCATAGCATAATACTCACTACTCACTACTCTTGAGTACTTTTAAAAGGGCTACTTTTTACTCCTACTTTGAGTAGTTTTTAGGACCGGTACTTTTACTCTACTCTCACTACATTTTTTGACAAGTAACAGTACTTTTACTTGAGTATGCTTTTTCAGTACTCTTTCCACCACTGCTCATAAGCCACGTGTTCAACCTCTCCTGGGTAGGGTTGCATCAGCCGTTCGTAAGTTCTTTCTTAAAGGGCACCTATTATGGAACTTTGAAAATTACCTTTCATGTAGTGTGTAACATAGATCTAAGTGAACGAAAACATCCTGCAAAGTTTTAAATATGAAAGTTCACCGTATACAAAGTTATTGTCTCTCAAAAGTAAGAGTCGACTCTGAGTCGCTGATATGAATCGATAGACGAACGATGCTTTTTCTCTATCTAGATGACGTTAACTTGACAAGTTATTTGAATTAGATACGCCCACTCATTGCGCGCACAGACACCAGGGTAAACTTGAAAACATCATATCGACAACAAGACGCTGTGTTCTGAAGTGCGAATCAAAAGCGACCTTTTTTCACTGCCAAGCAGAGGTGGGACAAAGTCATTGTTATGCAAGTCACAAGTAAGTCTCAAGTCTTTGCCCTCGAGTCCCGAGTCAAGTCGAGTCAAAGGTGAGGCAAGTCCCGAGTCGAGTCAAAAGTCAAAGCCAACAAGTCTCAAGTCGAGTCCAAAGTCCTACCATTTTAGTTTCGAGTCATTTCAAGTCCTCTTACCCAGGGCTTAATTTGAGCCGGAACACGCCAGAACATGTTCCGGCACCTCCGACGTTGGATCCGGAACCTTTTTTTATTGGATCCGGAACCTCCTGTGTCACTATGTAAAATTAATAATTACTGTTTGTGTAGTGTTCAATGTTGTTTGTTTCATTCTATCCTTTAAATAGAATGGACGGCCAATATAGTTGCGTACACTTGCTTTATTGAACACAACCAACCCGGCCTGTACTCTCAGATGTAAACAACGGAAGTCAACAGGTGTTGCACTTATTTATTTATTTATTTCGATCTCCATTAGCTGCACACGAGCAGCTACTCTTCCTGGAGTCGATACAAGCACTGGCCCTTAACACAGAAATAAAATGTATGAATTTATCAACACTGAATACAGTCAGTGTTGCAACAACCATCCCAACATTGTTATCTGTCTTGTTAGTCTTTATTCCCCATTGAAGTTCCACAAAAATCTTGTGTTTGCAGTTTCGATGTGTTTGTGAGGTGAAGTTTCAGGGTGGGTCGCACAGCGGACAAGAAGCGCAGCGCCACGTCTTTAAAATTCCAACACACTATTCTATGTACACACACCGGCAGCGCCATTCGGCGTTGTTAATGTAAATACTGTCTGACTTCACCCTGTGCTGCATGCAATATAGCCTACATTTAGTTTTACATTCATTTACAGAAATCAGTTGCTTGAATGAAAATTGCTGATGTTATCGGATTTTCAGGTGAGATTCTCAATTCATTCAGTTAATGGACGCTCTGAGGTGAAGTGTTCAGAGTCTGCAGACTATCAACGATTGTACAGTACAATCATAACATAATACAGACATTATCTTAATTCCATAATGTCCTTAACCCTCTAGGCGCCACGGTCGAGTAAACTCGACAAGATGCGGCACTGAATAAAACGGCAGATTTTGTCAAATTGGGTGTCAAATTTCGTTCGACCTCCCCTCCACTGGATGGCAGACATGTCATACTTCATCTCAGACTCAAAAAAACGTCATGCTTCTGTACAAAATGTTCGAGTTAGAGCGCATTGAATCAGTGCGATCAAAAGCGGAGCTAGTGTGAGAGTGAGCCATTTTATCAGAGCCTCTCCGTAATCGCGGCGACAGTATTGTGGTGGAGACTTTGTCTATTATCACTGGGTATGTTAGACGAGGTCGAAGTATTCATAGTACAGTTGAATCAGTGCGATCAAAAGCGGAGCTAGTGTGAGAGTGAGCCATTTTATCAGAGCCTCTCCGTAATCGCGGCGACAGTATTGTGGTGGAGACTTTGTCTATTATCACTGGGTATGTTAGACGAGGTCGAAGTATTCATAGTACAGTTAGGGGGCAACGTGAAGGCAGGGTGGGGAGTCGCAATGAATGTGCATACTCGGTGCACGCACAAGGCAGATCTGGCCGCGCTCGCGCTGTTGGTATCATCTCACTCATGATATGTGCCTTGCCGTCGCGAGTGATCTTTTGAACTAAACAGGTCTTGTCTACTTGTGTTTGTGTGTCATATGAATAATATATATGTGCCCCATACATGGAATCAGAGAGCTTACTGTATGTAGTAAATGGAAAATCTTTACAGCAAAAGGCCAACCACTACATGCATACGGTTTGTTCTACCATTTATTAGTAATTAATTACACAGTTTGTTAACTACTTCCTATATACCTGAGCATTCAGTATTGTGTGCAATATAGCATACAGAAGGTGATGGACATTTTGGGGGGAAATAAGTGCTGCATTTTATCATTTAAACATGTGACTTTTCATGAAACTTCTATAATCCAAGATTTCTGCCACCATATGACATCATAATATGCAAATTAGATGGAAAAATGTAATCCCTACATAAACTTTGGATCATTCCTTTATAATTCTCTAATTTACAGAAAGTCTCTATCTTTTTTCACTTTTAAGATATAGCCTTGTGAAATTAAGATGTCAAAATCGAACGTTTATGGAAAAAACCTCTGGCGCCTAAAGGGTTAAACATAACAATATTGCTGGCCATAAACTGAGAAAGTCCGCGTCCGGTGTGCGATACCTCGAGTTGTCCTAGACGCGACGCGGCGCATCTCGTCCGGTGTGCGACCCCCTTGCTGCTTGTGAAAACGTTTTTTTTTTTTTACATTTTGCACCCATGTAGTGCATGTTCTGAAATTAAAATAAACATTGCCCTGATACACACACAGCATTGTTAAGTTTTTTTTTTAGTCAGAGAAGCTACGTAGCTTTTTTTTTTTTTTTTTTTTTTCATTACCTCCAACCCCCGTTTAGAGTCGCCGGATCCACCGATTGGTTGTCTTGCAATGTGCCTGCTTAGATGCTGTCGAATCAAAACAACGTGGGACTACAGTGATTTGGATGTCGTGCAGGCAGCGCGAGTGCTCTCTGCATGCATACAGGTGGTGCACATTTTTTTCACAGATGCAGATAAACTGAGAGCGGCGCAGCTGTGAACATTTTTTCCCCCAGTTTTCATGGGAAGTAGCAAGTCTTCTCGAGTCAAAAGGCTCAAGTCCAAGTGAAGTCACGAGTCATTGATGTTAAAGTCCAAGTCGAGTTGCAAGCCTTTGTACATTTTGTCGAGTCGAGTCTGAAGTCATCAAATTTATGACTCGAGTCTGACTCGAGTCCAAGTCACATGACTCGAGTCCACACCTCTGCTGCCGAGGGACGAGCATTTGAAGACTAAGTGGCTACAGTTCATATGTACAACTATACCACACAAGTATAGGCCGAACCTTGTGCTGTGTTCGCGTCATTTTAATGACGATTGCTTTACAAACATAAATGCTTTCAAGTGTGGATTCGCGAGCCGGTTGATACTGAAGGAAGGTTCAGTACCAATTTTATTTGGATCAGCTTCCTCCTCCGAATCACAACCTGTAAGTATTATTAATAATTGTTGCTTTTATGTGTTTTGTAGCATGCTCAATAAGTATTTGTGTGTGTTGTGTAAGTTACGCTCAGCGCAGCTTCTAGGTCTCCAATGTCAATTTTTTTTTAAATGTGTGAAATATATGTCGTTGTTATTTGAGTTGTCATAAAGAATAGAGCAATACCTTGTTGTACTGCAGTGCTTTATCAATATGTTTATGCGTTGGGCTAACGCAAACAATAACTGACTGGGTCATCTGACCAATCACCGCAGATTAGCGTCACGCAAAGGAGGGATTTGGAAAAATAAGTCCTTGAACGAATCATTTGGGAGTCGGTGAGCAAATCCGGTAAAAATAAATGCATATTATAAGACAACAAAAGTGTTTTTTGTCATTGCATACATGTAAAACTGTTGTTGGGGACTCCCAAAACAATATTAGGAACATTTTGAATGCCATAATAGGTGCCCTTTAAATTGTAACGTAAAGTTCACACTAGAGGCTTAGTAACTACTAGCTAGTTTGTAATTAACTCTCTACTTTATTCCGTTGCACCATTTGTTCGTAAGGTAGAGCGTAGCTAGTAGGTCATAAACTCTCCGTAAAGTAATGCGTAGTCGCATAATATGACGTTTAACCTTGATGAACCAATAGCAGCCTTCAAATACGTGAGCAGAAGTTGTGTTGAAATGCTGTTAATTTCAGTTTATCCTTCATTCTAACTTCTTTTGCCTCACGTTACTAACGGTAAAAATAAGTTTCCATTTAATACGATACTTGATCATGAATAACATAAGTGTTTTAATATATAAATAACTTTCAGAAACTGTATTTGAAATGAAATTAATAAGGATCAATAAATAAATATTGATACAAAAACCAAGAAATTACGTTTATTGATTATGACTGATATTTGACTTGACATGCACAACACGGACCGATGCACAGCGGGGCTGTTTAGGACGGGTTTGTGTTAAAGAGCCGCTAACAAAGTAATCTTTTCACATAATGTTCTCTCTCTTAAAATGTAAGCGAGTGTAAATGCCAGCATTATCATATGTCTAAAGAATTTAAGTCTGTAAGGTAAAAGCAGAGCTTATTGATGCAGTTCAGTCTGTCTGATATTTTATTTCAACCGTTACTCCTGATCGGTGGCTGCCATAAATATTTAGTTGGAACGTAGAGTTACGTTTAAACTAAGTTTAATGATGCAACGTAAAAAATATTTAGTATTGCGTAAGTTGTAACTTAGTGCCCATTTACGTCAAAACTAGGTTAAGTTGTAACTTACGCATAGCTGGTGCAACCGGCCCCTGTTGATTGTCTAGCCCCTCCCATCTTGTTACCTGTTTATTGATTTGTTTGCCCCACCTGTCCTCCCTCGTTACCTGATTGATTCATTTGCCCCACCTGTCCTCTCTCGTTACCTCCTTTGTTTGGTCTCCCTATTTATTCTCCCTGTGTTTGCAATCCTGCGCTGTTCCGTTGTCGAATGTACCTTTTGTCAAGTCAAGTCAATTTATTTATAGAGCACAACATAAACACAACATTTGTTGATCCAAAGTGCTTTACAGAAGGTCAAAAAAGTTAATAGAGAAAGACTAAAAATAATAATAAACTAATAAAAGAACATTATTACATACACATACATAAACGCAGAGTAACATACACAGCATCACTCGAATGCAAGGGTATAAAAATGAGTCTTTAAGCTAGATTTAAAAGCGTTGAGCGATGGAGAGGCCCTGATATTAAAGGGTAAGCTATTCCAAAGTTTAGGTGCAGCAACCGCGAAAGCTCTGTCACCTTTGGATTTGCAACGTGGACGAGGGACTGATAAAAGAAGTTGGTTACAAGATCCTAATGACCTAAAGGTTGTGTATGGCTGGATAAGTTTACAGATATAATCCGGGGCTGATTTTTGTAGAGCCTTATATACAAAAAGAAGGACCTTAAAATCAACTCTGAATTTGATAGGGAGCCAGTGCAATGAAGCAAGAACAGGAGTGATATGCTCCCGTTTTTTGTTCTTGTCAGCAATCTGGCTGCCGCGTTTTGGACCATCTGAAGGCGAGATAGAGTGCTTTGAGGAAGGACCACATGCAGCGAATTACAGTAGTCTAGTCTAGAAGAGATTAGTGCGTGAATGACAGTTTCAAGATCTTTTTGAGAAAGAAAATGTTTTACCTTCGCAACAGATCTGAGGTGGAAGAAACTACTCTTCACAACCATGTTCACCTGTTTGTCAAATTGTAGTGAAGGATCGAAAAGAACCCCTAGATTTTTTACAAAGGGTTGTAGGCTATCACTAAGGGAGCCTAACTTACTTGTGAGAGTAATCTTGAGTGCAGCAGGGCCTAGCAGAAGCACCTCAGGTTTATCGGTGTTTAGTTGCAGGAAATTATTAGCCATCCAAATTTTCACTTCATCAAGACATGAGGAAAGGAGTTGTACAGAGAGATCAGTTTCAAGTTTAATTGGAAGGTAAAGTTGTAGGTCATCGGCATAGCAGTGATAGTTTATGCTATATTTCTGGAGAATGGAGCCCAGGGGCAGCATATAAAGTGAAAACAGCAAAGGGCCAAGAATAGAACCCTGGGGAACACCATAAAGGACGGGTGCAGTGGATGAGGTAAACGACCCGATATTTACTGAAAATGTCCTACCCTTTACATGTTTTAGATTTATGTTTGTGTCCTGCCTAGAGGCTGTTGCCAAGTCCAGTCCAGTCAAGTCAAATCAAATCAAGTCTTTTGTTTTACAAGTCAAGTCTGTCTTGTTTTCCCCCTCGGGGTAGTATTTGTTTTATTTTTTATTTTTTAAACCCATTTTTCCTGCAATTGAGTCCTCGCTTCATCTCCTCAACCCCACACCTGACACGTTATGCTATATTATCACCAAATATTGGATTCAATGTTTTTGTCAACTTGTTTTCTTTTAATTAGGACAGGTTTTGTATTTCTTTTTGAAACTGACTGATTGTAGGCCTCATTGATCTGAGCTTATATTGGTAAAAAATTACCATCCATTGAAAATAAGAGAAATATTTAGTGTTCAGGAGCATGTTCATCATGTTCATACATATGTATACAGTATGTGTGCTTGCAAACATAAAAGCCTCGGATCATAGTAGATGTAAGAATTACACTATCGCATTAAACTTAAATTTTCAATGTACTATTGAAGTTGATTTCAGGACCTCGTAATGTTTTTTGTTTTTTCTACAATTGTTATTGTACATATCTGATATAGCATTAGCACATCCCCTCCCCACTAGGGCTGTCACTTTTGTGAAAAAATCCTGTTCGATTTTTGAGACGTAAGTGTTCATTGAATCGATTGTAAAATCGATTTTCCCTGTCTAAAGACGTTTCCATTTTCATCACCAAATATAGGCGAATCCACGGAAACTAACAGGCATTAGGACGAGCGTAAAGAGGGCGCTTGAGACGCACAAGTCAGCAATATTTCTGATGATTTATTGGCGTGAAGTTTCAGCACAATGACAAACAGGAGCGCAACATTCAGGGATTGAAATTAACACCCTCCAACTCGCCAAATGCGGGTAAAAATTAACTTTGGCGGAAAACGCTGTCAAATCACGAGGCAATCTGGCGTGTTTCTATGTTTACTCACTTTCTTTGCTGTGGAAGTTCGTGTAAACCAAATCTGCGCGGATTTAGCGCAAATACGCAACTCGTGAGCAGCGCAGAATCTGCGCATTTCTGGCTTACTTGAACACACAGATCACTAGCAACAAATAACGGCGCGCTTGTTCACTTGCATTGAAGTAGCCTAATAGCGAACATTAAAAAGCATTTGGTTAACAGAAAAGACATTGTTATTTTCCAACATCCTACATGTTCTGTGCACTGTATTGATCTGTCCACCTAAAACACATTTTTGGTAAAAGAAAAAAAAAGGCCGTTAAAATCGATTCCCTATTTTCGTTTTCGATACTTGTGTTGGTTGGTCCGATCGATTGTGCAATCGATTTTCGAAAGTAAAGTGACAGCCCTACTCCCCACACACACTCTCTCCTGTCCCACCTACTTTGTAAAACAAAGTTACGCCACTGACACACACAAACACACACATTCATGTACACAAACAAATTATTTAGATTTTTTTTTCATAGAGATGAACTTTATCCTCAGATCAATGAGGCCTACGATCAATCACTAAAAATAAATAGAAAAACCTCTCCTAATTGAAAGAAAACAAGTTGACAAAAATATTGAATCCAAAATTTGGTGATAATATAGCATAACGAGAGATTTATAAGTTACTGTTTTGTAGGCTGGTCATTTTTTGACCAAGAACACCAGAAAGTGTAACTTTGTGCCATTTTGTGCAAAATAAAAGCATTTCAAAACAGACTTCCTGGTTAAACATTAAAGCACACTAGAGTTGTTTTTCCATATTTTGTTGAATATTGACAACATTATCCACAAATAATGCTTTTTTCACTCAAAAACTGAGGTGCATAAGCTCAGATCAATGAGGACTATGATCAATCATTTCCAAAAATAAATACAGAACCTGTCCTATTTGAATGAAAACAAATTGACAAAAAGATTGAATCCAATATTTGGTGATAATACAGTATAACAAGCGATTTACCAGCAATTTTTAAAAGCCTGGTCATGTTTGACCACGAACACCAAAGGTTTTACAGGGTTTACAACACCGTGTAAGGGTTAAAGGGTTAGTTCACCCAAAAATGAAAATTCTGTCAGTAATTACACACCCTCATGTTGTTCCAACCCTTTGATGAACTTTCGTTCATCTTCGGAACACAAATTAAATTAAAGCTGCAAGCAGCATTTAGCGGTGTTCAAGCAGTTAAGGCAGTTAAGGCAGTTAAGCGTATAAGCATCAAAAGACATTACGTTTTATGTAGCAAGCATTTAAACATTTCCATTATAGATGGAATAGACTATCTTTAGCATGATTTACCATGATATACAGTATTTTAGTGTGATTTTTCAGGCCTTTAATCACAAAAGCATCAAAAGACATTAAGTTTTATTTAGCATACATTTAACCACAGACATAATAGATGGAAAACACCATTTACAGCCAATACAAGCAATTTACCATAGGAAATGCATGGTTTTAAAGCTTTTCAACAGTTATAGCGCCACCTATTGTCCGATCTCCATAAAACTTTGCATGCTTGTTCATGATGTTATGTCACATATGCTCACCAATTTTTGTGAAGTTCTGAGTTTTTATTTATGATTTATAGGCTTCTGAGTGTGTTTTGACACGCCCCTTTTTATAAATTACCCTGTTATAGCAAACCAAAGGGCAAAGTTCAACTTTTTTCGATAATTATTGATCTAGAGAGTCCAGAGAATTGTCCTAGACTGGTCTGGTTCCGATCGGGCGAAAAACCAGGGACTAGTTCGCAAAAGTAGGTTTTTAACATATTCGTGAATATTTAATGAACGGTTTGATTGACAGCAATGGTTATAGAGGCAAAGTTGTTCAGCATGAGGAGATCTATCAAATGATATGCATTTTGTGGGGATATGTGCAACACCACGTGATTACAGAGCCGTAAAACTCGGTAGCGCCAACTAGTGGCCGATTTCTTTCAAAACTCTTACAGACCTCTTGGGCCATGAGTCGAACATGCCCATCGAGTTTCGTTCCGATCGGCCTCCGTTAACCTCGTCTCATAGGTGCTCAAACTTCATTGGCCAATGGCGGCCATGTTTTTTGAGATACACCAATATCCTTTTACACATACATGGGGCCTTGGACCAAGACACTGCATACCAATTTTCAAGTAAATCGGACTAACGGTCACGTGGCCACACCCCTTTTTATGTTTTTTTAATGTTATAGCGCCACCTAGTGTTAAATCGACGCGGTTTTTTTACTGTGACCCCAGACTGTCCTTATACACATGTGTGCCAAGTTTGGTGAAGATATCTCATTCACTTCTGGAGTTATAGCCATTTTAGTGAAATAGGCTCCTCCCACAACTTTCATTTTGCGCCCCCTAGCGACAGGTTATCGAAATTTCAACTTTTTTTCGATAATTATTGATATTCAGACTCCAGAGAACATTTCTGCACTGGTTTGGTTCCGATTGTTCAAAAAACCAGGGACTAGTTCGCAAAAGTAGGTTTTTGACAAATTTCAAAATGGCGGAAAAATTTGCATACCGGAAATGAAATCGGAGATATACGTTTTTTAAGTCAAGAGTCCAGCTTTCCAATGATATAAGACACTTGAGGCTACGCCTTACGGTTTAGGAGTTATGAGCAGTTACGCGCAATTGATTGCTATAGCGCCACCTATGGGCCAATTGGGGTCATACTTTGATAACCTCTCCTCGATTTTTGTACTACCATTTGACAAAGTTTCAGAGCTCCAGCCCTTACGGTTTGGGCTGCACGATGCGTTTTAGGGGAAAATAATAATAATAATAATAATAATTAAAGCTGCAAGCAGCATTTATCGGGGTTCAAGCAGTTAAGGCCTTTTAAGGCCGTTAAGCACAAAAGCATCAAAAGACATTAAGTTTTATGTAGCAAGCATGATTTACCATGATATACTACATTTCAGTGTGATTTTTCATGATTTACCATGTTCCAGTATGATTTACCATGTTCCAGTATGATTTTCCATAGTTTACCTCGATATACCATGTTATAGGATGATTTACCATGATATAGCACATTCTAGAATAATTTACCAGGATTCTAGCATGATTTACCTTTTTTACTATGATTTACCATGTTTCTAGCCAATGCTGAAAGCTGATAAAAAGATTAGAAATGTGTAATGCTGCTGCTCCATCTAGTGGACAACAGTGCTATTACAGCCTACTTATACAATATGCCATGTTTTTCATATCATTTAATCTACACACACTCATTCTGTTGTAGATAGAGACATTTGGAACTTCAGGATCCAATGTGACTCAATTGTCACTTCAATAGATGATTTTTGACTAAATGTTTTTGTAATTATTAAAATAGTGAATTTATAAAGTCTAAATATTAATTATAGTTGAGTAGTGTGACAAAATGACTTTTTTTAAACAGCAGGGGGCAGTAAAATACCACTTATTGGCTTAATAGGCCATTATGTTCATATAATGTTCACCTTTTTAACTGTTTTACAGGCATATTTTGTCCAATCTGTCCGAAAATTTTCAAGATTATTTAGATTCATGGCCCACATGTTCAGACTTGTTTTTAATAACATCTGAGCATTCATTGAAGAGATATAGGCTTTCGGGGACGCTCAATCAAGGCTACACATTGAAGTGACCCAACTATAGCCATCAAAATGCAGAAGTTCAACCTTTTCTGATAATTATTGCTCTAGAGAGTCCAGAGAATTGTACTGCACTAGTTTTGAACGTTATTATATGAAATTTATATGATCTTAGATGGAACAAACCATTTACAGTCAATACTGCCAATTTACCATAGGGAATACATGGTTTTTAAGATTTTTAACAGTTATAGCGCCAGCTATTGTCCGATCTCCATGAAACTTTGCATGCTTGTTAATGATGTTATGTCACATATGCTCACCAATTTTTGTAAAGTTCTGAGTTTTTATTTATGATTTATAGGCTTTTAAGTGTATTTTGCCACGCCCATTTTCTAAATGACCCTGTTATAGTGAACCAAAGGGCAAAGTTCAACTTTTTTTTGATAATTATTAATCCAGAGAGTCCAGAGAATTGTCCTAGATTAGTCTGGTTCCGATCGGGCGAAAAACCTAGGACTAGTTCGCAAAAGTAGGTTTTTAACATTTTCGTGAATATTTAATGAACGGTTTGATTGACAGCAATGGTTCTAGAGGCAAAGTTGTTTAGCATGAGGAGATCTATCAATTGATATGCATATTTTGGGGATGTGTGCAACACCACGTGATTACAGAGCCGTAGAACTCGTTAGCGCCAACTAGTGGCCGATTTCTTTCAAAACTTTTACAGACCTCTTGGGCCATGAGTCGAACATGCCCATCGAGTTTCGTTCCGATCAGCCTTCGTTAACCTCATCTCATAGGTGCTCAAACTTCATTGGCCAATGGCGGCCATGTTTTTTGAGATACGCCAATATCCTTTTACACATACATGGGGCCTTGTTCCAAGACACTGCATACCAAATTTCAAGTCAATTGGACTAACGGTCAGGTGGCCACACCCCCTTTTATGTTTTTTTAATGTTATAGCGCCACCTTGAGTTCGATTGTCGCTATTTTTTTATCGTGACCTCAAATTGAGCTCATACATATGTGTACCGAGTTTGGTAAAAATATCTCATTTCGTTCACGAGTTATAGCCATTTTAGTAAAATAGGCTCCGCCTCCTGCAAACTTTTTGACGCCCCTTAGTGACAGTGAATCGAAATTTCAACTTTTTTTCGATAATTATTGATATTCAGACTCCAGAGAACATTTCTGCACTGGTTTGGTTCCGATTGTGCAAAAAACCAGGGACTAGTTCGCAAAAGTAGATTTTTAACAAATTTCAAAATGGCGGAAAAATTTGCATACCGGAAATGAAATCCTTGAGGCCTTTTTTGTTCGGCTTGAGCCAAGGATTCCAATGATATAAGACACTTGATGCTGGGACAAAGGGTTATTGAGATTTAAGGAAAACAGTGCCATTTTTTTGTTTTTTGCGCTATAGCGCCACCTATTGGCCAATCGGGCTCATACTTTGATAACCTCTCCTCGATTTTTGTACTACCATCTGACAAAGTTTCAGAGCTCCAGCACTTACGGTTTGGGCTGCACGATGCGTTTTAGGGGAGAATAATAATAATAATAATAAAAATCCTTACAATTACAATAGGGTTTCAGCACTTCGTGCTTGAACCCCTAATTAAAGCTGCAAGCAGCATTTAGCGGTGTTCAAGCAGTTAAGGCCTTTAAGGCCGTTAAGCACAAAAGCATCAAAAGACATTAAGTTTTATTTAGCATACATTTAAACACTGATGTAATAGATGGAAAAGACCATTTACAGCCAATACAGGCAATTTACCATAGGAAATACATGGTTTTAAAGCTTTTCAACAGTTATAGCGCCACCTATTGTCCGATCTCCATAAAACTTTGCATGCTTGTTCATGATGTTATGTCACATATGCGTACCAATTTTTGTGAAGTTCTGAGTTTTTATTTATGATTTATAGGCTTTTGAGTGTGTTTTGACATGTCCATTTTCTAAATGACCCTGTTACAGTGAACCAAAGCGCAAAGTTCAAATTTTTTTGATAATTATTGATCTAGAGAGTCCAGAGAATTGTCCTAGACTGGTCTGGTTCCGATCGGGCGAAAAACCAGGGACTAGTTTGCAAAAGTAGGTTTTTAACATATTCGTGAATATTTAATGAACGGTTTGATTGACAGCAATGGTTCTAGAGGCAAAGTTGTTCAGCATGAGGAGATCTATCAAATGATATGCATTTTGTGGGAATATGTGCACAACCACGTGATTACAGAGCCGTAGAACTCGTTAGCGCCAACTAGTGGCCGATTTTTTTCAAAACTCTTACAGACCACTTGGGCCATGAGTCGAACATGCCCATCGAGTTTCGTTCCGATCGGCTTTCGTTAACCTCGTCTCATAGGTGCTCAAACTTCATTGGCCGATGGCGGCCATGTTTTTTGAGATACGCCAATGTCCTCATATACATACATGGGGCCTTGGACCAAGACACTGCATACCAATTTTCAAGTCAATCGGACAAACCACTAGGTGACCATATGTTTTTTTCATGTTATAGCGCCACCTAGAGCTCAATCGATGCGATTTTTTTACTGTGACCTCAGACTGTCCTTATACACATGTGTGCCAAGTTTGGTCAACTTATCTCATTTACTTCTGGAGTTATAGCCGATTTAGTAAAATAGGCTCCTCCCACAACGTTCATTTTGCGCCCCCTAGCAACCCTGAATCGAAAATTCAACTTTTTTTCAATAATTATTGATATTCAGACTCCAGAGAACATTTCTGCACTGGTTTGGTTCCGATCGGGCAAAAAACCAGGGACTAGTTCGCAAAAGTCGTTTTTTGACAAAATTCAAAATGGCGGAAAATCTATCATGGCGGAAATGAAATCGGAGATATACGTTTTGTTCTCCAGGTCTTCAGCTTTCCAATGATATAAGACACTTGAGTCTACGACATACGGTTTAGGAGTTATGAGCAGTTTCGCGCAATTGGTTGCTATAGCGCCACCTATGGGCCAATCGGGCTCATAATTTGATAGCCTCTCCTCGATTTTTGTACTACCATCTGACAAAGTTTCAAGTCTCTAGCACTTACGGTTTGGTCTGCACGATGCGTTTTACGGCAGAAGAATAATAATAATAATAATAATAATTAAAGCTGCAAGCAGCATTTAGCGGTGTTCAAGCAGTTAAGGCAGTTAAGGCAGTTAAGCGTATAAGCATCAAAAGACATTACGTTTTATGTAGCAAGCATTTAAACATTTCCATTATAGATGGAATAGACTATCTTTAGCATGATTTACCATGATATACAGTATTTTAGTGTGATTTTTCAGGCCTTTAATCACAAAAGCATCAAAAGACATTAAGTTTTATTTAGCATACATTTAACCACAGACATAATAGATGGAAAACACCATTTACAGCCAATACAAGCAATTTACCATAGGAAATGCATGGTTTTAAAGCTTTTCAACAGTTATAGCGCCACCTATTGTCCGATCTCCATAAAACTTTGCATGCTTGTTCATGATGTTATGTCACATATGCTCACCAATTTTTGTGAAGTTCTGAGTTTTTATTTATGATTTATAGGCTTCTGAGTGTGTTTTGACACGCCCCTTTTTATAAATTACCCTGTTATAGCAAACCAAAGGGCAAAGTTCAACTTTTTTCGATAATTATTGATCTAGAGAGTCCAGAGAATTGTCCTAGACTGGTCTGGTTCCGATCGGGCGAAAAACCAGGGACTAGTTCGCAAAAGTAGGTTTTTAACATATTCGTGAATATTTAATGAACGGTTTGATTGACAGCAATGGTTATAGAGGCAAAGTTGTTCAGCATGAGGAGATCTATCAAATGATATGCATTTTGTGGGAATATGTGCACCACCACGTGATTACAGAGCCGTAGAACTCGTTAGCGCCAACTAGTGTTCGATTTTTTTCAAAACTCTTACAGACCACTTGGGCTATGAGTCGAACATGCCCATCGAGTTTCGTTCCGATCGGCTTTCGTTAACCTCGTCTCATAGGTGCTCAAACTTCATTGGCCGATGGCGGCCATGTTTTTTGAGATACACCAATATCCTTTTACACATATATGGGGCCTTGGACCAAGACACTGCATACCAATTTTCAAGTCAATCGGACAAACCACTAGGTGGCCATATGTTTTTTTCATGTTATAGCGCCACCTAGAGCTCAATCGATGCGATTTTTTTACTGTGACCTCAGACTGTCCTTATACACATGTGTGCCAAGTTTGGTCAACTTATCTCATTTACTTCTGGAGTTATAGCCGTTTTAGTAAAATAGGCTCCTCCCACAACGTTCATTTTGCGCCCCCTAGCAACCCTGAATCGAAAATTCAACTTTTTTTTGATAATTATTGATATTCAGACTCCAGAGAACATTTCTGCACTGGTTTGGTTCCGATCGGGCAAAAAACCAGGGACTAGTTTGCAAAAGTCGTTTTTTGACAAAATTCAAAATGGCGGAAAATCTATCATGGCGGAAATGAAATCGGAGATATACGTTTTGTTCTCCAGGTCTTCAGCTTTCCAATGATATAAGACACTTGAGTCTACGACATACGGTTTAGGAGTTATGAGCAGTTTCGCGCAATTGGTTGCTATAGCGCCACCTATGGGCCAATCGGGCTCATAATTTGATAACCTCCCCTCGATTTTTGTACTACCATCTGACAAAGTTTCAAGTCTCTAGCACTTACGGTTTGGTCTGCACGATGCGTTTTACGGCAGAAGAATAATAATAATAATAATAATAATAAAAATCAGTACAATTACAATAGGTTTTCAGCACTTCGTGCTTGAACACCTAATAATAATAATAAAAATCAGTACAATTACAATAGGTTTTCAGCACTTCGTGCTTGAACACCTAATAAAAATCAGTACAATTACAATAGGTTTTCAGCACTTCGTGCTTGAACACCTAAATATTTTTGATAAAATCTGAGAGCTGGCTCACTCCTTCATAGACTGCTAGGTAATTGATATCTGCCATCCCAGAAAAGTTAGTAAAGACATCGTTAAAATAGTCCAAGTGACTACAGTGGCTCAACCTTAAGTTTATCAAGCAGCGAGAATACTTTTTGTGCGCAAAAAACAAACAAAAATAACGACTTTATTTAACTGCCGGTTTTCATTTTCTTCTGTGTGGGCCTCTGAGTGAGTTCACGTAGTGTAACAGCTAGTGTTGTCACGGTACCAAAATTTCAGTATTCGGTACCAATACCAGTGAAAATCCACGGTTCTCGGTACCAATTTCGGTACCAAAGCTTAATTTAGATTAAATTTACATAAAGTGTATATCACGGTTACAAATATGGAAACTGTAGTATTAAAAACAATTTACAGTAAGATTCCATTTGTTAGATAACATTAGATAAAATGACCTAACAATAAGCAATAGTTCCTTTCCAAGGGAACTCGAGCTGCGTCGAGACGTAGTGGGAACGCCCCTGCGTGATTGCGTCGTGAAGCACGTGTATAATCAGTCCAATGGAGAGACGAGACGTCATAGGCGGCTGACGTCATCGACCAGGAAACTTAAAAGCACACCTGAAAACAGACGCGCTAGCTTCTGTGCCTTCAGCAAGCGCTCTGTGTGAATTTGTCTCTGTCTATTTATTGTTGTTTGTCCACAAGCATATATATATATATATATATATATATATATATATATATATATATATATATATATATGTATATATATATATATATATATATATGTATATTAGACAGGAGTATGGAGAGCAAACAGCTTTGGATCGTTTGTTCGTCCCTGCCCTCGCTTCATTACGTTTGTTTGGGAGTGGAGCATGCACGGTCAGCTCTAGTAAATTGGGGCTGACAGTGTTCATTAATAAATTCCCCATGTGTAACATATGCACTATCGAGAGTTTTAGCTCTGATCTAGTTGGCTTTCTTCTCGAGGTAAGAAAGTCAATAAGATTTGGCTCAGATCTCGCGTTTGCCGAGGCAGTGCGTAGATTACGTCTGCAATAAAGATTCTGTGACTCGATCTCGGATCTCGCGTGTGCCGAGGCAGCGCGTAGATTACGGGGTTGCATAAGAGTCGTGGCTCGGATCTCGCGTTTGCCGAGGCAGCACATAGATTACGGGTTTGCAATAATAATAATCTATTGGCTCAGATCTCGCGTTTGCCCAGGCAGCGTGTAGATTATGGGTCTGCACCTCTACAATAACAATCTGTGGCTCAGATCGCGCGCTTGCCGAGTAGACGGGAAATTTCCATTTCTCTCGTTCTCTTATGATTGTGTGAAAACTAATTTGTTTTCTTTATTGTTTGAGATTATAATATGAGGTCTATATTAATACACTATATTCAGCCTTTCAACTAGACCGTTTCTACTTGTCTGGTTGTTATTTGGCTTCATTTAATTTTTGAGAAAATTAAATATGTACTCATCTAATCTTTGAATTAAATGTCTGTACTCTGTATTAATATACTATTCAGCTTTTTCATCCAGACTGTGTTTATTTGTCCGGTTGATATTTGGCTGCATTTAATTTTTGAAAAAAATTAAACATGTACTCATCTTATCCTTGGAGTTAGATGTCTGAATTAATATACTATTCAGCTTTTTCATTCAGACCGTGTTTACTTGTCTGGTTGATATTTGGCTGTATTTAATTGAGAAAATTAAATATGTACTCATCTGATCTTTGAGGAGTCATTTAATTCTGTGGAAATAAATGGTTAGTTCCCAGGGGGAAATGGATAACACCTCATTATATGGTGCCCATCTCCCTTTGGTGCCCTCCAGCGAGTTCTAGTCTCAGTGTCTGACTCCAGAGGGGTCAGTTTGGTTATTTCCTGCCGGTCATCCGTTTCAGGACGCCGAATTGGCTTCTCAAGCTATACTAGAGACCAGTCTCGAGAGGCTGGTTCCTTTAGTAGTCTTAGCCATAGTCGTCTTGGGATAAGACATATCTGAGGACAGTCGTTATCTCGAAGAAGGCTTCGACTAAGAAGTCCTGACGCTGAGGCTATAAGGCTTCTGAGGGTGACCCCCTCCGGGTTGAGACTGCTTCGAGAATTCGTGTCTCCTCGGCACCCTCTGGGAGGTTACTCTTTGAGGAGGGTCGCAGCACCGAGGTGTCAGCGTCCCCAAACGATCCTCGGCCGAGGTGCCTGCATTTCCCAACGATCATCCGAGGAGGGTCGTAGAACAGTTAGTTTGGTTTTCCCTGCCGGTTCGCCGTTACAGGGCACCGAAGTGGCAGTTCGACCAATACCAGAGGCCAGTCTTGAGAGACTGGTCCCCTTAGTAGATTTTCTGCCAGCGTGGGAGCTACTGCCAAGTATATCTCATTGGGGCCTGCTCACTATATAAAAGCGTTACAGAATTCAGTTTGGTTCTCATCCACCCATATTTCTAGGGGTCCTCCCTACGGTGGTGGACCCCGAGCAGGCTCTGGTTATGTTATCATTCCTGGGAAGCGACTCTCTGAGGAGGGTCGGGGCACTGCCAGTTCGCCGCTTCAGGGCACCGAGGTGTCAGCGTTCCCGAACGATCCTGCGAGGAGGGTCATAGAACAGTCAGTTCGATTGTTCCCTGCCAGTTCGACCAATACCAGAGGCTAGTCTCGAGAGACTGGTCCCCTTAGTAGATTTTTTCTGGCAGCGTGTAAGCTACTGTCAAATATATCTCGTTGGGTCCTGCTCACTATAGAAATGGTTTCAGAATTCGGTTTGGTTCTTCTGCCCAGATTACTAGGGGTCCTCCCTATGTGGTGGACCCCGAGCAGGCTCTGGTTATGGAGCAAGAAGTACAGATTCTTCTGCGAAAGGAGGCTATAGAAAGGGTTCCTTCTCCCAGTAGGGAATCAGGGGTTTACAGCCGTTACTTCATTGTTCCAAAGAAGGATGGAGGCTTACATTCAAACAGATTGTGTCATGGATTCAGTCCGAGGACTGGTTTGTCACGATAGATTGAAGGACGCGTCCTTCCACGTAGCCATCCGTCCTCATCACAGGAAGTCCCTGAGGTTCGCTTTCGGGGGCGAAGTGTGCCAATATCGGGTTCTTCCCTTCAGCCTAGGTAAAACTAGGCCAGTCACTGTCTGTTGGGTCTCATGGCAGCTGCGTCCAACGTAATAACTTTTGGCCTCCTGTACATAAGACCCCTGTAGTGGTGGGGCAGAACCAAGGGATTTTCTCAGAGGGGAAATCTTTTTCGCATGATCAAGGTCACGCGGCGATGCCTACGTGCCTTAGTCATGTGGAAGAAACCTTGGTTCCTCTGTTCCTTGGTTCCACTGCCCAAAGCCCAGTGCTGGGGGCTTCTTGTTGACGCATACGCTATTGACGGATACTTCCCTCACAGGTTGGGGGGGGCGATCATGAGTGGTCGCTCGGCGAAAGGTCTTTGGCAGGACCATCTACTTTCTTGGCACATAAATCGGCTAGAAATGATGGCGGTGTTTCGAGCTCTCAAGCACATCCTGCCAGACCTGAGAGGTCACCATGTGCTTGTCCGCACATGTTCGCCGGGACGGGGTTCGTCTTCTAAATTAATAGCCCTGTTTTGGCAGGCCCGAGTATGGCTCTTGGATCTAGAGTCTCTCCTCGACGGCTCTCTTCTGGAGATTCCGCTCGGGGGGG
This sequence comes from Tiaroga cobitis, assembly GCA_030578255.1. NCBI lineage: Eukaryota > Metazoa > Chordata > Actinopteri > Cypriniformes > Leuciscidae > Tiaroga > Tiaroga cobitis. The sequence goes on along the minus strand of CM060595.1, from coordinate 35,065,795 downwards.
ACATTTTCTCTCAGGAGACCGGGTTGATCCTCAGCCCCGCCCAGAATTGTGGAGACTTTGGGCTTAAACTCTGAGGGGGCCAAGCTCATAAGTTCAGGTCTCTCAACTAAGGCTGTTAAGACCATCGTCCACTCCAGAGCTCCTTCCACGAGGAAACTCTACACCTTGAAGTGGATATTGTTCACTTCCTGGTGCGGAGAGCACCAGCTGGACCCAGTTATCATTCAGAAACACTGTCAATGACATCATATTGTATTTGGGCACCAGAACAAAGCAAATACACAGGCCACAATACATAAACTAAGCAGAGACCGACGTTCAAGTAGATAAATAGATAAATAAATAGATAATAATACTAAGTAAATAATAAATACAGAGGTTTACGATGCCTGGCACATATCTAGTTGCCGCTGTCAACAGTATTTAAAAACCTGGGTGGGTGGGTGGGTGTGGGGTTGGGAGCTCAGGCCTGTCAACTGAACTCCAATGATCTTGGAGCAGATTTTAACAATACTGCTGAGGCTATTCTTGTCCCTCACAGACAATCCATAAAACCAGCAGATAAAAGATAATGTTAAAAGGCTTTCAATAAATGAATAGTAAAAGTTACATAAGATCCTTTGAGATACATTGAAAGAATTTAGCTTCCGCATCAAGTGGATTCTTTGTTGTCCCTGCTTAGTGATTGACTCTGTGTTCTTGTCAAACTTGAGGTTAGAGTCAAACATGGTTCCTAAGTACTTGTACGTCTCTACAATTTCAACATTTGCGCCATGAATGATGCTGGCTTCTGTGTTAAAACGGTTCATTCTAAAATCAATGATTAACTCCTTAGTTTTTTAGATTAACTCCTTGTTAGATAACGCATTAAGTAATGTTAATGAATGGTATCTTATTGTGGTGTTACCAAACTATACAGGAGATAAAACGTGTTTTATTTGACTTGACTGTACTTTTATTTAATCCAAAACTGCGTTCATTTTTAATTTTAAAAGGGCTTTTTAACCCTCTGGGGACCAGAAACGCGCCGGCGCGTTTTGCTCATTTTTTTCACATAGCAGAAAAATAGACTTAAAGTACTACCATCATTTCTGTTCATATAGAGTTAAGAAATATGAGAAAATAATCTGTTAATTGTCTACTTTTTTATGTGCCCACATACAATCGAAATAAAATATTGTGCTTTTGTAAAATAAAGAATATAAACAGGGTGTGCGTTCTGCCTCTCAGTCACCGTGAACTTTTTTCCTGGAGCACGTCTCTAATCTTCAACAAAACTCAGCAAATACTATTCACCCAGACATGAGCAATATATCTTTTAAATCATTTGAGTTTGTACTTTTAAATGATCCGATTCAAAACTAAAATAAATATTCTCCGTTTATGTAATCTATATAAAAAGAGAGACGTGTCAGCCATTCTAATTATCTTTCTCTCAGCTCATTATCTCCGGTAATGTGACACGCCCACGGAGAGCACGTGCTATTCAAACGCAAATACGTGAAGCACCACATTGAGACGCGTTAACGCCCATAAACTCTGAAAACACACTATATTTTTTAGTCAGATTAATCTACTGTCATCTTGAGCGGCTATGAGGAACAATCCTGGGACATTTACCTACCTCAGAACAAGTGCTGGTTTATTTTCACCACGAGGAGGAGCAACAGATTCAGCTGAGAAGTGTGTAAGTGTTTTATGCTTATGCTTTGTTCTAATCGCGATATAGAATAACAATAGTGTCTGTAAACGGAAAAATAGCATACTGTTTAAATGGGAATCATGTTTCTGTGTGTGTGTGTGTGTGTGTGTGTGTGTGTGTGCGTGTGCGTGTGTGTGTGTGAATGAATGAATGAATGAATGAATGAATGAATGAACGCACAGATACGCACTGTTATAGACGAAATAAAAGACATTTTGTTGACTAGTTTTGGATAGAGTATAACGTTTTTACTCTAAAATAGACATCAAATAAGCTTTGTTAGGAGTTTCTGCTCATATGTTAAATATATAGTATGTTTTGTCAATAAACTAATCAACTAAGATGTTATAGTCTAGTGTTTGTTCCAATCCAAGCTAAATCAAAATAATGAATCCTCAACTTTGAAATATGTATGATCAAACTAAGACATTTATGGAAAAGACAATTTTCTTTTCAAGATTTTTCCAACTCTAACTTTGAACTGAAATAAAACCTTGTCTATATGGTGAAGGGTGTGTGATAGATGTGTCCAGACGTATGCACCCTGTATTTTAAAGAAGAACATTTAATTATTTGTGATAAATTTTTCATTCACAAAGAATTCAAGGACATTATTCATGTCCCTAAAGGTTGGAGTTTTCCTCATTTTTTTAATTAAGGCATTACGATTTTTTATTCCTCTTTTTAGTCAACTTTAGCATGGGTGTGTTCACTTATTCTAAGCAGTGTGTGTGTGTGTGTGTTGTAAATAAATCCAAACAATCTAAAAGCCATTCTTTTTTAAATCTCCTCATTCTTTCTGCAAGGCTCTTCATAATGATATGGCCTGATAGCACTTAATAGGGCCCTTATGGGAGGGTCTTTGTCTTTCTCAGGTGTGAAATGGATACATACTAATGAGAGATCAAGCCTCCTCGCATAAAGCTTTCTCAAACAAAACACGTCATACACATTCTAAAAGACTTTATTGACTTATCTGAATGAGTAGTCAGGATGTTTCTCACATAGTTTTGGAGCAAATATTCTAGACTATGTGATACAATTTTCAAAAGTCTTGTGAAGAAATAATCAATATGTGTTTTGTGGCCTTATTTCAGAAACTTTTATTTTTATTTTTTTTCAATAACCACGCATAAATAATATTCTCTCAAAAATACAAACATGTACATGCATATTGCTAACATATTATGGTAGCCCCGTGTGTGCTATATAGAGTGAATTTACACCTTTGCCATTAACATGTTTATAAATAACTGAAAAAAGCACAAATGTCAGTGCATGTCAAAACATCCCAAGGGCCCCAAAAAACCTTTGGTCCCCAGAGGCTTAAACCTGCTAAGAGTTATCCAGCCAAGAATAGGCCTAGAACTGCTTTTCTGATGGACTGATATTAATTAGATAAATAGGGATGTACCGATACTGATAGCAGTAGCTACTCGCATGTCGGTCCAATACTGTGCTCATGTACTCGTACTCGTACTCGTAAAACCACCCCGATACAACCGCACCCGATACCACTTTAGGGGCCGTTCAGATATCGCGTTTTTTGCGTGTGCAATTTCGCTATTTCAAATGTAGGCGCGCGATGCAAGTGGGCTCATAACAGAAGCAGCATAATAGAAGAATATATCTAGTAGTAAAGCTAATGCAATGGCTAGAAATCAATTTATTCTTTGCTGATACTTCCTCGTCCTCATGGAGAGTGCAGTTTGCACAGCTTTCTCCTTCTTTCCACAAGCGCTTGCTCTACCGTGGTGTCTGTTGTTGCTATGCAACCATGAACAGAGGCACGCCGCATCGCTTCTATTATGAGCACGCTTGCCGTGCGCCTACATTTGAAATAACGAATTTGCACACGCAAAAAAGCGCTATGTGAACGGCCCCTTATAGCAACATTAGCCTAATCCAAAATATTTCCATATGTGGCTCTTTCCTCTTTTTTTGTCAACAAGTGGATTCAGAGCCACCGCATTAGCAACTCTGCCAGTCGCTTTTATGAAGAGGACGCAACTGTGCACCTTTCGGACAGCGCATCAAGAACCAAATTAACCCGGTACTTCGGTACCACCGGTACATAAGAAAGGCTGGTACCGTAACTGTTTAAACTTTGTAGTACCGACTTACCGAAGTACCGGTTCTTTTGACAATACTAGTAACAGCGCAGCGCTTCTGGGTTGTACGTCAGAACGTAGGCTCACTATTGGCCAGCATCACAGACATGACCAGCGTCGGCCAATAGTGAGCCTACGTTCTGACGTACAACCCAGAAGCGCTGTGCTGTTACACTACGTGAACTCACTCAGAGGCCCATATAGAAGAAAATTAATAGTTATAAAGTCGTTATTTTGGGGGGTTTTTGCACACAAAAAGTATTCTCATCGCTTGATAAACTTAAGTTTGGGCCAATGTAGTCACTTGGACTATTTTAACGATGTCTTTACTAACTTTTCTGGGATGGCAGATATCAATTACCTAGCAGTCTATGAAGGAGTGAGCCAGCTCTCAGATTTTATCAAAAATATTTTAATTTGTGTTCCGAAGATGAACGAAAGTCTTACGGGGTTGGAACAACATGAGGGTGAGTAATTACTGACAGAATTTTCATTTTTAGGTGAACTAACCCTTTAAATACACTACTATTCTACTGTAAGCATACACACATAAGATTTTGGTGCAATAAACTGCAAAAAGAATTTTCTAAATAAATAAGGTCTAATATAAAACAAGATAAATTTACTTGAGAATCAAAACAAGTCCTGTTTTCAGAAAATATATTGTGAATTTATCTTTTTTTTTTTTTACCCATTGGTAAATTATAGGGCTGCCCCCTCAATAGTTTTAATTAGTCGGTTGTTTGCAGAATAAAAACCCCACAGGAATTGGAGAAATCATCCAGTCCGTGACAGACAGAACTAGGGCTGAAACAACTAATCGATAAAATCGATAATAATCGATTATGAAAATCGTTGTCAACGAATGTCATTAACGATTAGTTGGTCTGCTTACGTCACAGGGAGCGTTTACTGGTGATTGGTTGAAACAGTCCAATCATGATGCTCTCTGTCTTACATGCCCTTCATTAGCCACACGCAAGGTCTCTCTCCCTCCGCCGCTCTGCCATGCGCTACACGGTTTGGAGCACAGTCTCTTCTGTCTCGCATACACGCTCTTTCTTGCGCGCTCTAGATTCCGGGAGTTTGAACTAATTTGCAGGCATCAGGGAGCCGTTATCAATATGCGGGTGACTCCCGGAACTTCCGGGAGACTTGGGATGTCTGCATTTTGTCTCGAGCATCAGGTTGCGCAATCAGTTCGCTCGCAACATAAGTGATAGATTTAAATAGCGCTACCGCAGAAATAGGTTAAATTAAAACGGTGTTTACAAAGTGAAGCACTAAATATAAAGGCAGTTCCAAAGTCCTTTTAGGCAAGTCATGCCACTCGGCCGCCATCTTGGCAACGCCTCCGGGCAGCTATTTCGGACTAACAAGACCAGGCTCCTATCTAAATGAATGGGCAGAGACTCAGAACTGCACTTTCACTGGTCACCGGGACATAAAAACTGCATGTATACAAACACTAATAAAATATGATCAAAATCGCTGAAAAAGTTTGATGACTTTGCCCCAAAATAAGGTTTAAAATGCCTTTTTCTCCACAGGTTATACTTTTACTGCGCATGCGCAAGGGTTCTCTCGCTCTCTGTCATGCGCGCGCTACTGCTCGCTCGCTCTAGATTCCGGGAGATTTGAACTAATTTGCGGTCATTAGAGTGCCGCTATCAATCTGCGGGAGACTCCCGGAACTTCCGGGAGACTTGGGATGTCTGATATTTACACAACTAACACATATCAAATCTGCCGCCTTTTCAAACAGTAACATATTTTCCGCTGTCGCAAACCTCAACTGTGCGCATGCGTCGGTGGAACCAGACGATAGGCTTAAATGTTTTCCGGCTTGACTGTTAAAAGCAGACGATTGGCTTTCCAGCGGGAGGGGCGGGGCATGTGCATACAACCGCCATCTTTGGCGTTACGGGTTTTCCCTATGTAGTTGTATTAAGGATTGAGGAAGTGGCATGTCTCTATATAAATAGTCTCTGGCAGTTCATAACAGCAGCAGTAAAAGATTGTTTTTTAGTCACTGTACTCAGTGGTTTTCAGCGAATGCTTGTGCACTAATGCATAATTTTTCCTGTCCTTTTAATCAAGCCTGTTAGCTTGCTGCGTAACACTACCTCCATCCTGTTTTCTTTTTATAGCATTTGTCTGCTATTAAGTTTTAATTGTTTTTCAAAGGCGATCTACTGCAGCTCTACGTTTACATGCTTGTTTTCAGTCTTTCTATATTTATTTTATCAATTTATCCTTATAATCCAATTAATTTAAAATAAAAATTAAATGAATTATATGTTTTAGATGTTTTCAGTTTATATCTTCACATCTGAACAACATGTCTGTGTAAATTAGTTTTAACAAAAATTGTGTTAAAACATTAAATGTTGGATATAATTTTTTTATTTTTATTAATCATGGTTGCCATCAGCAATTATCACTAAAAACAATGCAAATATTGATATTAGTAAAACTTAATGTGTGGCTTTTGCACTTTTTACAGTACACTTTTACACATAAATTCCCCGATTTAGGGTTTTATTTAGTTATAATAAACAAAATCACAACGTTCATCGACCTCAAACTTGGCTTATCATTTGAAACATACATAGTTGCCTAACGTAAGCCACTTTACATGACCTTTCGCTCTAACCTTAATGTTGACCTAGATGCCCGCTATTATTAGGCATTTTTTCAAGAATTCACAGGGATCTCAAGTCTCACGCATTGGCCGTGAGACACACGCAATTCAACTAGTTCACACGCTCACACGCCACACCGTGTATTTCTCACGCTGAAAAGGAATGCCAACCAAGTTGTCCTGCGAGCTTTATATATAACGTTGTATTCGAGGCGCAGGCACACAAAGTGAAGTTTCCTGCCGCCAGCACGTATCTCGGCCAGATTGCGTTCGTTACTAGCAAGGCATCATAGATGCGTGAAGCCGCGAATACGCGGAAGTTGACGGAACATTCTCTGCCTCCATACGTTCGTTACTAGGTAACCAACAACATCGCGCGAACACACGTCGTGATGGAGAAGGTAAATTGGAAGAAAGCTCGTCTAACATTTTTAGGCTAGAAGATTTAATATATAGCCCATCCTATACATTATTGATGCAGTCTCTACAACTCTACAACTACTTTGCAACCAGGCCAGAAGCTTTGGCTCAGTTTGGCTAGCTTACGTTATCTGAAACTAAAGGAAATGTTAGTGGGTATGGGAAGGAATGAAGATGCATTTCTTCATTTTATTTTAAATTATATATTATACTGTATTAATAGTCTTTCTAGTTACATTAAGGCTACATGTATTAAAGCAAAGTGTTCTGGGTAATATTTTATATCCTGTCAAAACATACATTAATCATTGCCATTGCATTTGTATTTTTCAAAGATGTCAGGGAAAAAGCAAAATTATATTTTATCATTCTGGGCACCAAAGGGTAAGCCCCCTAAAAAGGTTGCAAGGCATCAAAATGTGCAACAAACATTTACAACACAAAACACATTTCATAAGCTGGATTGTGTACTCTTGTGTACACACACACACACAAACACACACTCACACACACATACTCTAATATGTCCATTTGTTCACAATGTCCCACCTCACAATAATTCAAAATGCAAAAAAGATTTGTTTTTCCAAACTGTTTGGAGCAATTTGTTATATTTTTGTAATTTTTGTATATTTGTAATTTTGAAATATAACATTAAAGAGTATATTTGATGTGATGAATTGCTCTGTCATTTATCAGATTTACCAATTGTTATAATTTCAATTTGTGCTGGTTAATTATGAACAATGGGTAAAATTGGGGGGCGGGGATGGGCGGGGGCGGGGCTCCATTAGGGCTCCTCCCCTAACCGCATGTGATCTCACTCCAAGCTTTTGATAAAACTTGAGAACCCTGATTCATGAGGAGTGTGGAAGCTGAATTAGCACCAGGCTTACTACATGGGATGTTAAACTTTATGTGCATTTCTCTCTATAGGCGTATCCACTGTATTGTGGAGATGATGAGTCAGCATCATCAACTTCATCTTTGCAGCCAACACTGACTTTATCAATAAATTATTCAAATGTCCAGGCAGTCTACTTTCTGTTTTTCGGACACATTATAATTACTTTTACCAGTGCACTTAAACGCTTAATTTATAATTAAAGGTTCATTATTATGGTTTAGTATTTCTCTGTAATGAAGAACAATGTTATAAATGTTGCATACAATATTCTTTCTCAGCACTGGAACTAAAACCATTTTTCGATGCCGGAATTTTTATTTATTTATTTAGGAAATTACCTTCCATTGTGAAATGATTTTGACCCTAATATTAATTGACCATACTAAGGGTCATTCACAAAAACACAGAGGGTATAGTTTCTAAACAATAATGGGATATAATAATGGGATAACACTGCTAATCAGTGTGCACTGAACCCCTATTAGAAACACTATATTGTCATGCTGAGAGGATTGTTTTAAATAGACTCTGGATCTTTTTCTGAAGGTGATGTTTTGCCATGTGGTGTATAATAATAAGTTGAAGATAGCACTGCAAAGGTTGCAGTCACATTGTGTCATACACACTTACTTGATCTGTCCACTTCTGTGTTCTGCATCACTGTGTGTAGGATTGGCATGGGAACCGAGGCAGCATCACTGTCGTGGTGACTGTTGCTGACCGGTGATAAACAACCTGAGAATAGAGTTGAATGAAAAGGTAGTTAAATTTATGTTTTACGCTACACTCAGTGGATTAAAAAAATTATTGTGAGTATGTATATTCATACGTTTGCATGTTTTCCTGAGTGAAGACCGTGTCTGGTAGGTGACACACAAAATGGCAAACAGGACAGTTGTTAATACAGCTGTTGCTGCACAAGCGGTAACTATGGAAGAAGTATTTTGGATAGGAGGGGCTGAGGTTTGGACTTTTGCCACACCAATCCCTTCTCCTCCTAAAAACAGAATAATTAGTTAGAACGCAAACTACCAAGACCAACTTTCGTTCATAAATTCATTCATTATTTGTGCATTCTCTCTTTTGTGGAACAGCTCATAAAATATTTTGAAGGTTGTATGTTTCAGGTCTTTTACAAACGTCTGTAAATAGTAAAAGTTCATCTGACAGATAAATGTGATTTGTTTAGTTAGATTTGTGAAATGCATTGACATGGCCCATCTCTATAAAACACAAAAGATTTTTTGTTTTATATTGTGTAGGTCTCCGGCTAACCTGCTAACTCTTGTCATTACTGTCTCACCTGTTGGAGACCTCCAAAACAAAATTAGGAACCATTAAAATTGCATAATAGGGGCACTTTAACAACACAATTACGTTCTTGATTAATGATCACATGACATGTAGGTAAATAATATATATTTAAAATTTATTTTTGTTTTATTTAATTTTACATTTTTATGATTTAAATGATTAGCTTTTCATCAGCTCATGAACCCCCTATAATGTTTGCTAATGAGTAGTTGTTGATAGATCTTTTTGCTTTATTGATCATGGCTCATCAGATGAACAGAACAATTCACCCTCCTCCACTTCAGGTGAAGGTGGGGGAGAAAAATCCTCGACTTCAAATGACCGCTCTGTTGCAAAGCTACTTGCGTCACTCCAGTCACTCTCCATTTTAGAGTCTGACAGCAGCTGTCACTGCGGGTCTCAGGTGGATTGGGACAAATTATCGCACTGGTCCAAATCCCCGTAACGTAACATCTCCTCGGTCCTTTGTAACTGTACCAGATGATGGCACCGAAACTATGCAACTCAACAGGTACCATCTGTCAGCTGATGAACGAGAGAGACGTATGGCACAGCGTTTGTGCATGTATTGCGGTGAGGCTGGTCACCTCCCCATCACCTGCCCCTCACAAACCACGTACTACTGTTCCGAGATCGGTGAGTTTATCATCTGATACATTGATTTCTAATTCCTGCATATCTGTGTCTATTGAAATCACGGCCAATGGCCATCCAGTCTCCACTTGTGCTTTAGTGGATTCCGGAGCTGCCGGAAACTTCATCTCCAAGGACTTTGTTCAGTTACACAACATACCATTAATCCAGTGTATTTCCCCTCTCTCAGTCGAAGCCATTGACAGACGGCAGCTGGGTTCAGGAAAAGTGACCCACATCACTCAGGAGCTCCATCTGCGGACTGGAATCCTTCACGGCGAGGTGATTCAGCTTTATGTTCTCAACACCTCTCATGTCCCTGTCATTCTAGGTTTGCCGTGGCTCCGCAAGCACGATCCACACATCGGATGGAGGTCCAACCAAATTGTCCGCTGGAGTGAGACGCTAGTTGTCTCAACCACGTCTTCCCCTTGTCTATACGAGCTGTGACAGTACCCTCCGAGACTACCAGTTCAGCACCCGCCAAGAAGATCAGTTCAGAGCATCTACCCCACGAGTATCATGATCTATTGGAGGCCTTCAGTAAAGTAAAAGCTTCCAGACTCCCTCCTCATCGGGCCAGTGACTGCGCCATTGATCTGCTACCTGGCTCTGCGCCCCCTAAGGGCCGAATTTTCCCTCTTTCCCAGCCCGAGTCCGAATCTATGAAGAAATATATTGAAGAGGAACTAGCTAAGGGGTTCATTCGACCTTCCACCTCTCCGGCATCCACCAGATTCTTTTTTGTAAAGAAGAAAGACGGGGGTCTTCGGCCGTGCATCGATTATCGGTCCCTTAATGACATCACTATTAAATTCCGCTATCCACTCCCGTTGGTGCCAGCCGCTTTAGAGTTGCTACGTACAGCAAGATTTAACACCAAACTTGACCTGCACTGTGCGTACAATCACATCCGCAGCAGAGAGGGGAAGACACGAGTGGAAGACAGCTTTTTCCACTAACACAGGGCACTATGAATCCCTGGTTATGCCGTTCGGCCTGGCAAACGGTCCTTCCATCTTCCAATCCTTCATTAACGACGTGTTCAGAGACATGCTCCATAAGATGGTAGTAGTCTATATCGACGACATTCTTATCTGTTCAGACACTCTGGACGTCCACGTGAAAAATGTTCGAATGGTTCTTCAGCGGCTCATCCAGCATCAACTGTACGCCAAGATGGAAAAGTGTGAGTTTCACCAGACGTCCACTACCTTCCTGGGGTATGTAATCAGCCCTGATGGAGTCGGCATGGATGATGGTAAAGTTAGAGCAGTCCTAGAATGGCCACAACCCACCACTCTGAAAGAGCTCCAGTGCTTCCTCGGGTTTGCTAACTTTTATCGTCGCTTTATAAGAAATTTCAGTTCTGTGGCTAACGCCCCTCACGTCCCTGGTGAAGATGGGCTCACATCTGCGACCCAAGCTTTTAACCTTCTTAAGCAGTGGTTCACCTCGGCACCCATCCTGTCTCATCCGGATCCTGAAGTTCCCTTTGTGGTCGAGGTGGATGCCTCCAGTACTGGAATCGGTGCAGTTCTCTCGCAACGGCTAGGTTCACCTCCTAAATTACGCCCCTGCGCATTCTACTCACGAAAACTCAATGCTGCGGAGAGAAACTATGATGTATGAAATAGAGAGCTTCTTGCTATGAAGGCAGACTTCAAAGAGTGGCAGCATTGGCTGGAGGGAGCTCTACACCCCTTCACCATCCTAACTGACCATAAGAACTTAGAGCACTTGCGCACCGCCAAGAGACTGAATCCCAGACAGGCGCGATGGTCATTGTTCTTCAGCCGGTTCCACTTTTCTGTCACCTATCACCCAGGATCCCAGAATGTTATAGCAGATGCTCTATCCAGACAACACGACCTCGATTCAACACCAGAAGATCCAAAAATTCATTCTGACTCCCGATCTCATCATTGCCCCCGTTCCGGTGGGACATAGAAACTGAGATTGAACAGATTAACTCCCGATTCGAGATTCCCTCTGGCTGTCCACCTAACAAGACCTTTGTGCCTGAGATCCTCCGGAATCAGGTCCTTGAACAGGTTCATTCTCATCCCAGCTCAGGTCATCCGGGTATCACGGCCACCATGCTGCGAAACCACTTCTGGTGGTCATCATTAGCCCACGATACCATTAGTTTCATTCGACGCTGTCGAGTCTGCAATACCCAGAAATCACCACGACAACTACCTGGTGGTCTACTACAGCCTCTCCCCATTCCCCAACGGCCATGGTCACATATCGCCATCGATTTCCTCACCGATCTCTGACGGTCACACCACCATCCTCACGGTCATCGATCGATTCTCCAAGGCCTGCCGTCTGATACCCCTGGTCAAGTTACCCACCGCTCTACAAACAGCTGAACCTCTGTGTAATCTGGTATTCCGATTCTACGGCCTCCCGGAGGACATTGTCTCCGATAGGGGTTCTCAGTTTACCTCCCGAGTCTGAGCAGCCTTCTTCAAGACGCTGCAAATCAATGTCAGCCTAACGTCTGTTTACCACCCCCATTCGGTTCCTCCGCACCTACTGCCATTAACATCAGGAGGACTGGAGTCGCTACCTGATATGGGCCGAGTACGCTCAGAATTCTATCCAGAAGCACTCTACCGGTCTAACCCCCTTCCAGTGTGTTCTAGGTTTCCAGCCACCCCTATTCCCATGGTCTGGAGAACCCACCAATATCCCAGCTGTCAATGACTGGCTACAACGTTGCAAGGAAACGTGGAACCAGGCCCATGTTCACCTCCAACAGGCCGTTCGTCACCAAAAGGAGCAAGCGGATCGCCACCGTCGCGCCGGTCTAGTGTACCGACCCGGCCAGTGGGTTTGGCTATCCACCCGAGATCTCCGACTAAGGCTCCCTTGTAAAAAACCTGGGTCTTTATCAATCCCTCCTCTCTTCCTTCTCTGCTAATATCTCTACTGCTAAAATGGCTAACTATCACAACAAAATGTTCAATTCTTCTGACTCTCGCATGCTTTTCAAAAAGGGTTCCTCTCTTCTTAACCCTCCTCCTCATTCATCAACCCTAACAGCTGATGACTTTGCCACATTCTTCATAGAAAAAACAACCACCATCAGCGGCCAATTTACCAATCCACAAACTGACACACACATTTTACCCACAAACGCACAGATTCTACCCTCCTCTCTACTTTCAGAGGTGGAAGTCTCTAAACTCCTCCTTTTCAATCGCCCTACTACATGTCCGCTTGATCCTTTCCCCACTAATCTACTTCAAGCCATTTCTTACTCAGTTGTACCTACACTCACGCACATCATAAACACCTCTCTTCACACTGGTACCTTTCCCACAGCTTTTAAGCAGGCTCCAGTAACCCCACTGCTTAAGAAACCCAATCTAAATCCAGCACATCTAACAAGTTACAGACCGGTATCTCTTCTTCCATTTGTCGCAAAAACACTTGAATGAGTTGTTTTCAACTAGATCTCCTCCTTTCTTACACAGAACAACCTCTTGGACAACAATCAGTCTGGTTTCAAAAGCGGACACTCAACTGAGCAGGGGCGGTTTCTTCATTAGGGCGATTGGGCGACGCACCACCAAAGTGTGAATGAAAGGGACTTTTTCAATTACATTCACAATCTCATTCAACCACAGAGTTACGCTAGGCGTCACTGTCTGGATATAGTCCAATCAGCGTCATGTCACGTTCTGTGGGGTACCGCCTCTTTTTGGGCGATTTCACTCTGGCTGAGCATCGCCCAGAGTGTTCCCATAGACTTACATTCAAAGATGTTTTTTTCGAACTGGAGGCACTGCAATGCATTCTCTATGGGTTCCGGGAGGGCTTGCACGAATGTGCCTCCGTCATCATACGTATCCTTAACTTGTGCAGCGATTGGTGGGAACAAACATACACTATTAAAAATCTTTAAGATTAAGTGACAAATAATATTTGAAAACAATTTTAAATTTGAACAACAAGAAAAAATGAAACACTACTTTAATATCTTTATCAAATGTGATTCAAAAAATAAAAAAGAGAACGAGAGCGAGAGAGACTGTTGGGACATCTCGCGAGTGGAGGCCAGTTGAACTTGAACAACGTCATGGCGAACGCAGTGTATTAAGCGAGTAATGTGATGTAAGCAGTGTAATAATAGTGAGTATAGAAACAAACAATGAGCTTTATTGTAAGAGTCATTATTTTTCATTAATATTAAAGTAGTGAAGTTGCCTTTACATGCTTAAGCTGTTAATTTATTCATTGCATGGGTGGAGGACCTTATCCTTATCAATCATCCAAACATTTGCCCCCCCGGAGAGATTTTGCAGGAGCCGCCACTGCAACTGAGACTGCCCTGCTCTCAGTAATTGAAGCTCTGAGACTGGCAAGAGCAGCTTCCAAATCCTCAGTCCTCATCCTGCTGGATCTGTCTGCTGCTTTTGACACAGTTAACCACCAGATCCTCCGGTCAATCCTAAAGACGAAGGGCAACTGCACTCCAATGGTGTGGGCTCTGTCACAATCACAGATTCTGGTACCTTCCTCTCAAGCCGCCGGAGGGCGCATTCGCCCGAATATTAGCTCCTCCATTCATTACATTCATCTCATACAGCTGTTCCTCATCTTCTAGGCTTTATAGCCACTACTCACACAGCGCTCTGTGCGAAGTTTTGTATTACTGCTGTGATCAATTCCGAGCATTTTCTCCTGTTTCGTCTACCTATCTTTGTTCATAGACCACACCAGTTTGCTGCCTGCCTACATCGACCGTTGCCTGGATACCGGATTCTGCTTCGCTCGCTGCCTGCCTCGACCTTTGCCTGTATACTGGACTCTGCCTGCTCGCCGCCTGCCTCGACCTTTGCCTGTTTCTTCACCTCGTATTAATCTGCTTACCCTTTGTTTGATCTTTGCTGATTTATTAATAAACTAAACTGCAAATGGATCGTTCAGACTCTGATGACTCGAAACAATGGCTGTATAGCCTTATATATAAACATATCGATGCTGTGTATTCCCTGGTTGCTGGGTTTTTATTCAGACATAATTAGTCACTTTTTGTCATAGTTGAGTTCATGTTGATTTAGTATCAGTTTTTCATTTTGTCAAATCTGGACACAGAGAAAGCATTTTGTTATTCAATCTAGCTAGCTACATGTAATATCTTGATCAGTCACACGGAAGTAATCAGAATCAATATTGACAGTGCAAGACAATATTTCAAAATATTTAATTGAGTGTTAAATACCATGAACAGAGACATGATGTTCACTGAACGTCCTTGTGATGTTCTCATAATGTTAAGTGAAAACGTTCTTATAACAATGTTCACTGAACGTTCTTGTAATGTTCTCATAATGTTGAGTAAAAAAGTTCTTATAACAATGTTCAGTGAACGTTCTTGTGATGTTCTCATAATGTTGAGTGAAAACGTACTTAGGACAACGTTCACTGAACGTTCTTGTAATGTTCTCATAATGTTGAATAAAAACGTACTTAGGACAACGTTCACTGAACGTTCTTGTGATGTTCTCATAATGTTGAGTGAAAACGTTCTTTTAACAACGTTCACTGAACGTTCTTGTGATGTTCTCATAATGTTGAGTGAAAACGTTCTTATAACAATGTTCATGGAACGTTCTTGTGATGTTCTCATAATGTTGAGTGAAAACGTTCTTATAACAATGTTCACTGAACGTTCTTGTGATGTTCTCATAATGTTGAGTGAAAACGTTCTTATAACAATGTTCATGGAACGTTCTTGTGATGTTCTCATAATGTTGGGTGAAAACATTCTTATAACAATGTTCATGGAATGTTCTTGTGATGTTCTCATAATGTTCAGTGAAAACGTTCTTATAAAAATGTTCATGGAACATTCTTGTGATGTTCTCATAATGTTGAGTGAAAACGTTCAAAGAACAACATTCTCAGATACAAAAATATGTTCTTAGAATATTTTTCTAACATTCCCATTAAGTTATGAAAACGTTGGACATGCTTTATATAGCCTATGTTCTTACTTAATTGCATAATATAATATTTTAATAAAACTCGTGTGACAATATGTCAAATAATTTATCAATTACAAATTATAAGCAATATCTGACAGCTGGTGGTGCGATAGAACAATTCGTAGTGTAATGTTTGCCACTTCACTTTATTGCCTCTATGAGTCGCCAACGGACAAAAATCACGACAAATATACGTACGCCAGACATGAAGTTTACTTGGAGGAACGCACATTCTTACGTTAATTTCACTGTTAGTACATCTGGCCGTGAACGTGAAAGCTGACGTACGCCGTGTTTTTGTGCGTATGCAGTGTTGATACATGAGGCCCCTGGCCTTCCTGGATTCGGAATTACTAAGTACACGCACTTTTGTTTCATGTACTTTCTAAAATCTATATTTATGGCCTTTCTAAAAGTAGCCCCTACATGGTGTTGTTGTCAGGTTACAGGCCTCGCCGGCCTTCCTGGTTTTAAGCTCCCACATTAGGTGGTCACCAGGCTTCAGGCCCCCTCGGCCTTCCTGGTTATGAGTTGTCACATGTCAGGTTTCGGGCCTCACCAGGCCTTCCTGAATGTGAACTCCCACTCACTGTGGTCGCTAGGGTATGGTTGTGAGCTTTCACATGTCAGGTTGCAGGCCTCATTAGGCCTTCCTGAATGTGAGCTCCCACTCACTGTGGTCGCTAGGGTGTGGTTGTCAGCTTTCACATGTCAGGTTACAGGCTTCATCTGGCCTTCCTGATTATGTTAAGACCATACTTATGGTAAGTCACATGATGGAACATCTTGTGTACTTTTTAAAATCCATTTTTATGGTAAGGGTCATGCGCTGTATGCTTCGATCCCTTTCTATGTGGCCCAGACCCAAGTCTTTCACCTCGGGTCCCACTCTAGATGCGTCCTTTCGTCAAAGTATGCTACGACAGACACCTTTCTAGCTAACTTCCAGGCCTTTTCTGGACTCGGAATGGCTAAGTACATGCACTTTTGTTTCATGTACTTTCTATGTAGCCACGTGGTGTGGTTGTCAGGTTACAGGCCTTATCAGGCCTTCCTGGTTATGAGCTCCCATATTCTGGGTATCAGGTTATAGGCTTATCCGGCCTTCCTGATATGAGCTCCCACATTCTGTGGTCGCCAGGTTACAGGCCTCACCGGTCTTCCTGATATGAGCTCCCACACACGGTGGTCGCCAAGTTAAAGGCCTCGCCAGGTCTTCCTGGTTATGAGCTCCCACATGCTGTGGTCGCCAGGTTACAGGCCTCACCCGGCCTTCCTGAATGTAAGCTCCCACATACTGTGGTCGTCAGGTTTCAGGCCTAGCTGGCCTTCCTGATATGAGCTCTCATGTACTGGAGCTCCCCACATAGGGGGTAATCAGGTCTTTGGCCTCAGCACACCTTCCTGGTTTTGATCCCTCTCTTACTTCCTCAGTGTTAAGATCGAGCACTGGGTTGACCCATGGATTGAGTGGACGACTTCCGTCGTTTTTTGAGGTTGAGTTACACTCTCCAGGGGGTCCCGTCTCTGTGATCCAGAACTGAATGGTTTCTGCCAGGTTTACAGGTCTTCAGTTTTGGATGCCTTTTCCAAGGCAGTTTCCAGAGGCTCTGTCTCGGACAGACAGGCAAAGGCCAGACTGTGCGTCTTAGTATAGATCATCAGGCCAGCCTGGTGGCATGTCAGGAGGCATGCTCTCCTGAATAGTGACTGGCTGGGTGTCCCTTGAGTCCCCTAGCCACACTCCCTAGAAGGGACCCCTTCTATTAGGAAGTTGTGGTCCTAAGCCTTTGAGCTGGCCCAGATATACCTCCCATGAACTATGTTCTGGCAGTTTTTCTCGGTTCATTAGCTTGGGCTATGATCGGTAGGGAGTGCTGTCACTGACATCCCAACGTGACCTAGGGTGAGTGGTTTTAGTGTCCTTTGTATTACTGGTTCTGACAGTTGTCACTGCCATTGGGCATGCACTCCCCTCAGTATGGCGGTGTGGGTATTTCGTTCCCCATAGCGTCGATGACGTATTGTTGAGTTCCCTTCGAAAGGGAACGTCTCAGGTTACGACTGCAACCTATGTTTCCTGAGAACAGGGAACGAGACAATACGTCTCCCTGCCATACCTCAGGGCCTGCCTGCAACAGTCCCTTCAGACGATAGGATGTTCTCACGGTTTCAAGGCACCCTTTTTATACATCCAGGTTGCACGCTCATCATTCGAGCTGATGATGCACGGGCTGTCGCCGGTCAACATGATTGCTGTGAGTTGATACTTGATTTCAGACACCTGTCACGCCTGAGGCGTTCCCCCATAGCGTCGATGACGTATTGTCCCGTTCCCTGTTCTCAGGGAACATAGGTTACAGTCGTAACCTGAGATGTTTTTTAAATTGAGAACGTTCCCTGCAGGTTATTTTTCCCTCTCTCTCTTCCAACGTTTGAAAAACGTTCAGAAATAACTTTTTAATAACATTTTCAAAATGAGTGAATGGAATGTTCCTTTAACGTTCACATTAACCAAGAAAAACTTTCTTGATACATAAAAAAAACTGGACGTTTCCAACGTTTAAAAATCGTTCAAAAATAACGTTTTAATAACATTTTCAAAATGAGTGAATGGAATGTTCCTTTAACGTTTACAATAACCAAGAAAAAAACGTTCTTGATACATAAAAAAAAACTGGACGTTTCCAACGTTTAAAAAACGTTCAGAAATAACGTTTTAATAACATTTTCAAAATGAGTGAATGGAATGTTCCTTTAACGTTCACAATAACCAAGAAAAAACTTTCTTGATACATTAAAAAAAACTGGACGCTTCCAACGTTTAAAAAACTTTCAAAAATAACGTTTTATTAACATTTTCAAAATGAGTGAATGGAATGGTTTCCAACGTTTAAAAAACGTTCAGAAATGACGTTTTAATAACATTTTCAAAATGAGTGAATGGAATGTTCCTTTAACGTTCACATTAACCAAGAAAAAAAGTTCTTGATACATTAAAAAAACTGGACGTTTTCAATGTTTAAAAAACATTCCGATATAACGTTTTCCTAACCTAATGGGAATGTTAGCAAAACGTCCTGACAACTTATTTTTGTTAGCAGGGTCATCTGTTTTGCAGTTCCTGCCTCTGTTGTTTTCGCTTGCAGATTGCTGTTCACAGGCTTGCAATGCTTTTGGCCACATTTGTGCGCAAGAACCATGCCAAAAGTGTAAGCGTGGAAAAATTAAAGTCTGAAGAATACAGATCTTATTTATTTTGCGTTAGCATGAAGCTGCAGCTTCAAAATACACGAGTTACAATTACGAATAACAGTTAAAAGCTGCAAATATTGTTTCCTTACACTTGAAGGGCGATTTACACCTTTACAAATTTTCTCTTGCACATGCAAATTTATTTTACGCTTGCAATCTTATGTACTCTTTCACAAATCTTACCCTGCGCATGCGATTCTTTATGACATAATTTTACCTTCATACTACAGTGGCTCAACCTTAAGTTTATCAAGCGACGAGAATACTTTTTGTGCGCAATAAAAACAAAAATAACTACTTTATTCAACTATTCGGTTTCTTATGTGTGGGCCTCAGAGTGAGTTCCTGTAGTGTAACAGCGTAGCGCTACGTCAGAATGTAGGCTCACTATTGGCCAGCATCACACTCATGACCAGCGTCGGCCAATAGTGAGCCTACATTCTGACGTACAACCCAGAAGCGCTGTGCTGTTACACTACGTGAACTCACTCTGAGGCCCACACATAAGAAACTGAATAGTTGAATAAAGTAGTTATTTTGGGGGGGGTTTCGCACAAAAAGTATTCTCGATGCTGGAGCCACTGTAGTCACTTGGGACTATTTTAACAATGTTTTTACTAACTTTCTGGGCCGGCAGGTTTCAATTACAATAGAAGCCTATGGAGGAGTGAGACAGCTCTCAGATTTAATAAAAAATATCTTAATTTGTGTTCCGAAGATGAACGAAAGTCTTACGGGGTTGGAACAACATGAGGGTGAGTAATTACTGACAGAATTTTCATTTTGGGGTGAACTAACCCTTTAAATTAATAAAAGAACACAATTAAAAAACTTCATATTTAATGGTATTTAATGATCATTGGATTGCACTTTCATAAAAAACCTTTGTAATTGGTTTGTATAAAAGATGACACTGCATTTTTCACCCAATGTTAACATTGCATTTACGTTTTGACCAGCAGCTATCACCTGTATGTGGTGTTTTGAGTGAATCAATTAAACCAGTTGTTTCAATAAAATGATTCATTGTATCAAGAGTTTTTAAAAGCTTTGTTTCTCCCATCACTATGCCATCAGCACACACTCCAGTCCAGTAGGTGGCAGAAATCCACCTTTTACGTTGATTTGCCTACTATCATTAAAACATCAAAAGGAAAACAAAATTACATTTCTGCCATTTACTAGGATGGAG
Source organism: Tiaroga cobitis (assembly GCA_030578255.1). Taxonomy (NCBI): domain Eukaryota; kingdom Metazoa; phylum Chordata; class Actinopteri; order Cypriniformes; family Leuciscidae; genus Tiaroga; species Tiaroga cobitis. The sequence continues at coordinate 35,045,612 of CM060595.1, read as the reverse complement.
TATTATGCGCTGGATGGCGTACTGACCCAGTGGAGGCTACCACAATTTTACTGTACGAAATACCTTATTTTTCAATCCACCGGAACTTTAATTTCCCATCAAGAATGATACATGTTTCTCACCCCGATCATTTGTCAGCAAGAGATACGACACAACGCCATATCCATCTTGACTAGCGTATGAGAAATAGTGGATTTGAGCAACATTTGTTGGCCCAAATGCAGGGGTTTTGAAACATCTGTTCCGACTGAGTTCTGAAAGCTTGTCTAAGTCTGTCAGCCACTTCATCCATGTCTGACATGACTTTTTGTGGATCTCTTCGTCCCAACCTTTCTTCTATTGGCAGAGATCTCTTAAAATGAGCTGGACAGGTAGTAGGAGTCGTGCCAAAAAACCCATTGGGTCATACACCGAACTGACTACAGATAAAATGCCCCGTCTTGTGCATGGCTTGTCCGGCAGATGTATTTTGAACCTGAAGCTGTCAGAACTTGTGCACCACTGCACGCCCAATGCCCGTTCCACTGGTAAGTCATCATGCTCCAAATCGAGAACTTTGACTTCGGCCGCTCGTTCGTGGTCAGGAATGGAGCCCAGCAAGGCTCGGCTGTTGCTGACCCACTTGGTCAAATGGAAACCACCACTGGCGCACAGCGTCATCAGCTCCCTGACAAGAGCAACGGCTTTGTCTTCTGTGGCTACCGACTTCAAGCAGTTGTCCACATAGAAGTTCTTGAGGACTGTCTGTGTAGCTTCTGGTGTACTCTTTGATGCTGCATCCTCCGCTGTTCTTCTCAATGCATATGACGCACAACTAGGGGATGATGTAGCACCGAACAGATGCACACACATTCTGTACTCTTCTGGTTCCACATTCAGATTACCACCTGACCACCAGAGAAAGCGTAACATATCTGCGTCCGTGTCTGGAATCCACACCTGGTAAAAAATGGACTCGATATGTGCCATCATGGCAACAGGCTCCTGTCTAAATCTCAGCAACACTCTGATGACAGACTGATCTCATGAAATGGCGTATGTATGACACACCAATTCGTATTACCATTTTTGGCGTGCTATCAACACACATAATCGCTTTTCATCGTGTTTATGAATGCCGTTGACTTAACGTTACATTACTGTATATATATTTATACCACGGGCTGTTTAAATACTCGATTCTGATTGGCTGGAAGGTGTGCAGTAAAACCGTTTAATGCACAGGTAGTTCCAGTCACAGTTTGATTACAGTTCGAAATGAATCCGCTACTATAAACCATAGACTGTAAAAAAACATTGGTAACCATAGTAACAGTTACGCTTGCAAACAGAGTGAGAGACGTATGAAAAAAAACGTTTATTTAGGTAGGCTAAATGGATGATTTTTGCATATCGTTTAATTTGTATGGTGAATATGGCAATTTTGAGAAATGGGCCCAGGCACAATATGTAATAGAAGACTTGAAAAAGCGGCACAAAGAATTAACACCGACAGAGCTAGATAAGATCGAAGACGACAAAGATTAGGTCAATACGAAAAAGACAACTAAATGGGCAGTTAACACTTTCAGTGACTCAGTGACTCTTTGCGCCAAAGACAGAACAATTCTGATTTCGAGACCTACTCTGCTTCTCTTTTAAATGAGACATTGCGGGAGTTTTATGCCTCTGTTCAGTCTACCGCTGGACGCGAATACAGTGTAGCAAGTTTGATGTGTCTCAGAGCAGGAATAAACCGTCACATTACAAAATACAACATCATAAGTGATAAAGACTTCAAGTCAAGCAATGCCGTCTTTAAATCAGTTTTAAAGCGCTACAGGAAAAATGGAAAAGACACCAGCGTTCATCATCCGCGTATTACTGAGTCTGACTTGGAGAAAATTAGAAATGCACCTGCACTCTCCCCTTTCACACCCACAGGACTTGTAAGAAAAGACAAACAAAAATAACGACTTTATTCGACTATTCCTTTTCTTCCTTGTAGGCCTGAAACGAGACTTCGAGAGATTTCCACGACGCGCACGCGCGAGAACTTAACTGAAGTAGTTGAAGGAGATCGCAATTCTCGCGCATGCGTCGTGGAAATCTCTCGAAGTCTCGTTTCAGGCCTACAAGGAAGAAAAGGAATAGTCGAATAAAGTCGTTATTTTTGTTTGTTTTTTCGCACAAAAAGTATTCTCGTCGCTTGATAAACTTATAGTTGAGCCACTGTTGCGACATGGAATATTTAAACATTTTCTTTAAAGGAGAACTCCGGCGCAAAATTAACCTTTGGTCTAATAAAACATTGGTACCTAGTCAGCCGTTATCTGAGATTTGTTTTCATGATAATCGAATGTAAAGAGTTTTATCTCTAAAAACTGTTTAGCGTATAACGCTAGTAATGGGGGCATTTAATAAGTAAAAAGAAATCGCTACTTAATACCACTAGCAAGGCTCAAAATAGCCCCACACGAACAGAGTAACATAATGAGGGTCCCTACATACAAAACGAAGCATTGAGAACTTTGTAAGTGTACAGACCGTTTAATAAGAAGATAAAGATAAAGCCAGTCCACTTCGTGTATACAGACAGGAGCCATCTTTGGAAAACAGTCTCGACTAGTCAAACCACGAACGCCATTCATACAGTTCAGAAGTTCACTGAACTTCATACAGTTCAGCTCACTTAGCACGTCGTTCGTGGTTTGATTAGTCGAGACTGTTTTCCAAAGATGGCTCCTGTCCGTATACACGAAGTGGACTGTCTTTATCTTTATCTTCTTATTAAACGGTCTGTACACTTACAAAGTTCTCAATGCTTCGTTTTGCATGTAGGGACCCTCATTATTTTACTGTGTTCGTGTGGGGCTATTTTGAGCCTTGTTAGTGGTATAAACTAGCGATTTCTTTTTACTTATTATATGCCCCCATTACTAGCGTTATACGCTAAACAGTTTTTAGAGATAAAACTCTTTACATTCGATTATCATGAAAACAAATCTCAGAGAACGGTTGACTAGGTACCAATGTTTTATTAGACCAAAGGTTCATTTTGCGCCGGAGTTCTCCTTTAATGACTCTCTGGGCCGTCAGGATTCATTCCCTTAGGGAGCCTATGTAGCAGTCATGAACCTCTCAGATTTAATCATAAATATCTTCATTTGTGTTCCGAAGACGAACGAAGGCCTTAAGGGGTTGGTACAGCATGGGGGTGAGTAATTAATGACTTAATTTTCATTTTTGGGTGAACTAACCCTTTAAGCATCTTTCAAACCTCAGCAATGCTTCATCTTTAATGCTTTAATGCAATTAACATTGTGTTAATTTTCCTTCAATTTGGCTAAATCATTCCTCTGTTTGGTTATTTGTGCCAACTTTCCCTTGTGTTCTCCTCTCAGCCTTTGTATTTTCTCCTCTACAGCCTTTTCTGTGGGCTTTGGCACCCTCTTTTGGTCAAAACACGCAGCTGCGCTTTCATCTGCCATGTCATGTCACTTTAAAATCTTCACACAAAACTGTCACAATTTCTGGTATTGTCCACAGCTTCTACTTTTCTTATGTCTTCACAAACACTCGTAAAAAAGAGTCACTGTAGTGTAGGATTTCTTTAAATAAAGCTCTATGACTTTCAAAACGAAATATAAAGTGAACAATTACTGTCACTTTTAGAAAATGGTTAGTATTAGCATCGTCAGGAGGCTAATAGAGCCAAAAAGAAAATATCAGACCTGTTTCAGGGAAAACTTCATTCAGCTGACGACTCACACTCTAGGTTTGGCTACCTCTGGTTTTCTTTCTGTATTCTTGAGCTGCGACGTAGTTTTCTTCGGCCGTATTGGTCTATTGTCTTTGTTAGCAGCCGCTAGCAAGTTTCCTCAGCTCAGCCCAGTCGATTCGCTCGCTGTCCTCACACGAGTGGCTGCCTTCTTTTGCGGTCGTCTCACGAGGCTCGTATTTCGGCTTCGTCGAGCAATCTTCTGAATTTACTCGATATTTTGACTATGTCGAGCAGACTTTGATGTGAGTGCAGCAAGCTGACTCACTAGCTTAGGACTTCAAAGTTCTCTTGTACTCAACACAAAACGTCAGCGAATAAAAGTCTTGAATCTAAAGTTCTTGGTTTGACTGTTTAATTATGAATTTCAAAACATAAAATAAAACAAAAACTTAGGATCTTTACTTTCCTTACAAATTAACTGTAGTTCCGTGTAGGTCAAAAGACTGTGTTGCTCCAAAGTCCAGTGGCTTCTGGCTGTTTTGCAGGATTCTATTCAGTGTTGCCAGATCTCGCGAGACAAATAAGCAACCAGGCCCGTGAAAACAAGCCCAAAACAAGCGACTTTTTCTCATAGATAGTAAAAGAGCTTTTTCTACGGAGCCCCCCTAGGTTCCGGGAAGAGAAAAATAAATAAACTGTGTGCGCACGGTTTTACGATTCGTGGGGACGGATAGTTTTAAACTGTGGGTACAGATAGTCAATTTACATCCATGTGGACAGATTGGTAAACTGTGCGCAGTTGTGTAAAACTGTGCACACGGTAGTTTATTTTTCTTCAGTAATGAAGCTTGGCTGTCCATCTAGTGAAAAATGTTGGTACTGCGCCCAAATAAAATCTCACTGAAAGCTCATTTTTTGAGATTTCAACCTAAAATTTGGAACACAACTTCTTCAGATTTTTGGCTCACATTTTCTTGCAGTTTTAGAGTAAAATATGTTTTGTAATATATATACATTTTATATAAAATATAAATAATTATATTTTTACATTGTTCATTTTCATAAACTCAAACTTGTATAACTTTTTTATGTTTCACTTTCATAATTTCATAATACTTCACTTCAACAATAATATGGCAAATGTCTTCTTTAAAACAAGACCAACCATAGGTCTATATTCCAAAGCATTCTTGAATTACAACCATTTAAGTTTGGATAGTGATTTTCATATCTATGCGAAAAAAGGGGGAGTGACAGTTAAAGGGTTAAACAATATTAAACTATAATATCTATATCTATAATATATAAAATATAATTAATATATAAAAACGTACTCGGTTACTAACGTAACCTCGGTTCTCTCTATAGAGGGAACGAGTATTGCGTAAGTTTAGCTTACGCTACGGGAAAGATTCATCTTCTCGAGATATTGAAGCCAAAAAATTATCCTTAATTTTGTATTCATTGTCAACGCAGTGCAGCAGCTAGCAGACCTAGAGCAGGCAGTCTGGCGTGCTCATTGGCTGCCCTGCGGGCATCTGCTGCAGTCTACCAGTGAGCCCCGCGCGACGTCACGCCCAATGAAGGGTGCCCGCGCCTTCATAGCGTCATAGCCCGCCAGAATGGGCGTGGCTTAGCGTATAAAAGGAGGGGCTGTAGGCTGAATTCCCTGGTTTTCGTCGACTGAAACGAAGTCGCTCGTGGCGCGAGCACGGCCGGTTACGCAATAGTCGTTCCCTCTCTAGAGAGAACCGAGGTTACGTTAGTAACCGAGTACGTTCTCTTACGAGAGGTTCTCTCGTATTGCGTAAGTTTAGCTTACGCTACGGGAACTTTTTGTCAACGCCGTGCGCGCCAAGCAACCACACTTGAGTCGCCGAGGTTTCTCGGGGAACCCAATAAGTGGAAAAAATAAGGTGGCCAGCCACGCGGGCCATCACTTGTACATAAGCACACATAGGGAATACAGAGCAGAGCACTGGTCTGTATAAGCATATAGCACATCCCTACTAGTGCAGCTCAACCAGGAGAGCTGAGTCACATGAGAGTGGTCTGAGCATGATATATCTGGGCAGAACGCACAACTCACTTAGACTGACAGAAGTTTAGCCTGCAGGCCGGGAACTTCTAGGTTATAGAACCTGACAAAGGTAGTTGGGGAGCTCCAGCCCGCCGCTACGCATATGTCGTGGATAGAAATCCTGCTGGACCACGCCCACGATGAGGCCATGCCTCTAGTGGAATGAGCCCTAATGCCCAGAGGGCACCGCAGACCTTTTGACGCGTAAGCGGCCGCTATAGTGTCCAATATCCATCTGGACAGAGTCTGTTTCAAGGCAGCGAGACCTTTAGAGCACCCACCAAACGAAACAAACAGCTGCTCCGTGCGCCTGAAAGAGGCGGAGCGCGTAGTGTAAAATCTCAGCACCCTGACCAGCCAAAGGAAATGCACGTCTGTCTCACTGTCTGACGCTGGCAGACCCGACAGTGAAATGACTTGAGCTCTGAAAGGAGTGCCCATCACTTCTGGAACATAGCCATGTCTAGGTTTGAGGATGACTTTAGAACCATTCGGCCCGAACTCAAGACACGTCGCGCTGATTGACAGCGCGTGCAGATCCCCCACACGTTTGACTGACGACAGCGCGGTCAGAAAAACGGTTTTTAGTGATAGGTATTTTAACTCCACGGAGTCTAGTGGCTCAAATGGGAAGGCTTTCAGGGCCTCGAGGATCAAGGAAAGATCCCACATAGGAACCGACGGGGGGCGCGGCGGATTTATCCTTCTAGCTCCCTTAACCCTCTGAGGTCTAAGGGGTTTTTGGGGTCCTTGAGGTGTTCTGACATGCTCTGACATTTGTGCTTTTTTCAGTTATTTATAAACATGTTAATGGCAAAGGTGTAAATTCACTCAATATAGCACAAACTGGGCTACCGTAATATCTAAGCAACATGCTTGTACATGTTGTATTTTTGAGAGAATATTGCTTATGCATGGTTATTGAAAAAACTAAAACTTAAAGTGTCTGAAATAAGGCCACAAAACACATACTAAATATGTGTCCACAAGACTTTTGACTAATGAGTGTTGTTGCCTAGAATTTTTGCTTCAAAATGATCTGAAAATCATCCTGCCTAATCATTTACACAAAAACATACACTGATTTAAATTTTATTAGACACCTTTTGTTTGGAAAGGCAATATGCGTGGAGGCGTGTTCACACCTGAGAAGACAAAGGCCGGATAATGTGCCGCATAATGAGCTGCATATTAATTAGCCCTTTCACACAGGTGTGTCCCAAAGAATACAAGGACAAAAGAAATGATCTATATAGTGTATATATATTTTACAATTAGAAATTGTAACCAATTACAAATAGGTTACAATTACAACAACAATTGCAATTTTAACATTATTTCAAGTGTATTTCTTTGTAAAAAGTATACATTTTATCATACGTATTAAAAAAGGTAAGGATTCATTAGTTTGAATATTGGAACAAACACTATAATAACATCTTAGTTGATAATTCAATATACCTAGTTTATTTTTGACAAAACATCATACTATAGTAAATTTAACTATGAGCAGAAATTGGTGAACAAAAGCGTACCTATTTAATGTGACAGTAGTCTTTTTTTTACAGTCAAAACTTTATAATCTATCCAAAACTAATCACAAAATCTTGTCTAAACATTCATATTTAGTCTGTAATCTATTGTGTATGATATATTAGTATATACATGTGAATTTGCAGCTTGTTGCTTATACAGACATTTTATTTCAACATATTTCAGTCTATTTTTACTCATCTTAGTAGGCTATAGCAATATAGTTTGGATGCGTTCATGTAAACATAACGTTTACTAATGTAGGTGCGAGAGTGAATGAACGCACAGACACGCGCTACATAACTGTAGTAAACAAAGCGCGCGAGCCTGTGCCGTTCATTCATCATTTAGCCTACACAGACACGCAATTCATATTTAAACAGTCTTTTTGCGGTTTACAGTCAGACACTATTTAATATCGCGATTAGAACAAAGCACTTAAGAATAAATGACTTACTACATCAGCTGGATCCGTTGCTCCTCAAAATGAAACTACCAGCACTTCTGGTACATTTTCCAGGGTTATTAGATAGTATTATTCCTCACAGCGAAAGGATACGCTGTGTACACAGCTGTACAAGATACTTACTAAACACAATGTGTTTTATAATCCAGCTTGTGGGCGTTGGCATGTTTGAATGGCTTGCCTTAGATCATTTGCGTTTGAATAGCGCGCGCTCTCCGTGGGCGTGGCATATTAACGCGTAATTAGGTATAATGAGCTGGAAAGAAAAATACTGACATCTCTCTCTTTTCATACAGATTACATAAACTGAGAATATTTGTTTTTTATATAAATTAATTCATTTAAAAGAAGAGAGTTCAAGCTTCATTATGGAAAAACACTTGTGCCTGTATGACAAGTATTCGCGGAATTACAGTTAATTTTCGGACGCATTTCAGAATGGACTTAACTGACAGAGAGAAGGCAGAACGCGCATCATGTTTGTTTTTCTTTATTTGGCGAAAAGCACAACACTTTGTTTTATTGTGAGTATCCACAAAAAAAAAATAGACACTTGTCAGGATCTAATGATGTACAACACTTAATATGTTAGATCAAAATCAACAGAGTATTTTGAGTTTCTTTTGCACTGATAAGAAAAAAGCGAGAGGGTTAAGGAAGCAGATGACCAGCTCATGTCTTCCCAGTGACTGGCCGTGCGTTGATTCTGCAAACGCCCCTACGGCCGCCACATAAACTTTGAGCGTGGATGGGGACCTCCCTTTATCCATTAGCTCTTGTAGGAAAGTGAGCAGATGCGCAACCCCGCACGTCCGCGGGTCCAGATCTCTGTCGGTGCACCACTTGGAGAACACCGACCATTTAGACGCGTAAAGCCTTCTCGTGGAAGGAGCTCTAGACTGTGTGATCTTTCTGGCAGGGCAACGAGTACCCGTTGATCAACCATGCGTGCAGAGACCAGCGCTCTGGATGGGGATGCCAGATCGAGCCGCGAGCCTGAGAGAGGAGATCTGCCTTCACCGGAATCGACCACGGAGCTGCATGTGACAGCTGTGCTAGTTCCGGGAACCAATTCTGATTCTCCCAGTGCGGAGCTATGAGGAGCACCGAATGGCGCATTTCCCTGATTCTCTTGATCACCTGTGGTAACAGGGAGACCGGAGGGAAAGCATACAGTGGGAGGCTGGGCCAAACCTGGGCCAGCACGTCCTCGTTCTTCGAAAAGAACATCGGGCAATGAGCTTTTTTTTTTTGTTGACGCAAATAGGTCTACTTCCGCTCTGCCGAATAGGCGCCACAGTTTCTGGACTGTTTGGGGGTGCAGGGACCATTCCCATGGGGGAACGTTGTCCCTGGACAGTTTGTCTGGGCCGTCGTTCAAATGGCCAGGCACATGCGCCGCCCTCAGCGAGCGCAGGTGCATCTGGGACCAAATAAGGAAGCGTTCCGTCAGATTGCAGAGGTTTCTGGATCTGACACCGCCCTGACGGTTTACATAGGAAACCACAGACATGTTGTCCGAGTGGACGAGAACATGTTGGTCCTTTATGAACGGGAGGAAGCGCTTCAGCGCGTTCTCGACCGCTATCATTTCCAGACAGTTTATGTGCAAACACTTCTCTTGGTCTGACCACTGGCCAAAGGCCGGTCTGCCTTCGAACAGCGCGCCCCAACCCGAGTTGGACGCGTCTGTCGAAATGACTTTCCGATAAGAGATGGTTCCCATCATCACTCCCTGCTGGTACCAGTCGGCTACTAACCAGGGCTGCAGAGCCGCTATGCAGGTCTGAGTCACTCTGATTTTTTGGCCGCCAGAAACCCAGGCTCGGCGAGACGCGCGAGCATTCAACCAGCGTTGGAGCGGGCGCATGCGCAGTAGGCCCAGCTGGAGCACCGCTGTCGCTGAAGCCATACAGCCCAGCATCCTTTGAAACGTTTTCAAAGGGAGAAAGCTGCCCTTCTGGAAAGACAAGGCTAGGCGGCGAACACGGCGCGCGTGCTGTGTCGACAAACGAGCCGTCATGGCCACAGAATTCAGTTCTATTCCTAAAAAGGAAATTGACTGACTGGGCATTAATGAGCTCTTGGTCCAGTTGACCGTGAGACCCAAGCTTTCCAGGTGACTGAGAAGCACTGTTCTGTGAGATAACAGTTCCGTCTCTGACTGTGCCAATATCAGCCAATCGTCCAGATAGTTCATTATTCGCAGCCCCCGAGTCCTCAGGGGGGTGAGCGCCGCGTCCATGCACTTCGTAAATGTACGGGTGCTAGAGACAGGCCGAACGGCAGGACGGTGTATTGATATACCTGACCGTCCAAGGCGAATCTCAAAAATTGCCTGTGACGGGGTAATATCTGAATCTGAAAATAGGCATCCTTCAGATCTAGAGAAATAAACCAGTCCCTCGGGCGAACGTGCGCGAGGATTTTCCTGGTCGTAAGCATTTTGAACGGTCTTTTTGCAAGCACCTTGTTCAAATGTCTCAGATCTAGGATGGGTCTGAAAGCTCCGTCCTTCTTGGGTACGAGAAAATATCGGCTGTAAAAGCCTGACTCGCTCAGAGAAGGCGGTACTTTTTCTATAGCCCCTTTGCACAGCAGTTTTGCTATTTCTGCGTGAAGTAGGTGTGCTACTTCCGCGTTCACTATCGTCGCAGTCCGGGCTCGAAAGCGCGGGGGACGGCGAATGAATTGAAGTGTATAGCCCTGCTTTATTGTGCTCAGAACCTATTTTGAAATCCCTGGGATAGTTTCCCACGCAGCTATGTGAGCCGCTAGGGGGCGAATGGCCTCCGGGTTCAGATCGCCGCCATTGACTGAGCCGGACGCATAACTGAGCCGGAGCCGAAAGCGAGCCGCGCGCGCTCTCGGTTCTGGGCGATGGCTGCTCGCTGACAACCGAGATCGTCTGATTTATATGAGGTGTCCCAATCATAAGGGATGGGGAGCAGTTTATTCTCACTTTTTGACGCGCGAGCAGCGGTTTGGGCGGAAAAGCTTTCTGTAAGCGTGAGCGAGTGTGCGCGGGCACGAGACTTACAAGTGTATTTGACGGCCCGATCATAACGGATGGGGAGCATCTCATCAATGCCCTGCGTTTTGTGATAACATTTAAACGCGCGGGCGGCGCCCGGGGGGAGGTGTGTGTTAGTAAGCGTGAACGCTCTCCGGTGGTCACGAGACTTACATTCATAACCTGTTTTATTGACCGTGTAACAGAGCGGGCAGATAGTGGGCACAGACCTGTGGACACATTTCTTATATTCAACACTCGAGCAGCTTTTCTGCGCTTTATGAGAGTGTGCTCATAAATCTCTGTGAGTGACACGAGATTTGGTGTGCTTGTGTGTAGGGGTAAACACTGGGGCGTGGGCACTTTCACTAAACTTAAAACACCAACGGCGTGAGCCGGACCAGACATTATACTCTTTTTGAGATTTCTCTGGGTCGCCGTGAAAACGTCGTTTGTGTGCAGGCGAGAGGGTAAATGAACTGGCTCGTTGGCTGCCAAATGAACCACTGCAGTAGCCTGTTTGAAGGGGACTTGTCAGGGAAATAACCTTTGACGGCGGTCCGGCCGCAGCGGGACGCGCGCGTCTTTTTTTTCTCTCTTGGTTAGGACGGCTTCGCGTGCTCAGACTTCAACGTGATCTTTTGCTGAGGCCCTCTGGGGGGTGGCGGTCTGTGACGGCTGTCTGAGCGCGACCTAGGGCGACCGCCCTGGCGTCGCTGCGAAGGCTGGGGCTGTGCTGGATGCTGGATGCTGGTTCGCACCGGAGGCTGGCTCTGTCTCGCAAGAGCGGCCTGTGGCGGAGCTTGAGCGTCGCGGCAGGAAGAGGTTCATGGCCTGCGTGGTCTTCTGTACCTCAGAAAAACGGTCAACGATCCCGTTCACCGCTGGGCCGAAGAGACCAGTAGGGGAGGCGGCGCGTTCAGTAAGGTGGCGCGCTCAGCCTCTCTCATATCCGCGAGCGTTAACCAGAGGTGCCTCTCTGTCACAGTCAATGCGGCCATGGCTTGTCTGATGGCTTAAGCTGCGGTCTTGGTGGCGCGGAGAGAGAGATCCGTCGCACTTCTCAGATCTGTAATCGCAGCTGGGTCCTGACCCTTCTTGTCCCATTCACGGAGGAGGTCGGCTTGCAGGATTTGAAAAACCGCCATGGAGTGGAGAGCAGACGCGGTCTGGCCGGAGGCGGCATATGCGCGGCCGACCAAGGCGGACGTGGCCATCTCGCGGAGGGCGGACAAAGGTGCGCTGCGACCGTCTCTTCCACAGGAGGAATCGCCATGTATCCTTTCTCGGTGACGCCGTCCACTTGGGAGAGCGACGCGGAGGTCTGAGGCTGAAGCCTCGAAGAGAAGGGTGCGTTCCACGACTTAGTCAACTCCGTGTGAAGCTCCGGTAGGAACGGAGCGGGCCTGCTTGCTGGGGCTGAACGCTGGCGACTTTGCAGGAAACATCCGTCGAGCCTGTTCAGCGCGGGTTCCTTCGGCAGCGACCACTCGAGCCCGAGTCTGTCAACCGCCTGCGTCAGCAGACACATCAGCTCCAGCGCGGGTACGGCTGGATTCCTGGATCGACGAGGAGGCGCAGTTTAGCGACCATTCCTCGCTATCCGATGCCAGGATGAAGCAGCAGTCTCTCGTGGCATGTCCTTCGGCCTCATCCTCAGACGCGACGGCAGTGAGGCTCGTGAGAGGCAGCTGTGCGTCGGTGAAGGGAGGCGGGGAAGGCGAGGGCGAGGCTCGAGGGAGGTTTTCCGGCGAGCGCGTCGCTGTGGCCACGGGTTCCGGCCGTCTCTGGGAACGACGCTTCTTCTTGCGCGGTCCCACGAAGGGCGGAGTGACTGCTTCTGTGTTGAAGGCTTCGAGTCGAGCCCGCAGGGTAGACAGCGGAAGCGCTTCGCAGAACTCGCAGCCCCCGGACGCGAGGGTGAGCTCCGCGTGTTCCAGGCCCAGGCAGAGAGCGCAGATCACGTGGCGGTCTCCGACGCTGAGTGGGGCCCTGCACGAGCCACAGGACGTGTTTAATTTATGCAATGTAAAAAGGATACGTCGCCGGATAGCGTAGCTCGCACGGATGGCTGAAGGTGGCGAAGACGGCCGGCTTCCTCAGCGCTGTCCTAAGCTGGCTGTTCGCTGTTCGACAGCGGCGGTGGCTTCTCCAGATCCAGCGATGCGAAGGGCTTCGCTGAAGAGATGAAAAATCAGGGAATTCAGCCTACAGCCCCTCCTTTTATACGCTAAGCCACGCCCATTCTGGCAGGCTATGACGCTATGAAGGCGCGGGCGCCCTTCATTGGGCGTGACGTCGCGTGGGGCTCACTGGTAGGCTGCAGCAGATGCCCGCAGGGCAGCCAATGAGCACGCAAGACTGCCTGCTCTAGGTCTGCTAGCTGCTGCACTGCGTTGACAATGAAAACAAAATTAAGGATAATTTTTTGGCTTCAATATCTCGAGAAGATGAATCTTTCCCGTAGCGTAAGCTAAACTTACGCAATACGAGAGAACCTCTCGTAAGAGAACTCTCCTACAGTCCAGTCACCATCAGTCGTGACGGCTGCGACCCGCACGTATTTTCATTTAAACGTCACTCACTGACATTTCCCCAACCAGAAAAAAAACGATTGCCCTGCTCTGCCTCTGCTAGTACTCGTTGCCATCTGGGTCAGAGCCAATTAGAAGCAGGATGTGGGTGGGAAAAAACTCTACTGTCTCTTGTGTGTATGGGGAAAGGGGAGGGACAGAGGGAACAGGCAAGACAAACTCTTACGTTTAAATAACATATAGAAAATTTCTGCTTGACAACGAGCTGGGAACAAGCACAAATAAGCAACTACACTTTAGAAACAAGCCCAAAAAAAACACGACCCGCGACTACCAATATTTGTAAGCGGCTTTACAGAAAAACAAGCCCAAAGTCGCTTATAATAAGCGGACTTGGCAACACTGAACTAAATCTAACAACCAATCAAATTACATTATACTAGATCACTGGTCAACTGTTAACATTCAAATTTCTACGTTCCATTTGCAACACAGGTTTTCTCAGGTTTTACTAAATAAACTCAAAATATTATTATTACTTTCATTGAAATGGCTTCAACAAGTGTTTTTGTTGTTGAGATTACACAAATACTATGTTAACTTTTCAGTAAATTGTAATTGGTTGTTAATTTTGATAGCCTATGATTGGCTGCAAAATGGAAATGCCCGCCTGTTAAATATGCAGGCGACTGGCGCTGATGCAATCATTGTTTTTTGAGTAAAAGTGTGATGCCGGATGCAGTTGTAAAATTCTTTTATTTTTGCTCAAATTGTTCCTGTGCCATCTGTCAATAAACAAACCATGATTGCAGGGAGGCAGTTTCCGCAGTCTGCGTTGTCGGTGTGTGTGCAGTGCTTGATTTGGTGTCTGTTAAGTCTGCGGCAGTTCTGGCACAGTGCGCAAGGGTGAGAATCCCAGTCTTCCTTAAACCACCTAAAGTCACACATGCCACATACTGCCGACACACCCAGGCCCGGATTAAGAGGACCATGGGCCCTGGGGCTGTAGCAACACCAAGGGCCCCCTTTAATCTGATTGCCACGCCACAGTCTTCTACAGCAATAAATATTTTTTTTATTGTTATTAAAGCTGCAGTCCGTATAGCTTTTCCTCTTTGTCACCATCTCTGTTCGAAAACTGCAATTGCAGTTATTTGCGGAATTATCGTGGGTTGTACATTGGCATGAAACAGTGCAGATGAATCCTATGTTTTGAGGTGAGTGTGCGGCTGTCAATCACCGCGCCGGTGTGGATACTGGCATTCAGAATCACACATTATACTTTTTATACTTTTTGGAAGTCTGACCAATATTAGAATTTTCAACGGAAAATAACGTTGAACATCCACTTTTGTTCTGATCAACTAAGAGGGAAAAAAGCATTGCAGTAAATCGTATTTTACAAATAACAATCATAGTGCAATGAAATAAACGGTGTATGAACGGAATCCCTGTTATGCATAAACGTGTTATAATATAACATAATACAAACATCTTACGACAGTAACATTTTAATTTTTTCTTTATCATTATTTATTATTATTATTTTTGCACACTATATAGTCCAGGCTATTTAACATTAACCATCTACTGCACAGATTTTGATGGAATATCATGATAAAAATGACTCGCATAATTTCTTGGTTCATTTTGGGAACATCCGTAAAACATACGGATTATTCAGTAACAAATCACCACTATCAGTTTCAGAGATTGTTTCTGCTGTAGTTTCATTTTGGAATTTTCATCAACGAAATGACGATAAACCAAAACGTAACTCTCAAGGCGGCGTTTCCATTACAGATTTGCGCAAAACATTTGCGATTTTTTTCTAAATGTCGATAGAAAATTTCCATAAACCGATGTTATGCGACTACAACGTCCTTTTTTTCCTCTCGCGATAAGTCATTTAACATCATGGCAACGGGTAAGTTTATAGCCTATATCACAGCCACCACCACACTAGACATTATTATTATTAATGGAAGGAGACGTGGTGTGTTATCCAAGAATTAATGGCAGGGAAAGACCCTTATACTGCGAATGGCAGGGTGTTTCCCCCTCATTTCTGCTCCGAGGTCTTGATTGTGGCATTTCTATGAGGTTTAGAATCCAGTATTCCTGTAATTATTGTTTCTTTTATGAATTTTATAAAGAACTCTGTCTCGTATTATGTCCAAACGGTCAGTGTACATTTGTGTCCATTCGTTTTGCCTTATTTAACACGTAATTGCAAAACGAAAAATTAACGGTTGTTATTTTTTTTTAAACGCAAAGTTGAACACCAATTTTTTTTTTATTTAAACTTTACACAAATGTAAATGTAAATGCAAAAAAATAAATATCGACTAAATTTCCGATTTTTTGTTTATGACTTTTTGCCCCTTTATTAAACATTTAAAATATTCACAAATTAATATGAAAAAAATATGTAGATTTTACTGGTTTTCTAAGTTTCCAAATTAGAACCTGGAAATAATATTTTTCCCGCAGTGCTGAAGAAGAGCCATATTTATGTCTCTGGAACCACAGCCGGCAGAAAGGTGATTTATAGGTGAGTTATAGGCTAATGATAATAAATGTGTCTGAAAAAATAACGAGGCATTTTAATTGTTTATTAATAAACTATTGTTTTCTAAATCATTGTCGGCTAAAAACATCTCCATCTCCGCTGTAAGGCGTGAATGCACCTTCAGAGAGAAATGCACCTTTCATACGGATTACATAATCAGAAGGTATTAGCTTTCGATTCGAATTTGTTCGTTTTAAAGTGGACATTTCAAGCTTTAGCCTACATACTTTGTTTCAGTTCTGCGCTCCACTTCACGGAGATCATGAAACCGCGCCTGATTGTTTTATTTTATTTTACAAAAGCACAACGTTTTCTTGTTATTGTGAGTTTAAACAAATAAAAGTATAGTTGCAAATAATGTATTATTATTTTCTGTATGACCAGAAATTAGTATTTTAGAGTAGGCCTATTTTAAGTTGTTTCCACTGTTGATAGGAAACTGCAAGTGTTCGCGCCCGCGCCTCCCTGCCATGCGCGCTCAACACTCCACACAAACACCTGGATATGCGTCAAAATCTTGTTTATTTGTGATCATTTTAGCCCTGTATTATTATTGTCTAACCATTATGAATGACTTGACGAATTGCTTTGTTCCTTTTTTGGATAAAATCGTCTTCTAAATATGTAGCCTAATAAATGTTATAATAATGATGATAATTATTAGCCTATTATTATTTGCGTATACCACTGACCCCAAACACACCGCGTCTTCTAAGTCAGGTGACTGTAAATGCGCAAAAACTGTTTCCATTGCCTGAAAAACCACCTCATGCGAGCGTAAAAAACTTTTTTGCGATAAACGAGAGTTTTTGCGAAATTGACGTGTTTCGTTTCTATTGTGCGTATTATCAATTCGCAAGTGGGTGAAGCTAACTGTGGGCTGCTGCTGCAGCACTCGGGGTCTTCCACGGGCACTACGGATTAAAGTGAACCAAAGTAGTTAGTTAGTTTAGGAATTTTTACATCCCTTTTCTGCCTTTCGAGCTTGCTTTTCCTTTTTTGTGCACCACTATCACTTTTTTCATAATTTTTGAACTCCAGCGAGCGATTTATACCCATGTTCTACATGAAAGCATAACGAAAAGAGGCGTTTCCCAACGTCAAGGCGCAAATTGTAGAGTTAATTTGATTGGGTGGTGAATTATATTAGTCAGGCACATTTTCAAATAACTTCTTCTTATTTTATTATACACAAATCAACCACATATGACTTGACAACCTCATTTTTTCCAGCCAATCACGGGCCCCCTAATCCCACGGGCCCTGGGGCTTCAGCCCCACCTAGCCCTTATGTTAATCCGGCCCTGGACACACCTACACCATAACCACAATCCTAACAGCCCACACGCACACAAACAAACTCAGAAACATAAGTGCATTGGATGCATCAAACATTTTCTGAGGACACAGCTTTTGTAACCTAGCCCTGTTTGTAAGTCATTTAAGGTCATGTGTAAGCCTCTGGTGGTAGGCATGTCATATTACAGCATATTTACTCCACAAATTGGAGCATATTTTTATTAACATGTCTTCATACATATACCTATATCTTTCTCATAAAACAGACCAAAAATACACCTTCAAAGTTTTAACATAAGAAAATTAAATAGCAATTAATATGAATTTGTATATGTCTCCTTACAAACAAAAAAGTTACGAACAGAAAACAATTGCCCTTTGTCTATTTCAACTATTATCTATTGAATTTATTGAATATCTTAGATTTCAGGAATAGAATACAGCAGGGTTCTACGCTAAGGTTTTTCACAAGGAGCACATGTGCTCCTAAATGAAAAAATTTAGGAGCACACAAAGAAATTTTGGAGCGCAGTGAAAATTCTTCAAGTAACAGAGTTTAACAAACTATTATATATATATATATATATATATATATATATATATATATATATATATATATATATATACACACACTACGTGTGTGCTCCTTCTCTGTGTTCAACTATGGTGTGAAACCGTCGATTTGATGCAGAAGTATAAATCACACTTTACAATCACTTTATAAAACAGAACAAGGGGAACGTGTTGATCTCAGGAGGAGGAGCACATCGGCACACCTGTGACATCTGCATCTTTCCACTGCAGAGGCTCTTTCCACAACATGGAGGACAAACTAGTTTAAATTAGTGTATTAGTATTTACTAGTATTAGTATCTAGTGTAGATTTAGTTTACTAAAATCTTATTGTATTTTGTCGACTAAAACTAAAACAATTCAGAAGACTAAAATATAATGGGTTTAGTTAAATTCTAATGCATTAATTTAGAATTTCTCTAAAATTTCCAAACCCATATACTCCCGGAGAAAACATCTACTAACCTGTTTATATGATTAATTTTACAGTTTGAACATGCAATATAGATACAGATTTAACTACTGTGACTTAAAAATATCTTAAAATTAAATAAAACACTTTTCCTAAAGTATAACTACTTGCATACATCATTCTTTATTCTTTCAAGAAGCAGACATATTTATTTGTATGAATTAAATATAATTAAACCTTATTAAAGCTATTAACGAGCAGTGAATGCTATTCTCTTTTTCTTTTGTTGCTTGATGACACAGACCGCATTAGGTTTATTACCCACGGTCACTTTAAGACATCGGATCCTGTCGAATGACATGCGGATCAATATTGCACTGATGCACATCTGATACACTCAAACCTGTTTAAGACATAACCGACATAGTTTACCTGAATACTCTCCAAAACGGACATTTCGTCATAATGTTGTATATCTGTCCATTCAGACACGAAAGAGAGCTTAATTCAGTCCTCGTGCACTTTATATGTTTCTGTCTGCATGGCTGCACGCTTCGGGTCGGGTGTGTGCGCACATAAAACCGTACCTCTTTTTTTGCGTCGTCACTCTTATTCAGATCTATATCTGCTCTACTAATTCTCCCACACGTTTAAATTTTTTAACGTTTTATGAGATGCAGCGCATGTCAACCCGTGTGCCGCTGGGTAGATCAGCAGTACAAATGTGCGCATCTACCACAAACGCACGCAGGACATCAGTTCTGACTGGATCGCTTCCCAAATCGTCACTATCTAACATTTTTGTTTAGTTTTTATTCTTTGACGAAAATGTCAATAGATTTTCATCATAGTTTTTGTCATTCAAAACTAGTTTTTATTTAGTTATCGTCTCGTTTTCGATTA
Organism: Tiaroga cobitis; assembly: GCA_030578255.1. Lineage (NCBI taxonomy): Eukaryota > Metazoa > Chordata > Actinopteri > Cypriniformes > Leuciscidae > Tiaroga > Tiaroga cobitis. Next base: position 35,026,524 of record CM060595.1, on the reverse strand, counting down.
TGCTAGGTTGTAGTTGCTCGCACATTGTGCTCGTAAATCATTTTTCCGGTTCGCACGTATCTATTTTTAGGGGCATATGCGCGCAAAATGGTCGCACTGTAGAGCCCTGTACAGCAAAATAAAAATGTTATCCTTAGGTTGTATTCCCTTTTCTGTCAAGTACTACTAAACCACCAGTCCAACAGTTACCACAAACTTGATAAAATAGCCTAAATTAAAAGTGATCTGTGAACATTTGCCATTCTTAACATGTTGTAAAACAGCTTAAACAGCCTATAGTCTTAGTTTCTTCTCCCAGTCTAGTCAGACAGGACTTTTTGGCTGTCTTTTGGGTGGTTTTTAGCTGGCCAGGCTGGGAGAGCAATTTGCTGACCAGCTAAACCCACTGAGCACTAGCTAAAACCACCATCTTAGGCTTGTTTAAGCAGTCCGCCCCGACAACTGTTCCTGTGCCATGTGTCAATAAACAAACCATGATTGCCTTTGGACATAACTGTAACAAAGTGCAGTAAAAAGTAAAACAATTTGCGCTATAAATCAATATTTTAATGATTATGATAATACATTTAAACAATATGATAACAAATGTCAGTTTGTAGTATCAAGGACCATAATGGACTGTTTTTGTACAACCAAAATAAATAGAAGCGACTGACACCGGATGCCTCGCACATTTTAGATACAAACAGCCGCGCCTATTCTTACGTTAAAATTAAGGTGGATAGTTTAAATATGCGGTTGTTTTTCACTTAACCTGATCAGGGCTGCGTTTCTCAAAAGCATTGTGAGCTAAGTGGATTGTAAAGACCATTGGTGACAATGGTCTCCACGATCAACCTGGGCTCACAATGCTTTTTGGAAAGCTGCCCAGTGCACTTAGAAACTGAACCTCAAACCACATATACTTTTTTACAGACACTCTTAGCTACTTTGATACCATTTTATTGAATTCACCCAAAAGGATATACATTATAATGATCAATGTATTATGATCATTATAATGAATAAATGATGACAGAATTTTCATTGTCAGTAACCTATTCCTTTAAGGCAATTAGTTTGATTTAGTGTCATATCCAGCACAGTCCAACACTAAAGTGCTGCTTGTGGCCCAATGAAATATGATGCATTTTGTTCCAAAATATTGGAAGAAGTGTAATAGAACTGAACAGAACACAAGGGTGGTCCAGAGACATGCTTTAACTTGACACAAAGTCATGATGGTGCAAGTTGTACTTTTCAGTGTGGTACTCACGGCTACACAGTATGTTTCTGAAAGGGGCGGGGCCACAAGGAAGGCATTCCAAATCTTCTAATCCGTCCAATCGCATTTTGCTGTAGAATCTTCAAGTACAAAAAAAGTAATTTGTATGAAACCAAGATTTGGGTGTGAATATGCGTGATTATTGTGTGTGGGCTGATAAAAAAAATTATCAGCTATAAGCATCATGTTTCATTAAGGTTATTTTGCGTGTGTGTGTGTCTCACCCAGGGAGGCAGTTTCCGCAGACTGCGTTGTCGGTGTGTGTGCAGTGCTTGATTTGGTGTCTGTTAAGTCTGCGGCAGTTCTGGCACAGTGCGCAAGGGTGAGAACCCCAGTCTTCCTTAAACCACCTAAAGTCACACATGCCACATACTGCCGACACACCTACACCATAACCACAATCCTAACAGCCCACACGCACACAAACAAACTCAGAAACATAAGTGCATTGGATGCATCAAACATTTTCTGAGGACACAGCTTTTGTAACCTAGCCCTGTTTGTAAGTCATTTAAGGTCATGTGTAAGCCTCTGGTGGTAGGCATGTCATATTACAGCATATTTACTCCACAAATTGGAGCATATTTTTATTAACATGTCTTCATACATATACCTATATCTTTCTCATAAAACAGACCAAAAATACACCTTCAAAGTTTTAACATAAGAAAATTAAATAGCAATTAATATGAATTTGTATATGTCTCCTTACAAACAAAAAAGTTACGAACAGAAAACAATTGCCCTTTGTCTATTTCAACTATTATCTATTGAATTTATTGAATATCTATTGAATATCTTAGATATCAGGAATAGAATAAAGCAAAATAAGAATGTTATCCCCTTTTCTGACAAGTACTACTAAACCACCAGTCCAACAGTTACTTCGAGTTCAAACTTGATAAAATAGCCTAAATTAAAAGTGATCTGTGAACATTTGGCATTATGTTTCCCCCCCAAGCAGGATATATGTGACCTGTGCTGGCAAAAGGAGTCGGAATTATTTGTACGTTTTCTGGGAGGAGTAGGCCTACCTTTCCTTTGTCCATGAAAAACGATCTCACTTGTGCTGAAAGACAGATCTGAAGCGTGCGCTCAAAGTGCTCAATTAATAAACAATCTAAAGACATTTGGTTTTGACTTGGTGTTAGGGCTGGGCGATAAAACGATAATGATAATTATCGCGATATAATTTTCCTCGATAAAACGATATCAAGAGGTCGATAAATGTTCGATAATGTGTATGCGTCAAAAGCGGAACGAAACTAATTTGAACCGCGCGCCACACGGACCATTTATCCGCTCGGCTCAAAGTCCAAACGGGAGCTCACTAGAGCACATGCGCGTTTACTCTGATTGTCTCGCTCACGACTCGATCCAGTGAGAAGCGCTTGAATTCAGCGAAGAACACAAATGTCAAGTTCAAACCAGTTTAAAGGTAGATGAAACACCGCTGACAAACAGGAGAAACACTGTGCCGAACGATACAGTCAGAATCTGAATTGATACTGAATTCATTTAGCCTACCATGGATTTACTGTAACGTTAGCCTAGTAATATGAAATGTGAGATATACATATTGAATTGTATTATATTATTAATGTAGACAATGTATTAAATGACTAATGGAATTTAATTACAGTATTTAATAATGTATTTAACTGTTACGCTACTGTTTTTCATACAAATACCATAGAAACCATAAAGTTACATTTTGCCATGATAGTGAGGTGCTAAGTTATAGGCTATGCCTGGTTTTATCTGTGGTTATCATGATCTAAATGCATGATACTGGATGACCAATGGTTAATTTGAATAAAACTCAAACAGTCAGAATATTACATTTTACCAAAATAAAAATGTGGTCGTTACATTTCTTTTTTTAAACAGATGTTACTGTTTTTGTTAATGAACATAAATTTAACATAGTAGTATTAGCTTGAGTTAGGATCCAGATTTACTGTCAACTCGCTGTCAAATAAGCGTTTCGAGACAAAACATGTAATTTGAATATTGCAAACTGTGCTGAAGAAATATTTTTCTATTCAGATGTTTATTTTGTTAAGGAAAAATGACAAATGTTTGCATGTTCTACCTCAGATTTGTGAAATGTTCACCTGTTTGGCAAGTGTTTGTCATGATATGTTCTGACAATAAAGAGTAGTTTAAAACCACAATTAACGCTCTGGTTTCTACAACTTTCAGTTATAGGAGCAAAAATCTGCCTTTAAACTTAAAAGAAATAAAGATTTGATATTTATCGTGATAATTATCGATATCGACTGATATAAAAAAAAATATCGTGATAATTTTTTTTGGCCATATTGCCCAGCCCTACTTGGTGTGTGTAATTTGGTGTAATTACCAGGGATTTTATGGTATGGTTGCTTGGTGATTTTGTTTTGGAACCTTCAGTCGATTTTTCTCAAAATTGACTTTGCTGACTCTATCGACTTCAAACAGGTGTAGGTGTAGATGTCATTTTTTGTCCGATACAAACAAATCATACATCATTTTGAAGTTTTTTTTAAATAAAGAATGTGAAAATAACAACTAATTTTTGAAAATTGGCTCATTGCGACTCATTTTGCCAGCACGGGTCACGTATATTAACTGCATAATCAAACATCAATTAAAGAGGGTTGATGATGTTGACTGCAGAGGTTTAAAATATGTCAGTTTATCTACACACGTTTAACAATAAGTGACGATTAATTATAGGAGTTACTTTGTTCATACAGCCCCTGGGCTTCTCAAATATTGATTTCTTAAAAAAAAAAAAAATGTTTAAATGAATTACTTTTCAAACACTTGCTTTACAATAATCCTGAAATTGCAGATACACAGAAGAGTATTTCTCTGGCTCGCTCACACATTCTCACCTCTTTCAGTTCTTGGCCGGGTGAACACTTTGGGCACTTGTGACATTGTCCACTGTGATAATACTCGTCTGTCGAGCAATCCATTCCATATCTAAGTGAAGGAGAGAGACAGAGTTAGGCTCTTACACATAGGCTTACAATACACATACATTTTTATTTCAAAACTATGAGGCCTGAATGTAAAATACTGTATGCTGCCAGTTAATTTCTTTATAAAACATTTTCTTTCTTTTTTTTTTTTTACAGAAGACTTAAAAATCAATACCCAATAAATACCCAATAATCCCCTGTCAATACCCAATAAAGCAAAAAAAAAAAAAATATATATATATATACGGAACGGTTGGCAACCCTACCTCTATTATATATATATATATATATATATATAATAGAGGTAGGGTTGCCAACCGTTCCGTATACGGAATCCTCCCGTATTTGACACAAACAAGTCTTGTTCCGTATTTAACTGATACGGAACGGAACGTAGGCCTAGCAGTAGCCTACTTTGTTCCGTATTTTTGAGAATCAATTCAGTGCAAATCCATGGCAGACACATAGGCCTAGCTTCTAATATAGGCTACTGTATGTCAGACAGACTATGAACGAAGACATTTGTAGGCTATGATAAAAACCCGACGGTGCGGTAGGCCTATACTAATTTCTCCCCCTGTTTGATGATCACCCGCGTTACGCGTAGCGTTTTTAACATCTTGGAACATCATCAGAGAATGCCCTTTTAATTGGTCGTTAGTCATTGTGGGTCACGTATCTTAGCAACGATGACGACAAGTGACAACAGCGGGAAATGTAGGGAAAATGAAAATGGGTAAGGAAAATGACTAACGTTCGGCGAAAAAGAAAAAAAGTCTAATTCTATTGAATAAGGTCGCACAAGGCTACAGAAAACTGTTGTGTTTATTTTTCTTCAAATGCAGTCTAAGCCGATGAGTTTTGAATGTTATATGTTGCATTTGTTTAAAGTTAAAAATAAACTAAACAAATCCGTGGTTCATTGTTGGCAAAATGATCATGATAGCCTTTATAGTCAGCTATTTACGTTCATTTCAATAATAAAGATTTATGTTGTCCATCCACTTTAATCAATTCTGAAACCAAGAACACAGAGATAAAGATCAAGACAGAGCGCGCATTTAGGTGGCATCTAAAACAAAAATACCTCCTTTAAATGATCTGTTGGGAATAATTTTCCCGAGGCTTAAAATACAAGAAAGCTGGTCAACCCGAACTAAGTAGGGCGCACTGCTACGATTCAAAAGTAGAAAGCAGTGTACCAGCAACATCATGAATCTCTGTAAAGTCACGTAGTTTCATCCACACTTTACTTACATTGCAACAGGGGCAACAACGCGCAGTAGTCACTTAATTATCTGTCCCATTGGAGTTACCGTCTCCTGCGGCTTTGTGTAAATTCGGTCCAGTATAGCTTGTGTTTTAAGTTGTTGAAGTTGTTGACTGGCACACATTTGGCCACTGCGCAACAGTGGGCTGCGCGCGGGGACACACGGGCATGTCCCGACATGCTCACACTGTGTGACTGAAATCCACTGCAGAAGAAGCAGGGATGCCCGTGAGAAATGCTCCTAAACGGAAATTGCGATTAAAAATGATTTCTCGGAAAGGACTGAATCTCAAATAAAAATGATACCTAATTGATTGCTTGTTTATTTGTAACGAGGTACAGTCAATGTGTTCTTAAAGCTTTTACTCAGTTTTATAAGCATTCCATTGCTTCTTTCTCTGCAGCAAACCCTTATGAACGCAAGGTGGCGATAATGAATTTATGTGGAGTCATATGACCTTACATAAGATTTATGCTGCGTCCCAATTCGCCTACTTATACTACGCCCAAAAGTATGCACTCTTTTTGTGAAGAAAAAGTACATACTTTTGAGTATGTAGCAAAAGAGTAGGCTAGCTTTGGGACATGCTACCTTTTTAACCGACAGATCTGTCGCGTGCAACCTATCACCGTAAACTGCCCTGTCAATCATCTCGTCACAGTTAAAATCCTCCATTCAATCTAATATAATTTCTTACCATTTCGGAGAGAAATGTTGTAGCACGTTCATCTGCCAGTCGTGGGTCTTTCATTGGGACGTACTAATTCTAATTTCGAATAGCCTACTATTTAGGACGGATAGTGTGCGAATTGGGACGCAGCGTTAAAGTATAAATACTTCATTACAACATATATTTACAGTATAATACAAAATTAATAATACTTATTTTATGGGATATTGCAGTATTTATTATAAATGATTTACCCGTGCACATCCTTTATTTATTTTTCACATTATGTGCCCCCATGATCTTTAATCAAAATAACTTCCCCTCCATCTTGAAACAACATCTCTTCTGACATGTTTACTGAGACAAACTGTCACTCACATGAGATCACAGCAATAGCAAACCACAACGATCCAATCAATTCCCCAATGGACAAAATGTATGTCACAATAGGGAAGAAAAGACTAAAATGCATAACAATTCATTTAATTTTAGAACATGTTCATCATATTCAGTTGTAGTTGCTCATCACATTATTACATTGCACTAAGTTACATTACATTACATTTGTAATATATTGTATTCTGTTATTAGATTGCATTACCTTCAACTGAACTCTGCAAGTCAGTGATCAGTTGGCAAGTACCACAGCAGGCCATGTTTATCCTGACTCATTCTTATTGAAGATAGAAGGCATATGTGTTGATCTATGAGCAAATGAAAAATGGGATAAGCAAGGTGACCCATACACATACGCACCAAATGCCCCTTAAAACATTCTAACATGTTCATTACTCAACCATTAATTATATGTGTTAGTTTTTCAAGAGTAGCTGTCTTTCTCTCTGTGTGATGGTGCGCTTGATGAATTCATTACACAAAAGTTATTTGTCTATTACAAATAGAAATGCATGGACTGCAAAAACATTACCAACCGAACAAAAACACAAATTCTCTCCATGAGTGCTCCATTGCTCTGTCACTGATGATTTTGGAGTTAATTAAGTAAAATGCAATTTATCATTGTGCAAAACACACAAAAAAAAAAAAAAAAACAGAAAGCAGAAGCATTTGTGTCAGGTTGTTATTTTAATTATAACGGTAGAATTGTGAGTATTATGACCCGCCAGGATCCGATGTTAGATCCACCAATCAGAGAGGTTATAAAATGAATAGAGAATACCTTGTGTTTTTCCAGCCTGTTCTCACGTAAATGCGTCTCTATAACTGATCGGGTTGGTTTTTCCGTGGGTGCTCGCCCATATTTTTGTGTGCCCGAGCAGTGCCTATGATAATTTTCTCTACAATTATCACACACGAACGATTAAAAAAATGCTAAAGCCAAGTGAAAAGTGTTTTGTGTGGTATGTGATAATGAAAAAATAACTGCAGAAAGTAAACTGGTATATGTGTGAGAGATTGAGGGAGTAGGGCACTTTAGCCTTGCATAGTTAGTCGTATGGTTTTGGCAAAGGAAGAAAAAAAAACAGATAGAGAAAGTGGGAGAGAGTGCATGACATATTTTTCAGGGTTATTGTGTCTGAACTGTATCAGGTCAGAGACAGTGTTTTGCATGGGTTGTTTTGTCCCTTAACCGATCTTAAGCATCTCAAATAGAACAACAGGATGTTATATTAACAGAACCTTTTCTCCTGTCAAAAGGAGACCACTATTTTGGTCATTGTTGTTGTGACTCGTGAGTGCTGTCGTGGACAAAGATGTGTGATCACCTCATCCCTGAATCTTATCTCAGCCTGTTCCTGTCTTCTTCCACTTCACACACATTCTTATCAGAAGTTTAGATTTGCCCTGACCTCTAAAATGCGCATTGACGTCCAACCTTATATTTAAGTCTAAGACAGATGTTGTTTTATGAAGGTGTCCCAGAAAGAGTCCATAATGACAAACTTCACACAACAGGATAGCAAAAGTACAATTTGAATGATTAGAGCAAAGAAACTTTTGTAATTATCACACCGAAGTGCTTGAATTTTTGGACCATGCCTAAAAGAAGGCACGTATGCTTGTCTGAGCATATACATTCTAGCCAGATGATCCAACGGTAGCTGCTCACTACTCGGCCTGCCTGACAGACATTTCTTGCTGGATGAATGACCACCACTTTCAATTCAACCTTCCGAAGACAAAATTGATTGTGGTCTCAGCCAAGCCAATACTTCTTCTCAACTTCTCCATTCAGCTAAGTTCGTCAACCATAACTCTATCAAGAGGTGCGTTTCCCAAAAACATCGTTAGCCAACTATGGTTGCAAGTTCCATTGAAATCTATTGGTAACAAGGGAACTTGCCACCATAGTTGCCTTTGGGAAACGTACCCCAGGATAGCCAGGAACCTTGGAGGACAGACAGGAACCTTTCACAGGAACCTTTCACATTGCTAGAACTGCCCGGTCCTGCAGATTTGCCTTATACAACATTAGGCACTTCTTATCGGAGCATGCTACACAACTCCTTGTCCAAGCTTTTGTTCTATCTAGACTGGACTATTGTATGCTCTTTTGGCAGGCCTCTGCAGCTGATCTAGAATGCTGCAGCAAGACTCGTCTTTATTGAGCTGAACAGAGCGCACATCACATCTCTCCTCATTGCACTGGTTGCCAATTCCCCCTCGCATCAAATTCACGGCACTGTTGTTTGCCTACAGAGCAACCACTGACTCTGGATCCCTATACCTAAACTCACTACTTTAGACTTATGTGCCAGAACATGCAGTGTGTGTGTGTGTGTGTGTGTGTGTGAACTGCGCCTTGTGGTGTGGTCACTTTCACAGACCTTTACCTTGACTGTTCCAAGCTGGTGGAATGACCAGAGCTCAACCCAAACTGCTGAGTCTTTTGCTATTTTCAAGAAACGGCTGAAGACACATCTTTTCCGTCAACACTTGACCCATTAATTCATTTATACTAACACTTACTATTCTATATATAAAAAAAATATAAAAAAACCTTGCTATCTGTACTGTGCTAGACTAACTGGGACTAGTCACAGCACTTGAATATTGTTGCCCTATTGTTGGTTTGATTGCTTCTATTGCTTTCCTCTTTTGTAAGTCGATTTGGATAAAAGCGTCTGCTAAATAATTAAATGTAATGCAATGTAATATGTGTGTGTGTGTGTTAGTGGGAGTTTTAAATATGAAGGCCGTAGAGAAAAGCCAGAATCAGGAATAGTTCAGATAAGAAAACTTCAACCACCTGGAGAGGGAAAGACATCTGAAGACCTAGTTATGAATCTTAACTATTAGTACAGTTACAAGGGCATATTAAAATATAAGTGGCATGAATATGAAAGCTAATTTATCCTTGATGACAGTAGTTGATACGGCCGCAGGGACATCTCCATGCACCTGCTGACTGTTGACAGAGGAAAAACTATGAAAACTGGCATAAGAGCCCTGAACTACATCAGCGTTACTCACAGAACTAGGGTCTTCCTCGAGGGATTTGCCTCAGACCAGCAGCATAGGCATAATGAGCAAAACAACATTGAACAAAAAAGGACCATAAAGAAAACCCAAATGGACATATAAAACCTCGGTCTTGGTAGGTGTCTGTCCCAGAAACAACTGAACTTATGAACTTCAATCAGTTATGACTCTGCTGGTTTATTTTGGAAGTAGAGAAAGTAAAAACATGCCAAATTGTCCTTGAGCTCTGTCCATATCAAAAACAGGTTCTTTTTAGAAATACATAAATTTGTCAGTGCTAGCGTTCTGCATGTGGGCTGTTGTCTTTTAACCAGTGTTACGGAACTGAAACCAGCCTTTTTGGATGTTTTATTAACTGAAAAGTTTGACTTGTCAAAACGAGACAATTGTGGCCAACACATCATACATTTTAATAGGATGAGATCAACAGAAAGAAAAAAAAAACCTGATGACCGTAAAGCTCCATGATAAAAAGTTAATACAGCCGTGACGTGACCCGATTGTGGAAATTTTGCATTGGCTGCAGAGCTTTAATGATTGAATAGCTGGTGCAAGCCGAAAGAAAGACACACAAAAAAGTTCACTTGCAGGTGTATTGCTGCTTTGTGAGGAAATTGTTCAACTCTTATTCAGAGTTGTTGTACTCCAACAAAGCAACAACAAATGGCATGACATGAAAGTGTGGGCGGAGCTTATGCCAATAACTTCCACTGACCACAGAGCACCCAGAATATAAACAGTCACTTACCTCACCCGCTCTGACAGCTCTCCCAAACACACATGAATCAAAGCCAGAAAGGTTGAAGTGATCGCACTCTGGCACACGGGAGAAATGTAGAGAATGCCTGCTGACTTAAGAGAGGGATGAGTGATATGATATGATCAAGTCAAGTGAAATGAAGACCTTACCTTTCAGAATTATTATTATTTAATTATTTAAGCAGAAGGCCTCGTACCCACATGCTCTCACACATAATGAAACACCCAGCCTCTCTGATTAGTGCAGACCACATCTCACTGACAGATGTTAAACCTCAATTGTTGGCATGGTATTGACACCACAGAGAATGATGTACTTTATGCAGCTTGTTAGGGTCTCCATTTGTCTCTTCTGCTTAATTATCTCTTTTTTCCTCTCTGTGACTTGATTGGAATGTGTAAGTGTTTTCTTGTAAATGAAAGCTTGACATTACAGACAAAGGGAGAGAGGTTAAGGAAGCCTAAAGGTGGTTGTGTATCATGTGTCTGTTGTTCTTTACTCCTTTCTCTGTTAAAAAGTCTTAAACACGCAGTTTTTAGACACAGAGCCATAGATGGGAAAAATATCAAACCCTCTCCTTGTGCTGTCTTTTTGTAAATTTAAATTAGAAAATGGAGACTTCGAAAGCTTTGAGAAACGTTGCTTTACTTTTTCTCTTGCACTAACACTCACTTAATGATGTTTTAATAACATAGATAATTTGAATAGATCATTTGAATGTGTTCTTCCCGAACTTTGTTAATAAAACTGTTTTATTAACAAAGTTCGGGAGGAAGACATTCAAATGATCTATCCAATCAGCACGAGAGGAGACCTAAACATGGCCGACTCACCATATGTTCCTCAACAGTTTTCTGCATCCCTCCATCACCCTGTCTCCTCACTCTCGGCTGGTTACTACCCCAGCCAGGGATACGGGGGAGTACTCTGGGTTTGGAGCAAATTCCGAGCTCAGAGCCCTTTCCTCGGACAGCATGCCAAAAACGCATTCTCTTTACTCTGATTATTTGTGAACTCGTGAACCTTTCCAAGTTCTATATATGTGTATGAATGCACTCTTATAAATAAAGATTCCAAAACAGTGGTTTTAGTATTGATGCCTAGAAAGAACTGTTTGTTTCTTTGTTTGTTAAAGTGTGAAGAACATTTGAACCCTTTGGTGTTGTTCGGTCATTTTAGACCAAAAAAAAAGACAATGTTCTTGATTCAATGGTTCAACCTAGATGGTTGTAAAAAGAAAATAGCAGTACTTGTGTTGTTTGGGGTCAAAATCGACCACTATTAAGTACAAAATTAGTTGTTCCAATTTAGCAGACTTTAAGTATACAAATTTATACTAAAAGTATAAGAGTATTTATATTAAGTACATGAATAGCCTATATAAGTGTAAATGTATTGGTAGTATACTTAGCATTAAATAAATGTATTTAAAATACATTTTAGTATATTTATTTTTCACTTGGGAAGGAAGAGGTTACATTCTAAACATTGAGAGTACAAAACAGACACACCTACTCAAACACACTCTGTTGTGGGGACTCCATAAACGTAATGTTTTTTTATACTGTACTAACTGTATATTCTGTTTACACTAACCCTACCCCTAAACATACCCATCACAGAAAACTTTCTGCATTTTTACATTTTCATAAAACATTGCTAAGCTACGTAACATGGTATCTGTTTCTGATGCAGAAAAGTTTGACCTCGAGACTAGATTACTGTAATGCTTTATTGTCCTGCATCCTCAATAAACAAGCTACAGTTAGTGCAAATGCAGCTGCTAAAGTTCTTACTAGGTCAAGAAAATATGATCATATAACACCAATTTTATCATCTCTACACTGGTTACCTATTAAGTTCTAGATCAATTACAAAGTATTAGTACTAACCTATAAAGCCCTAAATGGTCTAGCTGACTAGCTCCTGTGTATTTAATGGACCTTCTATCGCCCTACAATCCATCGCGTTCTTTAAGATCACTAAATTTGAGGCTTCTGGTCATTCCTAGGATATCTAAGCCCACTAAAGGAGGGAGGGCGTTCTCACATTTAGCTCCTAAACTCTGGAATAGCCTTCCTGATATTGTTCGAGGCTCAGACTCGCTGGCCCAGTTTAAAACTAGATTTAAGACACATCTCTTTAGCCAAGCATTCACATACACTCTAAAAAATAATTCAGTGGCTTAGTAAATATCACAGTAATAGTTAACTTTATTAACTTAATAAAATCTCTGAACATCATTTACTTGATAGTTTGAGTTGAACATACAAAATTAATTGACTAAAAATCCAACAGTTAATTTTGTCTAAAATTTCCAGTTATATTTAAGGTTTTTTTTCACTAAAAGTATTTAGTATTTGACTAACCAATTATTTATTTAAAATATACTTAATCTATTTGTGACATTTCCATCAAAATTTTGAGAATGGATAATTAAACTGATCTGTTTCAAGAACCACAAATATTACTTTATTCAAATCAATATTATTCATATTTAACACATACATAAGAAATTGAGTATGTTTACTCAATTAAAACAATGCGCCCCTCCCCCACCCTCTGATGTGACGACGACTCAACGGTTAAGTGAGCGCGGGCTGTTTGAATTCTCTCCTCCTCCGGTGACGGTCTCCAGAACAGTTTTCTCTTCTCGGAGTCGCAGAATTGGTGTATTTCCTCTGTGAAATTCAGGTTTGTGTATGTTTTATTTTATCTATAAAATCACTACTGTGCTTTAAATCATTTTATTTAAAGCAAAAGAACATACATATGTGACTCACCTAAGTCAAACGAGTGTCGCGACTGTCTTTTCGCGTTATTGTAACGCCTATAACAAGACTATATTCCTAAAGATAATAAATATAACTAATTTGGATGATAAAATGTTCTCAGAACTGTGCACTGTTTGTTTATTAGCAGGTTTTGGAGTCGCGTCGCAGCATCTTTTGGCTCTGAGTGAAACGCAGGACGGTGGTATAAAGTTAGAAGTTTCCACGCCGCAGAGCGCAAGTCCATCTCCGGCACGAGAACCAGTGCTGATCCGGTGGATAACAGACCGGTTGATTAAACTTGAATTACTTGAATGTTTAAATGTTTAATTTTTACGTATAAAATGTTTGTTACATGAGTTTATATGTAGGCAATATTGTTTATGCAAAAACCGTATAAAATTTGCTGTAACATTATGCTGTACTGTACTCATCGACAATAAAGGCTGTCATGTAACAGTTATCGGTGGTTGTATGGAATATTTTTTACAAAGGTTTAAAGGAAATAAAAAAGTTAATATTACTCATAAATAAAAAACAGTTGATATTACTCATACATATTGTTTTTTTTTAAATGTTCCATAATTCTACTCAATTTTATTTGTTAATGTACCAAATGCAGTTACTCAGATCTACTTAATTTTTTTACTTACATTTACTCAGTTCATACAATGTATGTAATTTATTTCACTGCTTTCAAATTAAATCAATATTTTTAAGTGTAAAAGTGTTTCACCAAAAAAATTGAGTAAACCAGGGTTAAACTTTTTAGAGTGTATGCTTACCTTTTATACCACTGTTGAATAAGATCGAATGCATTAATATTATGAACAGCAGCTATGCTAATTATTTCCCATCTGCTTTTCTGCTGTTCTCTCGGGATGCTAGTCCCGAGGTAAATAGCGTTCGTCAGCTCCAGTTTGTATCCAGCCTCTCACGGAGACTTCAGATGCCCCAACACCAGCGATGAGATGACTAAACGCCTGTGAAGAGACAACTCAACGCCGGCGATATGTTATGCCCTAAATTAATACATGATTAACTAACTGGATTTTTCTATGTAACTTTCTGAAATGCACTTTCTGTAAAGCTGCTTTAAAACAATATGTATTGTGAAAAGTGCTATAGAAATAAATTTGAATTTAATTGAATTGAACATTTTCCAAAAAAACTAATTCTGTATGATTTAAGGTTGTTTCCGCATGGGGACCTCAATTTATATCCCCACGGTGTAAACAACACACGCGCACACGCACGAACTGGTGTGGCTGTAACAATATGGAAAAAATTTAGCCAGAAGACTCAAACAAGAGGTTGAAATCAGCCCGGGCTTGTTTTTTTTTATAACAAAAGTTTTCGGCCGAATGTAAAGTAAATTTCAAATTTAATTTCAAACCAAAAGTGAAATGAATAAGCCTCAGGCTGAAGGAAATGCAAATTCATGCGTGCTCATTCAAGAATAGGATGCAGGAGAAAAAAGTTTAACACTTACTTGACCAATAAAAAGGAAATCTATAGTAATTTTTGCTTATGGTTCAACTGAATCATCGAAGGTCAGAAGCAAGTACATTGGTCAATAAAGTGAGATTAAATGCATAAAGTTATTTTTTTATTTAACATATTTAGTTATTGGAGGTTTGCATAGTATTCTGATTCTGCATTTCACTGATTTTATTCATTTTAAGGAATATTGAATCTTTTTTTTGCGCAAGTGAGATGAGTAAATCCACGCTCACATTTAGTCTATAACTACAATAGCCATCATGTTTACACACAACACCTTATTTGTACTTATTCATTACTTATTAAAAAAAGTAACTCAGATATTTTGTTGAAAATTTTTAAAGTAATGTGTTACTTTACTAGATACTTGAAAAAAAGTCTGATTATGTAACTCAAGTTACTTGTAATGAGTTACCCCCAACACTGGTCATCAGTGAGGGCCTGCCGCCTTTACTTTCGTTTTGTGTTTGTTTTATTATTAAAGTGTTTGTGAACGTTCGCCGGATCCTGCCACCTTCTTCCCACAACAACTAACTTCGTTACAGTCCCTTTCACTTCTGGTGCTGCCTCACTGTAACCAAGAATTAAAAAAACAAAAAAAAAACAAGAGGGACCAGTTGAAACAGATTTTTTGTGGCAATCAACACCTGCCACCTGTGCTGTTTAACTTGTTTAACTTATAGGGGCCTACAGAATCTGGAATATTCTTTTACCATAATATTAGCAGGTCTCCACAACCTTCAACACTATTTCAGATAAATAGATTTTTCTTTTAAACAGAATAAATGGTATGCACTTTGCCGTAATTCTCAGAGTATATGTGGAATTTCAGTTACTAAGCAACAGGTGTGCTACACACACATGCGGACACACACTCGAGCGGATGGAATAAAGCAAAAAGAAGCGAGGGATTGGTAGAATGCTGATTCCTAATGATAAACAAAAAAATGTGATGATGAGACATGATAAAGAAAAAACAGCTCAGACTTAACTGATAAACAACACAACTGAGCACTTTCCCTTCAACTAAGCAAATCTCCGGCCAAAACTAAACAAAACCAAACAGCCCTCTCAACTTCCATCCCTCAGTCTCAGCTCCTCCCACAGATTCTAACCAATTCATTCTGAATAAGCCACTCATTCTCAATAACCTCAAACACTTCACTGCAGCATTCCTCATTCAAATCAAACAGCGTTCATGACAATTCAGGGCTGCAAATGCAATATCCTTTCCCTGGACTGCATACGTGGCACGCTCATCGCTTATGTGAAGGCTTCTCTTAAAGGACTTTAAGGCTTTCACCTCAAAATTAACATTTCCTGATAATTTACTCACCCCAATGCCATCCAAGATGTTCATGTCTTTTTTTCTTCAGGGGAAAAGAAATTAAGTTGTTTGAGGAAAACATTTCAGGATTTTCTCCACACAATGGACTTCAACAGTAGCCAAATTGTCGAAGTCAAAATCAATGCAGTTTCAAAGGGTTTTGAAGAGCTTCAAAAGGCTCTGCACGATCCCAGCTGAGGAATAGGGTCTTAACTAGCGAAACAATCGGTCATTTTCTAAAAAAAAAATGAATAAAAGTGCATATACTTTTTAACCACAATTACGTAATCACGTTGGAAAGGTCACGCTGGACGTAGGCTGAAGTACCCCCCCATTGCTTTAAACATCCAGGATACACACACGAAAGGACTATTTTAAACAATAAACTGACACAAAGACATAAATATGTCATTCAACATACAATAAAATTTGAACGATCCTCTTTCTCCACGCTTGTAAACAATGGAGCGGTACTTCCGCCTACGTCCAGCGTGACCTTTCCAACGTGATTACGTAATGCCTGACGTGTCGCAGACCAGCACAAGATGAACAATTGTGTTTAAAAAGTATATACATTTAAATTTTTTTTTTTAGAAAATGACAGATCGTTTCACTAGTTAAGACCCTATTCCTCAGCTGGGATCGTGCAGAGCCCTTTCAAGCACTTCAAAGCCCTTTGAAACTGCATTTATTTGGACTTCAACAATTTGGTTACCGTTGAAGTCCATTGTGTGGAGAAAAATCCTGAAATGTTTTACCAAAAAACGTAATTTATTTTCCACTGAAGAAAGAAAGACATGAACATCTTGGATGGCATTGGCGTGAGTACATTATCAGGAAATTTTCATTTTGAGGTGAACTAATCCTTTAACTCTTGCTTAGGGCATCATTTATGCAAGGAAATCATTTTGTGTGACAACATTTGACATGACTGAGAACTTTGTTGCAATGTGATCAGTTTTGTGACAGTTGAAAACACGAATTAATAATGTATAGCCTTATTTCACTGAGGACCATTAACATCCCCTGAACCTTCTGGCAAGGAAAATAATAAAGGTCACAGGAAGTTACAGTGAATAAAAGGGTTATTAAGAAATGTCCTTGCCTTTGCAGTCAAATAAGTAATAATAATATTACTTGTAGTACAATGGTCTTTTGATTAAACCGGTCCTCATGGCTGGATGTGAATGAGAAGCCACCCAGGACCCCACAGTTGCATTACCCTTCAGTAAGATATAATTATTGTCATGTCTCATCTTCTGAATGAAAACGTTAGAGTGATGCCTTGCCTTTATCAAAGGGACAAGCAAAAAGATAGTGATTTCATGGATTTATAAGCTATGCAACGTTAATTTATCCATCACATTCTGACTCTTTCTCTTTCTCATTTTATTGAGTCAGTGCACATTTCACATATTTTAAATTCCCACTTCAATTTATAAATTCACATCCTCTCTGATGACATTTGAAATGTTTACAAAACCAAATTATCCTAATTAATTAAATTCTGTAGCCTAATTTAATAAAACTGTCCGTTAAATTACACACATAAAATAATTCCATGTGATTTCATATTTAATTTAATTGACATTAAATGTCCAGACAGGAACGTTTACTGAAAGGTTAAATAGCCTACCATCTCCTTTAAAAAAAAAAAAAATAGCCAACAATCTATTTTGCTCTTCAAGTGGCTTATTTTGTGGACTTAACAGTCCCATTGTGGATTTAATGTGTGCTCAGCAATAAATGCCATGAGAAGCATTTCCACAGAATAAGGCCCAGACCCCCTATAAAGTGCGCACATGTGCAGTTTCTCATAGAGCATCGTGGAGCTCATTGATTTTATTGTAGCCTAGCCTATTTTTCACCTATTTTAAACCTATGATATTTATAGGCTATATCATGAGTGTTTTATTTTAATACTTTTAAAATGAGTTGTGATCCCTGATCTTATTTGCAGTGAGCTCTTATTTAGGCTACCCGTATAACTGGCGCCGTTCCTGTGACTGTATTATTTAGTCCTGACAGTTAAAGCGCTCAAGGACTTTCCCGAGCAAACTCTCCGTAAAATTACTGCTTACCCCGACAAAACACCGTGACACAGCA
The DNA here is from genome assembly GCA_030578255.1 of Tiaroga cobitis. Classification (NCBI taxonomy): domain Eukaryota; kingdom Metazoa; phylum Chordata; class Actinopteri; order Cypriniformes; family Leuciscidae; genus Tiaroga; species Tiaroga cobitis. The sequence goes on along the minus strand of CM060595.1, from coordinate 35,008,436 downwards.
AGATTAGGTACCTGCGAATGTGCCCAGGAGAGTAGCCTACTTGACACGAGAAAAAAAGGGCTGTAATTACTTAAAAGAGGAAAGTGTAGGCTGTTGTGATGCGCCCAGTAGGCTACTGTAGCAACAGCCGCTTCGGCTCGGGTTGATGATTGAAAACAGACAGCGCAAAGTCTTATCGCTTGTTCTCAAGGTAGACGGAAAACTAGCCTACTCAAGCAGCGGAGAGAAATTCCCACCCCCGGGCCGGTTCATTTTCTCATCCGCTCATTTATGGATAAGACGTGTCTGACTTGACGCTCTGATGATCGGATGCACCAAACGGTCGTTCGCGTGCATTTTCGGAAAACTTTTTTCGTTGATGTTTATTAAGAGCCGCCCGTTCGTGTCCTCTGCGATTACACAAGCGTTCGTTTGATTATTTTTGCTTACACACTCTCGCCCTGCGCAGCTCCTCTGTCTGACAGGAACTTTTTCCAAGTAATTCGTCGATGAACTTGTTGCGGTGAGTCACCTTTAAACCCTCACGGGTTGTGTGTTGTACTCTGTTTCTAGACTATTGAGGTTCCGTTCGGGTTGATGGAGGCTTGCGAGTCCCCGGACGCAGTTTTTCACGGATCTTACCAAAGCGTTTTTCAAAACGAGCGCGTAAAGAGAGCGAACACCGAGAGTTTGGACATTTCTAGCTCCAAGAAGTGCGGCTTCCTGCAGGAGACCGCGTCGAGAGAAATGCGTTTAAGCAAGCTGTCGCCCCGCAGAGGAATAATATGCTCCCCGGAAAAAGAGTGCGAGAGTACGATTTCGGTGATACAGGTAGCGGCAAGCCGTATTCATTTTCTCAAGAGTTCAACAGTAAGCAAAAGCGACTCATATCTGTCATCTAGCGGCTCGGGCCTCGCAGACGCCACCGAAAGCAGCGGCAGTCGCGCAGGTTTCCTTCGGGGCGCTGAGAGCGGACAGAAGGGCTACGGTGCAGCTGAAGTTCACAAGCGCGAGTTGGGCTCGGGCCGTGACGCAAGTGTGGCGAGTAGTAGTCGCGCATGCAGCAGCAGCACCACAATTTCGGAGACAGCGCGAGAGTTGTGCAAAGCCGTGTCAGTGTCTTTGGGCTTAGCTATGGAGTCCAGCGAACTAGGCGAGGTGGGACCGCACCATGCACCGCCACTGACCACTGAAAGTAGTAGTGATGAAATGTATATGCCTTTGCTCGACTGCTCAGTGAGCGAACCTGGGGCAGGAGCGAAAGACAGAGAGTACGCTCTCGCAACGGGACAGAGTGACAGAGGCTTAGAGCTGCGAGGCAGGGACAAAGTGCTCGGGATGTTTAAAAGTAGCGATCTGGTGCAGCTAGCAGGTGAGGGGACAACCTTGCAGTACAGCAACGCGTCTAGATCACACTTAACATCAGGTGTGCAGGAGGTGCATGAGTTCGCCAGCATGTCCGGGGACATTGCCAACCTGAGTTCAGAAGGTACGGCAGCGGCGACAGCATCGGATATGGACGCGACGCACGCAGCTTCGTGCCAGTTCGAACAACTGTTGCCCGCGAGCATGGCCCATTTCGTCCACCCGGAGTTCGAAAACGGACCGAGCCAAAGCTTCGCGAAGCCCTCCGCGATGTCCGGGGAGTTTACGGAGCCCTTGGAGAATTACGTGAATCACTATAATGTCAAAATTAAGGCAGAGATGATGCCCCGTCAACTGAATGACACCTGGGCGTACCCGCATAGGTACGCTGATGACTCTAATGGCCAGTACGGGCCTCCAAAACAGAGGACCACTTACGCTACTGGCCATGAAACGCCGTTTATTTGTAACCCATACGAGTACGGCCAAAGCGGGTCTCTGGTTCCGCGGGAGCGACCTCCGCCCGAACAGTGGTACCCGGTCGGGATGTTGGCCCGTCCTAACGTGCCCTGCGTAAAAAATGAGGTGGGCGAATGGCTGGATGTAACATCGTTAACAGATGGCAGGTAAGAAGGGGCACTGCTTTTCCTTTTTCTTTGGCTACAAGTTACAACCAATAAACTTTGTTGAGAAAGTTAATAAATAGCACATAGACATTGAATGGCGTTTGAGCAATAAAATAAAATAACACGTGCGTCTTTGTACCCCGCAATGCGACCGTATAGAGGACAGTTAAAGAGTTAGTCAGACTTGTAGAAATTATTTATATATTTATTTGAAGTTGATAAATGAACTCATAACCGAAACGATCAAGAAATAATGCTCGTGATGTATTGACATTTTGAAAAACTTATTTGGAGGGCATATAATTAAGTTGTTCAGGGATTTTCAACCTGTAAATATCTTCACCCCTTGTAGTACGTTCACGGACCCCTGGTTTCTTGTGACGTTTCAGTTATTTCAGTATGTTCTTTCATACGTTTCAGTATGTTCTTTATAAGATTGCTATTAATGGATCAGGATCAGTTAGCCTCAAGACCATTAGCACGAAATTAAATTTATAATTCCGGGAGGAAGTGTTAATTTGCTTGATGTTCCTCTCTTTATGTCTGCAGCCAATAAACCAGTACACAGAGACAGCTGTACACATTAATACAGTATCCGAGTCTTTAACACAGAGGCCAGCCTCCTCCCTCAGGGTTGCTGGGTTCCAGGGATACTGCCATAAGGCAAGCCCACACGGTTGTGTCCAAATGCCTCAGAACTCCTATCATTGAACTTCGCTGTATTTTCATTCTATTTCTCAATCATTCAGACATTTTATCACTCACAGACTAAACATGGAAACATTTTGATTTACACACCGACACACTGGTCCAACTGTCGGGTTATGCTTTTAAATAGTCAGGGTTTACCTAAATTTCATTGCTTAAGCCTATGACAGGTTAGGCAATTTTTACTTTTTCCTTTTAGGGTTAGTTCACCCAAAAATTGAAAATTAAGTCATTAATTACTCACCCCCATGCTGTACCAACCCCGTAAGGCCTTCGCTTGTCTTCGGAACACAAAGATATTTATGATTAAATCTGAGAGGTTTATGACTGCTACATAGGCTCCCTAAGGGAATGACACCGGACGGCCCAGAAAGCCATTGAAGAAAATGTTTAAATATTCCATGTCACAACAGTGGCTCAACTATAAGTTTATCAAGCGACGAGAATACTTTTTGTGCGAAAAAACAAACAAAAATAACGACTTTATTATTTTTTTAAAAGTATTCTCGTCGCTTGATAAACTTATAGTTGAGCCACTGTTGTCACATGGAATATTTAAACATTTTCTTTAATGGCTTTCTGGGCCGGTGTCATTCCCTTAGGGAGCCTATGTAGCAGTCATAAACCTCTCAGATTTAATCATAAATATCTTCATTTGTGTTCCGAAGACAAACGAAGGCCTTACGGGGTTGGTACAGCATGGGGGTGAGTAATTAATGACTTAATTTTCATTTTTGGGTGAACTAACCCTTTAATAGGTTGTTGTTTTAATATCTCAAATTGTCAGTATTTGTGGTTTTACAACATGTATCTAATTTGACTTGTCTGAAGGCTGCAGTTGACAGTTTAGCTGTTCTAAAAAACTCTGGTTTCAGTCAGACCTGTGCCGGCTGGAACAAAAGCAGGACGATGATAAGAAAATATGCGGGAGACTGAAATGAAACTACCTTAAACTCAGAGTACTGAGAATATTAGAAACAGTATCTCTGTATTTGTCTAAAGAATCTGAGCGAGAGTTTGGTGGTTCAATCTGAGGCATTTTTTGTCCGAGGCTGTTTTAGTGTTTACAGTCTGTTTTGTTTTTTTTTTCTCCTGAAAGGAATTTGAGCTTAGTTGTGTGTTTAACCTTTGAATCTTTGGGGTTTGAATTGGAGGCAATGCCACTTGATCTTTTTGGAAAAATATATAGTTTCAGACACCAGCCAGAACATGAAACTGGCACACACAGACCCAAATAATGAGTGAAAGTGTGAGAGACTTTACACTGGTCTTGACCTGATATCACACATAATAAATCTTCTGAACATGAGTCTTAGAACACGAAGCCACATTCAGGCGGAAAAAGTGGTCTGTTAATACCACAATAAAGTTTGAGGGGTAAATTGTATTTATTTGAGTAGGAATTGTTCACACTCATATGTACAGTATTAATAGTTTGTGATGGTAGTGGTAGTCTGCTTGACCACCAACTGTATTTTATGGTGATTTTTCCTTTCTAAACATTGATCGTTCTAATAAGCAGTGAGCTTGATGAATGGATGGTGCATAAAAAGACAAACTCTCAAAGGTTGGATGACCACTGAAGATAGCTGACTTAGTTGTATATATTTGATTTGTGTCTGAAGAAACAGGGACAAAAAGGGAGAGAGGGGTGGGCTTGTGAAAAGAGTTTTTGTGTACGCATGTCTCTGTTAGGTAATAATCTGAAGTACACCTTGGTCAAATTTAGTTCTGGTTAAACATCATTCCAAATAAGGCAAAGGTTCTTTACAAAGCGTTCTAGTGGAACATCACATGGGGCTTGTACTAAGAACCCTAAAAGATTTGACTGTAACCCTATTGCACTAGAGTTCTAAGAAACCCTCTGTTGTGTCAGTGTTCTTATTTCAGCCTGGTCTGATTGTTTATTAGTATGTAACACTTACAAGTAAACATGCATGTATGCAAGTATGTTTGGATAGATTCTGAATATGGACGTATTGACAACATTTAAAATGTAAAAATTATTACGTATATACAGCTAATGAAACATAAAATATTTACAAATCTTTATATTTATGTATTTACACTTTTACCGTTTTATAGAAACCTTTTATTTATTTATTTTATATTATTTTAATTTTAGTAACAATATATAATAAAGAAAAATATATTTTGAGCTGCTAATCACCCTCCCACTTCTAAACCTACCCATAACCATTTCTTTAAAATATGTAGCTATAAAGAAAAATTACTGACAGACAAATGCAATCACAATAATTTATTTATTACAGAAATGTCAAAAGCGGTACTAAAAGTAGTCCAAATGACGGCAGTATATAATAGTGTTGGATGAGGCACAGAGTTATTTGTAAATTTTATAAACACACGTTATTAATTGCTGAAAATCATATTCTGATCCACTCTGTGAAGGCACACATTTCTCATTTAAATGCACATCTACCGAAACACGGCATGTCGCAATCTGTGACTAAAGCCGGGTGCACACGGTGCGATTTATAATAGTCCTTTACGATTGTTTCTTGTCAGACTGTACGAACATGAATCCCGATGTGATCCATGTCACACTGTAGATCTGAGTTGTCATTGATGTCAGACTCTACGACAGTCGAGACGTGTTTAAAACGGATGCACACAGGAAAACTCATCCGGAGTTTTACATCATTAATCAATGACACGTTCGGTGACCGTGAGCTGAATTACAAATCTCTAATGCTAATTTTGGTCATGGCTTGTCTCGAAAAACAAAGACAATTTGACGGTCGACGTAGGAGTAGTCACACTGCAGGAGGTCAAATTAGATAGCAAAGGCCATTAATTGGCTGTAGGTGAAGGTGTCAAACTAACGACCAAAGACTTCAAATTTTAACCTAGGATCAGAGGAATCTTTTAGAATTTGCAAAATTTGTCTCAGACGGACAAATTGTGGCCAAAATCGTACAGTGAGAACCAAAGCCATTTTTAGTTTGATATATTCACAGACAGCCGATTAATGACTGTTGCAAAGTAAAATTTTACCTCCGACAAATTCTGGCAGTGTCAGAAGATTTGACTCGCAGTCCTGCAGTGTGACTTCTCTGACGACCGTCAAATTGTCTTTGTTTTTCAAGACACCATGACCAAAATTTATGTTTTGATAATTAAAGATTTCTTTGTAGCCACCATTTCAATCCCGCATGTAATGCAGCTCACTGTCACCGAACGTGTCATTGATCGATGATGTAAAACTTTGGACAAGTTTTATTGTGTGCGTCCGTTTTTAACGGGTCTTGACTGCCGTACAGTCTAACATGAATGACAACTGAGATCTTACAGTGTGACATCGCTTACAGCGATGATCATGTTCATACAGTCTGACAAGGAACAATCGTAAAGGACTATAATAAATCACACAGTGTGCACCCATGAGCAAACAAACTTTAATATAATTTCACGAGTTCACACTTACATACAATTAGAGTGGATAAGGTTTAATGCTTATTTGGCGTGCTGTCCGGGGGGAGGGCTCCGAGCTCGGAGTTTGGCCCGAACCCAGAGTACTCCCCCCTATGTAAGTTCTTTAGGACTGGAAGTGTGGAGAAGGGGTGGTGGAGGGATGCTGCTAAACTATCAATGGAGTGAGGTGAGATTGCTGAATCTATATCTATATCCACTCGTGTTAATTAACTGAACGTGCTCCTCCCGAACTTTGTTAATAAAACATCATATTGTAAAGCTTATTGAGGTGACAATTTCTTAATTTATAACGAGTCCATGACTTGGCGTTTGCGGTCACTGCTGAGAATGGAGATGAAGATCGCTGAATAAAGGCTGGAATTTGGGTCTGTTCCGGCTCAGAATCTGAAAATTTGTATTAAAGCGCACAAATAAAATTGTGATTCTATATTGAGTTTTTAATGTATTTTATGGTTCTATTGTCAATCACAGCATATAGGCTTACTGAGAAAATGCCTTTTGTATCCCACGGATTTAAACAAAATAAATATTACATGATAAGTAATAGTTCAAATATTACAGAAATGTTATTTATTAGGTTTGAAAGTGTAGTCTACTCTTGTTTAACATTATGTAATCCTTCGAAATTAGTCGGCAGCAGAAGTCACAGAACGAAATCTTATTTCATATTAAGGAAATTAGTAAACTGTTTAATAAATGCGATTGAAAACATAATGTCATTGACATGACAATTGAATAAAATAGAATCAAATAATTCATGCCATGATTTCACTGCTCTTGAATATGAATTTGTACACTTTTGTACGTTTGGAAAGTTGTTCAAATGTAAATAACTTTAAATGCTGGCATGCTGCCAACATGTCAATATTGTACGTTTCAGGGTGTATGCAATCGTGAGTCAATATATGTGTGAGTCAATATATGTAGAACGTTGCTTATTTGCATTGAAAATTACTATTTTAAGTGTAGTTATAACAGTCATATTTAAAGTGTGTCTTATATGCTGAACTACAGTGCTATAGGCATACACGACACTGGCAGTGCTCAGAACAAATAATTGTTTAAAGGGATAGTTCACCCAACAATGAAGATTCTGTCATGTCGTTTAAACTTCTATGGCTTTCTTTCTTCTGTGGAACACAAAGTGCATTTTAAAACATGTTTTTGATTTGTCCATACAATGAAAATCAGTGGGCTAATGAAAATTCAATGAAAATTGATGGCTATGTAATGACAAAAGGATGATTAAATAATGACAGAATTTTAATAATTTTGTTTTGGGTGCCTCTTGTATGCCGTGCTGCAGTGGGAGTCAGTAAAGACTAAGAGTGTACGCTATTTGCTGCGGAAAAATCATCTGTGTGTTCATTGGAGTTTCAATGGCTCAAAGGCTTTCAATCCTCTGTTTGTGTTCGATCTGGAAATCCAGTTTCTTTATATGATGATTTGGCCCTAAAACTGCAAGTTATTGAAACAGTGATGTACAGTAAATGACTGACAGCAATGGTATTATAAATATATAGATATGTATAGATAAGCAGTGAGTTGTGTTCTGTTGTAATGTGTAGGTTTATAAACTTGTCTCTGGAAATATTGCCCTTTTGTATACATTATAAAACAATTCTGAGCAAAGTAGTAGCCTACTACTGCCGTCACTGCCATCAACAGCACAGGCTCCCTGGAAACACATGACACAGCAACTTTGTCACATGAAACCATATGCTTATGACCTTCTTTGAAGTTTTTAATATCAAGCGCTGCTCCCATGCTTTGATCAAAATGTGTTATACTCTTTTCTCTGTTTAAACTTGCCCTTTCCATTTTAAAAGCTTTTCTTTTTTTCTATACTGTAAAATGACATCAATGATGAAAGTTCTCCTTGCCATACTGTATCACACAGTCGGTGATGATGCTCGTTTTTAATAGCAATTTCTCTCAATATTGTTGATTTGCTGTCACAGCTCTTAACTGAGATTCTTTGGAAGCCTATACAGAGGTGAAAAGTTGCGTACAAAGTTTGCGTACATACTGACCTTTCCTTGTTTATTTACGCTAACATGTTCTGGGTCTTATTGCCAACATGTTATCAGATATAACATAAAACGTCTTCGTAATCTTTCATAAAAACATATTAAAGCAACACTATGGAACTTTTCAACCTTCATAATATATTTCCAAGACCCTTGTGATGGTACATCGACTTACAATAGGTTAAATGACACGTCTGCCATAGCCTGACGTGGTCTGTATCGCTTTTACTCGCACTATGTAACTTCGGGTTTCGGGTAGGAACCGGAGCACAAAAAGAACTACAAAACTCGACTGCTTTACGGCATACGTCACTTCCCCCACCACTTCCTCAAATGGTCTATGGGCATTGCAGACATCCCAAGTCTATAGCGTCTCCCTGATGCCCGCAAATTAGTTCAAATCTGCCGGAATCTAGAGCGCGCATGCGAGACAGAACATACTGCGCGCATAACATACATAGCGCGAGCACGGCAGAGAGGTAGAGCGTGAGAGACCTTGCGAGTGTGCCTCACGAAAGCTAGTCAACCAACCCGCCACCCCCCCGTCAACAATCCAGTCACCAAGATATACCTCCCTGAAATGACTTCTTGCAGGTTGGGATGTCTGCCATTGTTGATTCCAAAGCCGGTGCTGGATAAACAGCGAGCGTGCGCGTGTGACAGTAGGCTGCGGTAGGCTAAATTATTTACGACAGCGGTAATGGACAATTCCGCTTCCAACCTGTAGGGCGACCGCTGAGGAAAAGTTCCTTGGTGTTGCTTTAACTTGTTCTGCCTCTGAAAAATCATGTAGAAACAACTTTTCCCAATCCAGTCAATTTTTTCTCTCTCATTTATTATCCTGGAAATCACAATATGGGAATAAAATGGGCTGTGAATGCCATTTCCTGTTGACTTTAAGCAATTGCATTGTAACAGTAACACCACAATATGAACTAAGTTGTTTGCTTTTATAAGAGCTATTGCTATGTGTAGAACATTTGTATTCATTACCCTACAAAATGTTTTGTAGGTTTGACTTTTTTCTAATTAAAACACAAATTAAGATGTCAATATAAGAAACCAAATTGTCTTAAAGATGTTTCCTATTGTTGAACTGTCATTTTATTTTAGTCGATCACAATTTAACAAACATACAGATTGAAAGAGAGAAACAATGACGTCTATTATCTATGCAGCAGTCCCTGGATACGGTTTCTAATTTATGGTGATTCGAACGGCATTGTATTTTTGAGGGACATTTTGTGGGTGACTTATGCTCCTAAAGCCCTCTTTACACCTGGTATTAAAGTCCCCCTGTAATTAGGGCCCAAGCCCTGAAAGGGCAAAGGCCCTATTGTTTTCCTTAGGATTATTATTATTATTATTATTAGGGCCCAAGCCCTGAAAGGGTGCAGAGCCCTATTGTTTTCCTTAGGATTATTTGTTGTTATTATTAGGGCCTAAGCCCTAAAGTCTCTGTCTGGAACTATTTTGGAGTAAAAACACTCAATATTGACAATATTGTGTCTAAAATGTAGGCTGTCACTTAATATTAACTCAAATTTAGCCTGAATTTTAGTTTATTAACTTTTTTTTATTAATTATAAACTATTGGATAAAGTATAAAATAGTAATGATCTTAAGAGGGGGACAACTGAGCGCCAAGCTCAAGGCTGTGACGGTAGACGGACATGGTATTTTATGGTATAAGTCCAACCATGAATTCAACCGAGGGGGGAACGCCCATGCTCGAATTTGTTGATATAGATTTCATTACTGATTTTTATCAATCAGTTGTTGAAGCCCTTCATGTCATACATGTACATTTCTACAGAGCTACAAATCAATTTATGGAAACTTTGATGGTAGGTAGTTATTTGTTGTTGTTGTTATCGTTGTTGTTTTGTCTTTAAATGTTTTATTACAAAAGTGTACATGTGTAAGTCAGCTGTTGAAAGCTAACAGGAGTGATTTGTTACAGCTCATATAGGGTGTTACAGCTCATATAGGGATCATATACACACTTGTCCCATTGGCTTCTCATTATCGGCATGGTTACAGAGGAACAATTCTAAAAGAACATTCATCATTACTGGTTTAAGTGTGTCAGGTGATGCACCTTTTCTTTACAGGACTGTGGAAGTCTTATTTTATTGTATTTTGATTGTATTACCGGTATAAATGTTCCAAGAAGTTAGAAATTACTAATAAAATGAAAAAGTGAGTGAAAGAGACCCAAAATAAACATTTCTACATTTGTTTTTTACTTCTACATTATTTAAAAAAAAAAGTTAATTAGCTTTGAATTTTATTGTTTTGTGTTGTCAGGTTTTGTTCTGGCAGATTGAAATGGCTTTGCAAGGGGAATAAATTCAAATCAATAAGAACATTCAAATGTCACTGATAGAAAAACCTGACATTTATGAGCACAGTTTATATCCGTTGTGTTCCATTAATGGTCAGATTTGAGCAAAAATTATAACTCTGACTGGCTTTCACTCAAGGTTAATGTGCTTTTAAAAAACCTCAGCACAAGTAAAAGTATTTGAATTTTTTTTCTGCTGTTAATATTTGAATGTGGACTTAGTCTTGCTCTAAAGTCCAATGTTGATGTGCTCATTCTTGCAGGTATGCAAGTATGCTGGGTTATATACAGAGGTGGAAAGTAACGAATTACATTTACTCGCGTTACGTTTTTTGTGTACTTCTACTTTTTAAGTAGTTTTTAAAATCTGTACTTTTACTTTTACTTAAGTACGTTTTGTTTGAAGTTTTTTACTTGGCTCCATTTGAAATCATATCCGTTACTGAGTAAAAAATAATAATACAAGGGAGAAAAAAAAAAAAAATCACACTCTGGAAACTACTGCATTGGTTGAAGGGCGGGAGAACAAACGCGCAAGAAAGGTGACGCAGACCCAGCTGAAGCTGAAAGCGAAGCGCCCTCGAATTCTCATGAAGCGAATTATGGCCAGTATGAAAATACTTTGTAGAAAGAAAAGCGTGGTTGTCCTCGAGGATAGATATCCAATTTGCAAAAAATGTGGACGCAAAGTGGCTGCAAAAGGAGGATACATAGGACACCATCCTTCCTGCAGATAAAGGTATGTCCCGATTATAACTAGGCGGAATGAATAATGCTGCGTTCCAGGCAGGTTTTTAAGCACGTAAATCACGACTTCAAACTACGACTCACGACTTTGTCGCGTTCCAAGCCAGTCACGCCAAACTACCTGAGCGCAAGGAATTGTGGTAGCTAGATGTAAACAAACCATTGCTGTTTTGTATGGTTTCGCGGGCTATGTGACGTCAGAGCTCGTAACTGGGAGTACATCGATCTAGTACGAGTTCACGGGTGGGAAGTCACGGGTTTGACTACCGTTCCAGTGCACTTTCACGGGTATAAGGTTGGAAAAACAGGGGTTACAGGTTCAGGTTGCCTAATATGCTGCAGAGGGAATCCCGGAATCCTATGGAGGGATTATTGGGTCAGATTGAAAACTAAAAGTCTAAAACTAAAAGTCTTAAACGAAAACCAAAAGTCTAAGTTTGAAACTAAAAGTCTAAGTCGAAAACTAAAAGTCTAAGTCGAAAATGAATTTGGTATTTAGGATTGGGCATTTGGTATTTAGGATTGGGCATTTGGTATTTAGGATAGGGCATTTCGTATTTAGGATTGGGCATTTGGTCATTTAGCCATTTAGGATTTAGGATTGGGCATTTAATCATTTAGCCATTTATGATTGGGCATTTGAGGATTGAGGAGTGTATGCAAATAAGGAGGCGTGGCCCAAATACTGGAGGCTGGGTTTGAAATGGCTGGTGCAGATGCACCTTATGGACAGCAGAGGGAGCTCCAGTGCTAAGGAGCACACTGTAATGAAACCAAACAGGGCGAGAGAACAGGTCTGGAGCGAGGACTGTACTTTATAATGTGATAACTTCAACTTAATGACAGCGTTGTATAGGGATACTGGAACGGTACATGTATTCCTATTGAACCGAAACGGTAGCCCACGGGCGTCACGGTTCGGTGCACGAATTTACACGGAGAATACACGGTATAAAAATCAATAAAACTCTACATAGCGATACATTTCGCTCTATTCACGCGTTTGGTGTGAACGCAGCATAATAAACAGGCTGCGATGTCAAGATTGCAATGCTGGAGTGTGTGTGTGCGGGCGCGCGAGAGAGAGAGAGAGAAAGAGAGAGAGAGAGCGGGCGCTGCCGCGATCGAACTAGGTGTGTGTGTGTGTGTGATTTTGGTTGGGTGACAGTTGTAGGTTACAGTTTGACAAGATTTTAGAGTGTGACAAAAGCACAATGTTGTAGTTTATTGCGAGTGTACACAAATATACACACTTTGCAGTTTGAACTTTGTGCACACACTCCAACATTGCAATCTTGACGTCCCAGCCTGTTTATTATGCTGCGTTCACACCAAACGCGAATAGAGCGAAATGTATCGCTATGTAGAGTTTTATTGATTTTTATACCGTGTATTCTCTGTGTAAATTCGTGCACCGAACCGTGACGCCCGTGGGCTACCGTTTCTGTTCAATAGGAATACATGTACCGTTCCAGTACCCCTATACAACGCTGTCATTAAGTTGAAGTTATCACATTATAAAGTACAGTCCTCGCTCTAGACCTGCTCACTCGCTCTGTTTGGTTTCATTACAGTGTGCTCCTTAGCACTGGAGCTCCCTCTGCTGTCCATAAGGTGCATCTGCACCAGCCATTTTAAACCCAGCCTCCAGTATTTGGGCCACGCCTCCTTATTTGCATACACTCCTCAATCCTCAATGCCCAATCCTAAATGGCTACATGATTAAATGCCCAATCCTAAATCCCTAAATGCCCAATCCTAAATCCTAAATGGCTAAATGACCAAATCCCCAATCCTAAATATGAAATGCCCTATCCTAAATACCAAATGCCCAATCCTAAATAACAAATTCATTTTCGACTTAGACTTTTAGTTTTCGACTTAGACTTTTAGTTTCAAACTTAGACTTTTGGTTTTCGTTTAAGACTTTTAGTTTTAGACTTTTAGTTTTCAATCTGACCCAATAATCCCTCCATAGAATCCAGTCATGAAAATGGAATTAACATAACGCAGATGTCACGTAATACACACAAAATAATGGATGGATGCATTGAAAGTAGACCTGTGCAATAAATCCAATCGCGACATGGTCTGTGAATATTTAAGCACAAAAATACTGCATGTAAATATATAACCCTATTTGTTCTGCTGAGCTGCGCCGCTTTGTCTACTAACTAGCTACATACTCAAGTACGCGTGACGTTCATGGTGTTTTCAGCGTCTCACAAACAATTTGAGGATATGAATACATGAACATTTTCAGAGCTGCTCTGAGAGAACACCTAATGAGCATTTTCATAATTTTATTTGAGAAAAACAAAACCATTGTCCAATACACTTTGAAACACTTTTATACATTTTTGGTCTTCACTACAACCTGTCAAAAAAAAAGTTCGGTTTTACTAGGAGAAATTATGACAGAAATATATGACTATTCTACTTCTCAAAATAATAATAATATCAACAATAATAATACATTTTATTTAAACATTATTTAAAGGAATATATTTTTTGTCCATGGTTTAATTTAGTAAATCCGTTTTTGCAGCCCTTCCCCAAAAAATAAAAGGACGCAAGTTTAAATTTACATTTGATTACCACCGTTTCTGATAATATATTTGGATTAAATCATAAAAAGAAACATTAATTTTCTGAATAAAATACATTTCATTGGACAATATTATTCTTAAACATTTTAATAAATTATTAATGTTAAAAATAAGTTGTTAATCTAATTCATTATCAATTATCGAATTTAATTGATTAGACATGTTTTATTGAAATTTTAATAAACAAAACAAACAAATGGTTTCAAGTTTGTTATAATAAAAGCAAAAAAAAATTAATTCATTCAGTTTTCATTAATTTAACTGATAATAATAATAACAACCATAATTTAATAATAGTTATTTATTTAATAATTGATTAATACTGTAAACCGTGATATTTTCTGAGACGTTATCATACTGTGAAATATTACAACCAGGGGAGAGTCCCCCACCCCTGCTGTTAAAAAAGTAACTCAGTAACTTTTACTCTGAGTACATTTTAAATGAGCTACTTTTTACTTTTACCTGAGTAGATTTTTAGACCGGTAATTTTACTTGTACTTAAGTAAAATTTAATTGAAGTAGTACTTTTACTTGAATAGAATATTTTATTACTCTCTCTTTCCACCTCTGGTTATATATAATTATGATACTACACTAATTCTACAAAAAAAGAAGAAAAAGAAAAATAGAATTAATATTTGTTGATAAGTATATTGCTCTTTTGAAATTGATTGAATATGATAAAACTTAGAAATTAAATGCAGAATAAAACATCAGATCAAACAGCGTTTAGTATAGAGGGAATAGTACTTCAGCCTTTCTCGCTGTGCTGTTTATTTGTCCCATGTTACGCGAAACTAAAGTATGTGATTCTGCCAGAGACGAACATCTGTTGGAGGCTTTCTGTAATAAGACTTAATACTGTGTGTGATGGTGCACATATAACGGTTAGTGTGTCCAATCGTACACTTCACACTAAACACATTGGGGCAAATTCATTAAACAGTTTGTGAGCTCTATTTCAACACTAACTTTATTTATTCATTAACCTCCCGTGATGCATGTGCTAAATGCACTAATGTAGCGCTGCATTTCAGTGAAGCCATTGTCAATCTTTCAGAAGAAACACACCTCTTGATATTAGGCTCATTATAGATTGCATCTTTCTCACAAAAGTCAGTGCTATTTGTAGAAAGCAGAGGGTAAACTGACTTTCATTTGATATAGTTGTTTGTGGTCATTTTTATTGGTCATTACAGTATTTATTCATCAAAGGATGATCAAATTATAGGAATGGGTGTTATAATCGTGCATGGCATAGTGTGATTAGTCGGGCACACCTACTGATTCAGTTATATGAATTGATGTGGTTTTACAGCTTTACACTGTAAAACCTGTCAGATAACTGTCTCATGTGGTAACATCTAATTAACTTTATTCAAAAATACGATTGAATCAATCTAACAACATTAGTACATTAAGGTAAATTCAGGTAGAAATTGCTCCATTAATCAATTCTTAATTTATATATATATATATATATTACACTGTACTGTGCAAAAGTTTAAGGTTAGTAAGATTTTTTTCAAAGAAATGAATGGTTTTATTCACCAAGGACAAAATCGATCAAAAGTGACAAAGACTTTTAGGTTGTTTCAGAATATTATATTTTTTCTGTTTCAAATAAATGCTGTTCTTTTTTAACTTTATATTGAATAATGTATAAACAATAACTTTATTTAAATAAATAAAACTTTAAATATATTAAAATAGAAAGGTTTTTTTAAATTGTAATATCACATTGTAATAATATTTCACAATATTACTGCTTTTTCTGTATTTTTAATCAAATAAATACAGCCTTGGTGAGCATCAGAGACTTATGAAAGATATATATATATATATATATATATATATATATATATATATATATATGGATGGATGTTTGAAATGACCCAGTTTTGTATTTAATTAATGTATTTTAATAAGATGAGAACATATTTCATATTTAACATTTGTGGACTAAGGTGGAACAACACTTTTATTTCCCAAAATTCACCCGTGCTGAACTGCAGCTTTTGAATTACAATTTAGGAAATTTCTCTTCGTCTCAAATTCCAATTCAGTTTCCTGTGATTCTTTGAATTTTGCACGAACCACCTGGTTGTTTCCTCCATAGCTTAGCACTCAGAACCAACCCACAAAATTGAAATAGCACTGTTTGACAGCTTTTGTGGGCCTTTTTGTGTCACTACCTGATTTGCATAATTTATTTAGTGAATCACATGCTAATAAAAATGCAAATAAATGGTACTTTCATCTTTGCACATGATGTCGTCATAACTTTTGTGTGTGTTATGTGCTCGTGTACAATGCATGCCAATTGAAAGGAAAGGAAGAGGAAAAGAGAAAGAGACATTCTTGACATTTTAATGTCTTTTATCAACCAATGTTAACTTTTCTCCATCAGTTTTTTAAAAGGTGTCAGCCACCACCAGGATTTTTTAGCCACCAGTAGCGCTGGGTGGTATGACCAAAAATGTATATCACGGTATTTTTCAAAATTATACCGGTTTCACGGTATATATGACAGTATTTTCAAGCATGACTGGGTGTTAACCACATTTTCTACTGATTGAGTGGGGAAATACTGCAGTAGATTGACTTAGAATGCCCTATTTTACTGTCATGAGTGAATATTGTAGAAAAATTCCGCAATAGTATTATATAGTAGTATTACAGGTTTGCAAGGCCCCACAAAATGATGCTGTTTAAAAGAGGTGCCAGCAGGAGGCGCTTTACGCGCGGCAGAAACAGCGGTTTCCCCGGTAACGGCTGTACACAAAGCAGCGCAGCGCTCATAAACTCTGCTTTATCAGGAAAGATAAAGAAAGATTAAATTAAAATAACATTGAAACTTTTCTAAAGACAGTCAGTTCCCTTCAAAGATACATTCATATAAAAACACCCACGCCGCGTTTTGTCTTTGAAACGTGCAGTGTTCGTGTTTATTCAGCGATGACAAACCCTTTTGGAAAATCTATTTGTGGCGGGCACCGGGCAGTGTTGATATTGTGAACCAATGTATGGTAAACACTGTAATATAATTTGACAGCTATCAATTGTAGTTTAAACTATCCATCTTCACCGTCACGCTTAGTTACTGCGCGTTCACACCTTTTTACTGGTTCACACCGACCTAAAAAAAACCGACCTCTTATTTGCACTCTTGATGTTTTAATGTCAACCCTTCATTGCTGTACACTTTTTTTCTGCACAGTGGCTGATCTGTAGTTTGTACCACCAAAAGTTTCTCTGAGTTTTCCTATTTTTTCGTATTTCCCATTCATTTCCTATGGTCGGTCATTTTTGACCGGGAGGAAGCTAAGTGTGACTATTTTTTTTACGACCCTTTAACATATCCGAATCATCTCCTTGATTTTTGTGTGTGTTCGCATAGGTAATACAACAAAAGTCACCAAGTTTCATCCCATTCTGATGAAACAAAAAAATTTAACATTTCAAAACGTAACAGTTCGTAACGTAAAAGCAAACAAGCATGCCGATCTTTATTTTTGCAGACTGACCAAGTAGGGTATAAGTTAGCATCATTGAATCTTTTAAATGTGAAAGTCAGAAATTGATCGATGGAAAGAACTTAACAAGTGACATGTTTGCGTGGTGTGGCTTTTGTGTTCATTAAGTTCTAATCTAATTTGCATTCCCCGCTGAAAAACAAGCGTTCTAGTGCGAAATTCTTGCCTATAGTGTTGCGCGCCTTCTTATCAAATTCAAATGACCAACCTCTCCTCTATTTTGCTTGGGAACTTATGAGGTCGGAAACCAAAGTTTACAGGACTGCGTTCTCGACCTGTGGTTAGAAGCATAGTTTCAAGTTTGCATGACATGTGGACTTAATAAATCCTTATCTTGAGCAAAATAAGCAAGCTGACATTCAATGCAACCTGTCTTTTATTTAGAATACATACAAATGTCATTTACGTCTTTTAGTTTTTCAAGAGATTTAAAGCACCGCTTTTGAAGACTGCGCATGTGCAAACGTGCTCTACTATGTAAGAACGAGCCTATGATTGAATCTGGTTGTGGTTGTTGTTGCTGTTTTTGACGTATGCATACCATCGCAATGTCATTGCCATAGAAACCAATGCAGATATTCCGGAAAACGAAAGATTGGCATGGACACACAAATCGAATCTGAACAGTTGCGATACACAGTGTGCATGTCAATAATTTTAGATCAGATTCCAATTGGATGCACAAATAATCGGATTTGGACTGACAGTCTGAACGTAGCCGTGCGTTTTGCTGAAGTTTTAAATTTGCTCAGCACTTTTAGATGCTTACACACATGAATGCCCACATGCACTCCCAAAGAATCGGACGTGCACAAACTCACTCAGCTGGCTAAAAGCTACGAGAATAATTTTGGGGTTCTAGCCTTTCCGTGTTGTAATCTCGTCACCACTGGTGCTTATTTGCATATTTCAAGAATAGTGACAGATATCTGTCATACTGTATGTGAAACTTTGTAGCAGTACTGCTCTCTGTTTCACACATGCTTTAATGGGCTTAGCAACCACATGGCTGTGTGATGTTTTTATTTACAGAGAAACTCAAAAATACTAAAATTTACGGTTGATATAATTTTCAAATAGCAATGTTATGTGGGAAATGCACTACTTGCATTAACTCCCTGCCTGGCTGGCTGTTCGATCTGTGACTGCAGTAATCATAGAACATGCCTTAAGTTGCACAAGATTGATTTTGTTCTAAAACAGGATTTTTTACATGCTGTTTCTTGTCCTAAGTAACGTCTGAAAAGGGCTTGCCTTGCTCCCAAACTTTACTTCAGCATGCAATGTCAAAAGTCACTGTCCCTCATATTGTAAGTCTGGTGTAACTGATGTCTTAAGCGTGAATGTCTTTATGGCCCTGTCCACACGGAGACGCATTTAGCTGTATACGTACAGATTTTTTGTCGTATTGGCGTTTCGTCCAGACGGATCCGGCGTTTTGGGACGCTGAAACCGCTATTTTTTGAAACCGGGTCCCAGAGTGGATAAATCTGAAAACGACACCCTTGCGTTTTCGTGTGTACGGCCAATCCGTATATTTTGTGAAACAATGTCATCACCCCACGTATGGACTAGTCAGACAGTCACGTAACAGCAACAACAACTGCCGAACTGCTTGTATAATAATAATAATATAATATAATGCGGCAGAAACTACTGAGCCTCTTGTATTCCTTTATTTATTTAAATGTATTTTTATTTAATTTATTTATTTAGGCCTATACTTTCTTTCGTATGCTATGGTGCAGGTCTGTTGTCCGATTAAGACATTTCGTATTTTGTAGGTAAGGGGATTTAAAGCAAAAATAAACGATCGATGGGAATTATTTGATTATAACGGCTATTAAAAAAACGCACCCCTGTAATGTTCCACTCCGACATTACATTTCTCTTATTGTAGGCCTATACGTGTTGTAGCCATATTTAGTTTAATATTTATGTTTAAATATGTTGTTTTTTAATTTAATCTATGTTGATTATGAAAAGTGAACCGCATGCATATAAGTATAATAAGATGCGCGATATATCGGGAGACCTCATTTTAACCACATTAAGTTTTGTTTTGTATAAAGCCTTTCTTTAAAGTGAATTTCGTTTTGTATAAATTGTCTCTTAATTTTAATCAATGTTTCATCAACCAGTTTAATAAATAAGAAGCAAATATAGACTAGGGCCTATAGCAGACAATATAATCAGGACGAACGCGCTGGCGCGATATAACTTGCATTGCTCGTGAACTGGAGCTCGTCTCATAAATGAACCGAAACTCAGAATTATATATAAAGCTTGAAATGTATACGTTTAAACAACATCGAACAACAATTCAAAACGAAAAGAAAACAGATAACTCTCTCGTATATCCTAATCCGGATGAAGTGCATTAGCCTACTCCATAGGCGCGTTCACAATAGGCTACTGCGAAGTGGCGAGTCAGCAACTTCATCTTTTCAGTCAAGAATGACACAGAAAACACTAGTTTATTAATAAACAATTAAAATGTCTATATTTGACACATTTGTTACTTTTGCCGGTTCTTTGTGGTATTTGAGTCCCTAATCGAATATCGTGACTCCCTGTTTTGTACCAGGCAATTTATGGTTGTTCAATAAAGTTCTTGGTATAAAAAGAAAAGAAGCAACTGCGCCTAATATTATTGTAGCCTAGTATTTATTTTACTGTCTATAGTAGCCTACAGCGCGCAAGGTTCTCTTACGAGAGGTTCTCTCGTATTGCGTAAGCTAGCTTACGCTACGGGAAAGATTCATCTTTGCTGAGATTTTGAAGCCAAAAAATTATTTCATAATTTGTATCCATGCACAACGCAGTTCCTCTGCGGCAGACCTAGAGCAGGCTAGCTAGCCGCTCATTGGTTCGCTCAGAGAGAACTGCTTAAGCCTATGGGAGAGCGGGGCTGAACCCGCTGCCAATGAGAGGCGCCCGCGCGCTCATTGCGTCATGGCCAGCCAGAATGGGCTGAGAGAAAGCCGTCGCCGTCGAGAAGGCATCACTCTAGCGAGCTCCCGGACCCTGAAGAAGCCGGCCGTCTTCGCCACCTTCAGCCGCCCTGCAAGCTAGCGCCATCCGACGACAGTATCCTTTCTTTACTTTTCTAAAAGAGCCGAGCGTCTTTTTAAAGATGCCTCGCCTTTCCTGCGGCTCTTGCCGCGCTCCTCTCGAGGATGGAGACCGCCATGTCATTTGCGCTCTCTGCCTGGGACTCGAGCACGCAGAACTCGCCCTCGCGGATGGAGGATGCGACTTCTGTGAGAGCCTGCCGTTGTCGTCCCTGCGGGCACGACTTCGGGCAGCACAATCCAACCCCGCGCCGCCTCCTTCTTCGCCGCGGAAAAAGAAACGCCGAGACCAGAGGCCGCCGGAGCCCCCTGCGGAACCATGCGGGCCGCTGCCGCCGCCGCCTCCCGCTTCCCGCTCTCCCTCCCCGCCCCTGCCGGACATACAGTTGCCGCCGAGTGGCTGCTCTGTCGTCTCCGATGACGCCGCGGAGGAGAAGGACTCATGTTCACTGCTGGCATCAGACAGTGAGGAGTGGTCATCTCTCGGATCCACGAGAGAGTCGGCGGGGATCCGCGCTGGAATAGAGGAGGAACTAATGCGCCTCCTCTCACAGGCCGTCGAACGCCTCGGTCTCGAGTGGTCTCCTCCACCCGAGCAGCCCCCGAACCGGATGGACGGCAGCTTTTTCCATCGGCGCTCGACCCCCGCGTGCAACCGGGCCGCCCCATTCCTGCCTGAACTGCACGCTGAATTGACGAAGTCCTGGAACGCCCCGCTCTCGGCGAGAAACCGTTCGGATATATCTGCCTCGCTGCGCACAGTGGACGGAGCCGCCGAAAAGGGTTATTCAGCCATGCCGCCTGTTGAGGATTTGGTCGCCACACACCTCTGCCCGCCCTCTGCTAGATGGCGTTCTTCCCCCACGCTTCCCTCGAAAGCGTGCAGAGCGATCTCAAGTTTCCATGCTCGCGCCTATGCCGCCGCCGGTCAGGCCGCCGCAGCGCTGCATTCCATGTCTGTCCTCCAGGTATTACAGAGCGATATTCTCCGTGAGTGGTCTGAGAGCGGTAGAAACCCCTCCTCCGCTGTCACGGATCTGAGAAGTGCTACGGACCTCAGCCTGCGCGCCACCAAAGCCGCCGCACAAGCTCTGGGAAGATGCATGGCCAGCCTGTGTGTGTCTGAAAGACACTTATAGCTCACGCTCGCCGACATGGGAGATGCTGAACGTGCCGCGTTTCTAAATGCACCCCTCTCCCCGACGGGCCTTTTTGGATCTGCTGTCACGAGAATCGTCGATCGCTTTTCCGAGGTCCAGAAAGCCACCCAGGCCATGAATTTGTTTCTGCCCCGCCGCGCTAGCTCTGCCACAGGCCGCTCTCACGAGCCTCCTGCCAGAGCTCCACCACAGCGCCCTCCTCCGCAGACTCAAACAGCCCAACGCAGACAGGGCGGCCGCCCTCGCTCTCGTTCTGACAGCCGCCGCAGACCGCCGCCCCCACGGGGCCCGCGACCCAAGATCACGCTGAAGCCTGATCATCAGAAGTCTGCCTAGCAAAGTTAAGAAAACGACGGCGCTCTCCCGCTGCGGCCGGACCGCCGTCAAAGCTTCGCCCTCTGCCAGTCCCCGTTGTTTCGCCGACTGCTGTAGTGTTGACCGCCACAAACAAGCCGGTGTCCCTGCCCGCTTACGAGCGTCAAAAAGCCGTTTTTACGGCTACCCAGAGAAATCTCAAAAAGAGAAAATATGCCAGTTGTGTAGAAAATGTGCCCACAATCATGTGTTCACCCATACACACAAGCATAACATATCCCGTGTCTCTCTCAGAGCCCCATCACATGAAACGGGCACAGCCCGCTCTAATATCAGAGAACATAAACACGCCCACGAGCCCGTGCGCGTGTCCCCTCTCTGCTCGCTCTGTTTCACGGCCCATAGACTCCTCTCTGAGTGCAAGTCCCGTTGCCACACACATTCAAAGCGCGCCCACACACTGTGTCCAGCCCGCTATGTACAGCAATCAGGGCGATATAGCCATTCGGCCACTAGCCGCATGCTCCAAAGCGTGGGAAGCCATTCCAGGCATTTCCCCGTGGGTGTTAAGCATTATAAAGAACGGCTATCTGCTACAGTTTCGCTGCCGCCCGCCTCGTGCGCGCGCTCGGCTCGAATCTACTGTCAGCCCGCTGGCCGCCGGCACGCTCCGCTCAGAAATTGCGACGCTGTTGCAAAAGGGCGCCATAGAGAGAGTCCCGCCATCTATGACCGAGTCGGGGTTTTACGGCCGTTATTTTCTGGTTCCCAAGAAAGACGGCGGCCTCAGACCGATTTTAGATCTCAGGTCTTTGAACAAAGCGCTCATGAAGAGACCGTTCAAGATGCTCACTACCAGGAAACTCCTCGCGCAGGTTCGCCAGGGGGACTGGTTCATCTCTCTAGACCTGAAAGACGCCTATTTTCAGATCCAGATAAATCCCCGTCACAGGCCATTCTTACGTTTCGCCTTCGAGGGTCATGTCTATCAATACGCCGTTCTCCCGTTCGGCTTATCCCTAGCGCCCCGTACATTCACGAAGTGCATGGATATGGCGCTCGCCCCCCTGCGGAGTCAGGGGCTGCGCATATTGAATTATCTGGACGACTGGCTGATTTTGGCCCAATCACGGACGGAGCTTCTGTCGCACCGCGCAGTTCTCCTCAACCATCTGAAAACGCTGGGTCTCTCTGTCAACTGGACAAAGAGCTCCCTTCAACCCAGTCAATCGATTTCCTTTCTAGGAATAGATTTGAACTCGGTCACGATGACGGCTCGCCTGTCTACACAGCGCGCGCGCAGTGTGCAGCGTCTAGCCACCTCGTTTCAGATGAGCACCCGCACGCCTCTGAAAACTTTTCAGAAGATGCTGGGTTACATGGCCTCAGCCTCCGCTGTGCTTCAGCTGGGCCTTCTGCACATGCGCCCGCTTCAGCTGTGGTTAAACATGGGGACCTTTTCCCGCCGAAAAGTCAACTCGACAGATGCATCCAACACGGGTTGGGGTGCAGTCTGCGAGGGCTCACCGGCCTTCGGCCATTGGTCGACTCAGGAAAGCCCCTTACACATAAACTGTCTGGAAATGCTTGCGGTCGAGAACGCGCTCTCGCGCTTCCTCCCGCTCATTCGGGGACACCACGTCTTGATCCGTTCGGACAACATGGCTGTGGTCTCCTATCTCAACCGTCAGGGCGGTGTCAGATCCAAGAATCTCTTTCTACTGACACGCCGCATTTTAGTTTGGTCTCAGAGCCACCTGCTCTCGCTCAGAGCGACGCATGTGCCGGGCCATCTGAACGACGGTCCAGACATACTGTCCAGGAACCTCATCTCCACAGGAGAATCGTCCCTGAACACACAAACGGTCCAAATGCTGTGGCGACTATTCGGCAGAGCAGAGGTGGAGCTCTTCGCGTCAGAAGAGAACGCTCACTGCCTAATATTTTTTTCAAAGAGCGAGGACGCGCTAGCCCAGGAATGGCCTCACCGCCCGCTCTATGCATTCCCTCCGATCGCTCTGTTACCGCAGGTAGTTCAGAGGATCAGGGACGCACGCCACTCGGTGCTCCTCATAGCCCCGCGTTGGGAGAGTCAGAATTGGGTTCCGGTGCTCACTCAGCTGTCACAGACCGCCCCGTGGCCCATCCCAGTCAGAGCAGATCTCCTCTCTCAGGCTCGCGGCACGATCCGGCACCCCCATCCACAGCGCTGGGCGCTACATGCATGGGTGATCAACGACTATTCAGCGATTTGCCAGAGGGAGTAAGAAACACTATCATACAGGCTAGAGCACCTTCCACGAGAAGGCTCTATGCGTCTAAATGGTCTGTGTTCTCAAAATGGTGCACCGACAAACATCTGGACCCACGGTCATGAGAGGTGCCGTCTTTGCTAATGTTCCTTCAAGAGATGCTGGACAAGGGCAGGCCCCCCTCCACTCTCAAGGTTTACGTGGCAGCCGTCGCAGCGTTCTCTGAACCCCGACGCGCTCAGCCCCTGGGCAAAGACGAGTTAGTCATCCGCTTCCTCAGAGGAGCTAAGAGGATGAACCCTCCGCGGCCCCCTTCGGCTCCTATCTGGGATCTTTCTATAGTCCTCGAAGCTGTGAAAGCACCCCCGTTCGAACCGCTCGAGTCTGTGGACCTGAAATACCTCTCGCTCAAAACCGTTTTTCTGACGGCTCTGTCTTCAGTAAAACGCGTGGGGGATCTTCACGCGCTCTCATCCAGCGCCGCGTGTCTTGAGTTTGGACCGAATGATTCTGTTGTCATTCTCAAACCTAGGCATGGCTATGTCCCGAAGGCGATTGGTACCCCCGTTCAGGGCTCAGGTTATTTCCCTATCGGCTCTGCCGTCATCCGATAGTGAGCGCGACACCAATGTCCTCTGCCCGGTGCGGGCTCTGAGGTTGTACACCACGCGCGCTGCCGCGTTCAGACGCGCTGAGCAACTTTTTGTGTCGTTTGGGGGGCGCACCAGAGGTCTGGCCGCCTCCAAACAGACGCTGTCTAGATGGATAGTGGACGCTATCGCCTCTGCTTACGCATCTAAATGCCTGCCCTGCCCTCTGGGCATCAGGGCGCACTCCACCAGAGGCATGGCCTCGTCGTGGGCATGGTCTTGTGGAATTTCCATTCATGACATTTGTGTGGCCGCGGGATGGGCCTCCCCGTCCACTTTTGTCAGATTTTACAACTTGGAAGTTCCCGCCTTGCAGGCAAAATTACTAGCTGTCTAAAAGACCAGCTCCCTAGAAGCTGCATTACTGGGAGTCCCTCACACAACCGGTTCGCCCCTTGTGCTCTCCTAAAATGCTTATGTATACACTTCATGTGCCCGCTCTGCTGGCCTCATATTACATTCACTCCACGTTAAAAATCCCCCGGTATCACCCTGGGATTTATGTGTGGATTCATAGCGCGCACGGCGTTGACCAGGTGTTCCCGTAGCGTAAGCTAGCTTACGCAATACGAGAGAACCTCTCGTAAGAGAACGAATCGGTTACCTAACGTAACCTCGGTTCTCTCTAGAAGAGGGAACGAGTATTGCGTTCCCTGCCGTGCTTGTGCTACTAGCGTTTCGCTTCACGCTGAAATAAATCAACATATAAGCCTGGGAGAGACTGTTATATACACCATGGCCACGCCCATTCTGGCTGGCCATGACGCAATGAGCGCGCGGGCGCCTCTCATTGGCAGCGGGTTCAGCCCCGCTCTCCCATAGGCTTAAGCAGTTTTCTCTGAGCGAACCAATGAGCGGCTAGCTAGCCTGCTCTAGGTCTGCCGCAGAGGAACTGCGTTGTGCATGGATACAAATTATGAAATAATTTTTTGGCTTCAAAATCTCAGCAAAGATGAATCTTTCCCGTAGCGTAAGCTAGCTTACGCAATACTCGTTCCCTCTTCTAGAGAGAACCGAGGTTACGTTAGGTAACCGATTCGTTTTATGCGCATGCGCAAGTTTTCTTCTCGCATTTTTAGTGTTTCTCTATGGCAGAATTACAGCGCCATATACTGGTCTGGGATGTATACTACATCGTTTTGAGTCGGTTTCAGTGGTTTCGTGTGTACGCAGATATTTTTCGAGACGTCGCCGTGTTTACAGACTTTTTTTTAGAACGAGGGAAAAAAAACATCGGAAAGGGATCTGGCTTCGTGTGGATGTGGCCTTAATCAGGGCCGCTGTGAGGGTTTTCTCTTGGGTCATTGTTGCTTTGTTTTTAAACATACCTGACACACAAAACACACACACTGGGTGGATGTTTTGAAATAAGGGCCACATTTAATTAATTGGATCCAAGTGTATGTGTGTTACTGTAAGATTTGACTCTTTGGGAAGTTTTTTTTTTTTTTTTTTTTGAGTGTTGATGAAGTAAGGGATGAATTTGAGTTGCTAGCTTAACCTGAGAGCGCTAAATTACCTGTACACCTAATCACCTCCTGGAAACATCACAAGAAACACAAACACACCGTCACCTCACCTAAAAACCTGTTACACTTCGCACATCACTGTCACCTTACACATGGACTCAGAACGTGTTTACAACCCAATGAAGGACCCTAAAAACTTGAAACCGCAAAGCAAGTGATTTAAACTGACCACACGGCACCCCACATGAAGTTAGATTGGAATGACAGAAAATGTATTGAATTCTATTTCAAAGAATTTAAACGCATGCAATAAGTGAAAGTAAATTGAACTCTTTCTCCGCCATTGACAAGTTATCTTTAATGATATCTTTTGATAAATATTTTAGCAGAATGTTTATTTTAGTTAGAATTATGGCACATCCTATTCTTTTGTGCTCTGTCTGTCGGGCATGTGTGCGGCAGCACTCATTCACTGAAGTCTGTGAAGTTTAGCGGAGACTCACTTGCATAAAGCTCAATGGTCTACGCGACAGGGTGAATTCCAAACAGCGTTTTTGCACCCTTTAAGGGCATTTCGGGAGGGGGACGCTGTTTGTAGGGGCGTTCCAAACAAGTCAGTTAGCAAAGGGAATATGCAATGGTCATTTCAAGGAAGTAATTTAATTGTTGATGGTCATGTGACCCAGGGTGAAGAGTCCTCGCGATTCATTTTAAAGCTAGATGGCGGGAGAGTTGGAGTTAACGTATAAACAGAATAATCCAAGTTGTTGTTGTTTTTTGTGATATATTACACACTTTTTCGTCATGCATTTCATATTAAGTTTGTGTTTATTGCTTTATGTGTTTTGCTTAACTTATAAAGTTAAGAACAGATCGGCAAAACGCATATAAAGCATATTTTAAAAACTTCATTATAAATATACATTTAATAATACGTTTTATTTATATCGCCTTTCCATTGCTCAAGGACGCTTACATTTCACAGGTATATTTTCCATCTGTAAATGTTAGAAAGTCATGCAAATATTAACATTTTGCTGTCAGGAGTGGACGAGCCTAAGCCCCGGCCCCTTATTCCCTTGACGTATAAAAAAAATAGAACATAAACGTAATTTTACAGCTCAATAGGATTATTTGTAGCACAACCTTACGATTTTATGATTTAGGAAAACACCACATCTCAAACGCATTAGCAGCACAAGTATCTGTCAGAGCATCCTATGAGACAAGCCGCATTAAACTATAGCCTACTTGTTAAGTCATTTTGAAGCCCTTAATATAAAGCATGTTGCATGTATAAGACAAATTGGATTACGCACTTTCACTGCAGCAGCTCACTTGGTGTCCTCCGCTGTTTTTCAGATGCGCTCGTAATATCAAAGGACTTTTATGTTGAAGTGTATTCTTAGTTCCCATTGTTTCTGTGTTCACTTCCTGTGTTTGGTTTCTGTTTTGCCCTGTACCTTGTTTGTCGCCATAGTTACCCTCATTAGTTCCCATGACAACAAATCACTGACACCTTTCCCTCATCAGACCCTTGTTAACCTGTCTATTTAAACCTCAGTTGTTGTTGCTCCTGTATGATATTTCAACAAACTCAATATACTAACATTTTAGAGAGAGAGAGAGAGAGAGAGAGAGAGAGAGAGAGAGAGAGAGAGAGATGAGGAGAGAGAGAGAGAGGAGAGAGAGAGAGAGAGAGAGAGAGAGAGAGAGAGAGAGAGAGAGAGAGTGAGAGAGTGAGAGTGAGAGAGAGAGAGAGAGAGAGAGAGGAGAGAGAGACAGAGAGACAGAGAGACAGAGACGTGTTTGTCCTTCGTGTAGGCCTACCGCATCATTGTCAAAATATGGTGTGTTGATTGAAGCGCACAACAGGAGTAGTGATGATCAAATCCAAACACAGGAGAACACAACCACGTAAACATAGATGAGAATGGACAGAGACTAAAGAAGAATTCAGGGGTTAAATATGTGGTACAAACAAAGAGAACCAATGAGATGATTAACGAGATCACAGATGAATGAGGGGATGAACTCATGAACATGAACTGAGACCAACTGACTGAAATAAAAACATAATGACATAGAGCATACATCTTACAATTAATATGAATTAATTTGAAAAATTATTCATAATGTTTATCCATGTGAGAGTGCATTTCATTATTTCTTCAGTCTGTGCCAGACTGTTCTGACGGTAAGCGTGTGAAAAAGAAAGAAAGAAAGAAAGAAAGAGAAAAAAAAGAAAGAAAGGGAGGGAGGGAAAAAAGTACAAGAGTGTGCCTGTGAGTGTTTGTGTGCACTTGGTTTAGTGATACGTGTTTGTCCTTGTATGTACCCTTGACACCTCATGTCACTGAGTAAAGTTATGTCTGTACTCTGTGTCCAATCAACTTCTTGGTTGTGGTGCTGTCCCCTTCTCACACACAAACACATAAACCTACATGATTTTAACTTTATCCTCCCTGTCTCTACTTTTATCAGTAATAATTGCATGCATGCACGCACGCACACACACACACACACACTGTAGAACACAAAAGAAGATATTTTGAAGAATTTGTTTTTTTTTTTGTCCGTACATTGAAAGTTGATGGGGTCTAACACAAAATTGGACCCCATTGGCTTTCATTATATAGACAAAAAACACTGAAACATAAATATAAAAAAATCATTAAGTTGTGGAACAACATGAGTTAATTTGTGGGAGAACTATTCCACTAATGTGAATTTTACATTATGGGAAAAATATGTATATTTTGTCTGTATACTGTTGACGCTAACATAAACGTAACAAATAACATTTATATAACTACTGTGCAACTACAAGGCAGCATGGAAAATTAACGCAAATCTTCCAGAAGCATGTAGCACGCCAATACATTTATTGAACAAAGATGAAGATAAACATATGCTCCCCATTTAGTATTGGAAAAATGTCATTTGAGTGTTCTTAAGCTATCAAGTTATGTCTTATCTACAGTAATGAGGAAGACTAAAGAACGTGTCAGTGAAAATAGAAAGTGAGAGCAAACCAACACCACTTTAGCATGTGTGGTGTCACTGCTCTTACTCGGAACCTCAGTGTGTCTGTATTTTTAGCCGTAGTGACCTTCTTAAACACGCCATTGCATGAGGTCAAAGCAATAGCGGACATTATGCTGATAGTGAGACGTGAGAGACACCCAGACCCTGTGATTGATATGGCTTTTTTGGCTTTTTTACCACAGCTAGCTGGTCAGTAGTGTTAGTGAAACAACCAAAAAGCCTCCAAAGAATGCCAGAACTCCTATACAACATTAGAGAGATTTTACCCATTTTGCAGGAGTCCCCTGGAGTCTGCCCAGAATTCCACAGAAAACTCTGCAGCAGATTTCTGTAAAATTCTAATGCTGTGATTTACAAAAGTTCCTAGATGTTTTCAGTTACCAATAATATTGTAGGACATTTCAATATTAGCTCAGCTTCTGTTGACACATTTAACCATTATAAAATCTTTTTGGCCGAATTATACAGATTTTCCCCATTCAATCAAATAGGGATGCAACAATACAGTTAGCCCACGGTTCAATACATACCTAGGTTTGTTAACCACGGTTTTCGGTTTGGTTCGGTTCTGACGGTTCTATGCTTAGGCAATAGGAACTGTAAGAGGTTAAGGAGAAAAAAATAAAAATGATTTATTGCAATACATCTTTATTTTACTTGAAAGCTAAGAAAAGTCCACTAGTTCCTAGTGTATTGTATAATATAAAATTAACACTGACATTTCACAGCTGCTGGTAGCCCATGTACAAACTGGGGAACACATAAATTCCTAAATTTAGAAAATAAACGTACATGTGAAGTTGGTAAACATATGATGATGGCGCCGCAGATGTGCAGTCATGTTGGAAGTGTTTCCGCTTGAGTAGGCTACACGTGTAAAACAATGCTTGCACACAGTCATTTTTTTGTTTACCGTTTTTTCTTCCTCGGCATTATACTCAACGGCAAAACCGAAATGTGCCCACACCACAGATTTGAAAGACGCCGGCGCTTCCTCGTACTGCAGCCTCACTTCACCGCCGCTCGCCATGTTAAAGTGTGGAATGATGGTTAAGCCGTGCGCCCTCTAACTTCAAAGCATAGTGATTGAATATTTACTCGCGGAGAGGAGTTTTCTCATCTCAGCTCGTAGACTTACAGGCACACACAAAACAGTCAATTCGGAGAGAAATAAAACTTATTAAATTATTTAAACATAAACCGTATTCACAAGCGTGTATTGAACCGTGGATGTCGTACCGAACGGTTCAATATTATATTGAGAATTGTGGCATCCCTACAATTAACACAGATAATGTGGAAAAACATGTGTTGGTTCTAGGGTTCAAGTCCTTGATTTAAAAAAATTCCTCGATTGAAATTTACCAAAACTGCATTTTGTGTATAAGCTATTTGACCGTTCAGGCTCAATCAGAAGCCCACAGTATACTTTGCTTATGTGAACAGGGTCTCTTTCACAGCTTAATGCGCTTTTAATGACACTGTTTAGTCAGGCACGTATCGCAGTTTAGCAACAGTAGACTGCATTTGTTTTCAAGTTGAAGTGAAAACAGAGAGAAAAGAGAAAAACAAAGGTGACAGTGAGATTTCAATGAGTTTTTTTTATAGGTTTGGACTGACATAATGCATGTTTTTTTGTGTTTTTTTGTACTCCTTTACACAAAGATGTAAATGTACAAAGTTTGACCACTTGTTCTAGACAGCCAAGAATATATCAGAAATATGCCCTTCTCCTAATCTCAGTCATTTCGTTCACTTTTCCTTTCTCACTATGTGTGTGGTGACAGAATTGGCTGCCATCATCAGAACAGAATAATGATACTGAATGACTCTCTTTAACACAGAATCTTTCCATCATTCCTTAAGCAATAAAGCAGTTATTACCCTTCTTTAGAGACCTGGCACTTGCATTAGGATAAAGTCACCTCTACTTACCGGTACCTCCATCATTTGGCCACTGACACACACAGGCACACGTACCATCTTTCAATTGTGCATTTTCACAGGGAATGTCATCTCTGAGTGCTGGACCTGCAAATGACATTTCTAATTTAAGCAGCTGGACACTGGACAATTGATGTAAAACTTTGAGAAATTCAGCT